>CM053597.1:166677510-166694248 GCA_028646575.1 Pseudocheirus occidentalis | reverse complement strand
TCCAAGTAGTCTGTATTTAAGTCTTTTCTCCAGGGCCCCTTAGGGCCCCTCCCCTGGCCATGTCCTCGCCACAGGGAGCCAATGTGTCTCACCCCGAAGGCAGAGAGATTATCCTGCTTATTGTAAGCAGGTGCAGCTGCCTCCAGGTGATCACGTGCACTCCTGTTAGCTGAGGACCGGTTCAACTCCATCTCACGTGGAGTATCAACGACCCTCTTTAGGAGTCTCCTCCCCAAGTGAGGTATCAGAGACCTAACACACTACCCACAGTCTTCTATGATATTCTTCAGCACTGTTGTACACGAGTTTATATTCTAATGCATTATCCATCACCCTTGGCTGTTGTATCTGTTTGCTGTTTGGGGCCATGCTGTCCTGACTTGTGAGAGTCCACTACATTTAACTGGTTTCAGACCCCTAACTATGTCTCACCACAGCTGTCTTCCTGCCTTGCTGCTCTGATAGTTCTTCAGCTTCTTAAGAGGACCTCTAGAGATCATGCCCTGGAAGAGCTAAGCCTCTCTGCTGGGAAACTCCTGTCTTGGGGCTGAGTTTGACTAATTACATGTAGTAGACCTCAGACCCTGGACCAGGCTTGACCCTGGACATGTTCCTGCCATACTGTCTTTACCACCACTGTGCCTTCTAGTTTTCCACCTGTTGCTTTGGGAATAGTTATCAAATCAACACTTACTGTTGCTTCTATAGAGTATGTCAGTTGACTGCACTACTGCTCAACTCACCATCTCTGTGATCTCACAGACCAAAAAACCTTTCTCTAACCACCACTTTCCTATATTGTTATCTTCCTCCTATATATGTAGGATGTAATCTCCTTAAGGACAAACATTGTCTCCCTTTTTTGATTCCTGAGTGCTTCGCACAGTGTACCTAGTAAGAGCTTTAAATTCAGTAATTCAGTCATTCCTTCATTCATGGCCTGATGGGTGTCTTAGGAAAATTATTTTGTCAGTTATGTGGTAGATAGATTAGAGAGGGGATAGACTAGAATCAAGAGAGACCAGTTAAAAAGGCTATTATAATAACCCCATAGAGAATTGGTGATGGCCTAAACCAGAGTAGTGATCATGTGAGTGAAGAGGAGATATATTGTAGGGAATTGAGAAGACTTGATAATTCATTAATTAGATAGGGATCCGGATTTCATTGGTATATGGAATCTTGCATAAGGAAATTACTTTGCCAACCTAGGTTGGTCACTCATAGTCTTAGTTGCCTAGAGAACTAAGAGTGGTTAGCTAGGGTCACATAGGCAATACATGTCAGAATTGATCCCAAGTTTTCCTGGCTCTGAGGCTGGCCCTCTATCTCTTATGAAAAACTGCCCTTTCATCCATTGCAGCTCGATATAGAAGGTAAAGGAGGGGGAAGCAGCTAGGATGGCCCTGAACATTCACCAACTTCCAAAGAATGTAGACCCAGCAAGCAAGAGTCATCATTTTCAGAACATCCAGGCTACCAAAGTTATTGAGGTAAAATATCCTAAGAAAAACACAAAAGCTAATGCTCAATAGTCTAAATTTACAAACACCAGAAGGGAGTCTTACTGATACACTGAGAAGAATCTTTCTTTAATCTGTGCAGCTCAATGCAGATAATTTTGTAAACTGTAAAGAGGACCCAAAGAGGAAATGCAAGAGGAGGTTTCCTGTCCTCAATTCCTTTGCTGAAGTGGGAGGTACAATGGGCTAGAATATTGCCTATATTTTCAAACTTTTCAATAGTTTGACTGCTTTGCTAATTTTTTCCTTTTATTCTTTTTCTTTGCTTTACAAATATTATTTCTTTAAAAGTGTGTGGTTGTCTCTGAGCAGAAGGAGAGCAAGTAGGCAAGTCTGTAGGGATTTCAAAGTACAAAAACTATCAATAAAATTTTAATTTTAAAAAATTGTGTTTTTTCATTAGTCCAAGGAAGAGGTGATATGATGTTGAGGCAGAAAGAATAGTATTCCTATGAGTAGAGAGAAAGGAGTAAATGGCAGCAATGTTCCTGGGAGTATAGTGCAAAGAGTAAATGCCAGAGATATTACAGAGGTAGAAGTGACAAGATTTGATAACGGAGGTGAGATGATATATTTATGGTGAGGGAGTATAAAGAGTCAGAGATGACACCGAGTGTGAAGAGCTGGATGACTGGACAGAAGGCAGCACGTGCATATTAGTAGGAATATAAAGAATGCTGTTTATATGAAGAAAACCCATCAGGTAGGAGAAATCTTTGCATTCCATTCTCTGAGTTAAAAGAGTCAACTATTTCAGATGTATAAAGAATTAATAAAAAATTATCAGCCTTTGGTCTTTAATATCTTCATTCTTTCTGGTTCAGTGGATAATCATCCAATAACAATACAAACACATGGTTTTCCAAAGAAGAAATAAAGACTCTTAAGAGTCCTACAAAAAAGTACAGCACCTAAGGAAGGGGATGGAAAATGCCATTCAACCAACTGGGTTTTCACTTCATTCAAATCAAACTGGCAAAAATAATAATATATGGGAAAAGGCATGTTAGGGAAGTTATGGAAAGACAGGCTAAATCTTTGTATGTTTATTGGAGGAGCTAACAGGGGAGTCTAAATAGTGGTGGAGAAAATATTTGAGATTACTTAATAAAGGTAATTAAAATGACCATGTCCTTTGAATCACTGATCCCACTTCTGGGCACATCCGCTCTAGGACAATAGAAAGGTTTCATACATATAGGCCACATTTTATTGGTGGAAAACAAAATAGATACATATTGATCAGATATTAGGTGAACAAATTCTGGGGCATGAATATAATATATTATGTTCAGATAGTCAAAAATAATTTATAAAGCATTTATCATGTATCAGTCACTGTGCTGAACTCTGGGGATACAAAGAAAGATCAAAACATAAGTATGCTGTCCTCAAGGAGTTCACATTCAATTAGAAAATACCACATCAAAAATATACTTACTAGACATAAAAAGCGAAAATGTTCAGACCAGCTTGGGGAAAACTTTTATCAAATGATATACAAGGAAATAAAAAGAATGAGGGACATATTCCAGAATAACTAAAAGTAATATAAATAAAAATAATAATGTAAGCTTGCAATTCTCTAATTGTATAGAAAAATACAAGCCTTTAGCCTAGAAAACTGAAAATAAAATGCACTTTGCTCCACTGTGGCCCACGGACGCAGAACGTGGTGTATTCTGTCAGACACAGTGATGCTGGCAGCTATTGCTGAATGGTGTGCTTATTCATCAAGAATCTATGTATGTATTTTTATGTGTGTACATGTTGGCATGTATCTACCTAACAAAAGGTATTTCTGTATCAACAGATGAATGGATGAATGGACCTTGTTCACTTTAATTCAGTGGAAGTTTACAAAAGAAAAGTGAAATATTATGTGTCCTCATAACTACCCAGTTTATTCCTTGACTTAATTTTTTTATTTCAACTTCAGCTTTCCTTCTGGTAGAACTCTTGTTTCTCTTGAGTATGAGTGAATGATGCAAAAAGGATCATGTCTATTTGAGAGACATGCTAACTCTGTTCCCTGTCCTTCATTTACAGCAAGAATGTTGATACAGAGAAGGGACTGCTCTTTCTCTTTTTTGACATTTCCTTTCACATTTGCTGTGCACTGGGTGGCAACTGAAGCTAATATTCCTCTTAATTCTGAACATTCTCTTGTGAGTATCATTGGGACTAAGACTTCTAACTTTCTCAGGATATCTCCCATCTCCCTTTGCTTCTCAGGACTTCCACTTACATTCTCTCTGGGCAAGATCAGTTTCAGGCTCTTAAGAGCAGTGCCCTCCCAGCAATACCACTTCTAGGGCTGTATCTCAAAGAGATAATAAAGATGTAAGGACTCACACATATAAAAATATTTACAGCAGCTCTTTTTTTGTGATGCCCAAGAACTGGAAGTTTAGGGGATATACATCAACTGGGGAATGGCTAAACAATTTGTGGTATATGAATGTAATGGAATACTGTTGTGCTATAAGAAATGATAACAGGCAGACTTCAGAAAAACCTGGAAAGACATATGAATTGATGCTCAGCGAAGTAAGCAGAACCAGGATAACACTGTATACAGTAACAGTCATAGCAGTGACTGACTTTCATAGCCTTAACCCTTCTCAGCAAGGCAAGGATCTAAAACAATTTCAAAGGACTCATGATGGAAAGTGTCATCCACATCCAGAGAAAGAGCTATGGGGTCTGATTGCAGAGGGAAACAGACTGTTTTCTTTTTTGTTTTGTTTTTTCTTTCTTTCTCATGGTTTTTCCCATTCATTATAATTCTTTACATGACTGATGTGAAAATAGTAATGTTTAATAGGCATGTGTATGTAGAGCCTATATCAGATTGCATGCCATCTTGAGGAAGGAGGAGGGGAGGGAAGCGGAGAAAATTGAAAACTTATGGAACTGAATGTTAAAAACTAAAAATGAATAAATTAATTAAAAAAAATTTTTTTAAGCTTGAGGTGTGTGGGGACCAGGAAAAATCTCAGGGACTCCCACTTTTCACTTTGTCCCCTGCTGCCTACAGGTCCTAAACAGTTGATCATGGCAGCATCATGATGACCTGGAGAAAAGGAAAAGCAAGAGGCTTAGCTTAACTGATGAACAACATGAAAAGAAATGGCCAGGAAAGAAAACAGCACATATCTACATAACCACAAATTACTCCTAAGATCCCAGCTGAGGAAGATGAACAACACACCAAAATTATTCCTCCAAAAAGTATAAAAAAGAAAACCACACTACCCTCCCTTCCACTCCACTTTCTACCACAACAGAAGGAAATTCCATGGAAGTCCTCAGGGACATGCCTCTCAGTAACCCCTTCATTCTGTTACCATGGCAATAAAGAACCATCACAACAATGCTTGATAATTCCTGCAGCAGACACAAGGTAGCAAGGGAAATAACTCCTATTGCCTTGGGCTCTGTAACAGGTAATTAATTTAGCAGTGTTGGTCCTTAGTAACTAAGGTCTAAGTACTTCTGTGAAAGAAACAGAAGGTGCAAACTCTGTCTCCTGTGTGAAACAGAGGGTGTGAACTCTGTCTCCTGTTGCTGACATGGCAGGAGGGGGCTGGTTGAGACAGGAAGCGTGTGTGTGTGTGTGTGTGTGTGTGTGTGTGTGTGTGTGTGTGTGTGTGTGTGTGTGTGCATGTGTGCATAAGAGATAAGAGTTCCAGGGACGGAGAATCAGAATCAAGAATTTTTACTTCTAGTGGAGGAAGCAGGATTGTCCCAGCATCTGGGTGCTGGGCTTACTGTACTGAGAACTGAGTTGGAGTTTTCTATGAGACCAGAATCTGGTGACGGCTGAAGTTGCTGCCACTTGGAAGGATGTCTGGAAGGCTGAGATTCTTTCTGGGTCCTAGGGCCAGCTGAACTGCTGGAGGACTGAAGAAACATGAGTGAGATGCTAAGACTTTGTGGCTTGGTTGATCCTTGAGTTCCTGGCAACAGAAGTTGTGAAAGTTTTGAGATGTGCTGGACCCTGTGAACTTCAGTGCGTACCAGTGTTATGGAGAGAATAAGAGCAAGTGGAGACCTGGGTTCAAAATAAAATTTAGGTGTGGATTCATTAAGCAAGCACGCAACTACCAGAGTGTTCACTCAAATTGATAGTACTCTTTGGGGGTACAGACTTTGAATATAAAGGCTAATGCCACAAAAACCAGGGAGGGGAGGTAGAAGAAGCCATGATATACAGAAGCAAAGAACAGCCATTGTTTAGCTCTATAATTCAGGGCTAATTTTGGAATATGGTGCGAGGGTACAGGGGTGCAATCTTCCTGTGACTCAGGTGTCCCTCGGAAGAGCAGGGGTAGTCAGCTCTTTTCAGAACAGGGTGAGGGGTAAGGGGGAACTGGAAAATCCCAGAACAGGCTGGGATCATGTTCCAGGCAAAGGGTGTGGGGACTCTACTTGGTCAGCGGAACAGGACAGGGTGGTCTCTATATTACACCATAACACTGAATTGTACTTTGTACACTCATACTGATTCAAGGAAAATATATAAAATGCTGATTAGAGGGAAGAAGGGAGCAGGCAACTACTCCTTGAGCAATTATGCCCAGACATACCTTAAGCAGTTTCAAGCTATAATAGAAAAAAAACTAAAATATAAAAGGGGCTTAATGGTGGGCCACAAATCAGGTGGTGTATAGTGACCTGGGATTTGGGTTTGGGTACAACACCAGGAACTACCCGGAGGACTGAACAAAGACCTGGGAGCTGTCTGCTTCTGAATTCAGGTGGCTAGTGGATTCAGGTAGGAGCTGGGACAGTGGAAGGGGATCCAGGAAATCTGAGAGACCATCCAGAGTCAAGATGAAGAGAAGGCCTCCCATTGGATGTGTGATGAAATTGAAGTTTGTGTAATTTTCCGCCAAGGGGTGGAGAGTTTGTGTAATTTTCTAATGGTTGTATTTAGTGATTAATGGGACTTAGTAAATGATTGTTAGGTAAGTGACTTATTAATTTAATCTATGATTGCCCCATAAGTGGAAGATTGGTTATTGTATTGTGAAATGACTGAATGATTAAGTAAGGAGGTTTTCCCCCTTCGGTAAACCAGATGATTATTCTTTTGTTCTTCGTTCAAATATTGTGGCCACTGTAGTGAAAACTGTGTGGCCATTCTAATGTTAAGCTGTTGTGAACACTATATTGTGATTTTCTGTGATAAGATATAATGTTGAGAATATTATATTGTGATTTGTTGTGAATGTTTGCCTTGATTTATAATGGAATAAATGGAGTGTTCACTATACTGTGTAATCAGAACCTTAAAAGCTGTTCACAGTAGCATTCTTTTGGGAAGCTGCTAGTGCATGGGAGATGTTACAGGCTCTGGGGCTCAAGGAGGGCAGAGGTCAGGCCTAGACACCCCAGGCCCCCTGACTTTCATCTCTCAGGGGGCATGGAGTCTATCCCCCATGAGACACACACATGGGCAATATGCCCTTTTCCTCCTGACAAACTTGAACTTGCTTCATTCAGTTACTTGACATTTTCCTTTCTATTCCTGTCAAATTATATACACTGTGTATGAGTCTGCTCATAGCCTGTGTGGCACTTCTCTCCTGACTTGGTCTGCCTACATTATTGCTCCCCAGCCTCAATCAGTTCTCACCATTAACTTGTCTCAGTTTGTACTACTCTGACTTCATGGCCACTGGAGAAGAATTAACAGGCCAACTTTCTCCCAGCAAGACAGTGTTCACAACACCTATTATGCTCTCTTTTACCTCTCCTGCCTTAGTATACTGCTTCCTGGATCCTCTCTTTCAAAAATCAGAGACCAGCCAGTTTTTATTTGAGCACAAAGAGGTCTCCGTTAGACCAGCAAGAAGACAGAGACATTGTCAAGATGGTAGAGTAAAGGCAGGGACACACCTGAGCTCTCCCCCAATCCCCTCCAAATACCTTTAAAATTATGGCAAACAAATTCTAGAGCAGCAGAAAGTGCAAAAAGATGGATTGAAATAAATTCCCAGCCCAAGACAACTTGGAAGATCAGCATGAAAGGTCTTTTGCACCAGGGTGAGGGAGGAGCCCAGTCTAGTGCAAACTACCCCAATGTAGACCTGTCCACAGCAAACCCAGAGCAGACCTTGTGGGTGACTGAATCACTGGCAACAGTGGCAGTTTCCAGACCTCTCAGCCTGCAGACTCCAAAGAAAACATACAGGGTCAGCAGGAAAGGTTTGTTCCATCTGGATGAGAGTGGAGCTCAGTCCAGCACAAGTCGTACCAGCACAGTCCTGGCCCCAGCAAGCCAGAAGCAGAGCTTGGGAGTGACTAAATCAGCATTGGCAGCTGCGGTAGCTGCTTCCTGAGCTCTTAGTCCACAGATAGTAAGGGAATCAAACAACTGGTGAGAAGGGGATTATAGCGGTCTTTTTGCTAGCACTAATGAAGGACTCTGTTGCTTTGCCCATACTCAGATTTGGGTCACAGACCTGGGTGGCAGTCTTAGGGTGAGGAGGAGCACTAGCATAGCAGAACTTGTAGCCACAGTGGAGAGAGTACTGTTCTCACAGTTCCAAAGCAGAAAAGAGTGTTTGTGGGCCTTCGCAGACCACAGCACAGGCCAGGAGAGCAGTAAATACCTCTCTTTAGATCATACCACCTTGGGAGAACTAAAAACTTACAGGTCCCTAGAAATATCAATGAAAATAGCTGCACAAAAGCCCTGAAGCTTGGGACAGTGCATCCTCCATCCTAGAAGCAGAGCCCTACTGGAATAAAGTTAAAAGTCAACTAATAGCCTAAGGAAATGAGCAAACAATGGAAAAAACCCTCTGACTATTGAAAGATGCTATGGTGACAAGGAAGATCAAAACACACACTCAGAAGAAAACAAAGTCAAAGATCCTACACCCAAAACCTCCAAAAAAACCAGGAATTGGTCTCAGGCCATGGAAGGATTTTGAAAATCAAGTAAGAGAAGTAGAAGAAAAGTTGTGAAGAGAAATGAGAGTGATGTGAGAACATTATGAAAAATGAGTCAACATCTTGGCAAAGGAGATACAAAATTGACCAAATAGAAAAGAAGGTTCAAATGCTCACTGAAGAAAATAATTCCTTAAAACGTATAATGGAACAAAGGGAAGCTAATGACTTTATGAGAAATCAAGAAAAATAAAATGAAAAGAATGAAAAAAATAGAAGACAGTGTGAAATATCTCATTGGAAAAACAACTGACCATGAAAACAGGTCCAAGAGAGATAATTTAAAAATTATTGGATTACTTGAAAGTCATGATCAAAAAAAGAGCCTAGACATTGCCTTTCAGGAAATTATCAAGGAAAACTTCCCTTGATATTCTAGATATTCTTGATATTCTAGAACCAGAGGGTAAAATAGAAACTGAAAGAATCCACCAATTACCTCCTGAAAGAGATCCCAAAATGAAAACTACCAGGAATATTACAGTCAAATTCTAGAGTTCTCAGTCAAGGAGAAAATACTGCAAGCAGCCAGAAAGAAACTATTCAAACATAATGGAATCATTAGCAGTTCCTATGATAAAGGATCAGAGGGCTTGGAATATAACCTTCCAGAGGGCAAAGAAGCTAGGATTAAAACCCAAAATCACTTACCCAGCAAACCTGAGTATAATCCTTCAGGGGAAAAAAGGATATTCAAGGAGATAGAGGACTTTCAAGAATTCTTGATGAAAAGACAAATGCTGAATAGAAAATTTTACTTTCAAGTACAAGACTCAAGAGAAGAATAAAAAGTTAAACAGGAAAGGGAAATGATAAAGGACTTAATAACATTAAACTGTTTATATTACTACATGAGAAGATGATATTTGTAACATAAGACCTTTTTCACTGTTAGGGAATTTAGAAGGAGTATAAATAGAGGGCACAGGTGAGTTGAATATGAAGAGATGATATGTAAAAAATAAGGTGTGAGAGAGGAATGTACTGGGAGAAAAAAGAAAGGGAGAGATAGAATGTAGTAAATTATTTCACATAAAAGAGGCAGGAAAATGTTTTTACAGTGTAGGGGAGGAGGGAAGAGGTGAGGAGAAGTAAGTGAGCCTTACTTTCATCAGAATTGGCTCAAAGAAAGAAAAACATACCCACACAATTGGGTACAGTTATCTATCTTACCCAAAAGGAAAATAGGAGGGGAAGGAGAAAAGAAAAGGGGGGTGATAGAAAGTAGAGCAGATTAGGGGAGGGAGTAGTCAGAAGGGTAACATTTTTGAAGAGGGACAAGGCAAAAGCAAAGAGAATAGAATTAATGTCGTGGTAGGATGGATGGAAATACAGTAAGTGATAGTAAATACGAAAAAACATTTGGAGCAGGTTTCTCTGATGTAGGTTTTATTTCTCAAGTGTGTGGAGAGCTGAGTCAAATTTGTAAAGATGAGAGCTGTTTTCCAGTTAATGATCAGGGCATATGATCAGTTTTTGGATGCAGTAATCAAGGCTAATAGGACAGAAAAGATCAATGACAAATGTTGGAAGGGATGTGGGAAAAATGAAGTATTAATATCCTGTTGGTATGGTTGTGAACTGAGTCAACCATTCTGTAGAGCAATTTGGAACTATGCCCAAAAAAGCTATAAAACCACACATACCCAGTGACCTAGCAATACCACTCTAGGTCTGTATTTCAAAAGATATTTAAAAAGCAAAAAGGAAAATTACCTAAATGTACAAAAATATTTGTAGCAACCCTTTTCTGGGGACAAAGAATTAGAAATTGAGGGGATGCCCATCAGTTATGGAATGGCTGAAAAAGTTGTGGTATGTGATTATGATGGAATACTCTTGTAGAATAAGAAATGATGAGCAAAATGCTCTCAGAAAAAACTTGGAAAGACTTTCATGAACTGATACAAAATAAAATATACTGTGTATAAAGTAATAGCACTATTTTATGATGGTCATCTGTGAATGACTTAGCTATTTTTAGCAATACAATCCAAGACAGAGATCTCTGATGGACTTATGAAAAAATACTATCCATTCTCAGAGAAAGAACTGATGGTGTCTGAATACAGAATGAAGCATTTTTTTAGACTTTCTTTTTCTTTTTTTCTTGGAGGGGGAGGAAGGTAAGGCAAGTGGGGTTAAGTAACTTGCCCAAGGTCACACAGTGTGTCAATTGTCTGAGGCTGGATTTGAACTCAGGTCCACCTGACTCCAGGACCAGTACACTATTCAATGTGCCACCTAGCTGCCCCATTACTTTATTTTTCTTGAATTTTTAAAATGTTTTCTTTCACAACATGACTATTTATGCAAACTTTTTTCAAGACTACACATGTATAACCATTATCGAATTGTGTGACTTTTTAATGGGGCAGAAGGAGGCAGGAAGGGAGAATTAGGAACTCAAAGTTTTAAAACAAATGGTGGAAATTATTTTTACATGTAACTGGGGAAAAATAAAATACCAAAATAAATAAATAAAATAAATGATTCTTAAAAAATGACAAGATAGGGGGTGGTTTCAGGAAAACCTGACAAGACCTATATGAATTGATATAAAGTGAAGTTAGAAGAACCAGGTGATCATTGTGCACAGTGACAGCAATGTTGTAATGATAATCAACTGAAATACTTAGCTACTCTGATCAACACAAAGTTCCGACACAATTCCAAAGGACTTATAATTTTAAAATGCCATCAACTTCTAAAAACAAACAAGCAAACAAACAAACTGATGAACCCTAGGTGCAAATTGAAGCACAATTTTTCCACTTTATCTTGCTTTTAATATATGGCTAATATGAAAAAGATATTTTTCGTTATTACACATGTAGGAGTGATATATTGCTTACCTTTTCAGTGGATGTCAGAGGTCATGGTATGGAGGGAGAGAATTTGGAACTCAAAATTTAGAAAAGAAAATCATATTTAAAATAAATATTTTTTTAAAGAAAAAGAAGGCAAGGGAGCAAAGGAGGAGGAAAGGAGAGAAACAGGAGAAATGAAGAAAGAGAACAGGGAAGTCGAAGAGGAAGAAAAGAGTGAGAAAGACTGGAGCTTTTGCCTGTTTTTGTGATTAAATGGTATGGGTGATGTCTTTTGATTTGTGTATAAACTGCATTTAAGTGAGGCAAAGTTGTAGGAAGTCATCACCCTCACTCTCTCCTCCAGACCCATCACAGTCTAGTGGTAGGACAGAATCAAGATGACTGGCAATGGTTGAGGATGCAGTGGATGACCTTGGTATCTTTGATGTCTAACAAAGCTTTAAGTGCTCCACAGCGCCTACTTCAGATGCCTTTGTGGTTCTTGGAATAAATTGTTCTCATCCACCCATTCCACCAGGGAAAATCTTTACCTGCTTGGAGTAGATCCCCCCCCCAACTCACCAATGGGTTTGAGAGCCCCTGGTTACCCTGGTTTACCCTGTCTGCTGAAATGGTTTACTGGGGTGTGGTAACTGTGCGTGCGACAGCTTCCTGGAACCACAGGTGAGAGTCAGGTGGAAGAGGTGGATACCAAAGGTGGAAAGTAACCCTGAAAAGGGCTCAGCAGGCTTCAGACCAATGAAGTCTTCCCTGAAGACTCAGCATGACCTGCCAACATCAGAGAGGGTGCTGTGCGCTATGAGCAAAGCAGAACTGAAACAGCTCAAAAGAAATGCAGAATGTGCAAATTTAGAGTATCCACACCAAATGTTCACAAAGACTATTTGTGCCTGACGTGTGGTAGAGAATCCCAAGCTTGTACTGGTCTAACCAGTCACAGTTAGACACACTGAAACTTGACTAGCATACAGATGTTATTTTGGTCCTCTTTGAGAAGGAAGGACAACAACCAAGAAGTATCTTTCTGATCTGTTAACTCAAGCTCATCTAATTGTGTGATACCTCATCTTTTGGACTTTCTAGAGATTAAAAAATAGTACTGCCTCTCCTTCCCTACTTTCCTCCTGATCTCCAGTAGAACTTCAAAATGTTAAAGCTGAAAGCAAGTGCTAGTGATCATTGAGTCCAACTATTTTGCCCACATTTTGTCCCAGTAAGGTGAAGTGACTTCTTAAAAGTCATAGAGCTAAATGGCAGAGCCAGACTCAAAATGCAGATATCCTGAATGTGGAGCTCTAGAGACTCCAGAGCATGATCTACACAAAGATATGTACCAAGGATCTTGTAGAGGTCGAAATACAGCAGAAATAAATATATAATAAAGTCATTCAGAACACTGCAGAACAGAGGTACAAACTACAACAGTGCTTCTTTGCTGTCCACTATCTTTCAGAGATGGTACCAGATGATGACTGAGCTCCTTTGGCAAATAAAGCTATATGGATTATAAAATGCATAGAATTCAAGTAATGCAGACACCACCTGACAAATTCACTTTCTCACCTTTCTCAATAGAGTCCTTTGAGATAATACAAATTACACTTCAGTGTAGTCCAAGAGAAACAGTGAGCACAACAAAGATCTTTAATATACAGCTTTGTCTTTACTATTTCTCTTTGACCCATATATTACATCCTGATGGCTTAGCTTTGTTTTGGATTTAAATGAAGACTTATGTTTTCCAATGTTGAAGTCATTGAGAGTGGATGAAACACATTTTGACAAACTGACTGGAGATAAAGGTCTAGAATCCAAGGGGAAAAGTGCATCACTATGGGAACTGTATGGACAGTAATGCATAGAATTCAAGCAATCCAAACACCTCCTATGGAATATACAGAATACGCATTTTCTCCTTTCACAAAATGGTCATTTAAGTCAGTACAAAGAATACTTCAGTGTTACTGAAGAGATAGAGTGAGCACAACAAAGATCTTTCATACACATATTTGTCTTAACTATTTCCCTTCAACTCATGTATTACAACCTCACTGCTAATTTCCTTTTGTATTTAAATGAACTTGGGTTTTCTCCCATTGAAGACAATGGGAGTAGATGAAAACTCATTTTCCAAACTTTCTGCAAGCAAATAGTCGAGATAAGAAGGGGAACTAGGTAGTGCTAAAGGAAGTGTATGCACAACAATGCATAGGATTCAATTAATGCAGACACTTCCCGAGAAAATCACTTTTCCACCTATGTCAACTGGACCCTATGAGAAAATACAAAATCCACTTCAGTGTAACCCAAGAGAAACAGTGAGCACCTCAAAGATCTTTCATATTCAGCTTTGTCTTTACTATTTCTCTTGAATTCATATATTACATCCCGTTTGGTAAGTTTGGTTTTGGATTTAAATGACGACTTGTGTTTTCTCCCTTTGAAGTCAATGGGAGTAGATGAAACTTCATTATTGAAACTGTCAGCAAGCAATTGGAAGGGGAAATTGGTAGTGCTGAAGGAAGTGTATGCACAACAATCCACGGGATTCAAATAATGCAGACACTTCCTGAGAAAATCACTTTTTCAATAGGGTCCTTTGAGATAATACAAAATCCTCTTCAGTGTAACCCAAGAGAAAGGGTGAGCACCTCAAAGATCTTTCATATTTACCTTTGTCCTTACTATTTCCTTCAATCTAATGATCCAGTTTGGTAAGTCTGGTTTTGGATTTAAATGACTTGTGTTTTCTCCTTTGAAGTCAATGGGAGTAGATGAATCCTCATTATTGAAACTGTCAGAAAGGGAACAGTTCAAATTTGAAGAGGAAATTGGTAGTGCTGAAGGAAGTGTATGCACAGTGATGCACAGAATTCAAGTAATGCAGACACTTCCTGAGAAAAATCAACTTCTGTCCTTCCTCAATAGGGCCCTTTGAGATAATTCAAAGTTCTCCTCAGTGTAACCCAAGAGAATGGGTGAGTACCTCAAAGATCTTTTGTATTCAGCTTTGTCTTTACTATTTCCTTCAATTCATATATTACATCCAGTTTGGTACGTTTGGTTTTGGATTTATATAACAACTTGTGTTTTCTCCCTTTGAAGTCAATGGGAGTAGATGAATCCTCATTTTCCAAAATGTCGGCCAGCAAATAGTCAAGATTCAAAGTGGAAATGCCTAGTGCCAAAGGAAGTATATGCACAACAATACATTTAATTCAAGTAATGTAGACAATTCCTGAGATAATCACCTTTTCTCCTTCCTCAATAGGGCCCTTTGAGATAATACAAAATTCTCTTCAGTGTAATCCAAGAGAAAGAGTAAGCACATCAAAGATCTTTCATTTCCACTTTGGCCTTTATTATTTCTCTTCAATTCATATATTACATCCTGTATGCTTAGCTTTGTTTGGGGTTGAAATGAAGACTTAGGTTTTCCAATGTTGTAGTCATTGAGAGTAGATGAAACTCATTTTGACAAATGAACTGGAGATGAAGGTCGAGATTCCAAGGGGAAAAATGCATCACTATGGGAACTGTATGCACAGCAATGCAGAGAATTCAAGCAATCCAAACACCTTCTCTGGAATACATGTTTTCTCCTTTCTCAAAATGGTCATTTAAGTCAATACAAAGAATACTTCAGTGTAACTCAAGAGAAACAGTGTGGACCTTAAAGATCTTTCATATTCAGCTTTGTTTTTACTATTTCTCTTCAACACATGTATTACATCCAATCTGCTAGGCTTTGTTTTGGATTTAAATGAAGACATATGTTTTCTCCCATTGAAGTCCAAGGGAGTAGATGAATTCTCATTTTCCACACTGTTGGCAAGCAAACTGTCAAGATTCAAAGGGTAAGTGGGTAGCACTGAAGGAACTGTATACCCAGCAATGCGCAGAAGTCAAGCAATCCAAACACCTCCTATGGAATACATGTCTTCTCCATTCTCAAAACGGTCATGTATATCAGTACAACCAAGACTTCAGGGTTACTGAAGAGACAGAGTGAGCACATCAAAGATATTTCATACACATATTTGTCTTAACTATTTCCCTTCAACTCATGAATGTCTTAACTATTTCCTTTCCATTCCTCTGCTATCTTTCTTTTGTATTTAAATGAAGACTTGGGTATTCTCCCATTGAAGTCAATGGGAGTAGATGAATCCTCATTTTCCAAACTGAGCAAAAGTGAAAAGTCTACATTTCAAATGGAATTGTGTATTACTACAGAAATTGTTTGTACAACAATGAACAGAATTCAAGCAATCCAAAGACATCCTGACAAATTCGCCATTTCACCTTTTTCTAAAGGGCCATGTAAGTCAAACCATAGAATCTTGCAGAGTAACTCAACAGAAACAGAGAACACATCAAATGCCATTCTTCAAGAACTTTGTCTTGATGTTTTCTCTTCAAATCATATATTACATGCTGTTTGCTTTGCTTTCCTTTGGATTTAAATGTAGATTTGCATTTTCTCAGTGTGAATTCCATGGGAGTAGATCAAAATTCATTTTTCTAACTGACTTAAAGAGAAAGGTCTAGACTCCAAGGGGAAATGTGTAGTGCTACAGGAATTGCATGCACAGCAATGAGTAGAATGCAAGCAATAAACATTCCTCCTGAGACATTCACATTTTTGCCCTTTTCAACTGATCCATTTCAGTTAACACAAAGTATACTTCATTGTAACTCAACAGAACCAGTGAGCCCATGATAGATCTCTCCTACGCAGTGTTGTCACTGTTAGTTCACTTCAGCTCCCATATTACACCCTTTTTGTTTAGCTTTATTTTGGATTTAAAAGGAAACTTAAGTTTTCACGCACTGAAGTCAAGGTGAGTAGAAGAATTTTCCAAATTGACTGAAATTGAATGGTCTAGACTCCAAGTAGAAATGTGTAGTGCTGCAGCAATGCAGAGAACACAAGTAATCCAAACAACTACAGAGACATTACAGTGTTCACCTTTTTCTACTGTGCCATTTTGTCATACATAATATACTTCTGCATAACTCAAGAGAAAGTGAGCACATCAAAGTTCGTTCATAGATTTCTTTCTCTTTACTGTTTCTTTTCAACTCATATATTACATCCCATTTGCTTAGCTTTGATTTGGACTTTAAAGAATACTTAGGTTTTCTCAAATTGAATGCAATGGGAGTAGATGAAAACTCATTATTCTAACTGTCTGAAAGCAAAACGTCAAGACTCCAGGGGGAAATGTGTAGCCCTGCAGAAGTTGTGTGCACAGCAATGCAGAGAATTCAAAATCCAAACACCTTCAGAGAAATTCCCTTTTCCACCTTTTTCTACTGTGCCATTTAGTCATAAATAATATACTACTGTGTAACTCAAGAGAAACAGCAAGCACATCAAAGTTTGTTCATATCCTGTTTTGTCTTTGCTGTTTC
>CM053597.1:166662190-166677010 GCA_028646575.1 Pseudocheirus occidentalis | reverse complement strand
TGAAGATAATGAGGAAGAAGGGAAGGAAAAGGAAGGAGGGGAGGAGGAAGAGAGTGAAAAAGAGGAAGGAAGAGAAGAAGGGAAAAGAGGAGGAAGAAAATAAGGAGGAAAAAGGATAAAGAGGAGGAAGAGGGAGAAGAAGAGGATGAGGAGGAGGGGAACTTCAAGGGAGTCCTTAACAAAGACTGGCATCTACAGTAGAGAAGTCACATTCTCTGTTCTGTGTTTCTTGAGGGGCTGAGCATTTACTAGGCACCTTGTCGTACCAGGCAGTGGGTCAGCACCTGCCCTGCACCTTATGGTTGCACTTTAGGGAGTTACCAGGACTAGGTAACACAGCCTATTAAAGGGCAGAAGCCAGATTCCACGCTACGTCTTCCTGAGCCTTCTCTCCACCTCAGAATAGAAACGGCATCTAAATTGTCTTCCTGGCCGGGAGATTAGAGGTAAACTGAGGACAGCCCTGGGGCTTTTAGCAAAGGGAAACAGAGGTAGAACCCCTTCTTCCACCCCTGTCATTTCTGTCCATAGGAGACCCTCCATTTCCTCCCCCCCTTCCTTGGGTTTAACTGATGTCAGCTAACTGAGTGACCTTGGATGTCACTTTGGCTTCCTGATGCTCAGTTAACTGTCTGTAAAATGGGAATCATGATTGTTGCACTCCTCCCCAACTGGAGTGTCGGGAGCATTTTGTAACCCTGGTGTACTACATCACTTCTGGTCACTCCTGCAGTGCAACCTTGAGCAAGTCACCTGGGGGCATCTTCTCCAAGTGAGAGGCTTGGGCTGTTTCATTGCGAAGGTCCCTTCCAGCTCTAACATCCTTTAGTCTATTCTAAGTCCCCAAATGATATGGAAATTTATGTAAATTGGCCTGTCTCCTCTTGAACTTTGGGAAAGGGGAGTGGGGGAGGGCTGGGAAGGAAGAGAGAGATTTCCAAGTAGAGTTAAGCCTTGCTAAGCCTCTGAGCCCGTTAAGGCTGAGCTCAGCCCCTGCCTGCCATCCTACCCACCCCTTCCCTCCCCTGCTCCATCCCCATTCTGCCATGCTTCACTTCCACAGGGATCCTGAATTCATCCCCTAGGCAGAGAGAACAGCAAGGACCCCCAGGTCCCTGATAATGAGATTCAGATTTGCTCCTGCCTGCACCTAACCTGGAAATGTTTCCTTTGTCTATGCCCTCTCCCCCAACTCCTCCAGGATTAGATGGGGTATGTGTTGGGGGAGGGTGTGGTATGAAGACACATGTACAGAACTTGCTGGCTCTCACCTGGTCTAGGAAGCCTTCCCCCCACCCCAGAATAGAAATAGCTTCTAAACTGTCTTCCTGGCCAGGCACTAAGCCTTAAAAACCACCAGAGTCAATTTATCTGTTTTATGTTTGTTTCCACTGGTGCTTAGCAAAGCACCAGGCATGTAGTAAATGCTTAATAAATGTGGGTTTTTTTCATTTATTCATTCATCTATCACTGAACAATATGAACTGGGCACATTTAAACCAGAAAAAATCTAAGACACGAGGGTGTGGACTAATTGTCTTCAAGCATTTAAAGGCTCCCAATGTAAAAATGGGATTTGATTTGTTCATTTTGATCCTAGAGAGCAGAATAAAATCTAATAGGTTGGACCAAGGCTCAGAGACCTAAAACTGGGCCCTCAGAGACTGGATCCCCAGAGACCCTCAAGGCCACCCCCATCGTTATACCAATGAGGAAACTGGGGTCCAAAATGGAAGCTACAAAGAGGCAAATATGGGGGGGAGGACATTCCTGACAGTGAGAACTCCTGTCTTCAATGGGTTTCATTTGACCCTCATTTTTTGGAAAAAAAAATCATGAAGTTTTACAAATTTCTCAAAGCAGTGAAGTAATTTCTCCAGAACCACAGAGGTGTAAAAAGCCAAGCCAAGATCTGAACCCCACCCCCACTCAGAAGTCAAGTGCTGAGGTCTGTGTCTAGTGGAGACATTCAGATGGAGGCATCCTAAAAGCATCTGGAAAGTCAACGAACCTCCAAGAGAGGTCAGGGCTGGAGACAGGGATCCGAGAATAACTTTTTAAGAAGTAGTAGTTTGTCATGGGACAGAGTAAAGAGGGAGGAGAGAAGAAGCTCCAGGAGAGAACCTTAGGAAATATTCACATTAAAAGGCTGGGAAGAAGGTGCGCTGGTGAAGAAGACAGAGAAGGAACAGTGGGAAGGTAGGAGGTAAACCAGGAGAGTGAAATATTTCAGCATCCAAAGAAAGATGAGTATCTAGGAATGTTAGGAATGGTTTAGGGATGGAAAGAGTAGAGTGGTCAGTTTCAGGAAGACCAAGGAGGCTAAGAAAAGGTCTTTGGATCTGGAGGATTAGAAAGTTCCTATTAATGTTTGAATGAACATTTCTGTCAGCAGAATACACAGCAATTAAATTAAATACAATTATTTATTAAGCACCAACGGTACACAAAGGCTTTTGCTCAATGCAAGGGTTATAGAGACAAAAATGATGTTTTCTTTCCTGTCATCCTGTCATACAATCTATGGAGAGGGACCAGACATACCCACAGCTAAAATAGATGTAAATTAGAATATAAAGAGATAAGAGATTTCAAATAAAAAGAGAGATCTAGTCATTTAAGAAGGGGAGAGGTCCCTGATAGTTTGGGGAACATCAGGGAAGTCTTCAAGGAAGATGTGAGGCCTGAGCTGACCTTGAAAGCAGAGAAAGATTTCAATAGTTGAAAATGAGGAAAGTGTATTCCAGGTATGAGAAGATGGACACGGGGGAAATTTGAATGGAGGAAAGTAAATGCCCAAATGTGTGAGAGGGCAGGAAGAATTTGAGGAAGAGCTAATCATCCCCTTTGTTGAAACAGAGTTTGTGAGTAAGACACAGCAGAAAATAAGGTGGATGGGATAAAATCTAAAGCAGTAACACAATTATGGTTAGAAGTTAAGAGAGAGCTCTGACCTGATAGTCTAGAAAGCATTCTAGAATTCTGGGTAGAAGCTTTAACCCCATAAGAAACACAGAAAGAGTAAAGAATAAATGAAGGAATAAAGCCCATGAACCAAAAAATACAATTCAAAATAGAAGAAAAGCAAAACAACAACAACCAAAGAAAAATTTCTCAGGGAAAAAAATACAATAAAAAAGTAAATAAAAATAATTTGGAGGGAAGGCAAGAAGAGAAGATTTTGAATTAATCACTTAACTGAGTATGGAAAGAGAAAGGACAAATGAAGAGGAGAAATAGATAACTAAGGAAATGGTTGATAAATGGGAACGGGGAGAAGACGACCTATGGGGAAAGAGTAACATCAAAGTAGTTTAAATAAAACTAATTGCAAAGGCAAAGTATTGATTTAAAAGAGAAAGAAGATTTTAAAAAAGCATTACTAAAAAAGCACATAGAAGAAAACACAAATCTAACAAACATAACATTAAATGTGAATGTATTAAATAATCCAATAAAATAAAAAAGAATGACATAATAGGTAAGAAACAAAATCTAATAATTTGTTGTATACAAGGAACATATCTAAAAATTAAAGACACATACACAATCAAACTGAGAAGCTGGAAAAAAATTTACCATGCATCATATGAACCCCCAAAACATTAGTAAAAATCATACTATTTTTTAAAAAAGTAAAACTAAAAAAGGCAAAATATCAATAGAGATAATCAAGTAATTACATTAGGCTTAAAAGGAACCATAAACAATGGACCAATAGCAATACTAAATATATACACCAAATGACATAGCATCTAAATTTATAAAGGAAAAGTTAACTACATGTTTTAAAGTATAGAGAGTAACATAATAATAATAGGGGACATTAATATACTCCTTTCACAACTGGACAAATGTAACAGAAAGATAAATAAAAGGGGAAATATAGAATTGAACAAACTGATAGGGAACTTGATGCCAAAAGACTTATGGCATCTTCTGATTGGGAACTTTAAAGAATATATCTCTCAACATCACAAAGCACCTTGAAAAAGATAATTAATTTGCTAGAGCACAGAGAAATTATGAAAAAATGCAAAAAGAAAAGAAGTGATACTAAAACACATTTTCATACACTACAAGTAATTAATATAGGGCAGTAGTTCTCAAACTGTGGGTTATGTTCAATTTGTAACAACGAAAATACAATCTGCACATCAGATAGATTCATAACAGTAGCAAAATTACAGTTATGAAATAGCAATGAAAAGAATTTTATGGTTGGGGGTCACCATGACATGAGAAACTGTATTAAAGGGTTGTGTCATTAGGAAGGTTGAGAACCACTGATATAGGGAGTATAACAAAAATATATAGACCTAAGTTAAGATTTAATAATGACATATTGAATAATGAATTGTTTAAAGAACAAATCATAGGAATAATTAATAGCTATGTGAAAGAAAACGATAATGATGACACAACACACACAATTTTTGAGATACAACCAAATAGCAATAATTATATCCCTGAGAACATACAAAAACAAGAAATAAAAATAAATCCTAAAGAACAACAAAATAGTAAAAGATAGGATTAATTAACTGAATAAGAAAATTTTTTGAAAAATAGAAAATATACAAATAAACTCAAAATAATCACAAAAGAGAAACAGATAAATTGGAAATTTAAGAATATATAGAACTTATAAACAAAACTAAAATCTGGTTCTTTGGGGCGGGGACTGAAAAAAAAAGATAACCTTTGAATAATCTGATTAAAAAGAAGAGGTAAATAAAATTAACAGAATACCTAGCCTTTATTTCAAGAGTGCATTAACTCTCCTATAGACCAGAAGTCTCTAGAAGTTGAATGGATAGGTGTTACCCAGCATTCCACAAATTCTTCAAACCACGAGAGACTGAGGGGGTTAGGAGAGTATGCCCTTGGAGACTCCAATCTAAACCATCTGGACATGGAACAGAAAGACGGCCCATGAGCACTGTTTAATTGATAATTACACATGGTGGACTGTGGAAGTGATTGGGAGTGAAGCTGAGTTGTTGGTCAGGTTCAAGGAAGATGTAAGTAAGCTGTATCTGGCTAAAAGAGCAAAGAATGGATTAAGCCTAAATCATATCCAGTGGCTGCTGAGACCCTGATGGTCTCATTCATAGTTGTTTGCTACCCTCTCCATTCCTGGAGCAAGAGAACCTCTCCTTTTTTTTTTTTTTAGGATCTATCTCTTGTTTCCCATTTCTCCATTTAATCTAGTGGAAGTGATGAGGTGTAGGCTCTGGGACGACCCCACCTTGAGCTCTCCTTGAATCTTTGAGGTATATGCTCTGGGAAACCCCTTGCCTATCAAAAAATCAAATCATCCTTGCATTGACCTCATTAATTCCACCTGAAGTCCCTCCCTAAACTCATTCCTGGAGTTTGACCTCATTAATTCCACATGAAGTCCCTCCCCAAATTCATTACTGAAGTCAGACCTCATTGGCTCCTCCTGAAGACCCTCCCCAGGCTCCTCCTCTGAACCACCCCTAGATTCCTGTCTATATAAGATCCCATCTTCCCTCCATCTTTGTGAGAGTGCCACAGAATGCCCTAGCAGAGACTTGCTCTGTGTGAAAGCTCCATAAAACAACCTAGCATAGACTGGCTCCTTAAGAGTCTAACTCATATCTTTCAATAAGCTTTATTTTTTCTTTGGCTGAGAAGACTTGAGTGGAATTCTTTCAGCAGGACCTGGCATGTTGGTATTTTGGGGTCTCAGGCAGTCCTAACCCTCTTTGGGAACCTCGTTATTTTTACGGTTCCCTGACCGGGAAACACTGCTAATCTCAAGCTCTTCTCCAGCTGGCACCTTCTGGAAGGTACATAAGCCTCTCTCCTTCCCTATTGCTTCCTTGTCCTCCAAGTAGCTTGGAGGTGTGGTTTTTTTGTGTGTTTTTTTGTGTTTTGTTTTGTTTTTGTGGGTCTGACCTCTCAGGTCTCATTAGGTCAGACAGCTAGGTACTCAGCCTGACCTCAGGTTCTCTATCCTGTTTGGTTGTGTTGGAGAACATGGACATGTGTGCAGCTTCTGAAGAATAGAGGACAAGGAGATATGTCTCATCTGGAAGTGTGAGCCAGATTCTTTCAGTTCTCTCAGCACTAGGGAAATGGGAAAACTCAAGGTATTTTTTGTAGGGTTTTTGTCCTGTTTTGTTTTGTTTGTTTTTCAAGGCTTACTCTCAAACCTTCCTTTATGGAGAAAGGGACTGCCAGGCCCTATGCCTGTAGCTCCCAAAAGTTCATCTTTGAGTTGTCTTCTACACCATTGGGAAAAATTTAGTTTTCTGCATACCTTAAAAAGGAAAAGCTAGTGTTTTGTGCAACACTGTTTGGCCTAGCTATTGCCTAGAAAACCATGAATTGTGGCCTGTTTTGGGGACTTTAAAAGACAGTACTCTCTGGCAGTTAGAATTATACAGTCGCAGAGAAGAAAAATGATTAGAAGCTGTCTATTTGCTGGCCTTCATTGAATTGTTTTGGAACATGGTTCTCAGGAAAGAGTGTGAGATGCTTGAAACTAGAGCCTCTCCACAAAGGGGCAACAGGGACCAATTAAATGACCCTCTTCCTATGGCTTCAGCCCCAGCCCCTCCCCCATCAGGAACTCCTGCTCAGGTCCCAGTCACTGGTCCCACTGAGGCAGCTCCCCCAGCCCCTCCTGCTGGACCCCAATCCTTTCCCCCCTTGGTTCCCTTCCCTTTTCCTCTAGCCCAAGACCCCTCGTTTCCTGCCCCCTACACCATCCTTGTCTCCTATCCTGCATCTCCCAGCATGGTCCCTCCCCCTTCAGGGACCCCTGCTCAGGTCCCAGCCATTGGTCTTGCTGAAGCACCTCCCCCTGAGGCAACACCCACTCATGCCTCAGGTCCTACCCCCACGGCAACACCAGGGGTATCTTCTCTTCTGACCCCTTCCCCTTGTCAGGTGCCAGCTGACCTTCCCCCTTGTCAGCCAGATTCCCCAGTCTTGCAGTCTGATCCAGTTCAGCCAGCACCCCCAAGTCACTCTCTCACAGGAAGTGGGACTTCCAATCTCCCTTCCCAAGCTCCTGTTCCCACAGCACCTTCAGGACTTTTTCCCTTAAGGGAAACAGCTCTCTCAGCTGGTGGGACAATTAGAGTACATGTCTCGTTCTCCATTTCTGATCTCAATCAAATTAAAGAGAAGCTGGGTAAGTTCTCTGAAAACCCCACAAAGTTTACTGAAGACTTTCAGGACTTACCCCTACAATTTGAGCTTCCTTGGGGTGATTTGCATATCTTCTTCTCTACCTGTTGTTCACTGAGGAGAGGAGGAGAATCTGGGAACAAGCTCCAAAATTTGGGGATCATTTGGCTAGCAATGACCCCAGACAATACCCCCCAGGAACAGCTGCTGTTCCCACTGGTGACCCTAGATGGAATTATCAGATCCAAGAGGATAGAGAGAAGAGAGACCATATGGTATTTTGTCTATTGGAGGGACTCAAAATTGCCTTTCAGAAGCAAGTGAATTATCAGAGGATTAGAGAAATTTCCCAGACAAATCAAGAAAACCCTGCCCTTTTCCCAGATAGACTGGTAGAAGCTATTAAAAGGTATACGAATTTAGACCCTGAATCTACAGAAGGGGCAGCAATTCTTAACATGTATTTCATTACTTAGTCTGCCCCAGATATTAGGAGGAAACTGCAGAAATTGGCAATGGGATCCCAAACATCTCAGGCCCAATTCCTGGAGAAGGCCTTTGGATTCTTTAATAACAGAGACCTGGTTGCAGCAGAAGAGAAAGAATGCTGGGAATGAACCAGAGACAGAGAACATGCTTGATTCTTGGTTGCTGCCACGTCCAGGAAAAACCCCTCCAGGGGACTCCCTTGGAGGAAGCCCAGTCATTTGGGCAGAGGAAAAACCTGCTTTCAATGCCACAAGGAGGTCACTGGTCCAAGGAATGCCCCTTCGGGGTGCCCCCCCCAGAGAGAGCCCCAGGAACCAATGCCTCTAGCACCATGCCCATCTGACCAGGAGGGACATTGGAGGAAGGATGGTCACTGAGGTAAAAGTAGTAGAGCCACCTCCCAGTACCCTGTCCTCCAGTCTTCTCAGGATTCAGAATGATGGGGAAGCCTGGGGCTTGGCAGTGCTCCCACCTTTTCCATTTCCCTTGCTGAGCCCTGAGCAAGCATCGAGGTCGAAGGTAAGGTTATCCGATTTCTGATGGATACAGAAGCTACATTCTCTATTTTTGTTAGTTACTCTGGCCCTACTTGGCCCTCGACCCATGGGGTCATGAGCATTGAAGGGAAAACAAAGGGATTTTGTGAGACATACACCCTCCCCTGCCTATTTGAGGATCTGTTGTTTGAACACTCCTTCCTTATTATCTCCTCTTGCCCTGCCCCCTTGTTGGGAAGGGACCTGATGGTGAAATTGGGGAGTCAATTTTCTCTAATTAAACCTCCCATCTCCCTTTGCCCTCTGTTCTCCAGACCACCCCATGTTCCCCCAGAAGTGTGGGAGATAGTTGAGCCAATTGTCTAGGATCAGGGAATTCCTGGGAGAGCCACTCATGCCACCCCAGTTACTATTTGCCTCCAGGATCCTAATGTGTTCCCCCATCGCTGTCCATATCCAATCAAGTCTGAGGCATGGGAAGGACTACAACCATTAATTGAAAATTTCCTAAAATATAAAATCCTTGTCCCTTGTCAATCTCCATGTAACACCCTGATTCTTCCTGTGAAAAAGCCTAATGGAGAATACCAGATGGTTCAGGATCTTAGGGCTGTTAACAAAGCTGTCATCCCTATACACCTCATAGTCCCCAATCCATACACAATTCTTACTCAGATCCCTGGGGGCACCCAATGGTTTTCCACCCTAGATCTCAAAGATGCCTTTTTCTGTATACCTCTGCACACAGACTCGCAATTTATTTTTGCATTTGAATGGATACTTCCTGGGGAAAAAAGTCCATGTCAGCTAACATGGACAGTCCTGCCCCAAGGGTTTCTGGATAGCCCACATTTATTTGGCCAAGCTTTGGGAAGGGATTTAAGAGATATGAAAAGGACAATCTTGTCTATACCTATTCTAGCCACGAAAAAACAACTTTGAACCTTTCTAGGTATGGCTGGGTTTTGTAGGCTCTGGATCCCAAATTTTGGCCTTATTGCTAAGCCTCTCTATGCTTTCACTCAGGGCCCTGATTCACTCCCACTAGAGTGGGGTCCAGATTAGACCAAAGCTTTTGAGACTCTGAAAGCTAAATTGACCACCACGCCAGCATTAGTCCTACTTGATCTAGGAAAACCTTTCACTCTGTATGTAGATGAAAGGAGAGGACAGGCTCTGGGAATCCTAACTCAGTTCTTAGGAACTGATCCTAGGCCAGTTGCCTATTTTTCAAAACAACTGAACTCTGTGGCTGCAGGATGGCATGCATGCCTCCGGGCAGTAGCTACTACAGTCATTCTAATTGAGGAAGCCTCTGAACTTACACTTGGTCAGCCCCTGGAAGTTCTAACTCCCCACTGAGCTCAGAGCATCCTGGAAGCAAAAGGCCACCAGTGGCTGGCTAGTGGCAGGCTCACCAAATATCAAGCCTTGCTCTTAGATACCCCTGACCTAACCCTTTGGGTGTGCCGCAACTTAACTCCTCAACCCTCCTCCCAGACAGTGCCCACTCACATGTCCCGGTTCACGATTGTGAGGGGACCTTGGACTCTGTTTAATGCCAGTCTAGCTGATTTGAAAGATTCTCCTCTCCTGAACCCTGATGCAGTCTGGTACACAGACGGTTCAAGCTTCATTGAACAAGGAGTCAGGAAAAGTGGATATTTGGTGATCAGCCTCTACCAAACCATAGAGGCCAAATCCCTGCCCCCTGGGATCTCTGCCCAGAAGGCCGAATTGATAGCACTCACCAGAGCCCTAGAGCTAGGGGAAAATAAACGAGTAAACATTTTTACAGACTCAAAATATGCTTTTCATGTTCTACATGTACATGGAGCAATTTGGAAAGAAAGGGGATATCTGACAGCAAAATATTCCCCTATTAAACACGCATAGGAGATTTCATATCTCCTCCAAGCTGTTCAAAAGCCCCCTGAGGTAGCTGTTGTTTTTTGCAAAAGCCACCAGAAAGGGGAAACTGATGAGGTTGTGGGAAATCACCTGGCAGACACCGCTGCAAAGAATGCTGCCTGCCAATTGGCTGTACTGGCTTCTTTGCTACCACAGCTCCCCATTTCCTTGACACCTTCATATAGCCATTGGGAACAGGCCCTTGCTAAGGAAAGGGGATACTCTCTTTCATCCTCTGGGTGGTTTCAAACACCTTCAGGACAACCTCTTATCCCAGAGGAAAGTCAGTGGAAGCTTCTTTTTGGCTTATACCAGGCCATACACCTGGGGAAGAATGCCCTCTGGTCTCTGATAAAGTCCATTTTTACTGGCAGTAAGTTGGGAGAAACCATTAGACAAGTATGTCAGGCCTGCCCAACCTGTGCTCAGGTGAATACTGAAGGGGCAGTCAAACCTCCTCTCCTTTTAAAACCTGTTCAGAGGAGGGGTACCTACCCAGGTGAAGACTGGCAGATAGACTTTACACATATGCCCCACTTGGGGCTTCAGATTTCTTTTGGTTTTTGTTGATGCCTTCACTAATTGGGTAGAAGCTTCCCCTTGCAGAACTGAAAAGGCTCAGGAGGTATCAAGGTTCCTATTAAAGGAAATTATACCTCATTTTGCCTGTCTCCTTACAGAGTGACAATGGCCCAGCTCTTGTTTCTCAGATAACCCAGGCAGTGGCAAAGACACTTAAAATCACTTACCATCTCCACTCAGCCTGGAATCCAAAATCCTCTGGTAAAGTAGAGAAAATGACCTTATGCGGGTCCTTACTAAGCTGTGCATAGAAATCTGAGAAGATTGGGTTAAGAATCTTCCCATTGGGCTACTCAGAATCCGAATCACACCTTGAGAAAATATCAAGCTTAGCCCCTATGAACTCATGTATGGAAGGCCCTTCCTAACCTGACATCCTGGTGGACCCAGAACAGCATTTAATTAACCCAATTTGCAACTCAGTTAGGAGCTGTCAGGAATGCTCTGGCTGAATATGCCAATAAATATCTCCCCAAACCTCTTGGCAATGAAAAGCAGCGTCCTGCTGCAGTACAACCTGGAGATTGGGTCTACTTAAAGTCATGGAAAACCCAAAAGGGAGAACAGTTAGATGTTAAATGGAAGGGACCCTATCCAGTCATACTCACCACTCCAATGGCAGTAAAACTTGAAGGTCTCCCCAGCTGGACTCACAATTGTAGGATTAAACCAGTTGTTTCCCTCCAGGAGACTCCAGAATATATCTGTGAACCTTGGAGGACTGCAAACTACTGTTTAGAAAGGCCCCAGCCTCCTCCAGCAAAAAGGATAAAAAGAGGTGAAATTATACCTGCCCTTTTCCTTTTGGCCTTGCCATAGTCATCTTTAATTCCCACCAGGGAAATTGTTCTTTTGCTATAATTTTCTTGTGCCTGTTTTGGTCTTTGTTTGCTTAACCTCTTTGCCAGGTTTGTCTTCTCCAGGGTTTAAGTCCCAAGTTCTCCAGCCCACTGGACCTGGCATCAGGCATGTTCCAGAGTCTGACCCCTTGGATATGAAGTCTGACCCCCTTGAATGGGACCCAGAGAGGCAGGGACAGCTCTACGCCCCTTGCCAGCAGGAAGCACTTACAGAAGCTGAGACCTTCTCCCTTTACCCCAAAGGAATTTGGGTCCCATTTATTTGAGGGGGGAATGATGAGGTGTAGGCTCTGGGACCACCTACTCCCTTGAGCTCTCCTTGAATCTTTGAGGTACATGCTCTGGGAAACTCCTTGCCTATCAAAAAATCAAATCACCCTTGCATTGACCTCATTAATTCCACCTGAAGTCCCTCCCCAAACTCATTACTGGAGTTTGACCTCATTAACTCCACCTGAAGTCCCTCCCCAAACCCATTACTGGAATCAGACCTCATTGGCTCCTCCTGAAGACACTCCCAGGCTCCTCCTTTGAACCACCCCTAGATTCCTCTCTATATATGACCCCATCTTCCCTCCATCTTTGTGAGAGTGCCACAGAATGCTCTAGCAGAGACTTGCTCTGTGTGAAAGCTCCATAAAACAACCTAGCATAGACTGGCTCCTTAAGAGTCTAACTCATATCTTTCAATAAACTTTACTTTTTCTTTGGCTGAGAAGACTTGAGTGGAATTCTTTCAGCAGGACCTGGCATGTTGGTATTTTGGGGTCTCAGGCAGCCCTAACCCTCTTTGGGTACCTCTTCAGAAGGAAAGCTCTTGCCACCTCCTTGACTGCAGCCGAAGCAATCAAATTTTAGGAGTTTTATTTCCTTACTTATAAGCAACATGGCACAGTAGTCAGGGGACTAATCTCAGAGTCAGGAAGATGTTGGTTTAGATCCTGCCTCTGGCACATATTGTCTCATTTCTGCTGGAAGAAACCTAAATCCTTGCTCCACCCTGACTTTTAGATCTACTCTCCCCTTTTCAATGGTATCCCCTCCAGGGTCTTCACCCCATGGAGCAGATACCTCTATGCACCCCTATGAGTCTTAGGTCTTGCTGTCTTCTTCCTGATGCAACCTTAGGACTCCAAGACCTTTCCATCCATCCTGTAGCTGTACTATCCCACATACATTATCTCCCAAAATTAAAGTGTGAGCTGCTTGAGAGTAGAGACTGTCTATTTTTATCCCTAACACTTAGCAATGTTTTCATTGGCTATGTGGCTCTGAGCAGATTACTTAACCTCACAATGCCCCCAGATGACTCAGTTAAGATTACAAAAGTCAAAGTGCCAATCTTCACTGATTCCTCATCAAGAGCTTCCGGAATCAATGGGATCTCGGTGGGAGCAGCCTCCTTTGAATGGCTGTCTATGTGTCTCTAAAATTGTCAGGATGAGTAGTTTGGTCTCAAAAAAAACCCTGGAAAGACTTAGATGAGGTGATACAAAGTGACATGAGCAGAACCAAGGAAACATTGTACACAGTAACAGCAACATTATGAAACGATCATTTGTAAATGACCTAACTATTCTCAGCAATATAATGATCCAAGACAATTTGTGATTTAAAAAAAAAGTGACACTAACCATCCCCAGAGAAAGAAGTGACAGAGTCTGAATGCAGATTGAAGTAAACTTTTTTTTTAATATTCTTTATTTTTCTTGTTTTTGTTTTTGTTTTTTCACTAAGGGCTATCAATATCAACTTGCTTGCCTTCTCAAGAATGAGGGAGGAGAGAAAGAGAGGGAAAGAATTTGGAACTCAACATTTTTTAAAAAATGAATGTTAAAATTGTTTTTACATGTAATTGGAAAATAACAAAATATAAATTTTTTTTAAAATGTGTTGAGACTGAGCTATTCACTTTTTTTTTGGTAATTCTTATCTGCTGTATCCAGGGGCAAAGATTCAGCCACAGCATGGACATCATGAACTGAACTGGTGAGAGGGGAAAGATTTCCTTCTGCTTTCACTCTTTTCTCTGACTCCAATAAATGTGCCTGGAGTGTTTGTTTCTGTTCTGGTTTATTTGTCCTCCTGAATCCACAGGATGTTCAAACCATGATGAGCTAGGAACTAGGATAGAAGGTGAGATGGTACAGATAGCCAGCCTGGCAGGGAAGACCTGAGGAGCCAGGGTACCTAGGACTCAAGCCTAGGGACTTGGAAAGAGGATTGTGCTTTATGGGAACCAACCTATGCTATGAACCTGATTCCCTTTCCCTCCCCAGAGACTGTGGTGGTACATTGTGCAGGGGGGTGGCAGAGAAATTACACCTTTCACATTCTGGGGGAATAAGTTTGTGTATTTGTGATTATACCTTCTAAAGTAAATATTTTTGTGTAAAAGTTTATCTGACTACTAGTGGCTAATGAAACTGGGACCACCCCCTGTACTTATGGGAACATCAGTGGGGCTTGAGCCACTTACCTACATAACCCCAAATCCCAAGGGTATTGGAGAATCCTGGGGAAGACTGAAAAATGGAACCTACCTAGCCTTCCAGGTGGTGAGGACCATGGTAACCATGGTTACAGAGGAAATTAAACTCGCAAAGGCACTACCAAATCAAACAAAAGAAAAACGGAAAAGTCCAGATTTATAGTAGAATTCGATCAAACTTTAAAGAAAAATTAATATCTATACTATAGAAATTATTCTCAGAAATTGAGAAAGTACTTTACTAAATTTATTTTGTGAGAGAAATATATCCCTGACACCAAAACCAGGGAAAGATAAAAAAAGAAAGAAAGCTATAGACTAATAAAATTAATGAAATATAATATAAAAATTTAAATGAAAATTCTGGCAAAAATACTATAACATTGTTTTCAAACAATTATGCAATGCGATCAAGTTGGACTTCAATTAAGAATACAAGAGGGTTAAACATTAGGAAAACAATATATTGTATTATGTTAAAAACCAAAACCAAAACCATATGACAATATCACTAGATGCAAAAAGGTCTTTGATAAAATAGAGCCCTCATATATGATAAAACTCTACAAAACATAGTAATATAAGGACTTTTATTATTTTTTTTTTGCTTTTGGGAGGGCAGTTGGGGTTAAGTGACTTGCCCAAGGTCACACAGCTAGTTTTTTGTGTTAAGTGTCTGAGGCTGGATTTGAACTCAGGTCCTCCTGACTCCAGGGCCGGTGCTCTATTCACTGTGCCACCTAGCCGCCCCAGGACTTTTAAATATGATTAAAAAGCACATACACAAAACAAAACAAAAACTAGCATCATATACACTGTTTGC
>CM053597.1:166648568-166662090 GCA_028646575.1 Pseudocheirus occidentalis | reverse complement strand
GGAGCATCATGTTTGGCTACTTCCACACATGTGCTCTGACCCCCCCAAAGGGCATGCTTCACCAGATTCTCCTGAGTGAACTCTGATCTTTATCTTAGTAGTTTCTCTGATTGGGTGAGGGGAGAGAGGAAGTGTGCCAGAGATGACCAACAAATGGACAAGGAAAAGCCACCCACCTTGTAGTTTTTAAAAGGACATAGCAAATATCTGCTTGAGTATTTGGTATTCTGCTTAGTCTCTCATACAGGCACACGTACATGTATATATATATACATATATATATATATATACATACATACATGCGTATATACGTATAAGTATATAGTTGTTATTCAGTCATTTTTTTTCAGTTGGGTTAGACTCTTCATTACCCCCATTTGGGGTTTTCTTAGCAAAGATACTGGAGAGGTTTGCCATTTCCTTCTCCAGCTTATTTTACAGATGAGCAAACTGATAGGATTAAGTGACTTGCCCAGGGTCACACAGCTATTAAGTGTCTGAGGTCAAATTTGAACTCAGGAAAATGAGTCTTCCTGACCCCAGGCCCAGTGCTCTATGCAGTATGGCACTATCTGTGCGTGTGTGTGTGTGTGTGTGTGTGTGTGTGTGTGTGTGTAACAAGGATATCCATGATAAAAAAAAGAAAGGTTCCCCACATGACAGACTATTTGTAACAGCATATTTTATAGCAGGAAAGAGCCGGAGACAAAGTAAAGTTCATTGATTAGGGAATGGCTAAATTGTGTCACTTAAATATAATTGGACAAATCATAGGACCATAGAGGTAGAACTGAGAAGTGTGTCCCCCTCATTCTACGGAGGAAGGAAACAGAGCAGTGGAAGTTAGGTGACTGGCCTGGAATCACAGATCTAACAAGTGCTTAAGGAGGGATTTGAATCTGGCCCTTCCTGACTCCAAATCCAGGGTATTCTGATACCTCTAGAAAACAATGAATATGGTGAATATTTAGAGAAGCAGGGGAGGACTTACATGAACTGATACAAAGTGAAATGAACAGAATCAGAAAAACAATAAACACAAAGACTCCAGCAATGTAAACAGAAAGAATGACTACCACCACCAAAACTATGGAAATTAGATATTTTGAAATTATAATGACTAAGTTTGACCCCAACAAAGAACTACAACAAGGGACCTCCCTCCCGTCTTTGTGAAGATGGGGGAGGGTGTGGAACACTGGATGTAATGTCGGATTTTGTTAATGTATTGGTTAATTTTGCTGAACTGCTTTTTTTTTTTTATTAATTTGATTCTTTGTTACAAGGGGCCACGTGGGATATATTGGGAAATGGGAAAAAAAAATTTTAATGGGAAAATTGTAGTTGATGTAAAAACTATATAACAATGTAAAACACTTTAAAGATAAATTGGTTCTTGAAGGGTGCCCGGTTCCCTTCTGCTATTCTATGATCTGAGACCAAGGGCTGGGAAGAAGCCTAGAGGACAGACAACTTCTGGGGAGACAGATAATGTGGCCAGAGAGCTAGCTAGTGCCAGGGGGCTGAAGCCTGGATAACCCTAACCCTCATTCTGAGGACAAGTCGTGGTATCCTTTACCAGGAGATCATGTTTAGCAAGGAACCTACAACCTAGCAGAGAAAAGTGCAGCCTAGGACCAGGTGACAAGGGGGAGAGAAGACCAGAGAGCATCTGGCCAGAAACTCTCCTAGCCCAGGGAGATGCCAAGTCTCTCCATGTTAGAGGCTCCTCTCTGTAGGACTTGGAAACTTAACTTTCCCTCGGTTGGGCCCAGAGAGCAAAGCTAGGAAAGGGTGGTGTCAAGGAGAAGATTTAAGGTGAAGGAAAATTTCTCATCTCTCTATTTCTGGAAGCTCCAAAGCACAAGACTGAATTAGTATTTGGGGGCTACCACATCACACTGTGACTCCACAGAGATCTCCAGATCTTTCCCAGACAAATTGTTATCCAGCCAGGTCTCCCCATCCCTCCTGGTTTGTTTTGTGAAGCTTTTTTAATCCAAGTGCAAAACTTTGCAAATGCAAAACGTTTATCTTCATTGAATTAATTTTGTTAGGTTCAACTGTCATCTTTTTGACATGTGCAAAAACACACTGGCTCCATCATCATACCATTCCCCTGAATACTACATCAGACCATCAGAAGCACACTACTGAACTTGTACACACACATACACACAAGCACACAGAGGCACACATTTGTGGATGTCCCCATGGGATTGTGCTTGTGTATATCAATGCACTTATCCAAGCCCAGAGAGCTCCCCCATCTTCTCTCTTCCCCTCCTCTCTCTCAGATGCCCTCCCCCCACTATCTCCTCCTTCATCCCCGTGTCACATGATGAGCTAACCCCTCCTCATAGTATGGGAAGCCCTCTACATGCACAAATGATCCCGGTCCCTCCTGTTTTCTCCAACAGATTGTACCTCTTATCTTCACTCTTGCTTATCTCTCTTTTCTCCTTGTCTAATGGCTACTTCCCTATTGCCTTCAAACATACCCATGTCTCTCCCCTGTTCAAAAATCCCTCACTTGATCCTTCTATTGTACTTTTGTCCTATATCTCTCAGGTCCTTTGTGGCTAGACTTGTCTTCCTTCAAGGTTCCACTCAGGGGCCACCTTCTCTGTAAAACCTCCCCTGATTGCCCCAACTGGAAGGTCTTGAGGGCAGGACTTTGTGTCTCTAGTACCTTGTTTCTAATAGGTGCTAAACAGAGGTTGAATTAATTGAATGGCTGAAAACTGAGGGGAAGGGAATGGCAAGAGGCTAGTGGTGCATGGTGAGGGGCAGGTCCCAGACCTCTCCCTGCCATCTGGCCCCCCCCCCCAGCATTCATGACACTCCCTTGTGTGTAGGTACCTGCCAACCCCTGCAGGTACCAGGGCTGGACTAGGCCCCCAGCACCTCACCCAGCCCTGGGCCCTGGACAGAAGCCAGAAGGCACACCCAAAGCCCCCTCCCCACTGGACACTCATGCAGCATCCTCCAGTGATTCAGGCAGGGTCATGTGTGAGCACACGTTTCTCCTCCCAACATTAGCCTTCCACTTCTTGCCCCAAACACAAGCCAAAGTGGTGACAGAATTTTTCCCTAGACCTCTGCCCTCTACTCCAGGTCACTTCACACACAGCTGGAGTTACTTGCCATCAGTTCTCTGTACCAGGGAAGGACCCTTTCCTACCTGATTCCTAGTTATTTGTGGACTCTATTGGTCTCCAATCCACTCCCACCACTGCCCAAAGGCTAGACAGATGTTGAAACCATGGTGAAAAGGGGCATTCCCTCCCCTCCCCCCTCAGAAGGGCAATAAAAGATCTTTGCTCTGAATCCCACAGAGAGGCTAGCTCTGAACACTGGGCTAGGAAGGTCAAGAAGAAGATTTGAAGGGAAACAGGGTATCAGCTATCTCAGGCAGAGAGCCCAAGTCACAAGGGAGAAAGGTGGGGGAAGGGGTATAGGGAAAGCAAGAAAATGAGAGAAGAGGGAAGAAAGGAGGGAGAGAGAGATAGAGTGAGAAAGGGAGAAGAGAATAGGGAGGTAGAGAGGAGGAGGAAAGATGCATGAAAAGAAAAGGAAAAGAAGAAAAGAGGAAGGAGGGACATAGGGGACTAGGTGATAGAGGGAAGGAGAAAGAGATTGGACAGAGAGAGCCAGGAAAGGAAGGAGAAATGGTAAGAAAACAGACAAGGAGAGTGTGGAAGGTAGAAAATGTGGGGAGCCAGGGAAAAGAATAAAGGAAGGAACAAGAAATGGGAAAGAAAGCAGGAAAGGAGGACCAGATGAGTAGAAGAAAGAAGAAATAAGGAAGGAGGAAGTTCCAGAGAGGGAAAAGGGGGGAAGAAGACAGGGAGTGTGAGAGGGAAAGAGGAGAGATGAAAAGGCACAAGGGAAAGAGAAGATGAAGATAGAAGGAGGAAGAAAGAAAACATAAAAAGACAAGGAAAAGGAGACCCAAGGAAGAAGAGAGAGGAGAGTGGAGGGCTGGTGGGTTTTCGGAGCAGAGTTCAGGGCACGTGTTCCTGGAGCCTTGGCCTCGGGCCACAAGCTCTGGACAGGACATTCTGCGGGGCTGGGCTACTCACCTGGTCACAGCGCGCTCAGCCCGCGGGCTGTGCGCCTTGTCCAGTCCCAGGCGGGTGAGGATAGCGCCGAGCGCCAGCAGAGCCACGACCCCGCAGACGCTGTAGACTGCTACGTGGGCACGGTCGCGAGTCGGGCTGGGCGCCCCGGGGCTGCCACCACCGCCTGTGCCACCGTCGAGGGAGCCTCCGGACGAGCGCGGAGATCCGGTCTGCAGCCAGCTGGGTGTGTCGTAGTTAGAGCAGCGACTCTGGTCCAGGCGGCGCGGGGCGTCCCGGCAGCAGAAGCGGTAGCCACACGTCCCGCAGCAGTAATGGTACGGTGCCGTGCTGCAGTTGAACGGTGGGTCCCACTGACCCATCACGTCGTAATAGCCCAGGCACCGGTCTCCGCCGGCTCCTGGGGGCTGGCTGGCCGCCTCCAGCGCCTGTTCAGGGTTGGGGCTGGGGCTGCCACCTGCACCAGGTTTCGTCTCTCCCTTGTCCTGAGCGCCCGCCTCAAGAGGCGCCCGGCCCCGCGTCCCTCCAGACGCCAGCAGCAGCAGCAGCAGCCCGGGGAGCGGGCGCCAGAGCGCTGCTCTAACCATGGGCATCCCCTTGCCTACCGGCCTCCTCCGGGAGGCCACCCCGTCCACACTAAGAGCCTCCCGGCATGGCGCACCCACCGAGCTCCTGCCCAGAGTATGAGGAGGCCTCCAGAACTGGGCCAGCTAGCTCACTCGGCTCTCCTTAAACCTTGGCTTTTTTCTCCCCACTCCACTGTTTCTTCGGTCCCTCAATTCTGCTCTCCTGTTCCGCCTCACTCACCTTTCTCCCGCCTCACTCACCTTTCTCCTTCCTCTACGCTCTTCGTTCCTTTCTTTTTTGGTCTCCTCTCTCCCTCTTTCCCCTTTCTTTGGATCCCCCAAGTCTCTCCTTCCCCTCTTTCTTTTCCTCCTCTCCAATCTCGTCTCTCTTCCCAAATCTTGTTTCCCCACTCTCCTCCCGTCCTCTTTTCACTTTCCAGTTCTCTCTCTCTCTCTCTCTCTCTCTCTCTCTCTCTCTCTCTCTCTCTCTCTCTCTCTCTCTCTCTCTCTCTCTCTCTTTTCCCTCCTCTCTCTTTCCCTCTCCCTCCCTCTCCCTCTCCCCCTACCCCAATTGCTGATGACCCTCTAGCAGGGGCCACGGTCTGGAGAGACGATTGGTCGGGCTCGGCGTCCCGAAGAGCCCCTTAGGCGTCCCCCCATGCTGAAAGCCTCCCACTTCTCTCTGTCCCTCAGCTCGCCTTCCTTCCTCGTTGGCGCTGGCGGAGACACTGAGTGCTTCACACTCAACAGAGAGGAGAGGGAAGAGCGGAGAGGGGCGGGGTGGGGGGGGTGGCAGAGGAGGAGAAGGAGGAGACAAGGGAACTGAATAAGGGCAAGTGGCTCCCTCACTCCCTCCTGGGGAAAGGAGAGGGATGGGTAGAAGTTAGCTGGGTGTTGACACCAGCTCAATACTAGCAAGATAGTCTATGGATCGGAGCTGTCCAGCAACACGTGGGACAGCCCCTGAAGAAATACATCAACTGGGAGGTTGGCTTGAGGGGAGGTAAGGGTGTGTGTGTGTGTGTGTGTGTGTGTGTGTGTGTGTGTGTGTGTGTGTGTGTGTGTGTGTGTGTCTAACAGGAGCTGGAGGATGGTTCTTCAGGGGTGCTCGGCATTCTAGGCTTCTCTCCTTCCAATTCTCACCCTACCTTCTCTACGATCAAGCTGTCTCCCATGCTTGAAATAGCCCCTCCCCCCAACTCATTCTTTTCTGTTGAGATTTTTCCTCTCCTTTTCCAAGGCTCAGAGAGTGGTAAAGACAGGGAGGGGTTCTCTGAGACTCTGGTGTCCCTCCTACTGTCCTAAATCCTTGCTATCTCTCTCCTGGACTGTAGGTGCCGAGGAAAGGCTCACATGGTCCCCAAAGATCCCAAAGCCTAAGCCTTCTCTCTGTCGTGGCTGCTGTCAGTGATCTAACCTAGGATTCGGGAGAACTGGTTTTCGATACTGACTCTCAAACATGTGATCTTAGAAATAATTTCCCTCTCTGATATCCAGTTTCTTTTGGTATAATGTGGAAACCAGTAACTATTGACTGGAAAAGGTGGTTGTGAGAAATGTATTTCAAAAATTACAAGACCCTGCTCAGTTTGTCCAACCCTAATCCTTGGCTCAGGCAGCACCTCATAGGTGCATTTGGAACAGTAACGTCCCCTCACTAAGCCTCAGTTTTCTTCTTACCAAACAAAAAGATTGGACTGTATGAACTCTAAGCTTCCCTCCCAACTCTGACATCCCTTGTTCTGAGGCCCCTCCCAGTTCTGACATTCCCTGTTCTAAAGTCTTTTTCAGTTTTTGTTTTTGTTCTAAGATCCTTCTCAGTGTTTGCATTTTCTTTTCTAAAGTACCTGACATCCTGGGCTCCAAGGGCCCTTCTTGCTGACATTTTGTGCAGTCTCCACCCAGGAGCCAAGCAGTCCTCTGGGAAGGCATGGCATTACCTCTTTGTCTGAAGAATGGGGTCTGAAGAAGCCTTGAACTTTCCAAGGGCTTTCCAGAAGGCAAAATAAAGAGAGGGAGGGGAGAGAGTTTGCCAGGCACTGCCCACAGTGACCACCCAGCTGTCAGCACGGCACACACAGACCGGAGGCGGCACAGGGACAGGCAGTGTGCACTGACGGTAACCAGTGCCCAGGGAAGGGAGGCTTGCCAAGGCTAACCCTTGCTCTGTACACCTGACTGAGTATCACCATCTGGCTCACCCAGAGTAGCTTTTCCAGCCAGGGCTGACCTGCCAACAAACAGAAACTTTTGACCTCAGGTTGGTGAGGACCCTTAGATTGGTTAAGAGAAAAACAATCTGCTCCTTGAGATGGGCAGCCACCCCTTCTCACCAACATACCTTCCCCCTCCCCTGCAGGAGACCAATCCCTAGGGAGATACTGTAGATACAATAGAAAGGGCAGCTGTCCTTTGCCATCCAGGAGTCCTCCAGTGGGATGATGGGGATGGGCAGAGGATTATGCCCATGGAAAAGGGGCCATGAGAGGAATAGGCTATCCCTTACAGCTTCCATTGGCTCTGAGCACTATGACTATGGCACAGTTACAGGATCTCAGGCCTCACCCACTCCCCAGAGCAATGAAAAATGTCCGTGGATGGGGAAATCGTGCACTGTGGGCCTCTTTATTCACCAAACTGTCACAATAAATGCATATGTACTTTCTGGGGGAAAGGTCATTTGTGCTAGTATGCATGTACACGCCATGAGCTTGTAGGGGGCCAGTCCCTGGGGCCAGTCCCAAGCTGGTCCAGCCCTAGCAGAAGCCTGTTCCTACTTCCATGGTATGGAAGGAGGTATTGGCCACAGGATACAGGACTGAAAAAAACTTTAGAGACCATGCATTTTAACCCTCTCATTTTACAGATGAGGAAACGGAGGCTCAAAAAGAGTGAGGGACCATCACATAGGTTGAAAGAAGCAGAGATGGGATTCCAATCCAGGACCTCAGCAGAGGGCAGACCTGGGGCAGCCTCAGCCCTTCCCTCTCTCCCAGGAGAGGAGAAAGTTCTTTGGCTTCTGATCTACCATTACACAGATGCGTTCAAGACTGCATGTGTACATCCCTGACCCCAGACATCCCTATCTTTTTTTTTCTACTTAAAAGAAGTATTTTATTTTTTCCCATTTACATGTAAAGATAATTTTTAGCATTTGTTTTTTTAAACCTTTGGGTTCCAAATTCTCAACCTTCCTCCTCCCCAGCCTCCTCCATTCAGAAGGCAAGCAATTTGATATCAGTTATGCACATGTAGCCATGTAGAACATATTAGGCATGTTGTGAAAGAAAACAGACCTAAAAAAAACCCTCAAGAAAAATAAAGTTTTTTAAAAAGTCTGCTTCAATCTGTATTCAGACACCATCAGTTCTTTCTCTGCATCCCTGTCTCAACACCCTGAATCTGCTCTCCCCAATGCAGTCTCACATAAATCCCTTCACTTTCCTCTCTTCCTTATATTTAATCCTTCTTAGTGCATTCTACTTACTCCTGAGCCTGGAGCAGAGAGAAGTCTCTGTTGTTCAGAGCCCTATCTCTGTGACTCAATCAGAGTGACCCTACAGACCTTGGTCCCAGGAAGAAGAGGCATCTTTTGGGCTAATAATTGAGGCAGTTAGCCTGCCATGGGGGTGAAAGCACTGATCTCAGATTCTAGTTCTGCCTCTACTATTAATGTGTGAGTTAGGGCAAGTTACTCCCCATCTTTGGGTTCCTGTTTTCACCTTTGTAAAATGAGGGGATTGGACTCTAGGGTCCCTTATAGCTCTGACGTTCTCTGACCTTGAAGTCTGTATTTGATCCTAGAGGTAATAAGGAGCCACAGATTTCTTGAGCAGGAAAACAACAGGGTTAGACTTATGACAATTCCCTTGGCACCTGTGGAAGATTAATTGGAGTGGGGGTGAGAATTGAGGCAGGGGACCTCTTAGAAGGCTGTAGTGTAGGCTGGAGGTGATGAGGATAGTGGCCATGTGAGTGGAGAGAATAGGGACAGATAAGCAGATGTGAAGACAGAATAGATAAGACGTGGAAATCAATGAGGAGAGCATGAGAAGTCAAGGATAACTTGGGGATTGGGAGATTTGAGGACAGACGGATGGTGGCACCCTTGGTGGAAATAAGGAAGTTAGGAAGAGGGGCAGGTTTGAGAGGAAAGAGAACGAACTGTTTGAGATGCCTATGGGACGAGTAATTTAGGAACATCTAATAGGCAGCCAGTGTCGCGTGCCTGCAGCAGCAGAGAGAAGTGAGGGCTAAATTCTTAGCTCTGGGAGTCATTGGCATAAAGACAATAAGGGAGCCTTTGGTCTCTTGTGGAAACAGATTCCATTAGCTTTCAAAGTCCTGGCAATCTGGCTGCAGCCTGCCTTCTCAAGCTGATGGCGCAACACTCCATCTTGTAGCTGGAGGCATTCGCCTGGTTTGTTCCCCTCGCCTAAAACGCACTCCTGCTTCACCTCCACCATATGGATCACTTCCTTTCTTCAAGGCTCAGCTCGAGGACCATGCCCTACATGAACCATTCATGTTCCCCCAGTTACTACTGTCCTTCACCTCCAAATGGCTTTGTATCCATGTCTCTGCTCTTGTTGTTTCCTTCCAATGTGAGTGGAAGCTTCCTAAGGGCAGGGATTATTTCATTTGTCTTTATATTTCCAGTACCTGGCACATCAGAAGGATTTAATCAATGATTACTGACTGAATAATCTCTCTCCCAACTCTGTTTTTTCCTCTCTGGTCTTTTCCATCTCTGTAATTTTAAGAGATAAGGACATAGGTGTCTGCCAAGTCAGCTCTGACTGCAAAAAGTGCCCTGACCTCAAACGGATTTGGGAGCTGAACCCTGGATTTTCTTCTTTTTCTGCTGGCTCAACAGATGAGTTGAACATCCAGCATGGGTGTTCCCTTCACTGATACAAGTTCCATCCCTTCTCTGTCTGAGCAGATGGTCTTCAAATGGCTGAGAAAAATCCATTGTCTTCTGGGTGCCCCATCAGAACAAGCATCTCCATCTGCAGATGGTGGATTGTGAGTCCTTCAATGGGCTATGTATCTGGAGACATCCAACCCCATACACTCAAAAGAACCCTGGACCTGGGACGGGGGGGTGACCTGGATTCAAGCAGCAGGTCTGTGACTTATTAATTATGTGACACCTCTCTGGGCTTCAGCATCAACCTCTCCAAAATGAAGGGCTTGTACAATCTCATTGCTAAGGTCCCTTCAGCTCTGACATCCTTTGGTCTATTCTAAGGCCCCAAATGATATGGAAATCTATGTAAATTGGCCTATTTCCTGCTGAACTTTGGGAAAGGGGAATGGGGGAGGACATTGGAGGAAGAGAGATTTCAAAGTGGAGTTAAACCTTGCTAAGCCTCTGAACTCACTCAGGCTGGTCTGTCATCCTCCCTTTCTCTCCTCTTGCCCAATCCCCACCCTGAGATACCTGGCTGCTACAAGGAGTCTAAATTCACCTCCCCATCAGAGAGAAAAACAAGGACTCCCAAGCCCCTGAAAACAGGATTCAGATTTGCTCCTGCCTGATCCCCACACCCGGAAACTTCTCTTTGTTTAATAAGGCTTTCCAACCCCATTCAGAATGCTGGGGAAAAGAGGAGCCAGGGTGACTCTACTAACTATATTGCTTTTTAAAAAATTGTTTTCATGATGCTTTTACTTCCAGTGTCTAAACAGTGCCTGGTACACAGAAGGGCCTTAATAAATACTTGTTGATTGATTAACTCATCTCCCTCCTTTACACCCATCTCTAGCCTCTTATTCCAATATATTATCCATCGATGAGAATTGGTCATGCTTGCCCTGGAGAAGAGAAGCCCAGAACAAGTCACTTCCCCTCTGACCCTGTGTTTCCCCCTCTAGAGGGGGGCTCTGAGGTCCCTTTCCAGCTCGGATCTGTGCTCCTCTGTACTACCTAGCAGGGCCACAGTTGCTGTCTTTGAGGATGGTTCTCATATCATCCAGATGTCTTTGTGCATGTGGCAAAGAGATCAGCATTGGCCCCAGAGAACAGATCTGGTGGCGTTGGGTGGATGTTGCAAGGGGGCACAGCTTTGGAGAGCCTATAGAGACCAAGGAGGAGGAGAAAAGGCCACTCACTACATTTGGTAGATTACAAAGTTACTGTTATCCTTTGAGTAAACAGTGCCCCAGGGGAAATGAACACACAGCAATTTAATTTTGTTTATTAAGCACCACTGTGTACACACAGGGGTTTTTTTGGCTAAGATGCTAGAGTGGTTTGCCATTTCCCTCTCCAGCTCATTTTATAGACAAGGAACTGAGGTCAACAGGGATAAGTGACTTCCAAGATTACATAAGTGTCTGAGGCTGGATTTGAACTCAGGTCTTCCTGTATCACGGGACTGCCCAGTAAGGATGATACCAAAGAGAATATAAAGGCATTTGAGACATCAAAGAGAAAAAGGAGAGTTTGCCTCTGGGAGAGAGGAGAATGATAAGGGGAGGCTTCATGGAAGGGGTGGGGCTTCAGCTGGGCCTTAAAGGGATAGAAGTAGCAGCTGCAAAAGCAGAAAGAAAGTCTTCTGGGTGTGAGGGAGTGACTTGTTGCAAATGAACAGATGAGGCAGAGGACAAGGGCTCTGGAGCTGATGGAACCTCAGAGATCATCTAGTCCAATCCTTTTATTTTAACAGATGAGAAAACCGAGGCTTAGGAGGTCAAGTGACTTGTCTTCAGCCACATAGTGTCTGAGGTAGGATTTGAATTCAGATTTTCCTGATTCCAGGTTCAGACCACTAGCTGTCTCCATGTCAAAGGCTTAATAATTATTGTGGGGAGCTAATTTTGGGACAGCAGGGCTGAGAAAGAGTGGGAGTCCTGTTGTCCCCAGACAGGGTTGTGAAAGAATCACTGACCCAGAGATACTACCAACTGCAAAAAAGAGAGACAGGAACTCTGGGAATAGTGAAAGTAGAGAGCCAACTGTATAACTCTGCACCCAAGCTTTTATGGGATGCTTCCTTCTGCAGACATTGGATATTTCTTTGTCCCAGGCCGTGGGTGTATTTGCCGTGCATATCTCCAGGACCTAATCCTCAGACCTGTATGCTTGAGCATCCAGGCTCATAAGCAGGCCAAACACCTGAGAGGGCTGGTTCAGCCATCAGGGTCCGAGTCCCACTGCCTGTGGTCCTCGACAAATTATAATGACTAATCTTAGTCTAAATATGACTAATCTCTGGAAGAAGAGATGAAGAATCTCTTGCATTTTGGTAGAGAGGTGGGGGACTAGTGGCAAAGAATACTGCATATACTGTCAAGCCCTGGTCTCCAGGTTAGCTGGTTTTGCCCAATTGTTTTTCTTTGTCAAAGGGAGGGTTTGATGGAGTTTGGGGTTGGGGGGGAGGGAGATGGGAATGACAAGTAATGTAACAATGAAAGTCACCAATAAAACTTGTTTAACAAAAAATAAACCTTCTCTTAAAGGGCCTCCAGTGCCCTTCCACCATCTTTTGATTGGACAGAGTCCAGGTGGGAAAGAAGGATGTTCAGAGAACAAATGGGGCCAGTGGGGGTGGGGAGACACTGAAGTTAAGCCAGTGGCCATCAGGAATATGCCTTTACTGGAAGGTCATTGGCAACGGGCAACAAGGCAGTGAGGCTTATGAGTTAGTAGAGAAGAAAAAGCCTGGGATCAGAGAGGACGGCCAGCACAGGCAGCAGGGGTGGAGACTCTTCTCTGGGAGACTTGGCAGGTGCAGCTCCTCTTCTACTGAGCTCTCTCCCAGAGGGCAGAAGTAGGAACAATGATGTGTGTGTGTGTGTGTGTGTGTGTGTGTGTGTGAGTATGTGTGTGTGTGTTTAAGGTGAAGGTAAGGAGAAACTTTCTACTCCAGGGGAACTGGGGGTGGTGGAGGCGGAGCTGGGGCTCAGCCCAGAGACTTCACTGCCCTCAGGCTGAAGAGAACTAGGTGATGCTCAGGAAGCCAAGCAGTGGCAGCTGCTGAGACCCAGGGTGCCCATCCCTCAATGCCCAGGAGAGAGGGCACCCTGCATTGGGGCCAGCATCCCTAGAGCTACATCTTCCTCACAGAAATTCAGAGACAGAAGAGAGATTCCCTGATCCAGCCTGGGTCTGATCAAGACTTCCCCTCTCCAACAGCACTGACAAGGCATCATTCAGCCTCTGTCTGAAGCCCTCTACCTGAAACTCAGCTTGCTACCTGAATAGGGTCTCATCGTTTCAGAAGGATTTCCTGATGTCAAGCCTAAACTGGCCTCTCTGCACCCTCCACCCCCTTGTCCTGCCCTCTGAGCCCAAGTTAGACCAGGCTAAACCCTTCTGCACACCCACACTGCAGCCCTTCCTTGAAGATTTTGAAGACGGCTCCTGAGGCTTTTTTTCTCTAGGATATACATGCCCAGTTATGCGACTCCTGGCTTTCACCCTCCTCTGGGTACTCTCCACCTTATACTCATCAAACAGAGGCAGCTAGGGGATTAGGATATTGGACCTAGAGTCAGGAATATCGGAGTTCAAATCCTGCCTCCGACGTTTGTGCCTCAGGCTATGTGACCTGGGCAAATCATTGACACTCTCTCATTTTTAGTTACCTCATCTGTGAAATGGGGATAATAATGCCATCTAACTCTTTGGGTTATTGTGAAGATTGGATGAGATGATATTTGTAAGAGGCTTTGCAAACTTTAAAGCTATTATCATTATGATTATATATTGCACAAATAACATAATATTGTAATAATTTATTATAATAAATAATATTTATTATTATAAATAATATATTATAAATTATATAGAATTTGTAGTTATATAAATCTATAAATTTTGTATGTATAAATATATAAAATATATTAAACACAAATAAATTAAAT
>CM053597.1:166631782-166648068 GCA_028646575.1 Pseudocheirus occidentalis | reverse complement strand
GAGAGAGAGAGAGAGAGAGAGAGAGAGAGAGAGAGAGAGAGAGAGAGAGAGAGAGAGAGAGAGAGAGAGGAGTCCAGGATGAGTCTGGGGCTAGAAACTGGAATGACTTTCTATCTCACATCTGAAAATGGGGGCATTAACATCTGTCTTCAAATATTTGGTGATCTCAAATCCAGGCAACCAGCATTTATAAAGTATTTACTGTGTGCCAAGCATTATGGGAAGTAGTGCAAGTACAAGTACAAGCAGAAAGAAAGACAGTCCCTACCCTCAAGGAGCTTCCATTCTAATGGGGAAAGACAACACAGAAAAGGTGGCTGAAAAGTGTGCCTGTGGTTAGGGGGATGGAGATGCCCAGGGAGGGACATGGTAGAAGCCTGGAGAGTCAGGGTGGAATGAAACCTGGGTTGGCCTGAACACCCCCCTTCAAATGGAGGTTGTGGGAAGAGCCATTCTAGTCAATGGTAAAAGAGGACTGGGATTTCTTCTGCTTCTACACAGAGCCCAGCTCTGCCACCCATGCCCCCTTCCCTTTGTTCAATACAAAGGAAAAAAACCTCTTGACCATGAGAGCTGACCCAAAGTGACCTCAGTGTATCCAGATATGTCCAGGACCCTGGGTCCAACCTCTCCTTAGGCCCATTGCTGCCCAGTTCAATAAACATTGATCAAGTCCATACTCTGTGCTAGGGGACACAATACAAGCAAAACAATCCCTGCCCTCAGATAGCTTACATTGGATCATGGGGGAAAAAACCTCATACCCAGGTAAGTGTACTACTCATTATGGGTGCTTAGTTAGTCAATCAACAAACATTTATTAAGCACCTACTATGTGCCAGGCCCTGTGCTAAGCACTGGGGGTGAGAGAAAGCAAAAGACAGTTCTTGCTCCTTGAGGAGCTCAGTCTAATGGGGGAGATGACATGCAAACAGGCATACGCACAAGATCTAGACAGGATGAGTTGCAGATAAGCAATTTATTGCTCTTCAGTCATTTTTTCAGTCCTGTCTGACTCTTCCTGACCCCATCTGGGGTTCTCTTGGCAAAGATACTGCAGGGGGGGCGGTCTACCTTTTCCTTCTCCAGCCCATTTTATAGATGAGAAAACTGAGGAAAGCAGGGTGAAGTGACCTGCCCAGGGTCACACAGCTAGTAAGTGTCTGAGGCTGGATTTGAGTTCTGGTCTCCTTGACTACTGGCCTAGTGCTTCATATACTGGTGCCCCTTAGCTGCCCAGAAAATCAATAGACATTCAGATTAAGGAGGACTGTGAGTTATGTGTGATCTAGGGCAAGTTATTTAACTTCTCTGAGCCTCAGTTTCTCCATCTGTAAATTGATACCATTCGCCTCTAATGACCTCTAAGGCCCTTTCCAGCTCAAGATCTAGGCTCCTATGGTCCCCAACCTTCCTTGTAGGCAGATATTTTGGCACTGTTCTTTGTGGACATCCCCCTGGATGTGGTGGAATGCATAGTGGGATGGGCTGCTTTAGGAGGTGGTGAGTTCCCCATTAGGGGAGGTCTTCAAGCAGAAGCTGGCTTTCCTCTAGGTGTGGTTATAGAGGTGGTTTCTGTTCAGAGACATAGTGGTACCTCCCTGCTCCATCCCACCCCCTTACTGAGGGTTTTTGTTACCTGTATTTATCTGTAGACTTGTTGTCTTCTTCAGTAGAAGGGAAGCATCTGGAGGGCAGAGAATGGTTCCTTTATTACCAATGTGACCCCAATAGCAGTTAGCCCATGGGGTCACCCACCCCATTGTAGGTGCTTGGTGAATTACCTGATTGGTTGGTTGGATGGTTGATTGATTGATTAACTGGTCTCTGAGGAGCTTTCCAGTGCTGAAATTCTGTGACCTGGCTCAGCCCCTAGGGCCTCGGGGTGGTGGGAAGGGGGAGAGAGAACAACTGGGAGTTCTGGGGCGGGGGGAGAGACAGAGAGAGAGAGACAGAGAGGAGAAGAGAAGAGAAGAGAAGAGAAGAGAAGAGAGGAGAAGAGAAGAGAGGAAAAGAGAGGAGAAGAGAGGGAAGGAGAGGGCTAAGGGTGTGGAGGGGGCAGGCTGGGACAGGGGAAAGGGCTGTTGTGGGAGGAGTGAAAACAGCGACCAATTATGCCTCTGAGTCACCAGGGTAAGGGAAGGGTGGGGAGGAGAGGGGGCTACAGTTCAAGCAGAAACCAGCCTTTTTCAGGAGATGCACTGGAGAGATGGGGTGTGGGAGGAGGAGGAAGCAGGGTGCAGGATTTGACCTGGGACTCCCTGCTGGAAGGAATACATTAGTCCCATTGGGGATATTTAGAGGCTTTGTGTTTGCAGGGACCTCAGAAGCCACCTGGTCCAAACTCTTTGTTTTACAGATGAGAAAGCTGAGACCTAGGGAGGTTCTTGTAGGTTGGACAGGTAGTAAGTAGCCTGAGGAAGGATTTAAACCCAAGTCCTCAGACTCCAAAGTCATCAGTTTCAAAGAGGAGAAGGAGGAATCTTCTCTCCTCCAATTTTTGGCTATTTTGGGGGAAGGGGTCCAATTCCCTGGATCCTGTGGCTGAGTGGGCTGGCCAGGCTGAGTCAGGAAAGGGGAGGATGCCAGGACCATGATGAGGACTTTTTAGGGCCTGAGAAGGAGCCCAGACATTTCCCTCTCCCCATCTCCCAGGCTCCCTGCTCTGGGCTGTCTTGCTGACAGCTCCTCTCCGGGTAATGAGAGGGTGTGAGACAGCCATTGTGCAGGCTCCTGGGGGGAGCCTGGAGCCCTGAGTCACTGTGCCTGAGCCACCCCCTCTGCCTCGGCCCCCAGCCCCACTTCTGGGAGGGGGACCTGGGAGAGTTTCCTCTTCTGTCTAGATCTGGAGATTCAGGGCCTGCCCCCAGACCTCCTGGACATAGAACTAAGAAGGGCCTCTCAGGCCTTCCAGGCCAACCTCCTCTCCTTGCCAAGGAGAAAAGTGAGAAATGAAGAACTTGTTAACAGTCACACAGTGGGAGAGTCAGGATTTGAACCCAGCTCCTCTGAGTACTAGCCCTGGGGGATTCTAGGAAGGGACAGAGGAAGAAGACATAGAGAGCCCCAGTGTCAGGGGAAGACAGGAAGGAAGAGCTTACCTGTGGTGGTGACCATTGTAGGAGGTAATAAGGGGAGGCTTCTAGAGAAAATGGACATTTGCCCCATCTCTTACACAGCCCCAAGCAAAGTAGGAGATGGGCTCTTTCGAGAAGAAAAGGGGGAGAAAGATAGAAGAAGAGGGAAAGAGAGAGGGGAGAGAGAGAGATGGAAAGAGAGGTAGGGAAAGAGGAGGGAGAGGGAAAGAGAGAGCAAGTAGAGAGGGAGAAAGGGGAAGAGGGAGAGGGCAAGAGAGAAAGAACATGTTCTCCCACCCTTGCACCTCTGTACACAGCTCTTTGAGCCTGCATTTCTGTTTCTGCTTTTACCTCTGGCTTGCTGCCTCCATCTCTAACTTGCATGAAGGATGGAGGCCTGTTTCCCAAGACCCTCCTCTGTTCCAGGCTCTGAGCTTGGGCGCCTCTGGCTGGTCATCTCAGAATCCTAGCTCAGAAAGGACCCTCAGAAGCTGGCTGACCCAGACTCTGGACAGGAATCTCTATAGCCGGACATGTTCCTCCAACTTTGGGGGCAACGCTAATGTTAAGCGCGATTCTCTTTACATTGAACCTCAATCTGCCTCCCTGTGACTTGCACACTGTCTGCTCCCTGTGCAGCCCTTGGGGGCCAAGCAGAAGGAACTGCTCTCTTTCCAGTGACAGCCTCTCAGATACACGAAGACAGTTCTCATGTCCCTTCATTAACTGTCTCCTCTTCTCCAGGCTAAATAAGCCTAGTTCAGGGCCAGAGCCTCAGATACCCTGGTTACCAATTGGCAACATCTATAGTAACTGTTCTGGGTCTTAAAACTCCACAGTTCTTAGGTCCTTAGAAATGAAGAGAAGGCTGGGTTTGGAGTCAGGACCTGGGTTCAAATCCTATCTTTGTCACTTACTGCGTGTGTGACCTTGTGTGGGCCTCAGTTTCCTTCTCTGTCAGATGAAAGGGTTGGATCAGATGACCTTCAACTTCCTCCCTAATCTGGACTACATCTAAATCTCTGGGCATGAGAGGGCATGAACATCTATAATGCATATTCTCAGGTACCCGAGGCTCAGAAATGCTGAGGGCTTTGCCCAAGGTCACAAAGCTAGAAATCAATCAATCTATCAGCAACCATTTACCAATCTAATCATTAGATTGTAAACTCCTTGAAGTTAGGACCTGGTTTTTTTTTTTTTGCCTCCTTTTGTATCTCCAGAGTTTAGCACAGTGCCTGGAACATAGTAGGCACTTGATAAACATTTATTGGTTGATTGATCTATACCAAGTGGGGGGTACTGAGGAGACAAAGACAAAACAGACTCTCCCTGTCTTCAAGGGGCTCCCATTCTACCCATAGTAGAAGTAGTCAGAAGTGGGATTTGAACCTGGTTCTTCTTGGGTCCAGACCCCTAAATCACACTTCTGGCAGGGCTTTCTTTTCATTTTCATCAGGCAAGCCCCAGTATCATGTATCTGTGATGGTGCCTGAGGGCCCAGTCTCTGAGGCTGTTTGCTTTTCAGTGTTCCTGAAGATCAGGGCACCATCTGGTTCCCTCAGCCCATGCAGGCCTGGTGGGAGCTGCCTAATTATTGTCATTAAGGACAGGGAGGGGACTTTGCTCCCTCTCACAGATGGATTGGAGGGGGGGCTTCTTTGGGGAAATGCCAGGCTCCCAAGGGCCCCCCCTCCCTCGTAGAGATCCCACCCATCCCTGCTTTGCCTGAGAGGGATTCATCACCCCTGAGGCTGGGTGGAAGGCAACCCAGCTGGGCTGATTGAGCTAAAAGACTGGCTCTGCCCCCAGCTGGGTTCCATGAGCAGGCTCCTGGTGCCACCTGGTGGCAATAAGTGGCTTGGCTGGGGGGGGGTCAGATAACTGGTCCCCCTTTCTCCTCCTCAACAAGACCCAGAGGTAGGAGCTGTCTCACCATTCTCTTCTAGTTGCTGTTAACTCCCAGTATGGCTGTGTGACCTTCAGCATCTTGAATAACCTCAGGGGCAGGGAAGGGGGAGGCAACCAGGTTGGGGTTTCAGTTTCTGCTCCATGCTGAGGTGCTCCAGGACCACTAAGAACAAGCACTGACTCTCAGACTCTCTTCCCAGACTGATGTACCCAAACTGAAGTCCTTCTTGTCTAGACAACAAGTATTCAGGGAGTTTCCCAGGACAGTGCTAGGCACTGTGGGGACAAAGTCTACCCTGGGGAGAATCAATCTGAGCTAGAAGGCCCTTAGAATTCAAGGTAGCCAGTGTGGGAGTCATGCTTATAGAAGAGAGTGATTTGAATACTCCCAATGACAGGAAACTCATTACCTGCCAGGGAACTCATTCCACTTTTGGACAACCCTAATTATCAGGCTGCTTTTCTTGGCAACAAACTGAATCCAGGCACCCAGCATCCCTAGCAGAACATGTCAAACCCCTCTTCCCCATGACTGTCCTTCAGACACTTAAAGGCAGAGATTCTTTCCCTCCTAAGTCTTTTCTCCAGGCTAAACATCCCTACTCCCTTCATCATCATGTGATATTGGGGTCACCTCCACATACTAATTATTTCCCCCAGGTGGGCTCTGGTTTTTAGAATTATAGAGAGCATTAAAATTGAAAAAGATTTTAGGGATTATCCCATCTAACTCACCCCTTTTTTTACATATGAGAAAACTAAGTCCCAAAGAGGGAAAGTTTCAGTAAGTATCAGATTGATGATTTGGGGCAGACCTGGGATTCAAACCCTGGCCTTTTCATTTCTGGTCCAGTGTTCTATCCATTGATTGTCAGGTCAATGCCCCACCTCTCCCTTTTTTCATATACAGAGGTAGGCCCCTGTTGGGGTGGGGGTGGGGGGACACTTCGTGGAACACCAGGCTTTCTTCATATGAGTTGCTCTGACCTTTTCCCCCTCTTAAATTTTTTACTAAGAGAGATCACATTTTGGGAGGAATGGCAAGAGATGAGGAAAACACCGATAGAAGTGTATATGGTGCTCCAATTGGGGTCAGACCAGGGTAGGGTTCCAAGGAGTTCGAAGCACCCTCAGCTTCCTCTTTCCCCTTCAGCCTCTCTCCAGTCCCTGGCTGGCTTGATTGCCTAGCCTTGGGCAAGAGGCTCACCGACTTCTCAGGGCACCAGCCCCTCCAGGGAGCCAGGGAGTCCCAGGTTTTCACCATTCAGAGCTTGCTAGAGTTCATCAGATCTCTGGATCCCACCTGGAAGCCCCCCCCCCAGCCCCATCTCAGCCTCTGGGAGCTCCCCAGCCATCGAGCCAACTGGACCTTCTGAAGCCTCAGAGACCTTCATCTCTCATGCCCTTTTCCTCTGCTCCTTTCCTCAGATGCCCCCTTTTGGACAATATCCATTCCTAACCTTCATTCCCTTCTCCCCCTGCCAGACCCCTCCTCCCAGCAGAACACAAGACTCAGAGGACATAGGTTCAAGTCCCAACTTGACTATTTCCTGGCTCTGTGACCCTTCCTCCTTCACAACCTCAGTTTCCCTTTCTGTAAATGGAGGGAGTTTATACTAGATAATCCCTAAAGTCTCATCCAGCCCTAAAAATCCTACAGCTGGTTTCAGTTTGGACACTTCCTGACTTTCATGTCCTTTCCAAATTCTGGCTTCTATCTGTAGAAGATTTCCTGGCTTGGGTTTGTTGGCTAGGTTCCCAGCCTAGGCTCACCTCAGCCAAGGAAGAGGTTTCATGATGGAAATTCTGCCCTTTGTGTTTTTTACCTAGGTGACCTTGCTTGCCTGATTACCTTGATCACCTCCCTGGGCCTCAGTTTCCTCACATGTAAAATGGGAGGGGAGATTGGACTTGATGGTCTCTGAGGTTCCTTTCAACTCTAAGTCTACGATATCATGATATGATTGTTGGGGTGAGTGGTGGGGGTGAGCGTGCTATCCATGTTTCTGCTTTCTTTCAGATTAGTCAGTCAGTGTTAGCAAGCATTGATTAAGAGCCTACATTCCAGGTCCTGCATCAAGCTCTGGGAATACAAAGAAAGGCAAAAAAATAGTGCCTACCCTCCTAGGACTCCCAGTCTAATGAAGGAGATGCCAAAACTAGATAATTTGCTCATTCAAAGGGAAAGCAAATGCATACAAACACTTGGGAAAACACATGATCTTCATCTTTCCTTCCCCAAATATAGAATATGACATAAAGACCTTACTGTCTGCTACAAGGGGACAAGGAGGGGCGTGTGTGTGTGTGTGTGTGTATGTGTGTGTATGTGTGTGTGTGTATGTGTATATGTATGTGTGTATGTGTGTGTGTGTGTGTGTGTGTGAAAGCAAGTCACTAAACCTCTGAAAAATGAGGGCTCCACACCTGAGACCCTTCAGGAACTTGCTTTTGGATCTGTGATGGGAGGAGGAGGTGGGGGGGGGGGAAGAGATCACAGATATTGCCCTTGCCTGGTTCCTACCCCCCCAGCAAAGCAGCCAGACTGCCCCCTCTTTCTCCCTGCCTTCTTTTAGAGGGGAGGAAGTGAAAAAGGACCTCGGAAAGTTACAAAGGGAACCAAGACTTCAGCAGGTTCCCCTCTCTCTGTCCCTGAGGCTCCCTTGGGGCCACCAGGGGAGCCCAGCCTCTCTTCCAACTCCCTACAGAAAAATCCAGCAGCAAGCATGGGGAGGGGTATATCTTGGCTTACTCTGAAGATAGCATATCCTTTCTAGCATCTAACTTGTCATCTCTGCTGTGGGGAGAGAGCTCTCTGGCCTCTCCTGGAGGACACAGAAACCATTTGGGGGGGGGAGGTGCTGCGGAAGAGAAAAGGGAAATGCCTGTAACAATGAAAACAAAAAACAGAAACTGAAATAGGAGAGAAGTCAGGCCAGAGGTTGCTCAACCTTGTGACTTGGCCTCTTGGTTAAGGGAAACCCTAACCATCTCCCCTTTCTTGGGTGACCTTGGGTCTGAAGGGGCACCCTGGACCCTCGTCCTGGGCAGTCTCCCTATCCCCTGCCCAGCAAAACCCAGCAGAGCAGCCTGCAGGGATGAGGAAAGCACAAATAATTCAGAGCCTTGGATAATTCAAATCCCCAGAAAGTACAAAAGACTCATTTTCTTTAACCCTTTCCCCAATTTACTGAATGATACAAGACTCTTTTAGTCTTTCCCCCACTGTGTTAGGCACAGGGTGAGCATCTGCCTCCTACAAAGCTAAGGCATACATAGCCCAGCATAGAAGAAATGTAGAAACTATTGGCAGAATGAATAAACTTGGATCTGTCCAGGTTCTGAAGTGGTGACCACTCTCTCTGTGATAAAAGGACAGGAGTAGAGAATCTGTCCATTCTAGAAGACAGAATATCTGGTTCCACCCTGGCTTCCAAAGCGCCTGTTCTAGTGAGTGCCTGGGAATGAACACACACACTTAATAACTACTTATTACATGGAATACAATAGAATCCTGAAGCAAACTTCTGGAGTTCGGAATTTGGGAACATAGAGGTCTATTTAAAATAGGGTTCTGGTGCACAGAGCAAAGGGTGAGAGATTCCAAAAGCTGGATTCGCAGTCCTGTTCTCAATCATGTCCCAAGAAAGAAACAAACTAAGAGTTTAACCTGTTCGGAGGTGGTGGGGGAAGGGAGCTCTTTAAAAAGCTAGATGGAGGATAAAGCTGTTGGTTGACAAAAAGTGGAATAAAGAATGTCACTAATTTATTTCACTGTATTCTGATAAGCATTTAATGACTCAATTTCACTAGGAAAAAGTTATTAGCAAATGAAGTTTCTTCCTGAAAAATTAATCCATTTCATTCTTTTGTCCATATGCATGGGGAAATCTAAAATTAATTTCCTTTCATACTGAATAGGGAGTACAGGGAAGGCATACTGAAAACCAAGGGTTATGAGGACTGAAAAACAGTTTGGGAATCTATCTTTTATATTCCTCTGCTCCAGATTAGGGACCAGCAAGCTTCTGACCCATGGTCAAATGCAGTCAGCCACAGATGGCAGCTGGATTCCTCAACACTTGAGAAGTCCAAATTCTAGACTTCATCACACTAGAAGTCTATGATGTAGACCCCTGTCCTCTAAGAATGAACAAAATGCTAGGATCCTGTGTTCTAGATTTCTGTACTACAATGATGAGTTTCCTGGAGGTAAGCAAGGCATGGTGGAGAGAGGCAGGAGGCAGTTTCTTTCATGTTTTTCAGAGGCACTAGAACCCCTGACTCCTTCCCTCTGCCTCCTACTGGTCTCCAAGCTGCCTTTTTTGTCACTAACAAAATTACTTTGGAAATACTTCCATAAGATAATATAATTATATGCCAAATGCTCCCTGCGGATGTTCCCACCCTGGCTTGGGAACTTTTATTTTAGAATAATGGTTTCTAGAACATCAATTCCCAGAGCAAAGAATTCTAGAACACAGAAGGTTAGATTATCAATAAATGATGGAATCCTAGAATATGGAATTATCACAGAACGTTGGGGGTTAGGAGTTTGGGGGGAGGGGATGGGGTGACAGGAAGCTGAACAAGAAACCAGCTGGGGGTGATGGGTCAAAGAGAGAGCTATGACCAGAGGTCCCCAAGGACTGACTTGTGGCTGGGGCCAAGTCCCACAAAGGGGGCCCCCATAAAGACTAGAATTTAAAAAACAAAAAAACTTGCTTCTGATTTGCATATCCCTAAACAGGTTTCTAGGGAAGAGACTACCCATCTATAACCAGTGCTTTTACCCCAGAAAGTTCCAGAAATGCCACCAACACCTTCCCCCAAATGCCAGTTTCCTCATTTCTATTTAAGAATACACCAAATAGGTTCAAATCCCAGTGCTGACATGTAATGCCTGTCTGACTTTGGACAAGTCACTTCCCCTTCTATAAAACAAGAGAGATGAACTAGATGAGGGGTTCTGGGGGCCAGGCTGTCTATGTATTTTGCAGGTACAGTGTGCCTTTGTTAGGTGAGTTCACTGGCCTGCCTTGTGCACAGGAGGGAGGGAGAGAGAACCCAGAACACAATCTGGCCAATTGCATTTTTCAATAAAACTGAACTTTAAAAAAATTTTTATTTATTTATTTTTAGTTTTCAACATGTACTTCCATGAGTTTTAAATTTTCTCCACCTCCCTTCCCTCCCCCTCCCCAAGACTGTGTGCAATCTGATATAGGCTCTACATATACATTCATGTTAAATCTATTTTTGCATTAGTCCCGTTGCATAGAAGCATTAGAATGAATGGGAAGAACCATGAAAAAGAAAAAACGAAACTAAACTAAAAAAGAGAGAAAACTGTATTCTTTGCTCTGCATTCAGACTCCACGTTTCTTTCTCTGGATGTGGCTGGCATTTTCCATCATGAGTCTTTTGGAACTGTCTTAGGTACTTGCATTGCTGAGAAGAACTACTAAGTGTATCAAAGTCAGTCATCACACAGTGTGGCTGTTACTGTGTATAATGTTTTCCTGATTCTGTTTACTTCATTTGGCATCAGTTCATACGAGTGCAGGTTTTTCTGAAGTCTAACTGCTCATCATTTCTTATAGCACAATAGTATTCCATTACACGCATACACCACAATTTAATCAATCATTCCCCAATTGATGGGTAATCCCCTCAATTTCTAATTCTTTGCCACCACAAAGAGAGCTACTATAAATATTTTTGTATATGTGGCTCCTTTTCCCATTTTTATGATCTCTTTGGGACACAGCCCTAGAAATGGTATTGCTGGGACAAAGGGTATACACATTTTTATAGCCCTTTGAGCATAGTTGCACATTGCTCTCCAGAATGGTTGGATCAGTTCACAATTCCACCAACAAAGCATTAGTGTTCCAATTTTCCCACATTTTCTCTAGTATTTATAATTTCCCTGTTTTGTTATGTTAGTCAATCTGATACGCGTGCTATAGTACCTATGAATTGTTTTGATTGCATTTCTCTACTGATTTAGAGGATTTTTTCATGTGACTATAAATAGCTTTCATTTCTTCCTCTGAAAACTGCCTGTACATATCCTTTGACCATTTATCAATTGGAAAATGACTTGTAGTCTTGTAAATTTGACTCAGTTCCCTATATATTTTAGAAACGAGACCTTTATCAGAGACATTGGTTGGAAAACCTTTTTTTCCCGATTTTCTGCTTTCCTCCTAATCTTGGTTACATTGGCTTTGTGCAAAAACTTTTCAATTTAATGTAGTCAAAATTATCCAAAAAATGAACCCTATTGAAGTCTCAAACAGTAACCATGAACTGACCACAAACAACTCATATTGCATATATTTAAAAATAACCCATTTCACACTGTGAACTCTTTAAAAATCACTTCAACATTGGCACATTTCCCTCCCTAATATCCATTTGGTAGGTAAGGATATAGTATCATAGAATCACAGAAACCAGAGCTGGCTGTGGCTGCCGATATTCCCTAGACCTTCCTGTGATTGAGAAGCAGTGCATCCCACATCTACCTGAAGAGACCACAAGGGGTATGGTACAAGATTTGAAGAAATATAAACTACTAGGTAGCAAAGAAGTACCTCCAATACTGATGGATTCTTGCTTAATCCAATTTGAAGGAAAAACCAGTCTCTTTCTCAATTATAGGAGTGATCTCACCCCACCCCTTGCCTCAGGGCTTCAGGATATGGAGGTTACCAAGAGTTCTTATCTACTTATTTGTGACTCGGAGAAAAGCTATTGATTTGCCTCCTTGAGAGTCTTAGTACATTCTTGGTTTGTCTATCCTAGTCGTCATATATATATATATATATATATATGTACATATATGTATATATGTGTATGTGTGTGTATGTAGGTATGTATGTATGTAGGTATGTGGAGAGAGAAGAGACTCCTCCATATTTGGAGATTCTTTGCATTACAATCCTTCTGAGAGAAGGACTCTGTAGGGGATCTCAGGCTGCAGAATCATAAATCCCTGGCTTCCAAGCAAGCTAAACATTTTTGTTGGGTACCTGACCCACTTTTCCTGCCTAACTCCTTGCACTTGTAAGCCAACCTCAAATAGCTTATTACCTTGTCGCAAGTGTCTTTATAAAGGCAGGCTGAAATTTTTTTTCTCTCTCTGAGAACATTTGGAACCATGGGTAAACCCAACTGAACTTCCTGAAACACACTGTAGTTGTTGCTTCCTTACAATTCCAAGGTGACCACAATTGCTCCTGAGACCAACCTTTAGCAGAGGGCTGTCTGGGACCAGGAAATTAATGAAGGGCAGACTTTCTGACATTGCAGGATTTTGAGTTGGAAACAAACCTTGGGGACCTCTGAGGTCATAGTGAAGGGAGCTGAATCCCAGAGAAAGAAGGGCACTTTTAGGACAGCTAGGTAGCACAGTGAATAGGGTGAATAGAGGCTCTGGAGTCAGGGGGACCTGAGTTCAAATGCGGCCTCAGACACTTAACACAAAACTAGCTATGTGAACTTGGGCAAGTCACTTAACCCCAATTGCCCTACCTTTCCCATCCAGAAAGCAAAAAAATAAAAATTAAAAAAAAAGAAAAGAAAGAAGGGGACTTTCTGAAGGTCATGTCTTGAGTTCAAGACACTCAAGGGACGTGAATTCCCTGTTATGTAACAAGTATAGAATAGACTAGAAGAAGCAAAGATGTAGAATTCTGGAGTTCATTTTACAGAGGAGGAAACTGAGGCAATGAGAGATCACGCAGGTTACCAGTGGCAGAGCCAGGATTTGGACTCAGAAATTGTTCCCCTTTCCATTGCACCCCACTGCTCCCTAGGACAAAGGGCCAAGGTGAGCAGCAGAGATAAAACATGAAGGGAATTCAGGAAACTGGGGAATTCAGGTCTGGGTGCCCTGACCATTGTCCTTGGGGCCCTTTTCTTGGGTATAGAGGAGGTCTTCTGAGCCCCCAGCCCTCCCTTGAAAGCATTTTTGGGCCAGGACTTAGGATAGAGTTGTCAGGGAGAAGTATTTGGAAGACAGCCCAGGAAGGATCATCCACTTGGAGGAGCTGGAAGTTACTTTATAAGTATCTAGTTGGCATGGGGGGTGGGGAGAGGGAGCACTCATGGTGCATATAATTTTACCTAGGAGGAAACTAAGGAGAAGAGAAGGGCCATACCCAAAGTCCTACAATATGGAGGATCAAGATTTTAACCCAGCTTTTGTGAGTCCCATTACACCATGCCACCTCTGTGGGAGCCTGCAGAGATGCCATCTCTGTAAGTACATCCAGGAGGCAGGAGGTTCATGGGTCCCCTGAGGAAGGAAAGAAAGAGGGAGTTCCCAAGCCCCAAAGGAGCAGGTAGAGAGGCTGGAACCAGCCCTTTCCTAGCCAGGTCCTTCCACTACAGCTCTGTGGTGATGGTCTTGGTGGTGACAAGCTCCATGGCCCCCAGCTCTGTGGCGGGCACAGGGAAGCTGTGGCTGGGTGCTGAGGCGGACTCAGGAGCAACATCGCATTCCTGAAAGGGATGCTGGTCCTGGTCTTCACCCAAGTTGCTGTTCTGGGTCTGTAAGGCTTTAGGTTCTTGGTGAAGGGGGAGGTCGACCCCTGGGAGGAAGGGCAAAAGCTGATGAGAAGTGAGGAGGTGGGGATGTGGCCGGGCGGGGGTAGGGGGGGTGGGGGGTGGGGAGGGAGGGGGACAACCCTATGGGGGGAAGGGCAAGAACCAACCAGAGGTGGAAAGGTGGGGTAGGGGAGGTTGAGTCCTGGGGGAGGGGAGGAGAGCAAGAGCTGATGAGAGGTAGGGAGGTGTGGGAGAGACTAAGATCTGTCACCTGGCTTCCTCTTCCTCTCTCCTCCATCCCAGTCCCTAAGCTTCCCATTCCTATCCCCACAGGATTTCTGCCCCAATCTTGGGTCTCAGGCATCTCCTCCTTGTTGCACTGGCTCAGTTGACAGCCAAGAGTAGAGATAGCTGGGAGCCTTGGGAAGAGTGCCAGAACTGGGAAGTCACAGGATCTGCGTTCAAGTCTCCTCTGGGGGCCCTGGTTTCTTCATTTAGAAAACAAAGACAAGATGGGCTAAAACAAATTCTGAACTTCCTTCTGGCTCCAGACCCAGGAGCCCCAGGCTTCTCTCAGATATTGGGGAAGTCACAACCTCCATGAGTTTCCTCCTCTGTGAATTGAGGGGGCTTAGAGAAGACAGTCTAGCCCTGTGACTCTAGGATCTAATCACTGAGAGGCCTCTGTAGGCAGAGAAAGCCTGGGGAAGGAAACCCCTCTGGGAACTCCCAGGTAACCAGGCTGACCTATTAATCAGGGCATCTGGAGTTAGATGGAGCTTTAGAAAGTATTGATCCAATGTCCCATCTTGTCCAAAGACCCCAGGCTCCCAAAGACTGGTGGATGGAGCTCCAAGGATTATTATTTTATATTTATGATATGATATGACATCATAATATATTATATTATTATATATAAATATACAATTGTAAATAATTGTATAATTTATATATTACAATTTTATATATTATACATGATATATTATATTTTCTGGTCCTATAACTAGAGCTAGAATGGGCCTCAGAAGATGTAGAGTCCATCCCCCTACTTTTACAGATTATGAAACTGAGGCCTGGAGAGGTGACATGATTTTAAGCTTTTCTAGCATCAGAGATGAGATTTGAACCTGAGTCCTCTGACTTCTGAACCAGTTCCCTTTCTACAATATTACCCAGTCTCTCTTGGTCTGTCTCAGTCTAGGGCTTTAACTGACAAAAAGGATCAAGAGTATGGACCAGTTCAAGAGGGTTGGAACCAGCAACTGCCTCTTCTTTGTGTCCTCCCAGAGCACGTGCCTCACTCACCCTGGGCTAACTCCCTGCTGGGGCCAGTCTCCTCATCAGCTGGGGCCCTCTCCATCCGTCTCTGCAGCAGGCACACCAGTAGACCATACAGCAGGGCCAGCACTATCGTCAGCCCTATGGGGATCCCAAGGAGGAGATAGGGGCCTGGAAACACCCTGAAGAGTGAAGTCATTGACGTATTGGACACTTGGGTCATCACTGTGACCGTCTCTGAGGAGCTGGAGATGTTGTCTGGGGACAAAAAGAGTCAGAGACCTGGAATCTGAGACGGCAGAAAGCCACTTAGGCAGAGGGAGATGAAGACAGAGACTGAGAGCTAAAGAGGCAGAGAAAGAGGTCAAGAGAGGACACAGAGAAAGACAGAGACAGACAAAAAGACAGGGAGACAGATTGAGAGACAGAGACATAGAAAAAGGCAAAGACCGAGAGAAAAAAATAGAGAGCAAGGAAAAGAGATAGAGAGAGACTGCAAGGCAGAGTCAGAGAGAAAGAAGACAGAGATGAAAACAGAAACGGAAATATAGAAATAGATGGAAACAGACAAAGGAGAGATCAAGAGAAAGCAATAGAGGGGCAGAGACAGGAAAAAAGGTAATAACAAAAAGAAATAGGGATAAAAAAGAAATAGGGAGATAAATGTAAGTAGAGGAAAAGAGAAATATGGAGAAAGAGAAAGAGAGAGAGAAACAGGCAGGAGAAAGAGAGAGAGAGGAGGAAGGAGGGAGGAGGGAGAGAGAAGAGAGAGGGGAGAGAGGAGAGAGAGCAGACAGAGAGAGACAGAGAAGGGAGGAGAGAGGAGATGGAGAGAGAACAGCTCTAAGTAAGGTTTTTTGGTCTTATAAAATAGAGAGTAAAAGGAGAGAGAGAACAAAACAGACAGAGGTAGGGTTACAATGAGACAGAGAAAGACAGAGAAGCAGAGACAGTGATAGAAAGTCATCTATGGAAAAGGAGCTGACACTTTCCTCAGCCTTGTCCCAGCCTAGACAAACCTCCTCTTTGTCTCTCTCCTCAAGAGGGCAGGAAGAAATGTGGAAACTACCTGGAAAGCAGAAGTCCCCAGAGCCAGAGGCCCTGAACAAGGCAGGAACATTAGCTCTTTAGGCCTCCCCAAGTTCTCTGAAAGGGGAATAGGCCCCTGGGCTTCTTCTCATGCATGAGCCCACACTCAGGTGTGCTCACACCTGCCTACATGGATACCGCTCCCCCAATAGGTTCCCTACCTGTAAAACAGGTAATACCCCTCAGGTGCCTCGACTGAAGGTTTGGGAGGCTTTTTTTCCTTCTGTTACATTAAGTCCTATCTGCTCCAGCTCAGCCCAGACATCTTGGGAGGGAGACAGAAAATGAAGAAGGGAAGGGAAGATTTTATGAGCGGATGGGGAAGAAAGGAAGAGAGAGTGGAGGAGGTGGGGGAGGGGGAAGAGAGAGTGG
>CM053597.1:166536307-166605482 GCA_028646575.1 Pseudocheirus occidentalis | reverse complement strand
GGAGCTACGATTCTAGTAACTGGGCTGAATGCGTAGCTTCAGGCAGGCGGTAATCTTTGGGCTGAGCCTAGAACAGCGGTTTTCAACTTGTGGGTTATGTTCAATTTGTAACAATGAAAATACATCCTGCATATCAGATATTTACATTACGATTCATAACAGTAGCAAAATTACAGTTATGAAGTAGCAATGAAAATAATTTTATGGTGTGGGGGGTCACCACAACATGAGGAACTGTATTAAGGGGTCACAGCATTAGGAAGGTTGAGAATCACTGGCCTAGAAGGAAGCTAGAGGCTGTCCAAGGTGGTATGGAGGAGGGCGGGCATTCTAGGAATGGAGGACAGACATGGAGATGAAGATCACATAATCAGCCAGTAAAGGCAGACTGGAGGCAGATTGGCAGGGGCTTTAAAAGTCACGGGAATTTGCTTTTCATCTCATCAGCAATAGAGAGCTACCAGAGCGCATTGGGTTGAATCACCTTCTTTATGCAGATGGCTCCCTGATCTCTATGTATAGCCCCAGTCTTTGTCCAGAGCCCCAGGGATACATCACAGCCTAGGGAATATTTCCAACTGGATGTCTCATATGCATTGCAAATTCAACATGTCAAAAACATAATTCATTATCTTTTCCCCCAACTCTCCCCTCTTAACTTTCCTGTTTCTGTCAAAGGTAGATCCATCTTTCTCATCCCTGCTAAATGAGTCCTAGGGATAGGTCTTTTTCTTCTGCTACAGGCTTACAAGGAAAGGGATAAGAGGTAGACTGCAGTAAGGATTAAGGTTTTAGAAAAGGAGCAGTAATGTGAAGGGATTTAGGTGTGAGAGTGGGCTGGAGGAAGAGGGGATTGGAGGAAGAGGGGGTTCAAAATATCCATGACATGTGTCCAAAAAAAATTTTTTTTAATGATAATGACCAAGCTTGGCTCCAGAGAAGAGATCTGAAGATGACCCCCTCTTTCCCTTCTTTGCAGAGATGGGGAGCCATGGGAATAGAATACTACACATAACATGGTTAATGTGGAAATGTTTTGCAAGACCTCACATGTACAACATGTATCTTATTGCTTGCCTTCTCAAGGAGTGAGGAGGGGCAAGAGGGAGGGAATTTCCAACTCAAATTTTAAAAATTATTACTAAATTTTTAAATATTTAATTGGGAGATATTTAACAAAATAAATAAAATATATTTGATTTTTAAAGAAAAAAACACTTCATGCAACAACAAATTTTTTGATATATTGATTAGTTTTGCAAAATTTATTTGTTTAAACTTCTCAGTTCAAGGAGCCTAAAAATGAAGGGGAAAGTGTGTGGGTTCTACTCATTTCAATTCCTTCATTTGCCAGCAAATAGGAAACAGTAGATAAAGTGCCAGGCCTGGAGTCAGGAAGATTCATCTTTACTAGCTGTTTTAAGCAAGTTGCTTAACCCCATTTACTTCAGTTTCTGAGTATAAAATGAGCTGGAGAAGGAAATGACAAATCACTCCAGTATTTTTGCCAAGAAAACCCCCAATGGGGTCAGAGAGTCAGACACCACTGAAACAACTCAACAACAAATTCCCAATCTCACCCAGGCAGGAAGTGCAGGTGGTATTCATTGCCTCAGAGCTGTGGACTGCTCAGTTTCTGACATCATCTAGTTCGGCCCTTTTCTTAGGTGACTCGGTGCCCCACTCCCCTTGGTTGCCCACCATATTAATACTGAACCGATTGCAGACACCCTACTGATTTTTTTCCATGTTCAGGAGGCCCTCCAACCTCAGTCTCCTCAGTAGCTGAGATTACAGGCAGGCATCACCACGCCCTGCCAAAAAAGAATCTTTTTTAAAAAGGTAGAAACAAAGAAAAATTAATTCACAAAGCTAGCCAGCATTTCAGACCAGTTTGTTAATCTATTCAGTCTTCCATGGCTATAGTCCCCTACTGGTACAAAGAAAAGAGATTTCTATGCTCCTTTCTCTTCTTTGGGGCTAAGCTTGGTCATGATCATTTCCTAGCATTCAGCTTTGATTATTTTGTTAATGTTCTTGTCACTTACATTGTTTATAGTCATAGTGGAATATTATTTTCCTGGTTCTACTTAGCTCATTTTGCATTAGTTCATCTATCTCCAGGCTTCTCTGAATTCATCACTTCTTCCAGCACAGTAATGTTCTCCCACATTCACATACCACAAATTTGTCTAGCCATGCCCCAGTTGAGGGGAATACATTGTTTCCAGTTCTTTCTTATCACAAAAAGCACTATGAATATTGGGCTTTTGAATGCACAATGAATGCATTGAATATGAAAAGGGAATTTCAGGAAAAAAACATTTATTTCCTTATATGTATCTAAGAGTAGAATCTCCAGGTCAAAGGTTGTGGAGACTTGACTCACTTCCTTTGTTGTTGTCAGTCATTTTAATCACGTCCGACTCTTTGTTACCCCATTTGTGATTTTCTTGGGTTGAGACATTGGAGTGGCTTGCTGTTTCCTTCTCCAGTTCATTTGACAGACGAGGAAACTGAAGAAAACAGGATTAAGGGACTTCCTCAGGGTCACACAGCTAGGAAGTGTCTGAAGTCATATTTGAACTCAGGTCTTCCTTACTCTAGGCCCTGTGCTCTATCCGCTGTGCCACCTAGCCGCCTGCTTTCTTTGCATAATTACAAATTACTTTCCAGAATGGTTAGACTAATATATAGCTCCACCAATAATGCATTAGTGTGTCCATCATGTCCACAAATCCTCCAACATTGACTATTTCCATTTTTGTCATCCTTGCTAATTTACTGGGCATCATGCATTGTTTTGATTTGCATTTCTCTTATTATTATTGGTTTGGAACATTCTTTCATACAGTTGTTAGTTTGCCCATTCTTTCCATTTTGAGAATTGTTTGTTCATTCCTTATCAGTTAGGGAATGGGGTTTGGCCTTATATCTTTCTATAAGTTTTCTGTTTATCATAGATACCAGATGCTTATTGGAGATATTAGATACAAAGGGGTTTTTTGACCAAATACTTTCCTTCTTATTCTAGTTGCATTAATTTTGTCCATTCAAAAGCTTTTCAGTTTAATATAATTAGAACAATTTTTTATTGTCTCAATCCTTGTTTGGTCAAGAATCAATCCTACCCATGGTTGGGTACATTTTCTTTTTCTTTTAAATGGTCATGTATCCATTTTGAATTTATTGTGGACCATGTTACATAATGTTGATCTAAGTCTAATTGCTGCCAGACCATTTTTCAGTTTTCCCAGCAATTCTTGTCAAACAGGGGCTTTTTTCCTGGGTAATTGATGTTTTTGGGCATGTCCAATGCTGGGTGATTGAGTTTCATTGTTTCTGATGTTTTCCTTTCCTGGCCTGTACTATGGATTGGCTTTTTCTATTTTTAACCAGTACTAAATGGTTTTGATGATTGTTACTTTATAACACAAAGTGAGGTCTGGAAGTTCTATCCCCCCCAAGATAATTTATTAAAGGACGATAAAGGACAGCTGGCTGCAGATGGTGGGAGAGGCAGGGCTGTGAGACAACGAGACGACATGATGGTAAGAAGTTCCTTCCAAGATGGCTTCCTAGTTTTCCCCTCTTGTAAGGGAAAATTCTCTACTCTAATGTGGTAGAGATGTTCCCTCCTTTCCCCAGAGTACTAAGATGGTAAGTGGTGAGAGAAAGGTGTTATCTCAGCTCCCCATCCTTGCTTTGTGATCATTCAGGGTAATGACAGTTGAGGGAAGTTACAATATACAACAGGGCTATTTTCTGATTTATTTCAGATCAGCTAACAGGGGATTTAGGGAGAGGGAAGGTTCTGGAGAGTTTTATCTCTAATTGCAGGTGAGAGTGGGTTATTTGAACTCAGGTGAATACTCATCTAAGAAGCTATAGGAAAAAGTGAGAAACCTTCTTGACTCCTCAGTTTTGGGGTGAAATCAACATACTATTAACATTAGATATTAGCCAATCACTATGGGCACAAGGTTTATGCAGCCTTTTTTTTTTTTCCTTTTTTTACCTTTTTTTCAGTTTTACCTTTCAAATTGACTGACTAGTGCCAGGAAGATGGCCTTGAGATATGTTTTTACCCTTGGGATTCTATGATGGGAAAACCATTTCAGATCCTATAGAGAAAAGAAAATAAATGTCTAACACATGGATCCTAGGAGAGGAAAGGGGCCTTAATATTTATAGGTATGCATATGTATGTATATGCATGCATGTGCATACATCTAAACAATTATGTGTGTTCATATGTGTACATGGACATACATGTACAATCTATATATAATTATGTGTATGTGTATATACAAATATGTGCATATTTAAGTACATTCAGTGATTTATAGTTTTATATATGTGTATGTGTACATCTTATAGCAGGAATGAGGAAGAATAAACTTGTAGTTACAAAATTATAAAAAGCAAACATTTCCTTGTCCACAGAATTTGGAAGTCACAGAAAACTTGTAAAAAATGCTAGGAATGAATCACAACAGTCACAAGCCCTACAACATTCCACCCCTAGTGGCATGTCCCAGTTTCATGTTGTACATTCAGTGGCTGTTAGGAGGTGTAAGTTGGTTTTATGGGAGAGTGGGAAAATCAGTATGGGACTTTGGGGGCCCTCTAAATTGGTTCATGGATGGAAAGCTCCCTACTGTCTCTTTGCATACTCAGCAACACCATATGGGCTTACCCAGGATTCCTTAAGCACTTATACACACAATTTGGGAAATGGATAATTATTATAGGGTTTTGTCTAAATCATTGGTTATTCAGTGATGCATCATGATAAAGGCATTAAAAGTCATCATAAGGCATTTGAGAATCTCTTACCATGGTTAGAAGAATTTTTTTGCAGGATGAAGATGAGGGATCTGATGATAATGATATCAAACTTTTTGTCAAACTTGGGTCAGAACCCCTTAACTCTGTTTGGTGTCAACTAAAGATCGTCACTATTTTTTGGACTGGAGCAGAACTTTTCATTATTCAAGGAATATGGCCATGGTCCAGCAGGTGGGAAACTCTTCTATTTAAAGAGGAAACAGAAAAATGGGGAAACTGAGTCTGGAAGGTCCTGCAACTGCCTTTGCAAAGATACTCTTCCCAACTCTCTTAGAAATCTGTATCAACCTGAAGATATTACAACATTTGAAGGTGCTAGACAGCACTCCTGGTAGACAGCTGTTGGCATTTTCCCTCATGTGGTAGATCACTAAATTCAATAGCTTCAAAACTTTTTTACCTGCACGCAAAGGAAGATTATAGGCAATGGATAAATCAAATTTAGCACCTCAAGACATCCCTTCTCCTACAGAAAGTTCTACTGCTTACAAATGAATCAAGAGGTAGTTATTTTTGAGTTAACATTTATATGAGCCAGTATTGAAATTGGGTTACAGATAGAGATTAATAATCATTGAAAATATCCATTTTTGTTACCTGTGAAGCTCATACAAAGTCTTTTCTAAAGGCATCCAACTCTCTTCCTTTCTGTTCTAGCTTAACATGGTCCAATGAGAACAATGATTTTTATAAATTAGCGATTATAAAGATTGCCAATGCCATTGTGAGATCTGAAGGCAAGTCTGAAGTAAATGCAGTCAGGTTTTTGTGAGAGATGTATCACAAAACAATTTGTTTCATTACAAAGTGGGAAGTCATTTTCACAGAGTGAAGTTTTGAAAGTATCAGCTGTTTTCAGTAAGGTTTATATCTAGCTGGCAAAAAAAATTTTTTGATAGAGCTAGTAAGGGGAGCAGGCACCAAAAATGGAGAGGTCATGTCCATCACAACCCCCCATGGAGAAGATTCCATGAATCATATTCTCCCACTCTCATGGCTCTTCTCCCTCTGTCCTCTGTTTCAACCCATACCAAGGTTGAGAGACAGGTACACAGGTGGTTGTGGTCTCTGCTTAACGGTCCCAGCCACTTCTGATTCAGAAAGGAAAACATTTCAAGTGAAACTATATTTAAATTTTGGGAGGAGATTGTTAGAGTAACAGATGCCCAGGAGTATGGAAGGTGGTTTGCTACTACATTTCTGCCAAGACCTCCATGTACAAGTTGCAATTTTGTTGCCATGACAGCAATAAAGCTTTTAGGTCTTGTTGGCTCATCATTCTCAACCATCCCTAGAGAGTGAAGTATATTTCATTATCCTTGGTTAGAGGAGTCAGAGGTAGGATGTAGGCACTGCCCATTGGAGGAGGAAATAGGGACTCATTTTGTGCTGCCATTGGGCTCTAGGCATGTCTAGTGGCTGCTGGAATGTAGGTACCCTCTAGATTAGAATCCCAAATATCTTTTCTACTTTAGAGCAATCTGGGACCCCTTGGGCAGTCAGTCTGGTGAAGATTCTGGATCCTTCTAAGAATCATGGTTTTAAATGCATAAAATCAAAAACAGAAGCTTAGCAAAGGAGACTAATTACATTGAAATTAGTATCAAAATATTTTTTAAACCAAGTTCACAGATCCCAGGGTAAAATGCTGTGCCCTAGCACCTGATCACACTGAGTGAGTACCCTGAAGGGCCAACTGCAGAGCAGGCACAAAGAAGATAATAGGCAGTTATCCCAACAGAACATTGCAATCATTCCTTCTATAGACACCCTATGTTGACCTTGGACAAAATAGCTGATATTCTGGGTTTGTGTGAACTGCATCACCTGCTCACATGGACATGTTTAGATGCCTGAGAGGGGCTCTGACTTTTCACTGGGGGAGGTGGAGGTAGAGAGAGAGAAAGACAGAGAGACAGAGACAGAGAGAGGGAGGGAGAAAGGGAGGGAGGAAAGGATGAAGAGGGAGAGGAGGGGAGGGAGAGAGAGAGAGGGAGAGGGAGGGACAGAGAGACAGGGAGGGAGAGAGGGAGAGGGAGAGAGGGAGAGAGAGAGAGAGAGAGAGAGAGAGAGAGAGAGAGAGAGAGAAAGAAAGAGAAAGAGAAAGAAATAGAGCATACATCAGAAGACCTGGCCAGAATAGAGCAATGACCCTGGAGTCAGGAGGACGTGAGTTCAAGTCCGGACTCAGACACTTGACACAAAAACTAGCCATGTGACTTTGGGCAAGTCATTTAACCCCAATTGCACTCCAAAAAGCAAAAAAAAAAAAAAAAAAAAAGAAGAAGTAGAAGACCTGGCCAAATATGGGGCCAAATACCTTCTTAAGAAACTACTATAAAATACCATTCTCCCATTTGTCAGGTAGAGGAGAGGAATGAGGTGAGTATGTGTGAGACCCTTTAAGTCCTTCACGTGAAGGGAAATTGTTAAAAAAAATACATACATACATATATAGATGTGTATATATATATATATATATATATGTATATATCAAACTCAAAAGCTGGTGTGAAGGTATGCAAAATTCATGCTGGCACATTCAGGAACTTTAGAATCCAAAGTACAATTTTCTAATAATTGTATTCAGAGATTCGCTGGATTGTGCAGTAAAATGCAAGCATATGGATGATTGTACTATTTTCTTTCCTCTTCTTACAAAAACTCCTTCATACTCTCAGCCTTTCCACAGGCTTTTGCTTTTTTTTTTTTCCAAAAACAGTTTTACCATTGACATACTGGGCTTAATCACTTGCCAGAGCAAGGGGGTACTTTGTTGCTCCTCTTGCCCCTCCAAGTGGTTCTGATCACGCCACAGCTACAAGAGAAAATTCATGACCAAAGTGTCTACGGTATTAAGCAAAAACAAACGAATGACTGATTGAATGAAAACAAATCATTAAGATCCCCCAGATCTCTGGTAATGGTCCAGGGGTAGCCTGCTGGGAGCACCCCAGGGGTCAGTGATAAGACTCCTGATACAGTTACAAGTTACAGAAAATAATATTAAGTAACAAACAGGAAAATGCCTCAGAGCAGGCTAGGCACTTTATAACATACAAATGATTTTTAGAAAAATGAAAATTGGTTCTATCTACTAGCTGCCAGATCGAAGGGGATTGACATGGAACAGGTTCTATTCCCTAATCACACTAATACAGTTTCACTTTGAGATCAAATACCTTTTTTTCTCCATTCTGGATGCTTGGCCAACAGAAGGAGGGAAACACTGAATACATGAAGGCATTTCTACCACCTAGGAATTTAGTGAAGTCAGTACACTCCCAGACTCCCAAACTCTGTCCCTGTCAGAAGGGGACCTCATGGGATGAGCAGAGAAAGAGAGAAAAGAAGAGAAGAAGAAAGTGCTTTCAGATCTGGGTGCATTTTAACACAAATTCCCCCAAATCTTAATTTCCAATTAAACAACTTTAGGGAAGCTTATTCAGAAAAAAAAAAGAAAGAAAAAATTCAATTAGGAAATTCAATAGAAGTAGCCATCATACTTGGAAATCTATAGTCCCAAAGATCTCCTAAGTTTCTTCTATGTTCAATGCAACAAAATTTTGAGATTGGGAGAGACCTTCTGGCAGGGCACATTTTTCCTGTTGTTTCTCCTTTTTCATTCTTGGTTGGCCAGTTCAAGAAGAAAGAGGAATAAACCTCTGCTCAAAGTGTCCGATCAGATAATTGAGGGAAGTTTTATTATTGAAAAATTCCCATTTTTTAAAGTGACTCTAAATTAATCAGGGACTATTTCCTCTGCTTCCTGATCAGCTCTAGGCATTGTCATGCACAAAAAGAAATAAATAGATAAACAGCCAGATTATGTAGCTACACGTGAAGGCATTTAGTTTTTTGTTTTTGAAGTAGTAGTGGGAGGAACAGATTAATAAGAAAAACTTGTTATCTTAAAGTAAAAAAATTAATAATAAATAATAAAGTAAAAATAATAATAAAAAAAAAACAAATCCCTATGGACAAAAGATAACATTCTTGACAATGTTCCCAGGTCTGAAAAGGTGAACAAACTCTCCCTTTTGCCTCACATATCACTGGGGAGAGATGTCTTCTGGTGCACCAATATCAAACCCTGGTCAGAGAAGTCCGTTTGGCAGCTGATAAGACAGCTAACCTAGACCTGGTCTTGGCCCCTGGTGCCTTAACTGGGAAAACAGCAGCGCTGACAGACTGATTTTTAATGATCTGGAGCACTTGCCTAGAGAGCACCAATCTGCCAGTTTGGGTGTTAAACATCAAGCTTCTATGCCAGGTTAGGCAAATATTGCCAGCTGAGTGGTACAGCTAATAGAGTGCTGGATTTGGAATGAGCAAGACCTGAGTTTGAATCTGACCTCACACGTTTACTACCTGCATGACACTGGACCCATTGAACTCTGTTTGCTTCAGTTTCCTCATCTGTCAAATGAACTAGAGAAGGAAATGGCAAATCTCTCCAGTATCTCTGCCAAGAAAACCCCAAATAGGGTCACAAAAAGTCAGACACTACCCTGAGAGGCAGATGCTTTATTATCCCTAATTTTATACATAGAACAGTTGAGGCAGAGATTAAGTGTCTGCTTTCCAGAGTTGTTATCAGGTTCAAATGAGATCATATTGGTAAAGCATTTTGCAAGCCTTAAAGATATGCTTGCTGCTAAAGCCTGTTCTTAGAGACCAACCTCTGAGGTTATCAGCTTTAGCCTAAACTTCACACATTCAGCCTCGGCAACCCTCTGAAGTTTCGTGCCAAGTTCAGGATGACAAGGGCTCCTTCCTACCTTATGCTGACTGCACCCCTTGGACCCTCACAGAAAACTACAGGGGCTGGATTCAGAATCTCCCATGGGCAGAGAGAGCCCCAGGCCACAAAAGAGTAAGAGTTGTTTAGAAATCAGAGGTGGGTGTTGGGGGCAAAGTCCTTCAAGCTAATTCTAGCTGGTCCTTCTGGGTACCCACTAATGGTCTCCCCTTTTGTTTCTACCAGTCATTAAGAGTCATCTCCCTGAAAGTGACATCTTTAAGGATGATAGGCAGTAACAAGTTTGGATTAAAGTCACAATGATGAAAATGTCAGCCAAAAGTCAAGGGAGAGAATGGGAAAGGAGTCCTGGGAGGTTGGATTCTGAGGCTCAGGAAGCTGACCCTGCTCCCAGCTCTGCCTCCCTTGGGGCATAAAAAAATCTCACCCCATCACAAGATTCCTGGGATGGCTCCCTCCAGCAACATTCTCCTCACTTCTGGTGCTCCAGCCCTGCTCATAATTCAGCAAAGGAAGCCAGGAGCTAACAGCTTGAAGCCAGAGCATGGGGCAGGTGTCCAGATGTGCCTCAGTTCACAGTGGTACTTCCCAGTGTGGGAAAGTTTTAGAGATGCAGATTTCAGCTTATATCAGAAAAAAATCCTAATAATCAGAGCTGTCCACAGATAGAATGGGCTGTCTTGGGAGTTTGTGAGCTCCCCATTACTAGATGTCTTCATGCAAAGGTTGGCTGACTGCTTGTCGGGGATGTGATGGAGATGTTCATGGATGGTTTGGACTAGATGCCTCTGAAGTTCCTTATAGCTCTAAAATCCAATGATTCTTCAAGAAAGATCCAAGATTCTGGTCAGGAGTTGAATCAAAGAGGATGGTGGAATGTAGAGCCTGGCCCTGATGACCCTCCTCTCCAAGAGAAAAAAAGTAGCCACTTGAACCAGGAAAGGGAGCACCTCATCCGGGAGTTCTTTATATCACTAGGTCCTGAGGGTCTATTCCCCCTCTCCCTTTATACCTTGGTAGAATGTAATCTCATTGAGGACAAAGGATGGTCTTCATTTTTGTCTTTGTAGTCATGCCTAGCACATAGTAGGCTCTTATTTTACTGTTAAAAATTTATCCACAAAAATGTTTTTGATATTTTTGCACATTTACGTTAGTCAGAACATGCTGGTAAATGTAGGTACAGGAATGCATGTAAAACAAGAGAATCTCAGAGCGGGGGAAGGAATGCTGGATCTGGCACTGGAGGACCCGACTGTGCAGATAGCCCAGTGAACCTTGGGAGATCTTGGCCCCTCTCAGGACCTCAGTGTTAACATCTTTAAAACAAGGGGGTTGGACTCAGTGACCCCCCTAGCTGACCCCCCAGGCTCCTTGGCCCCTACAGTCTCTGTGGGCCACGCAATGGTATGGGAGCCAGGCTGTGAATGTAGGCACCCTGACCCTCCCTCCCTGCCTCCTGAGTCCTCCTCCAGGGCCATTGCCAAGAGAGAGGAGCCTGAGTGTCAGAGCAGATCACTGGTTTCTAATCAGGGCAGCAGCTGGGAGGAGAGGGGAGAGCAGTCATCACCTCTTTAAGGAACAGGACCCGACAGGCCCGACAGCCAATCCCCAACAAGAGGTGCATGCGCTCACACACACACACACACACACACACACACACACACACACACACATGCACTGGTGTGGGGCTACCAGAGAGGTGGGGACAGCTACTGAAGGTCACTCAGCTGGGCTCTCACACTCTCCAATCAGAGCAGCCCCAGGGCTGCTGCCCAGTTATCCTCTGCTCTGCCACAGCCTCTCTGGGCTCACAAGTCCCCTTTTCTCCATCAGCTGCTGGGCACATGAGAAAGGAGGCTGACCAACTCACCCAGTCTCTGGGAAACTTGTATTTCTCTGTTCTTCCATTTATGAAGTAGGAGAAGTAGGGGAGATGGCCTTCCCCAGCATCTTGCAAAGAGGGAAACTGAGGCCCAGAGAAGTTGTGACTTGCTCAAGGTTACACAGCCAGATAGTGGTGTAGCTAGGAATCCCCCTCAGGCCTTTCCATAGGCAGGCCAGAGAGGCCTTTGCCCAGTGACCTAGGCTCATATCAGCCCAGGCTGAACTTGGAAGAGCAGCTCAGGTCTTATAGGGTCAGACTCAAATCTTGTAGGAGAATCATGAGAGAAGCAGTGTGGGGGTGGGGGAGTAGGACCTGGAGTCTAAGGATTGGGGTTCCAATCTCAGAGCATCCTTTTACTACCTATGTGATGTTGGGCAAGTCCCTCACCTTCTCTGAGCCTCAATTTCCCCTCAGTAAGAGAAGGACATTGAACCGGACTTCCGAGGTCCCTTCTGACTCTAAAACTGCAATTCAAGGGAGAGGAAGGGGAGCCCAGTGCAGGCAGGGCTGGACTGAAGACTGGGACAGGGCACTCCATGATGCCTATTTTCTCTCCCAAAGGACTCTGACCGACCTCTTGAAACAGCCTGGGCAGAACCCCTCGGCCCCACTGCCCCCACCCCTGGGGAGCAGTGTGCAGCTGCAGATGGGGGACAGCCTCCCTCGGGGTTCCCCCCCCAAAAGCACAGGTGAGTGGGGAAGGGGAGTGGGGCACAAAAAGAAGGGAAACTGAGGTGGGTAGTACTTTCCTTGGGGTCCGAGGAAGCAGCTCCCTCAGAGGAAGTGCTGGGGATGGTCTGTAAGTGAATGGGGCAGATGTGTTGGAGGAAATGACCCAGCCCACACTGGCTCGAGGTGTCCCAGTGGGGGCTCATTCGGAGCTGGGTATTAGGACTGACTGCAAAAGCAGAAAACAGTCATTCTCAGAATCCATCCCCTCTCCTTCCTGCTAGCCCCTCCCATCTCACCCTCTACCACTCCCCAGGTTCTGAATCAGGCAGGGCACAATGGGAAAGCTTTGGAGTCAGAGGACCTGAATGTTGAATTCCACTTGAGCATGTCACTCTGAGCCTCAGTTTCCTCATCTGGAAAATGAGCAGGTTGGGTTAGCTGACCTCTGAGGCTCCTTTGACCTGTCAATCTATTGACTTAATCTCTCTGCTGACCTCCAGGCCTCTGCCAGCCTAATGAAATCTCAGATGGGAAAGCCCACAGACAGTTGAAATGTAGGATGTCTAAAGCAGACTCTCTTTTCCTGGACCCTGCCCCTCTCCTCCCTCTCCTGTTACTGTTGGCACACCATCCTTCCAGTTCCCCAGGCTCCCGACTGAGGAGTCACCCCCACATCCAAGCTATTACCAAGCCCTATTGATTCGACCTTTTCAGAATCTCCTGAGGGTACTCCTTCCTCTCCCCTGACACAGCCCCTGCCCTGGTGCAGGCTTATCACCTCACACCCGGACTAATGCAAAGCTGCTGGGGGGTCTGCCCGCTTCAGGTCTCCCCCACCTCCAGTGCATCCTCTATTCAGCTGCCAAAGGGATTTACCTAAAGAGCAGAGATGATCACACCCCCCCCACACACACACTCAGTAAACTCCAGTGGCCCCATGTTGTCTCCAGGAGCAAATTCAAAATGCTGTTTGTCATTCAAAACCCTTCCTGAGCATTCTCTTCCTCCCACCTGTTCTTGTTGCACTCCACTCCCCACATATGCTTCAGCCCAGAGCTGCCAACCTCCTGGCTGGTCTACCCAAGACCATCCACATCCTGGCATGGAGCATTCTCCCTGGTGGCCCCAGGCTCAGAACACTCCTGCTCATCTCCAACCGACTGCAAATCCGCCTCAGACACTTAACACTTAGTAGCTGTGTGACCTTGGGCAAGTAGCTTAACCCCAATTGTCCTGCCTTCCCCCCTCCAAAAAGCAAAATAAAATAGAATAAAATGTTAAAAACTCATTGACTGGCATACTTGGATCCCTGGGGATGAGGGCCAGAAGAGAAACACTTTATTGAGGGAAGAGCCAGGGAAGGGAAAGACTCCAATGCCAACCCCCATTCACCCCCCCGCCATGCACACACCTTTTCTCTTCTGTCTTCTCCAGACAAAAAGCACTTGAACAATGCCCCTCTGGGAGCTCCAATGCTGTCCTCCCTGGGGCTTGGCCCTTCCCATGGATCCCGGGTGCACCTGGGTAACAGCATGACCCTGCAGCCCGACTACACCAAGTACGCGACCCTGAAAGCCACTGGTGAGTGCCCCTGCTGGGCACCTGCCCATCTCCCTCCCTTGACCTGCCCCCTTCCCCTCTCATAAGGTCGTGAAGACATCCCTCCCAGCCATCCAGTCTTGGATACCCTGACTCAGGATTCTCAAGTTCTCTGCTCCAACAAAACACCAAGCCCAGGTTCTAGAGCTCTGTCCAAGTCACTCTACGTCTGGTGGCCTTACCAAGGATTCCCACATTCCCCGCCTCCAGGCACTGCAGGTTCCTAAGTTAATTCTTCAAATGTGTCCAGCTCAGCCTCCCACAACTTCCCCCTCACCTCCATCGACAAGGCCCACACCTAGCTCCAGCCCCACCCTTCACCATCCCACCCTAGGGTGCTCACTGCCCTCTGACACAGATTTCTTTTCTTCCATCCCCCACTCCTACAGAGAGTACCTCTGGAGAATTTTACAAACGCTTCCCATCAGTGGATGTGCCTGTGCCCAGCACCGTGTCCCTCCCACCCCGGGTCCCCAGGCACCACAAGGATCTGCCCCTGCTGCTGGATGGCTGCCCTTGGGCTACGCCAAGCCCAAGGGCTAAAGGGCTCAGAAGTGGTACTCGGCCTGCTGCGTGGCCAAGCCCAGGGCCCCCCAGTTGCCAGGGCTGGGCCACTTCCCGGGTGCCTCCCAGGACCCCCCATGGGTCCCGGGCCCAGCCCTCCCCAGCCCCACGAAGAGCCCCAGGTCATGTGTCCAAGCGTCAGTTCAGTTCCGAGCAGTTAAGTGAGGCCTTCAGTCACCAGCCCCCTGGGGGGCCACGCCACCTGACCACCAATAGCAAGGCTGAGGTTACAGTGTGAGAGCTCCAGCTCCTGGATGCTATTTTCTTCCTGGTGAGGGGCCTACAGAAGCAGGGCTGGGATGGAAGGAGAGGCCAGGCTGGGGGCACCTGGGAGCATGACATCTTCAGCCTTGGGGCCCATCTGGGATCCTGAACCATCACAGATCCTGAGGAACTGAATTCTAGGCCCGATTGCTGCTTCTAGTCTGTAGGACCCTGGACAAGATCATACCCCTCTGGGCCTTGGGTCTTTCCCCTGTAGAATGAGGAGCTGGTCCAGGTAATATCCCCTAGAGCGCCATATCTTTGGTTACCTGGCTGCCTTCTATCTCTGAGCTATCCTCAGACTCCTAAATGGCGGGGGGCATGTCCCCTCCCCCAGCCCAAGGTCTTGATTGGATGGTTGGCTGGGGGGTTACTGGGCTCTGGGCTAGCAGGAGACAGCCTATTTCATGTCATCAGTATCAAAGACTGGTGTCCTCGGTGGGACTCAGATCCTGCCTAGCTGGCAGGCCCATTCTTTCCAAGGGTCCTCTCAGCCTTAGGTCTAAGGGGAGGAGGGGGCAAGAAGAATGGGGCTGGGGGTGTTGAAGTGGAGGGAAGGGGGCAGAGGGTTACAGGGACAGTGGATAGAGGAAGCCACATCTATCTGAGGTCCCTACTTGCTCCTTTGTAAATAAATCTAACCTCCCCTACTCAATAAACATGACCTCCCCAGGAGAGGAGGCTGGCTGATAGCTTCTTATGGTTGTCTAAAGGTTTTCCTTCTGAGTTTCCCAGAGATGGGAATCTCCCTTCAGAGAACAGCCCTGCCCTGACCTAGCCCTATGACTTATGAGGAGGTCTGGGCCAAGGTCTGGGTCTCAGGAGAGAAGGTTGCAGCCCCATGGGGCAGAGTGCCAGTCTGTCTCCCCACATCGCCCTCTTCCTCAATATGACAGAGAAGAAAATCCTGCACTCACATATCATTCTGCTTCGTGGTCCCTGCCCTCAGGGAGTTTACAGTCTCATTGCAGAGACCAGAGTTACCCATTAAAAATGTTTTGGGAGCAGTCTGTGATCAGCAGGACTGATGAATTGTGGGGGCAGTGAAGGTGCGCATGGCTCAATGAAAAGATCATTTCCACCTGAGGGAGGTCAGGGCAGACTCCCTGGAGGAGGTTTCACCTAGTTCTTGAAGGATGGATAGGAGTGCCAAAAGGTACTTGGCTAGGAGGGACAGGTCTGCCTAGAACTGGTTTAGAAGGCCTTAAATGCCAAGCAAGTAATGAGTTGCCCTTCATCTTGGCTGCATCTCTCTGCACAGCCCCAGGGACCCCTTCCACAAGTCGCCCCACTTTTGCCACACCCCTGAGGAAGGTTGGCTCCTTCTCCATTGCTTACCTCTTTCCCTGTTCTTTTGGCAGCAGGATGGTTTGGCACGGGGCCCCAGCCCCTCTTGGGCCCCAGGCCAACAAGGCCCTGCAGTCACCGGGCCATCTGTTTGGCTGACAGCTGGTATCCACAGGAGCAGGCAGCGTCGAGCAACTGTGGGGCCTCTCCCCTTCCCATCCAAGGGAAAGGGTAAGAGGGGACAGAGGGGGTAGAAGTGACCTCCCTGAAGCCCAGGAAAATAGCAAAACTGAAGGGAACACACATGTAACCTGACATGCTCAGCCTGAGTGCACCAAGAGGAACAAGGCAGGATTCTGGACAATTCCCCCCCAAACACTCCAGAAATGCAGCCTGGATGATGGGCTTGGGGTCAGTTCCATGACAACCAGAGACCAGAAAACTGGGAGAGATCTAGAACATAAACCATTAGAACATTAAATGTTAGGTGGAGGACCCTTAAAACATAGAATGTCAGTACTAGGAGGGGCCTTAGAACATAGAAATGTTGGAGCTGAGGAATACCTTAAGTTAGGGGGATATTAGAACAAGAAAGACCTTGACAACATGGAATGTCAGGGCTGGGAGAGGCCTTAGAACAAGGGATGTCAGGGCTGGAGGGGTCCTCGGGAATCTTGTCGAACTCTTTTGTCTCAAAGAGGAGACGAAAGCCAGAGATGAATCTTCTTGTCTGCTCTGAAAGGCTATGGGCCATATGCTCTCGGTGATATGATAGCTGACCAGCTACCGCATTTAATGGATGAGGTTGAGCTAATTTTCACTCAGCGGGGCACTGGCTATGATGGGAAGGGCTCTGAAAGGCAGGTTTTGTGGGAAGTTCTTGAAGGAATTACAGATCCTGAATTAGGCTAATAAGGGCCAAGAAATCCTGTCTCCTGACTCTGAATCTGTGTTCTACCTTCATGAATGGCTAATGGTGGAACCTAAGACACTGTGATAGACTATTGGTCACCCCCAAGAGAGGAGGAGGTGGCAGGTGGCCCGCAGGACAGGGAAAGTTCATGGGTAGGCCCAAGTTCTGGGGCATTGGAGAGAGGCAGGCCCAGGAGCAATAGCAAGCATCCACCTCATGGAACCACAGGCTGACTCCAGGGCCTAGACCCCTGCTGCCTCACCTTCCCCCACCCCTAGCTGGGGTTTAGCTCTGGAGAGGTGGGTGCAGGCAGGCTGACTCATCCACACTCCAAGGACAAGGAGCTGCTCCAGCAGGAATAATGGGCGTGTTACTCACCCCCAGTGCCCTCCCCACCTATCCCTTACCACTTTCCTGATGCAGGCACCCAGCATGGGTGACAATGACGATGGCTGAGGACTATCTGTGGCTCTGGGCAGGAAAGAACTTGACAAGCTGGAGCCGGTCCAAGGGAAGATGAGGAAGACAGGGAAGGGCCTGGAGATCATGCTCCACAGTCAGCCAGGAAAAGGGCCTGGCGGTTCAGTAGGGAGAACTCTCGGGGAGCCCAAGAGCTGTCTTCCAGCCAGCGATAGGGCCTTTGGTGGAAGGGTGGATAGGCCTAGGGGCCGGGGCAGAACCACAAGTCAAGGTGGGAAGTTACAGGCAGATTTCAGATGGAGGTTCAAGAGCAATTCAGCATTTATTAAGCACCTACTGTGTTCAGGGTCCTGATTTAGGTTCTGAGGGAGACAGGGATGAAATAGAGGCCAGTTCCTGCCTTGGAGGTTGAACTCCATAGATGGAAGGCAATGGTCATCTACTCCCCTACCCACCCCCCCAGCACATACACACATCCCCGCTTTCACCCAGGTAGACCCATGGAACCTTAGAGCCCCGACAGAACTTAGCTATTAGCTAATCTAACCACTTCGTTTTACAGATGGGGAAACCGAGATGGGACACAGGCACAAGGTGGGTGGGCTCTAGAAGTGGAGAACTCAGGTTCAGATTTCACCTCTGATGTTCTAAGATACAACTTCCCTGAGCCTCAGCTTCCTCATTTGTAAAATAGATGCCTCTGAGGTCCCGTTTGCCTCCAGGGCTATGATTCTGTAGGGTAGATTTGGAAGGCAATTAATTAATGTCATTAATGCATTGGGGAAGTCCCCCCTCCTCTTTGGATCTTGCTTCTTCCTCTCTACAAGATAGGCCTGAATTGGAGGATGTTTAAACTCTCTCACAGCCTTGACATCCCCTGTTCTAAGCTCCCTCATAGATCTGACATCCCCTGTTCTAAGCTCCCTCCCAGCCCTGACTTTCCTTGTTCCAAGTCCTTTCCCAGCTCTGACAGTCAGTTCTAAGGAGTTCTATTCCTGGTGTTCTATGACTTAATGAAAGCACAGATATGATTCTTGGGTAACCACAGACCCAGAAGGTGGGTTGGGATCTTAAAACATTCGCCATAAGGTTCAGTGACTAGAATGGGAATTTAATGTCTCTTGGTACTTGGGAATCTACTGACCCCTGGTGGTCAATGATAGCAATAGAGTTAGGACAGTGCTGGATGGGTCAACTCAAGGAGGCTTTGTGAGTCTATGGAACATTTATTCATCACCAGCTCCCTGAAGGGCCCAGTGCTCCCCACCAACAAGCACCCTTCCTCAAGGGGTTTCCAGTCTAGGAAGAGCCTGGTCAACAGTGGCTGTGGATTTCAGAGAATGGAGGAAGTGGTGCCTCAGCCTAGTCACATCCCATGTCTTCAAGAAGCCTTTGCCCATGGAGCCTAAGAACTTGAGAACAAGGCAAGATGGTACAGGCCTGAGAACCCACCTCAGCAGGGAAATGGGAGGGAAACACCCTGCACTTGGAGGACCTGGGTTTAAGGCTCAGCTCCCTGACTTCTGCAAACCTCCTGCAAAAATAAGACTTTGAGTCATTTTACAAATGAGGAAACAGGCCTAAGAAGGCATAATGACAGATAAGAAAGTGCCAAAGGAAAGGGTTGAACTCAGCTCCTCCAGCTCCAGAACTTCTTTCGCTTTGCCACATGGAATCCTAAGCATTGGAAGACAGGTCAGGGGTCAGAAGTCAGCTAGTGCAAACTCCTCTCAAACCAGGACACGTGACATGTTCCCTTCAAGAATTCTTTTCAAGCACCTACTCTGTAGGCTTTGGGGAGAGAAAAAAGTTTACAGAAAACAGGCTCTCAGCCCTCATGAAGCTCAAAATCTAGGAAGGAGATAGGTCACTAATATCGGTCAGTTGTTTTTCAGTCCTGTCTCTCTGTGACCCCATTTGGGGTTTTCTTGGAGAGATAATGGAGGGGTTTGCCATTTCCTTCTCCAGCTCATTTTACAGATGAGGAAACTGAAACAGATGGGATAAAGTGACTTGCCCAGGGCCATACAGCTAGTAAGTGTCTAAGGCTAGATTTGAATCCAGAAGATGAGTCTTCCTGACTCCAGACAAGCACTAGCTGCCACTAATCTACACCTGCCCAATAAACAATACAGAAGAAAGAGAAAGAGGTAGCCACAAGGCCACATTACCTAAGCCTGGAATGATGGTTTGACACTGGAGGGTCTGGGTTTGAATTCCACCTCTGACACTACTTGTGTGACCTTGAGCAAGCTGGACCAAGGTCATCTCTGCAGTCCCTTCCCATTCTGAATCCTGGTCTCAAAAGGCAGAGGTGAGGAAAGAGCGCTCCTTCCATTCCAGGGATGGATTATCGGCCCTCAGGGCCCATGCTAGGAGTTGAGAGGGGCCAGGCCAAAATCAGGGAACAGCTGGAAATAGGGCACTGAGACAAGCAAAGCTCGTGAAATTTGTATTTTATCCTTGAGGTAAGGGCAAGTCACTGAAGCCTTCCAGAGGGACCTGTGTCAGCCTGTGATTTAGGTTTGGTGAACATGAAAAGAGTCTCCTGTAGGGGGAGACACTAGGGGCAGGGAGGTGATTAGAAGGCTACTGTGATGGTTGAGGAGAGAGACCATGGGAAGAGAGAGTGAGGGTCCCAATGTGCACAGCTCGGCTCCCGGAAATCCAATTCATGCTCAGGGAAAGGAAGAAGGAATTAAGATTCCAATTCAACAAATACTAATTAAGTGCCTACTTCGTGCAGGGCCCTGACCTAAATATCAGGGCTTTGAAAAAAGGCAAAAGCTCATCCCTGCCCTCAAGGAGCTTACCCTCTAATGTGGCCCTGTGGGGTAAATGCTGCATTTGGAGTCAGGGGACCTAGATCCAAATACCAACTCTGCCACCTGGGTGAACTAAATTTTTTATCTGTAAAATGAGGGGTGGGCTGAACCAGGTTTCCTCCAAAATCTATCATCATGCACATGATTCAGGTGGTTTGGGCCTGAGTAAGTCTGCTAGCTTCATCAATCAAAAGATGGAAGTCAGGAAACTTGCTGATGGGGTGGGGGGCAGAGAGGAGGTGGTGTATTCATAGTCTCAGATTTAGAAGGGAGCCCTCCAAACATTTGGAGACAGGTCTCTGCTCCCAGAAGTCTTCTCTCCCCTCAAGTCCCCACCCCGCTCTTTTCAGCTTTGGGGACTGTCCAACAGGCAATTAGAAATACAGGGCTCAAACAGTGGGAACAACTGGGACTTTTAGACCATCTCCCCAGTACCCAATAGGCTCTTAATAAACACTGATTGATGTCCTACAAGTGGTCATCTACCTTTTACCTAACCCTGCCCTGGGACTCCACTGTCCACTGAAATGACCCACTAGTTTTGGACGATTTGAAGTTCTGCCTAGTGTTCCCGGTGCTGCCTGGTTTGGGGGGTTTTTTGAGGGGGAAGATTAAGATAATCATCTCATCTACTAGACACCCTTCAAATTTTAAAGATCAATAATATCTATCTTTACTATCTCCATTCTTCCCTTTTCCAGGTTAAATGGCAACTCCTTTTAAGTGATGCTTAAAAAAAAAAAAATTCTTAACCAAAACTCCTTGGGGCAGGCTCTAGCTTGTCAAGGTCCCTTCTCAAACATGGCTTGGGAGGGCCTCTCCCAGGGGCACCTCTTCTGCATAGTCTTTAAGGACCTGAGGGCAGGTCCCTGTCCAGCCAAATGTGGCGGCTTCTTTAGAATCCTCCCCCTGCCCACCCCACCCCCCTTTTTCTTATCTAAATCATTTGTATCACCAGGGTTTTCTTCATCTCAGGCCAAGGGATCCTACCCAATCACTGCTCTGATCTCTTTTGAAATTTGCCCTCTGGGAGACTAGGGTAGAAACGATGCCCAGTCACCCATCTCACTTTTTTGTCTACAATGGCAAGCATTTATTAAAGCAAATGCCACGTGCCAGACAAATGTCAAGTACTGGAAGTACAAAGAATGAAAACAGTCCTCCCCTCAAGGATCTTAGGTTGAACATTTCTATCATAAACTCAATGTAGTGTTCAGGTCACTACTTCACCACTGGTCCTGGAGTCGGGAAGACCTGAGTTCAAATCTAGCCTGCAAAATGAGGGGGCTGGACCCTGGCCTCAGCAGTCCCTTCAAGCTCTCTACCTGGTACTCCCTGCAGAATTAGGTCCATGTCAGCGATCTACTTTGGAGTAGAGCTAGTCATCTGACTTTTCAAGAGGGATCCCCATAGTGTCTGCTTACACCCCCACACACACCACACCCATATATACACATTCTCTCTCAAGACACTCAACCTAACCAGGAGGCCCACTCCTCACAGACACACCAAGGTCCAGCGAGCTGGGAACCCTGCCATATCCTCTTCTTGACCACCAAAAGCAAAGTCAAACCTGAAGTGGGGAGGAGGGGACAAATAGCATGTGGGAGAAGGAAGAAAATGTGTGAAGGGGAAAAGAGGACAATCCCCACCGGAACCGCAGAGTCAGAGCACAGGGAGCAAACAGGTCCCCCGCCTCCCTCTCAGGCTCAGAAAAGGCCAAAGGGCAAGAACTTCCCCCCAAGGAGACACAGGGCTGGGGCTTCAAGGCCAAGGACCAACTGTGCTTTTTAGAGAGCACAAAAGAGAAAACGGCTCAAATTGCAGCAGGACACATTTGGGTCAGACACAGAATTCATGTGGCCCCTACTGGGACCCAGTCACGGGCCCGAGTGGTTCAGATGCCTGCTGTGTGACCTCTGAAATCACTTAACATCCCTGTAGAACAAGAGGCTGGACAAGGCAATCCCTGGGTCTCCCGGCCCAAAGTCTATGGTCTTCAGGGAAATCAGGACTAAATGGGAGAGAGAATGCACAGAATGAAAACACACACCTCCACACATAGCGGGGCCAGCAGGCCAAGCTACGTTTATTGACTATCCCAGATAAGGTGCATGTTCAAACATAAAAAATAACCCTCTAGTGAGCCAAGTCCCCAGTCTTCCTTACGGGGCCTAAATAGCCCCCCAATTCCAACACTTGAGCCTGTCCCCCACCCCACTCCCAAACAACAAGGCACATATGTACACACATAAAATAAACAATGGTTGGGACTGGTGCTGAACCCATAAAAAACAGAATACAAAACCAGTGCACAGCCCATTCCCGGGGTCAGTAGACTGGGGACAAGCCTGAGATGGGAGGATAAATCAGCAAGGATGTCAGGCGGCCTGGGGCGCCCTTGGCCAGGACAAGGCTCCATTTCCCTTATCGTGCTCCCTGACAAGTAGCTAATTGGCTCTACGTGGACCCTCCACCAAAGTATCCACAGCCAAGAAGGCCCAGGGTCCCACATGGCCCCACACAGCACTGTCCCTCCACACTGGAAGGGCCAGGTCCCACTGCCTTTATTTAAGGGGCTGGTTCAACTCAGTCTTCCCTGGGCCCCAATCCTGCCTCTGGCCACTCCCATGGCTCTCTTTCTGTCCCATGAGGTGGGTCTGGGCACTATTTCTCAGACCTCCTTCCCTCTCTTAAGCCTCAGGCTGCTGGAAGTCAAATAGCCTCTAAGAAGTGGCAGCTGACTGACCAACCTCCAATGATGACAAAGGCTCCAAGAAAGATGTTTGGTCTATGGTGAAACCAAAGCTACTGGTTTGTGGTGCTTCAGGGCATTTGATCACTGCCAGAAACCAGAGGACAAAGTCTGCCAAGCTGAATTGCCAGGCCTTCCATGGTGGTAGGGACAAACCCACCCCCGAAAGGGCCTTCTACCCAAGAGTTCCTGGTGATACAGTAACCCTCTGACTGCAGGTAAAGATGGCTAGTCCTTTGGACACGTCTGTGATGCTCCACATGAGAGCCTCCCTCAACACTCCCCTGGAGCTGCCAGAGGGGCAAGGGGTAGATGCCTACCCACAAGGAGAAAGCCAGCCAAGGGCTTCTGCCCTGGCCTGAGAGGGGAAGAAAATAAGGCTCTTTGTCCCAAGTGGAGGGCCCTGCTGGACGTACCTCTCCTGGGTGTGAGGAGAAAGGTGGAAGGGTTTTGAGAGCAGCCTCCTTCCTGCCCATATGAGACCCAAGAGGCCTAGGTTGGGGTACAAGCCCAGGGGAGCAGTTGAGCAGACCAGAGGCCCTGTCACAATCATTTCAGCTGAAGAATTTGGGATAAGTCACCCAAGGAGTAGAAATGAGGCACTGTCACCCCCACCATCCAGTCTAGATGGTTCCAGTGGGCCATCCCACTATGCTCCAAGGTACCCTCCCTGCTTAGCATCCACTTAGACCCTGACTGTCCAGATGTGTGTTGGCCCAACTGGAAAGAGCCCAAGATAAAGAGACAAAGAGGGAAGGAGCAAGACAACTAAATAGGATACCATTTTTTTATAGAAAATTTAAAAAAGATGATTTTATTTCATGTTTGCCCTGAGGACTGCCTCCCCTTCCCCCTAACCCCCTTTTCTGTGACTCCTCCTGGAGCTGGGCTCTGGACTACCACATTCACCCCACAGCTATCGCTTCTAATACGGGAAAAATAATTAATGGCTATATCAGAGACAGGAGAGGAGAAAGAGGGGCTACCACACTCCTAGGATCAGCAAACCAAACACAAAGCCAGAGTAAAAACTATCGTGTTACCAAAACACTTATTTTGACAGGAGCCCAAAGTGGCCCTGGCTCAGTACAGATGAACCAAGGGATGCCTGGAGGGCATGCCCCTGCCTAGGCCTGAGCCCCATTTCCCCTGTGGCTTGCCTGCTGCCTCCCAGTCTCTCCTCCAGGCCCCCATTCAGGCACCAGACCACCAGAATCTCCCTCCTCAGTGAAAGATGAAACTTTCCAAGTTTCCTGGCTGGACTTAGATCAGGGGAGCCCAAGGGAGAGGGGCAGCTGGGCAGAGGCTGGCAGTGGAGGGGGCAACGACCAGCAGCCTGAGAGCCCCGATCCCCCTGGCTCAGATGGTGTAAGCAAGGGATTTGGGAGGCATAGACCAAGACCAATAAAAAGATGAGCAAGGGTCTGAACAGAGGAGGAAGAGGAGGCAGGGGCCAGGTTAGGAGGCTGCAATGGCAGTCCCCCCGCTCAGCTTGACAATCATCTGCTGGCAGTCACTGCAGGAACGTTTATCTCCAACCTTCTCGAGGGTCCGGGCAGCTTCTGCCAGCAGCACCGCCCGCTGGCCCGGGGATGAGAGGAAGGACAAGGGCAGGTGGCGGCAGGCCAGCAGGATGGCGGTGGCCCGTTCTCGCTGCCCAGGGAAGGCATCCACCTCTCCTGCAGGGAGGGACCTAGGTAAGCCTTGGGATCTGATATCCGCTTCTCCCTGCCAAGAAGCTCCAGGGGGCCATCCCCTTCCCCCCTGACCCAAAAGGGCCCAGACCACCTCACCATGCTTGGTTGTCTGGGCCATGCGGCGCCTCAGGCTGTGCTCCAACAGCTGGTGGGTGCGGGTGGGGCTAGCACCAGCCATCAACCGCACCGTGGCCTCATGCAGGAACACCTGGAGGGCAGGAGGGAGGGACCCCTGAACATATCCAGGGCCTTCCAATTCATTCTCCAGCATCTCCCCTAGGCCACCCCCAAAAGGCCTTTGCTCCCCAAAGGGCTCTTTAAAAACACCAGCACCCACAGGAGAGAAACCCTAAAATGAGGCCACAGGTCATTCAGTGATGGGAGCCCAGAGGAAGGGCACGGGTGGCACCTCCTTGTCATTCAAATGAAAGGCTGGGCAGCCTCCTTCCTGCTGCCTCAGGGCTACATAGAGGCCAACCTGCCATTGTCCTCCTGTCCAGCTCCATACTCCTCAGTGCTCCACTGGGGATGCCCACTGGGCAAGTCTGCCCCAGGGTCAGTCCTGAGGGCCCCAGGGATCTCCTTGTCCCACTGGACAGGATCACTGCTGGGGCCAAAGGGGCCAAAGTTCATGTTTGTGAGTCACAGGGGGACCATTTGACGATCCCAGAGTAAAGACCTAAGCTCCTGGGCTCAAACTGACTCTGAGTCTGCAAATGCTTCCTCACAAGGGGCTATGGAGATCACCAAACTGACTTTACAGGTGGCAAAACTGAGACTCTAAGGTGGTGCAGCAAGGATGCAGAGCCAGGGCTGGTGTTCTCCTGTACCCCCACAGTGCCTCCTGCTGTGCTGGGCACCCACTTGTCAAGTGATTGCTCCTGTGCTAACAATTTGCCTGGCCATCCTCTTCCTGATATGGGAGCCAGATAAGACCCCAGACTGAGCCCTGGGGGGATGGAGGAAAGGAGAAGGGACCCTGGTTCTTACTTTTCGATAGGCTGGCCGGAAGCTGTGTGCCAGCCTGCGCAGGCTGCCCAGATCCCTCTGGAAACCTGCGAGCTCGGGGGCTGAGGCATGGCAGGTCTCTCCCAGGGCTGGGCTGGAGCCCACTTGCTTCTGCCACAGGGCAGTCCGGAGGGACAGCAGCAGGTCACAGGTGAGCAGCTGGACCACCTGCAGGGGACCAGAGCAAACAAGAGGGAAGTGGTGAGCAGCCCGGCCCGGACTGGGGTTCCCAAGGGAGCAGCGTGAGAAGGGAAGGGGCAGAGGCCAAACATGTAGCACCCTCATGCCCACTCAGGAGCTTTGGGGCTCCTTCCAGCAGGGGGCCTGGCCCCTGGGGATGCTCCTCTCCACAGGAGCCTTGTCAGACCAGACAACCAACCAGTCTACACCAGCACCAGTAGGAAGCAGACTGGTGCTGGCATAGACTGAGGACTGGCCGGTGAGCCAGGAGGCCATGTTGGGACTTGTCCTAGGGAGACTGGGCCTTGGGGCTGTCATCCTCCTCGTCCTCCTCCACGGATCGATGCCCACCGCTGCTTCTTGCCCCCCTCACCAACAGCTTCTGTGCAGACAGATATCTTCTCCTCATATAGGGATGCCCCATTCTGCACTTCCTGGGGCATCCCTACACAGGGAGGAAGTCACACCTCACCCAGGTGGGTCCTCTACTATGGAACCTTGCCCCCCTTCTGGGAAGTTTCCCCTTTGCTTGGCTCCTGGCCCCACCAGGAGGCTCAGGTATAACCCTTCTGGGCCTCTGCCAGCTCCCCCAAAGCACCACCTCACCAGGGCTGGCCTGGGAGAGCTCAGGAGAGGGAGTGGGGCTGGTGGCGGCGGAGGTGGTGGTGGTGGTGGCAGCGGCAGCAGCGCGGGCCTCTGGGATGCACTGTGGGAACATTGCACGGCCCTGACATGACGTGCAATGCAACTACAATGCACCCCAGCCGCTCGCAGGGAGACGAGGAGGCCGTGCCCGGCTGCCCTAATGACCACATGCCCTCAAGTCTCCCTGCTGGGTCTAGGAAGCAGAGGGAGGGGCAGGCCAGGCAGGTGGGGAGGGGGGTTTGGCAGACAGGCCCCAAGAGGAAGTAGGGCACAAGGCAGGGTTTCTCCTTTCCCCCTGCACCCTCCCTCCCACTGGAAGCACCAGAGCCTTACGTGGGTGAGCCCTGTATCGGAGGCCATGCTGCTGACGTTGAGGCTGCCCCACAGATGGCTGCTGGCCCTCTCACAGTGACCAAAGGAGCTCTGCTGTGCCTCAGCCTTCACCAAGAGCGAGGCATGCATGGCCCGGCAGACGTGGAAGACGGCCTTCACAAGGGGGCTCCTAGGAGGAAGGCAGGAGACAAAAGGTGTGGGGGTGTACTTGTAAAGCTGATTTCTTTGAACCCAAGGGTGGGCCTGAATATTTACATTTATTAAGTTTAATCTAATTTGACCTGGCCCAAAGTCCAGGGGTTTTGATGGCCATCCAGTGTGGAAGCTAAAAACCCCAACTCTATCCATCCTGTCCACTTGCAAGGTGTAGGCTCCATGGGATTAGCCACGTCATTGAACCAGTGGAGACTATGACAGGCCCAACACCGCACTGTTCCTGAAGACTTGGGGACTGCAAAGGTATCAGCTATGCTGTGGCCCAGCCCACACCTCTCTGTGTCTCCCACAACTGTCCAAACTTTGGGGTGAGTGGCTCAGAAACCATCCCTCTTAGATGTTCTAAATTGTTTCCAGGAACCAGTCAAGTTCACTGGACTATTTATGGTTGATAGTCTTTATTCTTTTCTATTTTCTGAAAACCAGAAAATCTTAGCTTCTTCACAGACTCAGAGTTGGAAGGGACATGAGAGATCATCATGTCACCTGAAGCAGCTACTATGTACCAGGCCCTGGTCTAAGCCTAGTACTTTACAGATGACATGCCGAGTCTACCCAGAGTGACGCAATGGCAGAGGTGCCTCAATCACAGGGCCACTTGGCACTCTCTTGGATGTTCGCCACAAGAAGGCCACGGCCCAATCCCATCTTCTTGAGAGCCATGGATGCCCTCTTCCCAGTCTCCTCTCTTGGGGACTAAGAGCCAGCAGCCCTCTTGACTCTGTCCTCTGAATCCAAGAGACCATTTTCTTGAATGAAGCTCCTTGTTGACTCCCATCCTCTCCAGTCTTTGACTCACTTTTCCTTAAGACAGCTTAAAGCCGCCAACCCAATACCATATCACTGCTCTTAGCCTGCCTTTCCCCTTTCTGGCAGAGACACTCCTCACTGGGTGTGGCTCGAGCTGGCTAGATACCACATGGATGCTCTAACTTTGTTGGCAACATTCAGAGCCTGGTCAGTTGGATGGAGGCCTCTTTCTCTACCAAGACAGACTGGGACCATGTTACCGCCATGTGGCTTCCTATGGCCCAGCCACTCTGAAGCTTGCTGGCCTTGATTGTGGAGTCATCCTCCAGATCCCAGATAAAAGACTCAAAGTCTGCAGAAGCTCAACAGTGGTGCAGAATCCAAGTTGCTCCTTCCCAGGGTACTCAGGCTGCCCACTAAGCCAAAGCGTCATGGGTCTCTGCCAAGGATGATGTGATCACAGCCTTCACCTCACCTTCTATCTAACCACCACCATGTCCAGCTCCATCCCAATGGCAAGGAAGGGTGGTCCTCAGCTCATTCTGAGCCCTGGCATACCTGGCCCTCTCCTTACCAGGCTGTACCAAGCTGATATGCCCCTCTCACTATGTGCCTTCACTTCTATCAGCTATATCAAGGGATTTGGGTTTATTTTTTAAACTGAGTCTCAGCACCCCAACATCACAGTGATTTCTCTGGGCACCCACTGGAAGCCTGTCTTGACTCCTCCTTTCTCAGCTAGCACAAGCGAGTGAGCATGTCCTTCCTCCCGTCCCCAACTCCTGACACCACAGACCACACACTCAGGAGGGGAAGGAGCCACGCACTCAGCCATTTCTAGGGACTTGGGGATCCGCTCCACCTCAGTGAACCGTGACCGCACAGCTGCATCATCCCCTTGGAGCCAGCCGACGGCCATCCAGACTGCGGATGTCCACCACCTGCAGATAACATCAGGACCTGGATAGGGAACAGTAAGGACAGGTGGTCAGTTACTAGAGAACACTCATGCCCAGGTCACCTCATCATATGGATAATAAGATGATGGCATCATCACAAGCAGCAAAGGGTGGCCAACGCAGTCTTCAGGTACTCCATGAACTCCATTCAGAACAGTCATTGGCCTAAAGGACAGGATGGTCTAGGCTCCTGTCTAAGGAAACTGCATTGTTTCCCAAATGCCTTATCCTAAGGCCAGCCCTCAAGAAGAGGAGGGGGCTGTGAGCATGTTCATGTGGCTGGGCAGAGCAGCTGGTGAAAGTGGAAAGCCAATAACCAAAGTCTTCTAAGCTGCAAGCTACTTAAATGCCTTAAAAAGACACTTAAACTGTCCTACTTTATTATTAATATATTTTAAAAGATTTAAAGTCTAACCCCAACGCAGGAATCTGTGAACGTGGGCAGATTTCCATGGAGTCTATGAACTTATTTCTAAAGATATTTCCCTAACAATTTTACTATGAGTCGCTCCCTGGTGATTCTGTGTATTTGATTCTACACGTTTATACACATGACTCTGGACAAGGGGCCTGTAGGCCTCATCAGACTAACTGTCAAAGGGACTAGCACTCCCTTAAAAAAGATTAAAAACCCCAGTTTTCAAAGAACTGCAGCAAACAAGACAAACCGCTGTGAGTCCCTCAAAAGCACAGAACATCATTCTCAGACCCACCTCACTCCATGCCCTCGCTGCCAGGCTTGGCCTTACCTGGAGCCCACAGCAAGGGCAACAGCGCTGCTCACTCTAGGCTTTCTTAGTCCATCGGAAGAGCTCAGCAGGTCAATGTCCCTATGTCCCTGTGTCTGGTTTCCCCTTCAATGACCCGTGAAGGTGACAACTGCCCCCACCTCCCCTACAAGAGACTCACCGAGTGCTGACTTCAACACTGAGCTGTTTGTGAAAGGTGGGGCCATGACCCCCACAGAATCCACAAAGGAATTCAGTAACTTCAAGTACTCCAGGGCACTGGACAGTTCACTGAGAACAAGACAAAACCAAAGGAAAAAGTACTGATTGACAGATCCCTAGACCTGGGCTGGCCCACCTCCCCACCGCTCCTGGCAACCCAGCCCTTGCTCCTGCCAGCTCTCTCTGCTCCAGTTGCCCAAGGGATGGCTGAAGCACTTTGAGCCCAGTGAGCCCAGGGTCTGAGCATGGCCACCCCCAACCCAGATCAGGTCTCCCAACCTAACCTTCCCAGGGCCTAGGGTCTGAGCACGGCCACCCCCCCCACCCAGCTCAGGCCACCAAACCTGCTCCAGAGCATAGGATCCCTGCAGGGTTACCCTGCATACCACTGCCAGCTGCAATCTCTCCAAACCCAGCTCTAGTCATGTCACCCATGTGCACACAGGGTCATCCACCCAACCAAACCCATGTTCTTTGGTTGGCTAGCCAAAGAAGGCTGTCTACAACACAGGCACGTGTGACTTTTACAGTCTCCCCAAGATCAGGTCTTCAGAGCTGGCCCCTGGGACCTCAGAGGCCACCGAGTCCAACCCCTTCATTTCACAAATGAGGAAACGTGCTCTCCCACTCCCAGAACATACCAGGTCTCCTCATCCTGCTCAGCCTGGGGCTTCACCAGCGCATCCACGGCTCGTGCAAGCAGGTACTTGCAGAAGGCCTGGTGCACCTGTGCAATGGGGTCCGCTGCCAAAAGTAATAGGTGGACGAGGCTTAGTTTGCTTCAAGTGCCCTTCTAGGCATTCGAATGGACACAAACCGCCCCCAACAGGGTGGAACACAACCCCACTCTTCTCCTTATAAAAACCCTCAGGGAGAAATCCACCCCACTGAGGTGGGCAAAGAGGCAGTGCTGATGCTGGAGGGGCTCCCAGAACACCCCAGACAGCAACATGGCACTAGACACACGTGCCCTTGGGCCCAAGGATGCCCCCAAAGAGATCAAAGGACAAGAAAGGGGTCCCACAGCTACAGAAGCCTTTATGGTGGGTTCCTTAATGGCAGCGGGGAAACCAAAGGTGTGCCCACCAATCAAGGGGAAACAGCTAAAAGACATGATGGTACATGCATAATGTGAACAAAGGAATGACCAAAGCAATGGTGCTGGAGAGAACCAAAAGAACCTTGGACAGCAACATTGCAAAGACTGATGGCTGCAGGCACACGGGATAATTGTAGAAGAGCAAAGGATTGGCCCAGAGCAGGAGATGGCACAGCCCAGGACAGGGCCAGTGTGGAAGTCTGTTTTTATCCAAATACAGGAATCTTTTATTCAAGTGGGAAGAGATGGGCGGGCAGCAATGTAAATGCTTGCTAACAGGGTAAAGTTAGATTCAGGGGGAATAGCTGGACCAAGTCCAGTAAGGAGAGGTGACAGGAAGTCATTGGGCAGCACAACAGCAACTGTGAGGAATGCAGAGAAACGCTGAGAGATTATGAGGAGCTAAGGCCCAGCGGGAAATAAAGCAGAACCCAAAACAAGCCACACAATGAATAAAGTTAGGCAAGCAAAGAGAACATCACTTGGTCTTAGATGGAAGCCAGCTCCCTCTGAGGAACCAAAAAACCCACCAAGGTCCTGGGGACCAGACGATGAAGCTCAGAGTTAAGGGGCTGTCAGGACAGAGCGATATATATACTCTCAGAAGGATGCACAGCATGAGATGCTTTGCTCAACTCTTACTGTCACAAGGGACAGTCTGATCAGTCTTCTTTCTCTGTCTCTTCCCCTCAGAAATGGCCATGATGTAAAGATAAAGCATCAATAAAAAGTTTCTTTTAAAAGGCAGCATCTACAATGGCGAGGGAGTGCTCAGGCATCAGCTGGCAACTGCCAGCACACAGAGGCCCAAACATGTATGACCAGCCAAGACTCAGCTCCCCAAGCTGCCCCCAACGGAGCCGTGGGCTGCATCTAACCTGCCTTGGGTGGGTAGAGGAGGGCAGCAACAGTGGTTTGGGAGCAGAGGCAGAGAACAAAGGAGGCTGGTGGCACCAACCTTGAGCCCAAGAAGAACAGCGATGGCCTCCAGGGCTTTTGATATAGGAGAGAAAACCTAGCACTCAAAAAAGGAAAAGATAGCAGAGCCTTATAAGGGGAGGACCGCCCCAACACACCACTGTGGAGCAGCAGCCTGAGGGCCACCTCAGTCCTTTGAGAGAGGTCTGCCTCCCTAGACCCCCGGAGGGGCTGAAGCACCCGATCCAAGGGCAGACAGAGGTAACCCCAGCCCTTCAGAATGCATCACAGCACCATGGCCTAAGAGAGAATGAGCAGAAGGGGCATCAGAAATCCTGGGAGAAGTCCTGGCATCTTGGGATAGGAACCATGACTGTCTGGAGGCCTCAATATTCCCACACCCAGGGAGCAGAGTGTTTCTGACATATAGAGGGCAGTGAGGTAGACAAAGACAACTGTTCGCAGTCTACATGCCCAGAGCAAAGCCAATGAGGAGGGGTCCTGACCCAGAAAAGGCTACAGTGTCACAGAGAATACCTCCCATGCCTCCTGAGCCACTGCACTGCCAGCCAGCCCTTCATCTTGTTTTTCTGTTCTGTGGCTCCCCAAGCCCCTAGCTCCTAGGACCAATGGTGTCCACCATCCCCCTCCCACCTCTCCCACCCCCCCCCACCAGAAGCAGGGCCAGGCTGACTCCCACCTGGGTTTCTCGGGGCACAGTACAGGCTCTCCTTGGTGGCTGACTTCACTGACCAGCTCCGCTCCACAAAGAACTTCTGGCCCAGGGGGTGACAGAGCCAGCGAAGGGAGTCAGGCACAGCATTCCTCTCAGGGCCACACAAGCTTTGGGCTCGGCTCAGGAAGTAGCTCTGTGAAGGAAGGGTAGATAAGGGGCCAGAGGTGACCATGTGCTTGTTCTATTTCACGAGAAGACAAAATGAGGGGTGGAGAGTCACCCAGGGTGAACCCACCAAAGTCTGGCCAGGCAAAGCCAAAACCCATGAATGAGGGACTGGACACATGCACAGGGCCCACAGCTACACTGGGATTCTGACGATGGTGCTCCCCTCACCCTGATCTCCAGCCCCAAGGGGCCCTGCAGAAAGAGGGGGGAGTCAGGGAAGCAGGAAACTCCCAGGCAGCCTGAAGCCCTCTGCCCCTGAACCTCCAGCCATCTGGGAGCCGGTATTCCAAGAGACTCAGCCACTGGGCCTCAGCTGTCTCCTCTCCCAGAGAGGCCGCCTGTGACCAAGAAGAGAGCTGAGCTCCAAGCAAGGAAGGACCCAGGTTCACACGTCATGGGACTGCTCTGCCTCTGGGCTGTGGAGAGGAGGCCTGGGGGGAGCTCAGTAGCCCCCAAAGGAGCAGCCCTAGCCACTGCCAGGCATGGGAGTCAGAGGGCCGCAGGCCACACATTGGGTACAGACTTTTACTATGTGATTTAGCCACCCAGACAGTGTCTCAACTACCTCTCCCCTGACAGAATGCTGTGCCTCCAGAGAGGCCTCTACAGTAAATAGTGTTGGCCCCAGAGGTCAGAACTAGAAATAGGGGGACACTGTGATGGGAGTCTGCTAATGAGCAGCAGCAGCGAATGACAGAGCGCTTCACAAATGTTCTTTCACTTGCACATTACAACCCTTCGAGGTAGGTAGTGGTACTGCCCCCATTCTACAGATGAGCAAAGGGAGGCTGGCAGAGGCAAAATGGCTTTCCCAGGATCCCACAGCCAGGAAACGTCTGAGGCTGGATTGGAAATCTGGTCTAATTGCAAGCCCAGGGCTCTCTCCCCTGCCCCACAGAGCTGCCGCAAAGCTGACCAAGCAACCATCCCACAGATTAAGAGGCCCCCAAAGCCAGGTCCAGCTCCTCCCACATGAGGCTGCTCAGTCCCTCCTCGGAGGGACGGCATGACAGCAGCTGCTCCAGCTGCAGGCTCAGGACTGACAGCCGTGCATAGGAGCATGGAACCGGCAGGCAGTGTGACTCTTCTGGGGCCCGGCAAAGCCCCAACCCGCAGGCCGGGCCCCAGCCCCAAGCTCCAAGGTACTCACGGCCAAGAAGCCCAGTTTGCCTCCACAGCGGGTCTTGAGCCCCACAGCTGCCGTGAGGTGGATTTCGGCCTGGGTGCTTGGGGGGATCTTCTCCTCAGCACATTCAGCCAGATTGACAGCACAAAGGGCCATGTGCAGATCAGAGCAGGCAGAGCCAGCAGGGAGCTTCCCTACAGAAAGTGGACACCTACGTGAGAGCCAGCCTCCCACACATATGCAGCGCAGCACAAGGCTGGCCTCCAGGACCACCCAGGGGTGGATCCCAGCCGTAGCGACCCACGGCCAACAGGCACAAAACCCGATGTCTCCTCAAGCAGCTCCAAGAACACGGTGGGTCACACCCCCAGGGCAGAACAGGTCTGGCTCTCCACAGGGGGGATTTCCCTCTTGTAAGAAGTCTTCATACGGGGACTAGATGAAACCTTATTGACTGCACTGCAAAGAAAGCTGCTGCCTCCATGGGCAAACTAGCCTAGGCCAGGGGTCTGAACCTAGTAACCATGTTTATTTCATAATCTCATGTCATTTATTTCCTGCCTCTAAAAACATGGCCCTGGGCTTCCCCAGTTGGGGGGGAGGAGGGAGAGGCAGAGACATCCAGGGTGCAGAAAAGGCCTGGATACACACAGAGGCTCCCAGCCAACTTGAAATTTTTATGATTCCCTGGTTCCCAGTCCGGCCCACTGACATCACTTAGCTAACCGTTCTTTAAAATGAGCTTTAATTCACTTCAACTCAAGCCCTTAGGTTAACACTGTATTCTTGTGAAACCCCTGGAAGACTGTGAGTTCCAAGGACAGAGACTGCCTCTGATCTTTCTTTGTACCCCCAGAGCTTGGCACAGGGCCTGGCACACAGCAGAGGCTTAATAAATGTTTACTGCCTGAAAGAGGCAGCCAGAGAGAGCACGCGGTATGCAGCCACACAGCCCTTTCCACAGCTTTCATGGGATTCTAGAGCTGGAAGCACAGGGATCTGAACAAAGCCAGGGTGGAGCCCAGTCCGTGGTTCCCCAAAGGAGGGCCCAGGAGCCAACCACACAGGGTGCTGGCCAAAACTCCCTGAATGCTGGGGATCCTGAGCTGGATCATCAGGGTCGGTCCCTACTGAGCTTCTAGAAAGATCTCTGTGGGATCCTGCCTAACTGGGGCTTTGTGAGAAGCCATTCTGGGGTGCAGGGAACTCAGGTGGCCTGGCTCTGCTAGAGTCCTCTGGTCCCAGCTAAGTTCTGGTCAGAAGCCCTGGGTTTCCCCCAAGACTATCCACCCCCTGCCACGTACACTTAACCTAGAAAGGTTTGTCATAGGCCTAGGTCTTGACCTCCAGTCAGACAAACCTATATATATATATATATATACATGAATGCACACACGCGCACGCGCACACACACACACACTCTCACTCTCTCTCCCCTCCCCCCTTTAAAATCCTGCCCCATAACCATGAGCATTTCTCCCAGGTTCCATCCTGCTGGGTTCTCTTCTCTTCTATCTCCACACTCTATCATCGACAAGTTCCCCTGGGAATCCCCCCAGGCACAACTCTCAAGATCTAGAAATCCAACCCCAGCATCTTCCCTAACCTTCTACACATAACACCATCTACCTGCTGGATGTCCCAAAGCCATTCTAGACTCAACCTGTCTTAAATATCATGTCTCTCCCACCCCCCACTTCTATCTTCCCAACAAGCCTCACACCCAGTCCCTCCTCTGGCTCTCCTAGCCACCCCCTCCATGGTCATGGCCCTTGTCGCCTCTCCTCTAGATAGCTGCTATAGCATCCTGGCTGGCCTCCCTGCCTCGAGGTTCCCCACTTCAGCTCACCCCACATCCCACACCTGGCTATTAAAGGCATTTTCCTGAAGCACAGATCTGACCAAGTCTATTGCCTCCTGGATCCCACATCAACTCCCCTGCTTGGTGTGTGCAGCTGTACTAGCCTGGCCCCACCTCACAGCCTCAATGGACCTCCCTTTCCCTCCTGCACTCCATGCTCCCACGTGACGTCCCGCTTCCTACCTTGGAGACTTTGCCTGACTGCTCTCATATCAGAATGCCCTCCCTCCCCACCTCTGCCTCCACACGTCTCTCTTCCTTGGACCCCCAACATGCACCACCATCCATGTGATGCTTGTCTGACCTCCTCCTCCAAAACTACTATGTACTGAACTACTCTGTATATGTCTATTTTTAACACAATGTTTGCTATAAAACCTAATACATCATGTCAATGCGTATCTGCTCCCTCGCCTATGAGAAGAGAACAATTTCATCCCTTGTATTCAGACTCACAGAGCCAAGCACATGGCAGGCACTCAACATATGCCCCTGGCTGGATGGTGCCTCCTCAGACCACATGAACCAAACTTGGCAGTAGCAGCCTCAGTCTTGTAGAAGGGGCAGGGAGAAGGCTCCAATGTAGTACTCATCACTCACAAAGGCTAAGGCAAGGCTGGGAGGCAACAAGCAAGACAGAAGGAAACTTCAAAAGCCTAACCCTCGCTGAGGCCAGAGCACTCTGGTGGCAAGGCAGGAGGTGGACAGGTAGGGAACAGGCAGGGGGCAGGAGGCCTTCCCACCCCAAGCTAGAAGCAGGACAACGGGGAGCAGCAGAGGTAAGATGGAGAACCACCCAGCCCCAGCCCAGCCCCGTTGCCTCTGCCTGACCTGTGATGTGCAGCTGATGAAGCTTGTGGTAGGCCAACGCGGCATCCCGAGCACTGGTCTTGGCCTCATCTTCAAAGCCGCCAGCAGCCACGGCCGCCCAACGGCGCCGCTGCGAGACCTTCTTCAGCAGCCAGCGCACCAGCCTCAGTTTCTGCAGGCTGTATCGGATCACATTCCAGGAGAGGCTGCAGGCTAGGTCCAGGTGGGAGGTGGGCAGTGTGCGGCCCAGGACAGACAGGCATGTCTGCAGGTTAGAGGCTGCTGCAGCGAAATCCCCCTGGCAAAGGAGGGAAGAAAAGATAGTATTGCCATCTCAACTTTTCCCTTGGTATTCCTAAAATCCTATCAGACTAAAGACCAATGGCAGAACTGCCTGGTGTGCTCCCCCCACCCACAGAGGAGGAGAGGAGAAGATAACCTGCTAAGTTGGCTTCCCCACTAACAGGGTCACTGGGTACACCAGGGAAAACACTACACTGTGCTCTGCCTTGGCTTCAGGAGAGCCAAGAAGAGAAAGCAGGTTGGGGGGCAGAATGCTGTGGCAGATTCACAAAAGAACAATCATACTCTGCTCAAACGGTGGTTGTCCTTGAGCTCCTATGATTGAGGATGGTGCCAGGGCCACAACAAGTACCCAATCAATGTGTACTGGATTCATTGGAGCCTTCCCCCACTGTGGATTATTATGGATTATTAATTATATGGATTATTATTATTATTATCTGGATTATTAATGGCATAGATGAAGACACTGGTTATCCAATTTATGTTTGACATGAGAGATAACAGAATCACACTCCACAAAGAACAAATGAATAAAGGAATGAACTAAAGAAAAGGGTCAGGTTGAAACCAACATGATAAAAAATCGACAGAGACAAATGTGAAATCCTGCAAAGTCCAAAAACATCAAGTACCCAAGCAGAGAATGGAAGCAGAGAGGTGAGAAAGCCCTGGAAAACCACCGAGACAATGACATGTAGAGGAAAGCTGGAAGAGCTCAGATCAAGGCAGTGAGCAAGCTGTGTCCACACTCTGCCTCCAGAGTATGAGGCTCAGAGGAGGGTCGAGAGCAGCCAGTCATGGATTTACTGGATGTAAATACCTCTCAGAAGGGAGGGCTTGACTTTTCTTTTGGGGGGGAGGGAGAAGAGTTGGGGGTTAGTGACAAGGACTGGACCTATGGTTTTAATGGAGTACAAAGGAACTTCCAGATAGAGAAAACTCCACCAATGCTGTTTAATATCACCTATGAAACTTCAGAGTCTCAGAGAGGTGACCAGAGCAGTGAGAGGCAAAATAAGTGGACCCCAGGTCTTTCTGGCTTTGAGGTCAGCTCTGCCTCTGGGTTCATAATGACACTAAGAAAGTGAACCACAAAAAATAAACAGAAGGGAGCAGAAGTAGGCACCCCAGGACAGAAATGAATCTAGTGATACTGGAACTACCACCAGGCCAGAGTGGATCCCACATATAAATGGTGCAGTTCAGAGAGGGCAGAGTCTCATACACAACTTCTTTATCTGTGTTCTTGGCATATGGAAATGTTCAAGTTCATTGATTTTTCATACTTGAAAACAAGAAAGTTAAAAAAAAATTCTAGCCACCTGTGGTACAACCTCAGGCTACTCCGTCCCCCCATCTTGAGAAGGAGCCAAGCAAGCTCTGCTCACTAACTAATGAGGACGCCAAGGAGCAATGTGAGCTGGTCCCTGAGAGAGAATGCCATCCCTGGGGACCCAGACCTGAAGTGCCCTCTGCCACCAGCTCTGGCCCTCACTCTTGGCCTGGTGCCTTGAGAGGCCAGAGGACAGACGTGAACCTATGACCATAAAAGGTCTTCGAGAGGCCTCAGAGCCAAGGACGGGGATAACGCACCCTGGCCAGGTCTAGGTCGGCCTGCTTGCGATGGCGCCAGAATGTGACTGAGGTTTGTGAGTGCATCCGGATAACAGGCTCCCCATGCACCAGCAGCTTGATGAAGACGCTGAGGACAATCATGCCATTTAAGAACCACAGGAGGAGGGTTGGGAACATCCAGTCAAACCAGCTGCCAGCACCTAGGAAGTGAGGGTGGATAAAGGGGGCTTGACTCCAGAGACACAAATCTGGCAAACTGAGGCCTGGCTCCACCTAGACAGGAAAAGCCCAGCTTGAGAGCAGAAGCTTATCAGAGACCACCAGAATGACCCTCCCCACCTTTTCAGAGGAGAAAACTGAGGCCCAGAGAAAAATAGTGAATTTCCTAAGCTACAAAGGTGAGAGTCAGACCCAGGGCCTCTGATTCCACCACTGGGAATCTCCAGACTGGCCAAGGAGAAATGCAAGCCAGGACAGAGCTCACCCCACCATGGGCCCCTCTGGGAGGATTGGGTTGGGAATGAGCAAAGCTGCTGCATGAAACAAAACCACCACCTAAAAGAATGGGAGAGAAAGGGACCAAATGTTCACAGCTAACACCAACTCTACAGCTCCAGCATTGGGTGTTGATTCTTTGTCTGCCCCACACTGTCATCTCTACTGCCCAGCCCAAGGAGGTCAGTTTTCTAGCTCTCACCAAGCCAGCACGGAAAATGCAGAAAGAGGAGTACACCCCCAGCCAAGACCCCACAAGTTTTTCCTGCCCTGGGACTTTTGCTTATCACCATCTCATGTGGACATACAGCCAGGCCTTGCCATCAATGCTTCTGTGACCACTGTTAGCCAAGGCCTTGGCCTCAGCCTCGGCCATAGACAAAAAGTTGGAAAGAGTACTCTCACGAGGGGAGGGGCAGCCCCTCTGGGTAGTATCCCACCTGAATCAAAGGAAAGGATGCTTCGGCTGGAGCCCCCAGTGCCCGGCTGGCCAGAGCTGTGGGCCCCTCCCCATTCCAGCAGTGATGTCAGAGGGTTGAAGGAGAGACACAGACACGTGAGCATGCAGAGCAGGATCCGAGAGCGGTCTACCATGCCCAGAGCCACTGGTGGAGAGTCGGGCTCATCTTTGACCTTCAATACAGACAAAAGAGGCCAGGAAGAAACCACAACAAGGTCAAGTCCCAAACCCAGTTAGAGCCTCTGTAACACGACCTGATGTCGCCTGGTGTCTTAGCAACGCCCTTCGTGTGAGCAGGTCCTGATGTTTTTAGTGCAGTCAATGGGAACAGCTCAGATTTCTAAAGTGTCTCATGCACCAGGTCTGTAAGCCTCAGAACCCTCCAGAAATGTGAGCTCTCCTGGATGTGGACAAATAGCAGACAGAGTAAGCAAGAACTCCCTCAGAGGGTGGCCTCCAAGCTCAGGGTATGACCTCCTCCCTGAATACAACCGTACTTCATACACCAGCGATGCACAGGAGAGACAAGAAGTGCTCACACCAGGGGAGGGCAAAGTCAGGAACACTTCCAGCAAGCCCGGCCCTCTGCTCAAACACTAAATATCCTTCATCTCCCACCTCCATCTCACCCAGGGCCAAGCCAAAATGTCACTTTCCCAACAACTCCAAACCTGCTTCCATGCACAGGAGCACAAGGACACCTCAACCCTTCTTTCTAACATGGGCTCCCCTTGGGGCTCATTTCCTATGTTAGAATGTAAGCTCTGTGAGGGCAGGGACAATCGCACTTTTCGTGTATTTGCATCATCAGTGCCCCAGCACACTGTAAGCACTTAAATTCTATCTATTTATCTATCAGTCCATCCACACATTATCTCCATCCATGGATCTCTACCATCCATCCGTCTCCCTTTCTTTCTTGCTTTCTTCTTTCCTTTCCTTTCCTTCATTCACTTCCCAAGAACAGAGAGAAAAGAAGCCCCCAGTTCTAGCAGGAGAGTCTTTGGCAGCCCAGGCCAGGCCAGGCCATGCCCTAGATCCCCTTGCAGGACGGTTCAGGTCAAACCTGAGCTTCTCCCTCACAGATGCTGGCTCTGAGTTTGTGTGTGTGTGTTCTTTAGCCTAAGTGCTTCATTTAAGTCATGTTTCAATCTGTTTCTCCACAGCACAGTGGATAGTGATGAGTTTGAGGCTCAAGAGGCTCATTTCCGACATTTACTGGCTGAGTCACTCGACGACTCAGGCCCTATTTTCTCATCTGTAAAATAGGGCTAATCATTCTCAGGTTGCCCATGCCCTCGCAGGGTCTTTGGGAGGAATGCAGTCTGCCCCTGAAAGTGCTAAATAAATGTGAGCTATGCTTTTTAGACCTGGGGATGATCAGGGCCCTGTGGACTGCACACCTCATACTTCCAGGCCTTAAGAGATAATCCTCACAAATTGCTAATGTTGTACCCAAACCCAAATCCCAGGCCACTCTCACACAGCCTGATTTGTGGCCCACCATTAAGCCCCTTTTATATTCCTATTCTACATTTTGTCATAGCTTGAAAACTGCTTAAGAAATGTCTGGGCATATTGCTCAAGGCCAAGTTCCCTGACCCCTCCTTCCCTAATCAGCATTCTACATATTCTACTTGAATTAATATAGTGTATAAGGTTCGTTATGGTACAAGGATCCTATCTAGGGACCACCCTGTCCTGTCCTGCTGACCAAGCAGGATCCCCCCCCTCCTCACCTAGAACATGACCCTAGCCTGTTCTGGGGAATTCCAGTCCCCTTTCCCCCATGACCCTCCACCATGCTCTGGAAAGCAGTGACTATGGTCCTCCATCCTGTGCCCACCCTGTTCTAGGAAGGACCCCCATGTCACATGAAGGTTGCACCCTTGTACCCTTTCGCCATAGTCCCAAATTAGCCCTGAGCTATAGATCTAACTAATGGCTGTTCTTTGCTTCTGTACATCATGGTTTCTGCTAGCTCCCCTCCCTGACTGTGGTTTTTGTGGTTTTAGCCTTTATAATCAAGTCTGTACCCCCAAAAGATTACTACCCAATTTGAGTTTACCTCTGGGTAGTTGTGTGCTTAATTAATAAATTCACACCTAAATTTATCTTGAACCCAGGTCTCAGCTCACTCTTATTCTCTGCACAACACTATGGTCAAATAAGGAAACAGAGCTCCATCATCAAAGGCTACACTGGCTTATCAAACACCAGCTGCATTGTCCACACCCCTGTAATGAGAATGGGAATTTGAACATCTACCCTGCCCCTTAATAGACTTAGGGGTGAGTTAAGACCTCCCCTGCTTTGAAAGTAAACTCTGCTCCCTAACAGGCTGAATGTAATCACAAGGAGCCTGTGATGGAGAGAATTTGCTGAAGGGTGCAGCAGAGCCTACAGGAAGCTTCCCTACTGAGAAGATAAACTGTCCCCTAATAGACTGAATGTCATCACAGGGAGCCTGTGGTGGGGGGAGTTTGCTGAAGGGAAGCAGAGCCCACAGGAAGCTGGTTCAGAGCTAGTGAGATGGTGGGGGAGAGAGGATGCTCAGGCAAGAAGTCAGATAGGCTTGTGAGGAGATATTGATCTTGTACTGGTTTGTGGGAAGACTAAAGGATGCTGTGGTTCTCATGTTATTATGGCTTCTGAACATCTTTGGTACTATGATGGAATTAGCTTACTGGTTTTGGGATTCAGTTTTCTAGTGTCTAAATAAATGCTTCAGTTGTTTCCTCTATCTGGAGAGTTCATTATATTTTGCGATCAAATGTCATGTGATACCATGATCATGAGTGCTGTAAATACTGCATTGATGCTAAAACACCACAGATGGATACTAGAGGCCTTTCCAAACTTGTCCCACCCACACTGTCCTGTCATCACAACTTTCAAGGACCCTTTGGTGCTAGGTGGAGGCAGTGGCTGACCCAAATTAAAATAAAACACTCTTTCTCTCCATTGTGCATTTGGAAAAACTCAAGTTGGGAGGGAAGGATGTGGTTGGCCTCAAGCCACCTAGAGGGGAGCTGAAATGGGGGCCCATGCCTCCTGAGCCAAGGCCTCTCAGTGAAGGGCTTTCAATATTTCACAGCCTATGAAATCCCTTTGAAAATTACCTTTATTTCTCAGAATCCTTGTTCAAGCAACTTATAGGGCTTATTTTAAGAAAAAAAAAAGCATTTTTTTAAAAACCCAAATTTGCCTAGTTATATTTAATGAGATTCCTGTACCCAACCTCAAAGGAATTATTTTGTTTATAAAGGTTCTAAAGGGAAACTGAAGAAGTCTGAAATGCTAACTTAGCTGCCATTATCCCAATGCAGTTTCAGTGCCTGGGGAGCCCCTGTGAGGGCACCAAAAGATGGCACAATAACAATCTCCCTCCTTCTAAGTCATTCTATTCAGCCAACCTCAAGATGATGGCTGTTTTCTTTGCCTCTGACCCTAGTTTTAATGTTTTCTATTAGACTGCAAACTGTATTGGCAAGGCCCATTACTGATTATCCAGAGGTCTAAACCAGGCCCATCTCTACTGCTGGCCCACCAGGACAGAATTCTGCCCCTCCAGCTTCCCCTGGCTCTCCAATGGCCAGCATGTCCCTGCTTCCTCTGTGGGACATTTAATCTGCCAGACAAGCCCTTTAGCCAGACCTGGCAAAGCCCTGGAGACCACGGCCCCTCTTCTCTCTTCTCCCCTGAAGACATGGCTTATCTTAGGGAACTACAGACAGAGCCAGAACTAGGTTGCCCTTTAGAGAGAAGGGTCTGGAGGCCCAGAAAGGAAGAGATGAGCCTGCGGGCCTGCCATGGTGGAACAACGTAGAGGAAACCAGGTCCTCTGGCTCCAAATACAAGGCTGCCCTCATGCCCAGCAAGAGTCACTCCTGAGCACATCCTGCAATGCCAAGAGTCCCCTGGACATCCTAAAGGCTAAGACAGACCTCGTCCTCCTGCTCCTCCAGCCCTGACCCTGTGGAGGGCACTCTTCTATGACATATGCCCAGCCTGTCAGCCAGGCTTGCATCACCTTCAGTTGCACACTTCCCCAGGCTTGTCTCTACCTTCCCCCATCCCTGGTCTACACTCTTTTCAGCTGCTGCCCAGGCCTGTGTCACCCATAGCTGCTCTCCAATGCTCCCTCTGTACTTCCCCAGGCTTGTCTCTACCTTCCCCCATATCTCATCTGTACCCTGTTCTCGGCAGTCACATGACCATAAGTCTCATCTGGCCCCTGCCACCTCTGGAGCAGGCACCTGTAGCCATAGTCTTTCGAACGCTTTGGCTGCCAAGGAGATTTCTCTAATATACACCTCTGCCCTAGCGTCGCTCACTACCATTCCACACGCTGCAGGGGCCTCCCCTAGTGCTCCCAGCTGCTAACGCCTCCCTCTCAAAGGCTCTTCTGTCTGCTCTAGGTATCCTGTACGGCGACAACTGTTTGTATGACGTCTCTCCCTCAGATGGGTGCCCGGAAGGTGAGGGGCACACTCCCTGCCTTTCTTTGTACCCCCAGCCCTTGGCGCAGCACTCGGCTCCTTTAACAGGTGACCTCACCAGAATTCTTATTATTCACTTTCTCTCTTCCTCCCTTCTTCCCTCCCAGCCCCTTATTGGGGTTTGGAGACACTTTCAAGCCCATTTGTGTTACCTTAGCATCATCTAACAAAGGACTGCCTGGCTCTGAATCGATGGAGTAAGGGGAGAAGCCCGCCTGGGACCCGGAATCAGAGGCAGGAGGAGACATCAACAGCACGTTCTGGTTGAAGTCATCCATCTTCATGTCGATATCAGTGTCCACCAGGCTGCCCAGATCAATGCCCTTCAAGAGTTCTGCAGGGAGAAGCAGAACTGGACAATGAGCAGCACGCTCCTCTCATCTCGTGCCCCTGAGCCAGAAGCTCCCTTCACTGCCCACCCTCACTGCTCTGACACCCCCGGGACTTGATGGGCACCATATAGGGCCCTCTGCCTCATAAGCACCGGATAAGCAGAAACATAGAACCTCAGGGCCAGAAGGGGCTCCAGGGTTCCCCAAACCCCCCAACTAGAAGACCTTCTACATCATCCCTGACCCACAGTCATCCAACTTCCACTAGAGGGTCCTAGGGAGGCTACTCACTCCCCCATTTCTCAGCTAAAATATCTGCCTCTCCAAGTCCACTCACTCTTTTGTCTAGCCCTCCAGGGCCAAGCAGAAAAAATAATCTACCAGGGGTGGGGCGTTTATTAGTAATAATTAGTATTGCATGTTTCTTGATTAACAAAAGTCTGCATTATCTCCCTCCCCCAGCCCTTCCACTAAGACAGAAAGAAAAACAAAACCCCTGTTATAATCAGAGTCAAGGCAAAACAGATGTTCACCAGGGCCATGTCCAAGAGACACCGGCTTACTCTACCTAGAGCTAGGCTCTTCTGGCTCTGTCACTGGCTGCTGAGCCCTCAGACCCTTCCTCAGAACCCTGTCTTTAACACACAGGACAGCAAAGGGAACTGAAAGAGTGAAAGGCCCTGCCTGTGCCAGGCAGAAGCCCCTTGCACAGGCCAGGCCTCTGCCTTCACCCTCCCTGGAGGTGGGACAATGGCCTCACTTACTGGTTTTCTGATTGGCCAGCTTCAGCACCATGTTCTCTTGCCGCAGCTTGTGGTTGGCCTGCTGCAGGTACTTAATGTAATCGATAGCCTTCCTCAGCACCCCGGACTTGTGCATCTGCAGCAAGGGGACACAGAGGGGAGTGAGGAGCCAGCCCACAGGGTGGGCAGGGCAGAGCTGTGTCTCAGGAGAAGGGACCAGCACCCAGCTAGGGAATCTGGGGACCTTTATTATTCTGGGGCTACAATTCTGAAAAATACCTTCTACAAAGGAGGAGATCCTCATGCCAGAATGGGAAGGGCCTTCAGAGGTCATATGGCCCAAACCCCTCCCTTAAGAGAGGCCCAGGGAGGAGAAGTGACTTGCCCAAGGTTAAGCAGCAGGGACAGAGCTGGGATTTGACCCCAGGTCCTCTCAGACTCTAAATCTGGGGCTCCTTTCCTATACTAGGCATGCTGTTTTCTCAGAGCACAAACTTTCCTGATTCCTAAGAAGCATCATTTAAGAACCAAATATGTAGATCAGCTAAATCATATGAAGCAAATTCTGCGTCTTTCCCACAGGCAGTGAGTGAGGGGCCTTTGTGTGGGCTGTCCAGAGCCCAGCCAACCTGGAGGCTTGCCCTTGTAAGCAGCAGGCATCTGTGCCTAAAGCCCCCAGAAACACAGGCCATCCAACTGCTCACCTCTGGATATGACCATCAACACACCAGCAGCACCAACCAAAGGGCTGGGCATGGCTTGGCTCCCTGAACTATGCAGACAAGGGAAGTTGGGGCAGAAGGACAGAGTCCCGAAGCACCCCAGGGTCAGCCATACCTTGGCATCTGTCCCCATAACCAGGTCCTTGAGCTCAATGATCTTGTCATTGATGGACGATCGATAACGCTTCTCAATGATGTTGTGGGTGGTCCTTCTCTCCCCTTCTTTGGGGGGCTCTGGCTGCTTGACGCCCCCAGGTACCTGTTTGATGGGCATCTTTTCCTGCCCTACCATTACAGGCATGGTGGTGAGGATGGTCCCACTGCCACCACTAACCAGGGTCTAAGACACAGGAAAGATGAAGTCAGGCCTTAGGCAACAGAGCACAAGCCCCAGGAGCCTGGCAATGAGGGTGAAGCCTTCTGCTCTTGACCCCTGAAGGCAGCCAGGGGCTGCTACCATCCATTTCCTCCTTTCATCCCCTCCTAGAGCCCCCTGAGCTTGGGGAGTGACAGACATACCTGTGAAATGCCCAATGGCCCCTTAGCTGTGTGGTCCTCAAGGGGCACTCCCTATAGGGGTCCCATTGATCCCACCCCACTGTGTGGAAAGAGAGGCCACAAGGCCCTAGATTCAGAGACAGGAGGATCATCCCAGAGAAGGAATGAGGCTGGCAGTGCCTACCTCTGAAGACAAACACAGGAAAAGCACTTACAGGGACTTGGAGGGCTGCAGTCTGAATGGGTGTAGTAAGAGCTGTGAGGGCCGGGTTCTGCACTGCCGCCATGACTGGGCTGCCATCAGTTTTCAGTGTAGTCAAGACGAGTGAGTCAGTCTTAATGATCTGAGGCTGCACCAGGACCTGCACAGGAAAGAAATACAAGGACGATGAGGCCAGAGGTGGCCTTTCTACTTCTGGTCTTCAGCCCAGGACCAGGCACAACACATTGGGGTGGGAAAGGGGCATCCTACTGGGTTGACCAGAAACTAGCCTGTCTTTGTCTCCACAGCGCCAAGCACACAATGGGTGTTTAATAAATGCCTGCTTGTCGACTCAGCTGTGCCCAGTTTCCCCAACTCCATCCCTACCCCATATTGCTCCATGCACACCTCTTTAGGGGACACAAGACTAGTTGAGAGGCTGCCCTAACCCAGCCCCATCACAACACCCCCATGAATCACTTACCGGAACCTGCTGAACCTGAGGAGCAGCAACTGTCTGCACAGTCGCTGGTGCCAGGGTCTGAATCGTACCATTGGCAGCCTGGGTCAGCACCCTCTGGGCCTGCACTGTCTGCACCTGCTGCTGAATGGTGACTGGTTGCACCTGGGAGGATGTCACCAGGCTTGGCACCTGAGGCTGGAGGACTTGGGGAAGAGAGAAGAGAAACAAGAAGGAAATGCAAGCGCCGTCAGCAGAGGATAGAGCTCACCAGCATACTGCCAGTCAGCTCCCTGGCCATTTACAGATGGAGCAACATCACAGGAGCACCCCACAAGGAAGGCATACACTTCAGAGGGTTCCTACAGACAATTTTATTGCTGTAGCCTGACTCCCTGGGCCTAACAGGTTAACCCTCTGCTTCCAAGATGGAAGGACAATTTCAGGAGAACACCCCAGCTCTTGGGGTCCTTCTGGACCCCAGGAAGTTCTACCCAGACCTTCTGATCCAGTCCTAATACTACTTCAGCCCTGAGCTCCCCACTGGTCAGGAGAAAAGTCTGAAAGGATGGAGGGAAAGTTTTCCTGAGCAGGACAAAGTGCAAACAGTCAGGAGCCAGATACTGACATGGGGAGATGGTGAGGAAATGCCCCTCTCTGGGCCTCAGTTTCTTCTTTTGTCAAACAATGGCCCTCCACCTGTGATCCCAGGGCTGGCTGCTCCAATCGATCGAGGCACCCCTGGACACAGGATCACAGACCTTCCAGGCCCGCCACCTGACAGAGGAGAAGGAGGCTCTGGGCCGTGACCCTCAGTTTGGAGCTGGGCTCTTCCCCCTCTCCTGCTTCCTGCCACCACTAGGAGATTCTGAGTGTCCCTGCCCCTGGACACTCATCTGTCATTAAATGCACTGGAAGCCAGGAGCACTCCAGAATCAGGCAATGGGTGATTTCAATTCTGGCTCCGACTCCTGCTGGCCCCATGGGACCCTGGCAAGTCACCTCTCTTATCTGGGGTCTAGTCTTCCCCTTGACAGAATGGAATAGAAAAGCACCAACTGTGACTCCCACCATGTCAAGTACTATGCTCCCCACATGAGGTATGACAGGTGTGTGTGTGACAAGTCCCACCTTCTGGGAGCTCCTCTTCCAACAGGGCTGACCCAAGAGGGTCATCTCTGTAGCGGCCCCCAAGGGTTATGACTGCTTGGTCATGACCCTACGCACAAAGAGGGACACTGGGGAGCATGTGAAGTTGTTTGGGAATGGCTGGTTGGGTAATATTACAATGACTGCATTCCAAGGAAGCGGGTTTCCATTCAGACAGACTGCCCTGCCCCACCCCTGCCCAAAGGGGCTCGCTGCTGGCCGCCTCATCTGTCCTTTCTCTGAATTACCTTGGAAGCTGGTGGCTGAGTTCTGGTACAGGAGGGGCTGCTGGATGATCCTGGTCTGGGGTGCCGTGCTGAAGGTCGGGGTGATCATCACTGTCTGCTGCTGCAGCTGGGGCTGGGGCTGCAGGCGGGGCTGGAGTAGGGGCGCAGGCCGAGGAGGAGTGGACACAGGGGCAGGAGGGGCTTTAATCTGTACAGGTGGAGTGTGAGGGAAGGATGCTGCTGCCACCCCTGCTGTTGATGCTGCTGCTGTTGCTGCTGCCATGGGTGCCTGGCTATAAGGCCGTGATGAAGGGTTCTCTGAGGTGCCCCCAGTGCTGGCATTGGTGCCAGTGTTGGTGCTGGCATTGGCACTGGCACCTGGATTGTTCCCACTGCCTCCTGGGAAAGCGCTGCTACAAAGCTGATCAGAGAAGAGGTCTGGGAACTCTCCCACTTGGCTGCTGACAAACTGCAGCATCTCTGCAAACAGAACAGAAGCCATGTTTGGTGTGGCTCTCAACAGCTAGAAACAAATGTATGGGGGAAAAACAAAGTCACTTTTCCAAAGACCCACAATGGCTCAGTGGACAGAGCATCAGGCCTGGTGTCAGGAAGACCTGAGTTCAAATCCAGCCTTAGGCACTTGTCAGCTGGGTAGTCCTAGGCAAGTCCCTTACCCACTGCCTGCCTCAGTTTCCCCATTGTAAAATAGGGATCATAATAGCACGTCCCTCCCAGGGTTGTTATAAGGATCAAATCAGATCATAATTGTAAAGTGCTGAGCACATAGCCTGATGCACACTAAGTCTTACATAAATATAAACTATAATTATTGATATTAGTCACTCAAACATCAGGGGAAGCCAACTACAGTGCCTGAAACAATACAACATTCACAAGCTAAGAGCTGGAAGGGCCCTCGCCCAGTCCAAACCCCTGGCTTTAGAGGGGAAACTGAGGCCCAGAACGGGACTTGCCTGAGGGGTCACAGGGTGGGCTAGTAACGACTGCTCTCCAGCAGAATGAGCAAGGGCTCTGCACTGGTTACTTGACAACTGGGTGGATCTGGGCAGGTCATTAAACTCTAGGAGAAGTTTTCTCATCTGTAAAATGGGAATAATAAGCCCAACACAGCCTTAACTTGGGATTACTCTAAGAGAATTCATTATTAATCGTGATAATGAAGCCACACTGGCTCTCCGAGCTTATCTGCCCAGGGAGCTAAGGGGTCCTTCGCCCCGTAGTTGGCTCCTTCCCCGCCCTCCCAGGCCATTCCCCACATCAAACCTCCAAGCTGTCCAAGCTCTAAAATCCTGCCTCTCCTGTGCTCTGTCCCTGTGATCCCTGGACCCAAAGTGTCACCTTTCACCTCTTCCCCCTCCTCAAACAGCAGATATCTACAAATGTGGCTCCTAGAAAGGGCTTCCCCGCTCTTAACTAAGTCAGTTTCCCCAGGAATACATTGTGAATTCACCAGATGAGTACTTGTCACCCCTACACAAGTTCTGTCTAGAGGCACCTCATTTTTGATGGGGAGGAGGCTGGATTCTGACAGCTGAGCATTTGGGCATTCCCTAAGAGCCCTCTACACAACACATCAGATGCTGGGATATGGGGTTCAAGCTTCCAGGGAGGAAGCTGTTGGGACTTAAAAGCCCTTGGCAAAGTTAACTTACTACATACGACACAAGACAATTAGGACCATTTGCCCCCACACACCAACTCTCAGCTTCATTCTGAGTCTAACATGAGAGGAGAGGAAAATTAGCCCAAAGCCTGCCACAGACAGGGCCACCAAATTCTTCCCAGCACCCAGGAGACACCATGTAACCAGGTGACATCCACAAGGATGGCCACACCACTCAAAGGAACTTACAGGACACATCACCAGAAAAAGGAAGGTGCTCACTCCTTACCTGCATGACTAGGAAGAAGTCCCTGGGCTGCCCTGGCCCCAGGCTTTTCATATGTAATGATAGGCTTGGACCAAATGGCCTCAGGCCTCTTCCAGCAGTAAGTCTATCCCTTCACCTTCTCATGTGGGTCTAGATGGCCCCGCAGACACCCCTTCCAGGTCTAAAGCCAGGGGATTATAGGTTTCTGTTGTTCAGTCCTGTCTGACTCTTCACAACCCCATGGACCCTACCATGCCAAAGCTAGCCATGGAGATTCTTAAGAAAAAAAACTGGCAAGACATATATGAACTGACACTGAGTGAGGGGAGCAGAACCAGGAGACCATTGTACACAGTTACGGCCACATTGTGAGATGACTGACCTTGATAAGACCTAGCTTTTCTCAGCAATGCAAGGCTCTAATCTAAGACAATTCCAAAAGGCTCATGATGGAAAATGCCATCTACATCCAGAGAAAGAATTAGGGTGTCTAAATGTAGACTGAAGCATACTATTCATTCTCTCTCTTTTTTGTTTTGTTTCTTCTTTCTTGTGGTTCATGCCTTTGGTTATAATTCTTCTTAACAACATGACTAATGTGAAATATGTTTAATATGAATATACGTGTAGAGCATATATCAGAATGTATACTGTCTTGAGGAGGGAGGTGGAAAGAGAAGGAGAGAAAATTTAAAACTCAAAAGCTTGTGGAACTGAATATTACAAACTAAAAATATATAAACTAATTTTAATTAAAAAAAAAAGAAATAAATTGGAGTGGTTTGCCATTTCCTTCTCCAGCTTATTTTATGGAGGACGAGCTGAGGAAGAGTGAAGAAGTGAAGAGACTTCCCAGGGTCACACAGATAGAAGGGTCTGAGGCTGGGTTTGAATTCAGGACTCTGACTCCAGGCCCAGCGCTCTATCCATTGAACACAATAGCTGCCTTCTAGGCACCAAAGATTGTGGAAATATAAAAGTTACAGCTTTTAAAGTATGAAAAGTTTATTTTTAAAAAATCTTTCTGCAAACAGCAATCTGCCGGATTCACGTACTTTGAAAACAATTCCCAGTGGCAGTGGTGGTGGCAAGGCTCAAAGAGGCAGAGAATAAGCATATGGCTCCACAGCCAGAACCTTCCTATTAAGCCAGATTATGTAAGTACAGAAACAAGTCAGGAGAGACTCTTCAGGTGCTTGCTCCAGCCACACAGAATCAGCACTGCTCCTGCCAGGCTCTGGGCTGGTTCATGCCTTTGGGGAGCCCAGAAAAGCTGAGGGTCCTCACCTCCCCAGACCTCTTCTGAGTTCTGGGAGAAAGCCAAGGAGATTCAATTCTGACGCAGAACACCAGCACAGTTTCACTCCAGAACTCCACCTCCTTGTCATTCCTAGCTCTGAACACATGTGTATGGTTATTACAGAAGCTCTTTAATTTCCTCTCAGAGGCATGAATGAACCAGGGAGAGGGGAGAAAGGAGTGGATTTTATTAAGCTATTACAATTAAGTTTCAATTTACACATCACATACTTTGGGCCTGCTGGGAGGGCCTGGGAGGGGGGGGGAAGCACTCTCTGCTCTGGATTCATTCTGGTCTCCTCCAATGAGGGCCCACCTGAGGAAGGAGCTAACACCCCCAAGATAACCTCCCAGAAACACCAGGTGAATGGGGCCTCACTCCCTTATGATGTTACTTTCCTGGTTCTCCACGTTCAAGCCAATTAATGAGATGATACCCCAAGAAACCACATCTGTGCTTTTTTCTTTTTTTAACGCACACACAAACCTTGGGCTCTGGTTCTCCCAAGACCTAACACCAAGTGTCCCCCAAACGCTCTACTGGGATATTCAGTCTAGACTCTAGAGTGAGATCATCCATGAGGGGCTACCAGTGCTGGACAGCAGAGAAATGGCTTCAAAGTCAGAAGATCACTTTATTCAAATTCTGGCTAACCACCCAACAGATTCACAAAGACACCCCAAAAATAGGAACAGTCAATGCTGGCAGAGCTGGGGGAAGTCAGGCCCACTATTCAACAGATGAACTGGTCAAACCATTATGGATTTCAATGTGGAATCCTGTAACCAAAATGACCAAACAGGCCCTCCCTTTATACCTAATAATACCAATCTTGCGGCTCTACTCCAAGAAAGTCAAAGACATAAGCAAAGACCTAGCATACACCCAAATGCTCAGAGCAGTACTCTCTGTATTAGTGGGTGCGCATAGTCAGCATGCCGACTGTGTGCCAGGCCCTGTGCTAAGGCTGGGGACACAAAGAAAGGCAAAAGACAGTCTCTGCCCTCAAGGAACTCGGAGGCTAATAGAGAGAGACCACAAGCAAACAGCTCAGCCCAAATAAGCTTAGACACCACAAATGGAATTAAACAACAGAGGGAAGGCACTAGCAATTAAGGACACTAGGGGAAAGGCTTCTTGTAAAAGGTGGTATTGTTTTTTTCTAAATGTTTTATTTTTAACAATCTTTTTAAAAATTTTAAGTTCCTAACTCCCTCCCTCCCTCCTCTTCCCTGCCCATTGAGAAAGCAAGCAATGTGATATGAATTATACACCTGAAGTCATGCAAAACATACCTCCATAATAGCCATGTTGCCAAAAAAAAAAAAAAGCAAGTCTTTTTGTGGTGGCAAAGAATTGGAAAACAAGGGGATGCCCATCAACTGGGGAATGGCTGAACAAGTTGTGGTATATAAATGTAATGGAATACTATTTTGCTATAAGAAATAAGGAGCAGATAGACTTCATAATAACCTGGAGAGACTTATATAAACTAATGCTGAGCAAGAAGAGCAGAACCAGAAGAAATTTGTACACACAGACACACTGTATGTGTGACGACTAACTTCAATAGACTGGGCTTTCAAGCAATATAAGGTTATAAGACAACTCCAAAAGGCTTATGATTGAAGGAGACATCCACACCCAGAGAAGGAGATGTGGAGTCTGAATGCAGATTGAAATAAGCTACTTGCTCTGTTTCTTTTTCTTGTTTTGTTCTGTTTCTCTTTGTCACTGATCATTCCATCAGTTATAATCCTTCTTTACAACCTGACTAATGATCAGTGTGAAGATATTTGTAGATCCTGAATCTGAGTGCATGCTGCCACGAGAGGCAGGGGGAAAAAAATCTAAAACTCAAGAGACTGTGGAACTGAACATTGTAAACTAAAAGTAAATAAACCAATTAAATTTTGTTTAATAGCAAGAAACAAAGAAAGTGAAAAGGACCTGCTTTACTGTGCACTCAGAGTCCAAGAGTTCTCCCTCTGAAGGTGAACCACATTTTTTCAATCATGTTCCATTTTAGGGGCCTTCAGAATTGTCTTGGATCATTGTATTACTGAGAAGAGGTAAGTCTTTCACAGGTGATCACTGCACAATGTCGCTGTTACTGTGTACAATGATCCACTGGCTCTGCTCCTTTCACTTTGCATCAGTCCATGTAACTTAACTTCACAGGCTCCCCTGAAGCCATCCCTCTCATCATTTTTCATAACCAAATAGTATTCCATCACAATCACATACCACAACCTGGTCAGCCATTCCCCAACTGATGGGCATCTCTTCAGTTTCCAATTCTTTGCCACTACAAAAAGTTTTGCCACCACAAAATGTTTTTGTACAAATAGGTCCTTTCCCTTTTTCTTTGACCTATTTGGGATACTGACCTAGTAGTGGTATTGCTGGGTCAAAGCTTTATAGCCCTTTGGTAAGAGTTTCATGTTGTTCTCCAGAATGGTTGGACCAGTCCATGACTCCAGAAGGTAGAACTTTACCTGGGACTTGGACAAGGCCAAAGAATCCAGGAAACCAGGAGATGGAGATGAGGAAGGAAAGCATCCCAGGCAGGAAGTACAGGAAGCAAAAACATACAGAGATGAGAGATTGAGTGTCTTGTTTGAGGAACAGCAAAGAAGCCCGTTTCGGAGGATTGCAGAGTATAAGAAAAAGAGAGACAGAGAGGGAGAGGGAAGGGCAAAAAGCCTAGAAAGATAAGAGGGGGTTAGAGAGGTGCTAGTGTAGCAGAACACCCAGCATAGGAGGGTGTTGTGCAGACAGACTAAGCCTCCCCCGTAAGCCCTGCCCAGATGATACTGAGATGCCCTATTTACCCCCAAGCTTCCCTTTTCCCCTACAGCTGAACGTCAAACTACCCCTTAATCTCACCCCCTACCCTGCCACTGCTTCCTAAGGTCCACCAGGCCTTTCCAACTCCCCTCCCAATCCTTTCTATCTGTGTTGGTCTCCATTAGTCTCATTAGAAGGTGCTGCTGTTTGTAACTCAAGCACTTAGCACATAAGGAGGGCTTAATAAATGTCTTTTTATTCATTCATTTTATATACAAATAGGTAAATATCAGGTAATTTCCAAAGGGAAACTGGAGAGGTTGGAAAGGCAGCCTCTGATCCATACTTTCAAGAAAGTGAAGGATTCTTGGAGGTTCAGGAGCAGGACGAGAGAGATGAGCTGTAGATCTGAACAAAAGCTGAAATCATGTTACAAAAGCCAACAGGGGACAACTTTGAGGGGTCCAAAGCCTTGGGAAGCTGAGGCAGAATAAGAACTAAGAAACACCCTACTGCATTCAGCAGTTAATTGATCACTAGTAAGCCTGGAGTAGTGGCTCTGAGGAGAAGCCAGATTGAGAGGGAGTGAGAAGGAGGTAAGAAAATGGGACAGGGCAGAGATGGCCCTTCACAAGAGGGAGAGATAAAAGCCAACAGCTTGAGGGGATGGCCAGATCAAGTGTGAGCTTTGAAAGGGTGAAGGAGAGGCTGGTGGTCAGGGATGTGATTAGATCAGGCAGCAAAGAAGGAGACAGCAGATCAGGAGAGACAGAAGTGTAAAAACTGGATTTGGGGACCAAGTTTTCAGAGGCAGAACCAAGAGCACAAGAAGAGCAGGCCTTGGTGAGGGAGGCCCACAACCTCCTTGGAGACCAATGGGGGCAGGTAGATGCAAAGGGGCTCTGAAGTGGGGGTTGTGGGAGAACAAGAAGCTCCCAACAGAAAGTCTGGGTCCTCAGAGAAGCAGGAGGCAAGTTTCTCTGCTGAGATCCTGGAGGAGGTCGGGGGAGAACATGGGATAAGGGGACAATCAATGAAGAAGTAAAGGCCTGCCATGCAGCAGGAAGGACCCAGTTGAGAAGAATGAATGCAAATTTGTAATAAACCCGGATGACCTGGTCTCATGACTTTCACAGAACATGAGCAGAAAGGACATACCAACATCTGTGTCTAACAAGACAAGACTGGTGTTGGTCCAAAGGTAGCTGAAAACATCTGGTTGAATCTGTGAGCCACAGGGTCAAGACTGTGAGGAGAGGGAGGTGAGATCTAAGACAGGCTGAGAGCACCAGGAGGAGCAGAAGGTTGGTGAGGAGTGAAGCAGAAGAGCCAGAGTGCCAGAGCTCTGGGTCATGGACATAGATCAACTGTAGGTAAAAGGCCCGGGCCATGGGAGGGGATGCCAGCCTGGAAGACTGTGAGGAAGGAGAGACTGGGGGCTGAAGGAGTCTGGAAAGAGCTGGCGAAGGCAGTCTGGGAGTGAATTGAAGGCAGTCTCGGAGTGAATCGGGTCAGGAAGAAACTTGTGGCCTAGAGCAAGGCTAGGCCTCAGCATCATGGGCCACAGCAGCCAAAAAGGCTCATGTGCCCCCAGGCAACAATGTCCAAAAGGAGTGGGGGATAGTCCCTCTGTTCCCTGTTCTGGTCAGGTCATCCTTTGATTGGTGTGTCTAGTATGGGGGGGGGGGGTTGGGGGGAGGGTGCACATCAATAATCTGGAATTAAACCAGAATCATGAAGGAGCAGATAACTGAATCAGAACAGGACCAAGTGGAGAAAGTGGGGGTATTTAGCCTAGAGAACACCTTAACAAAACATGAGTTGTCTTCAAAAACAGGAAGGGCTGTCACCTGGAAGGGGGACTTGATGATTCAGCTTAGCCCCTGAGGGAAGAAGGAAAAGTAACCCTGGAACACAGGTGCTTCCATGGAGAGGGAGCTCCCCATCTCTAGAGACATTTAAGAGAAAAGCCGCAGAAGCAATAGTCTAGATGCTGGGCATGGCGGGAGGTGTGCTCACACACGCTGGAGCTGAAAAACTACATGACCTCTAGCTCCTTTTCCAATTCCCCAAGTATGACACCAGCCAGGAGTCATCCTTGCAACACACACGGGGTGAGGCAATCTGGTAATGACACCTGAAGACAACCAGATCCCCAAAGGTAGAAGTACCTGCGAGTCGCTGGTCAGCCAGGAAGCTGGCAAGTTCAAACCAAGTATCTGGAGCCAGGAACCTGGTGAGGATACATGGGGGAGGGTTGAGAAAAAACCTTCATGAGTCATTTGTTCCAGGAGTGTTCTCCCAGGGTATAAGGCACTATTCTAGGCATTGGTCCTTCTTTCAAAAAAAAAAAAATGAAAAGCCCCAAAAGCTCAGTGCCAACACATGTACAGAATATTATTAGGTGTGGGGAGAGGCGAGGTCAACAAGTCCCAGGGTAGACCCTTAAGGGACTGACTAGATTTCTTATCAGGAGACAGAAGTCATGTACACAAATACTCCAAAAATCAAAGTGGCTATGGTGGGAGAGGAGACAGGACTTCTTCCTCCATTAGAATAGAAGTTCCTTGAGGGCAAGGATTGCCCTCCGTAAACAAGCAGTTGAGCAGTTGTTTTATCTTTCTAAGGGCCCAAGGTACCTACTTAAGCACAAGGCCTGGCACACAGCAGGCACTTAATAAATGACTGCTGAACTGACTTGACATCCCCTGGTCCAAGGCACTTGACTGAGACAGAGAAGGGATTTCATCACCGCACTTAATGCTCCCCAGATGCCCAGGTGCAAGCTCTAGAATCCTGGCTCCACACTTCACCCTCTCCTCTCAGGTACCTTCCATCTCTAGAAGTGGCCTTTCCTTCAGGCTCTCCCTACCCCTCCATCCTGATTTTGGGGCACAATAGAAAGCAGGCAGGGTTTAGAGGCAAAAGGACCTGAGTTCAGACCCAATCTCTGCTTCTTCCTACCTGTGTAACTGTCAGGAAAGCACCCTCCAAACTTCAGTTTTCTCATCTGTAAAATTAAAGAGTTGGACCTGACTACATCCCCTCTAACCTGAATCCCAGGGCCTTCTCTCTCTGGTCAGCATCACTTCCCCCAGATCCTAGCTTGTCTGTACAGTCAGGGGCATAGTGTCTCCCCCATTAGACTGGGAGCTCCTAGAGGGTAGGGACCGTCCTTTTGCCTGTGTATCCCTAGGAGCTTAGCTCAGGATCAGGCACATAGTAGGTGCTCAATGCTTATAGACAGACTGACTCCAGAGCTCAGCCTTCCCCTCTTGTTGGTCCCAAGAATTCCCACTGTCTTTCCTTTCCCTGTCCTCCCACATCACTGCCCAATCATCTACCCTGTCCTTGGTGCTGGAGCTGCTACCCACCAGCTCCTGGACACTCCAGGTTGCTTCCTCAGAGCCAGTGCTGCCCTTTGTAGCACCCTGGTCCCTCAGCTGCGAGCCTTCTTCCCAACACCTCAGACTCCACTCAGTTCCACTCACCCAAGGTCTAGTGTGATCCTGATGGGTCAGGGTCTCTCAGTGGAGAGCACAGGAAGCCAAGGCACAAAGACACTGCTATACTGACTAGCCATGGGGTCACTTATATCCCAGGTCTCAATTCTTACATCTGTAAAATGGGGATAATACCTGTAGGGGAGAGTATACATGGCCAAGGATTTGCAAACCTTGGAAAGCTCTGGATAAATGTTGAGTTGTTGTTCTATCATCAGGCCTCCCCATCATTCATAGCCACTTCACATCTCCCCACAGCTCCCAGCTCTAACCACCCCCTCACTTCAGACTCTTCTCCCTGCCTTGATGTGCCCCAGTGCACCTGAGTACACACCAGTCTAAACCCTCTCATCCCTCCCTATTCTGCCTCAGACTCCATAATGGTGTGGACTGACCCAGTCACATCACACATTTGCGTCCTCCTCCACTCTGGGCTTTCCCTCATTTGTCTCCTGAGAGGAGACAATCTCTCCACCCGGTTCATCTCTCACAATGCCCTGGGCAATGTGGACCAAATCCCTCTTCTTGTCTCTGCTGCCCTAGCCTCTGTTTTCCAATCTGTAAAATGAGGAAATTGGACTAGACACTCTCCTCGGCAGCACCATAGGCTCAGAGAAGTCCAATCCCCTCATCTTACAGAGAAAGAAACTAAGGCATAGTGTTTGGAGACACAGTCCAAGTCAACCCCAAGCTCCCTGGGGCTCATCAGAGGCCCCAGCTCACAAGGAACCCAAGTGTGGCTTTCTTTCCCACTGTCTGCCTTTGGGGATATACTGTGTGCAGACACCACCAGGGAGCCTTTCCAGGCTGGGCCCTTCCAGGATACCAGCCTCCAGGGGTCTCCCTGGCCTTCCTGTTGGGGTCAAGGAGGCTGAAGCACAGATCAAGAGAGAAAAGCTTTCTGACAATGAGGGCCCCATCCTGCAGTCAGATTGGCTTTCACTGACCTGGTAAGGTATCTAGATAGGGAACCAGAGAGGCCTCCTCAAAGGGAAATAGGAGGACAAGCAGGGGGGTTGGACCAAAAGACCCCTCAGGTCCCTTCTGGCTTGGAGGGTCTATGCCTGGAATCAGTGCTGGGGGAGGGAGTGTCTCTAGGTACCACAAGCAGAAAAGGAAACCTTCACTGTCAGCTAGAACCCATGGCCTTGGGCAGATTAACCCCCTGCCTCAGTTTCCTCATTCACAGAATGAAGGGCCAAGAGGCCTTGGTTAAGGCCTTTCCCAGCTCTAAAGTGTCTCAGAGGAAGGGTGAAAGGAGAAGGGTTATTGCAGACAGACTCTCCCTGTCCCCAGGGGCTTCCTGGGCCAGAAAAGTGGCTCCCACATTCCTCAAGCCCAGGCTGCTTTCCCCACCCCTAGTAGGGGTTGGGAGAGGCCTGGGGGAAGCCCTGAGTATCACTAGGAGTTTCATAATCTGCTTCTTCACTACCTCTAATTTTTATCATGATTCAAAACCAAGATCGTGCACTGGGCAGACCGGTTCCACAGGGCAAACTTAGAGACAGGGACCCATAGTTGAACCCATCCAAGTGAATGTATGCTGCCTGGTGATTCTGAGACTCCAAGGTTGATGGCCCTACCACACCCCACCCTTCACAATGGCAGGACTCAGTGATCAGAGGGCCTTTCAGAGGCCATAGCTTTAAGGGGAAGGCTCCCTACTGGAACACAAGGCTCCCTGTGAACTCTACCTTTCAGATGTAGGCCAGGAAGCTGGACCACTCCCAGAGAATCCCACAATGTCAACACCAGGTAGAACTTGGAGCCTATGGGACAGCATTGGAATCCTTGACTCAGGAGCACAGTGACTAGGCCTTCTGTGTGCAAGCTTCCCCACCCACTCCCACGAAGGCAGGGCCCTCTCCAAAGATAAACCATAAATACTTGTTCAGGAATCATCCTTTACAGAAAGGGCTCCCAAGTTGACTGAGTCTATTGGAAACTGAAGCTTGTGGCTCTAAGGTTGTGGCAGCTGCCCAACACTGCCCGGACTCTTCTGGGGACTGCAGCCCCTTCAGGTGCTCTCTTCACCCCCAATAGCCTGTGTAAGTTCCTAGAGGGCCCAGGCAATGGGGAGTCATTACTACAGGTGCCCCCAAGGGCTCCCCCTGTGCTTAGCAGAGGGCCTGGCACACAGTGGGTGTTGAAGAAAGATCTTCTGACTGACTTCTCAACTGACAGTTCTATGATGGGCCCACAGAGTCAGGAAGTGCTGATGCCTCCAGTTCTGTGGCATCCCTTCCCCCCCACCCAGGCCTGCCCCTTTAACCTCTGGGCCTCAGGGTGATTGGGGGGGGGGGGAGCAGAAGGTCTTTCTAATGCCTGAGATCTAGGATCACTTGTGAACCCAGGGCCTGAAAACCAAGTCAGGAACCAAGGGAAGAAGAGCCATGCTTGCAAATCCATCTTCAACAGAAGCTAGTTTGATCACACTATCCCAATAAACCTTCAGACACTTATTTAGATCCTGCTCATGGCTAGACTGAATTTACCCAAAGAGCAGAAAACTACTCAAATACAGTGTCCACACCTCCCCCCCAACTGAAATTCACACCCTGTCAAGCACCACCAAGTTACCAAGGAAAAAGACCAAGTCCCTGCCCTCCTAGAGCATACAATCTAATGGGAAGATTCACTAGGTAATAACACATACTTTCCCTTTCAGGTTTGTGAAAGGGAATTGGCATTACCTCATGTGATCTTCCCAACGACCCTTTCTGCAGATGAGGAAACTGAGGCAGATGGTTGAAATGATTTGCCCAGGGTCACACAGACAATAACTGCCTGAGCCAAGATTTGAACTCGGGTCTTCTAGACTCCCAACCCAGTGCTTCTACCCCCTCTACTGCCTAGCGTGGGATATGGAGTGCTCAGGCCTTAGTAGGCTGAGAAGCAAGAGAATAAAAGCAGTTTCTAGGCCTGTATTTCCCAGGAAAGAAAAGACAATGCCTTGCAGGACAATGGTGGCCACAGTGAAAATCTGCCATCACTCAGGGCTGTACTGGGAAGGGAACCAGGCCAGAGAAAATCCATGGACAAGTCAGTGTCTGTCTGCCTCTCTCCCTCCCTCTCACACAGAGCCAAACAGCACAGGATGTTGGCTCTGGAGTCAAGAGAGCCTGGGTTCAAATCCCACCTTACTACCTGCCAACCTTGTGCCCCTCTCCAAGTCTCAGGTTTTTACCTGGAAAATGAGGAAGGGATGACCCAAATGGCCTCTCAGACCTCCTTCAACCCCAGATTCAGCTCTACCAGCAGGGTAGAGGGCCTGAGGGCACTCACTGTAAATTGACTATGTTTCCCAGGGGTGTTTCTACTTTATCTCAGTGGCTCTCAGGCCCCTCACTGGTAAAACAAGGGTGCTGCATCCGGGTGATGGCTGGAGGCCTAGGGGACCTGTCAGCCCAAGTTAAAACATGACTGACCTCAGAAACTCAGTAACTAAGTGAAGAAGGGTGGTGGGAGGCAGCCCTGAGCCAGAGCCCTATGGGTAGAACCTCACCTGAGACGACCTGAGGCCATTCCCAGCACCAAATCAGGGCTCTGTTAACTGAATGGGGACAGGTCTCCCAAAGCCTGGCTCTGTTATTAACTACCTGTGTGATTCCCCTCCCCCTGGGCCTCAGTTTTCTTCTGTGCAAAGTGAGAGGGATGGCCTCTTGCATGAAATCAGAGTTAACAGGAGAAACTTGGAGTCAGTCAAGGGCCTGAGAGCCCATTTTACAGAGAAGAAAGCGTGTTCCCACCACCCCATGCTGTTTTTGCTCTCAGCACCTGGTTTCTCAGGTGCCCTCTCACCCCCCCCCCCTTGGACTGCTCTCTCTAGTGTAAAAAGAAGACCTTGTACAAAGTTCCCGGTCAGCTCTTACAATCAAGAGAAGATAACACCTCCTAGTCCTGGTCCCTGTGGAATAACCAAAGGGAGAGCTCTGACTCAGGGAAATTCAAGTGGTGAGAGAACATCTGTCAAGGTGAGGTAGGGAGCCCAGGAAGGGAAATCTCTGCTTGCTTAGGGCCTGGGTAATGTGTCAGAGGAGATGGGGCCCCATGACGCTGTGGCTCTCACACCCCAACATGGGTGAAAGTAAGAAAGGAAACCAGGTGTGGCCAGACCCAATAAACAATGATTACCACACCCAGCGTCCACTCAGGCCAAGGATCCAGGGATAGGAATCAGGAGATGACAAAAGCAGAGACTGTGCCCTGGGAAGGCCAGCAGTGGGGGAGAAATGGGGGTCACATGGACTGGGAATAGGAAGAGGAAGGCTCATAAGCTTCAAAGGACAGAAGTCTTTGGCAGGAGGCAGCTGCTGACCTCCTCCACCCAGGCCTAACCATGGGTCATCATGGGTATCCCCCAGTCTCCAAGGACACACTGCTTTGCTACCTTCCTCCATGATCTCCCCAGTTAAGTGCCTCCTGATCTTCCCCTCCGGCCATGTTTACCATCATGTTCTGGGTGTTTCTCACCCACAAAAGCTCCTCCAGGAAGTCCCCAGCCCACGAAGGGCTCTGACGCCCCGAGTCAGTCTCTCTGTGGCTGTCTAGCGCCCAGGCTCCAATGCCTCTTTCCCTGCTCTAAGCCCCCTGCCAGCCTCAGTAACTTCTGGCTCTTGGCGATTTCCGAGTGCCCGGCTTCTCATCCCTTCTCTCATTTCCAGGGTTCCCTCACCCCACTCTCACCCAGCCCTTGTCCTGCCCCTCCTGGCTGTTTCCCTTCACCCTAAGGGAAAGCTCCCGGGGCCATTGGGGGGGGGGGTAGTCCTGCCCTTCAGTGCACCCATTCTGCCCGAGAGTGCAAGCCCAGGTCCTGCTGGTCACCTCGGGGACTACCTAGCCGGCCCCACCCTAGGACCAGCCCTGGAGCCTGGACCCCTAAGGGTGCATCCCCAGTCTCCTGGCCCTGCCCAGACACAATTGGGGGGCCCACCCACTCACCCCAACTGTTAAGCCCCGCTTCAGATTTCCCTTTCCTAAAAACAACCTGGAAAGTAACTAACCTCCTAAGCCCCCGCCCCCAACTTCCTCTGTGGCTCTTCTCTGCACCTTGGCCACCTACGGACTCTGCCGGCTCACACTCCAGGCTCGGAGCTCCAGATGCAGGAGCCCTAAGGTCCGGATTCGAATTCCGACCGCGAACCCCGGGGGTCACTCTCGCCCTCTGGGATTCAGTGTCCCAGTCAGTCCTGGAGAGATCAGAATGATCTCGCCCCGAGTTCGGCCGCCCTGGAGACATTCGGCCACCGGCAGCAGCCTGACTGCGTGCCAGGACCCCTCCCCAATTAAAGTCTGGAGTCTTCCTGGGGGGAGGGGGAGGATGGTCAGGGAGTCACCCAGTGCGGGCGAGCTGCCCTCTCCAAAGCCCCGCGCCCAGAGGCGCCCTGCACTCAGCAGAGCCCCCGTCTCCAATTAGGTTAGCTCTGGGGAGAAACGAAGGCCGGCTCTGAGGGCCCTCCGGCAACGCACGGGGCTGGGCATCCCAGCGCCGGACATCGCGCCGACTGCGGACTACAGACACCTGGCCTCGGCACCAGGACGCCCCTGGCCCGGCGCGCGGAATGACAGCTGCACGTGGGGAACTGGAGCTAGGAGAGCCGCGCGGGGGGGCACGCCGGCGGCCGCACGTGGGCGAGGCTCTGTGGACTTGGGGGCGGCAGCGGGGTGCACGGAGCCCGGACAACGGCAGGGGGAGGGGAGCAGGGCACGCGGGACCCCCGCGCAGGCGCAGTCGCGGCCGCCACTCACCGTCGATGTCCCCCAGGGTAAGCTCGTCCCCCAGTTCCGTGAGGGTATCCATGGTCTCCAGAGCGCCCAGCTCGCCGCCGCTCGCCTCCATCGCCCGGCTCTGCGCGCTGGGACCTCGGCTCCTTCCCAGCCCTCAGCGAGACGCGGGGGCGGCGCCGCTACGGCCGCCGCCCATGTCCCCGAGCTCCGACCCAGTCGGACGCCGCCTCACCGGTCAGCGCCAGCCGCCGCCATATTCGCACGGCCCCGGGATATCTCGGGGAAGGGGCGTGGCGGAGGAACACCGCCCTCGAGGCCCCGCCCCTTCTTGCCCCGCCCACCCGCCGCGCTCTCCGTTGTTTGTTGTCAATGAGACCAGGTTGGCAGCGACCAATGAGCAGGAGGAGCGGCGCGTGGGGTGATAGTGCGTCACCGATCAGCAGCTCCTATTTGCATGACCGGACCCTGCCCTCTCCTGGAACCACCCTCCCTTCTCTCCCCGACCCCGCGGCGAATCAGAGCGGGAAGCGGCTGGGGCTCGGCCACCCACCCCCGCCCGGGTTTAAAGGGGGCCGCTCCACCTCCTTTCCTACCTACCCCACGCGGCCGCTTAGGCTCGACGCTCCCTTAGCTCTCACGTTCCACGGACTCCGCCCTCCCCGCCCCTCCCCCTACCCAGATCTCTGCAAAGATGGGCTACCCCGGTAGAGTCCTTTGCCCCTCCCCCGCGAGCCCTACACCTGTCAGGTGATGGAAACCTGGGCTGACGCCTGGTAACCTAGTGGGGGACTCCCGGGACTCCCGCCACTCCTCGCCGGGGGCCGATATTTTCGTCTTCTGGGCCTCAAGATCCTCATCTATAAAATGTTGACAGTAAGTCACTAATCCTGATGGTCTCCTGGGCTGGCCTCTGGGGCGCCAAATTGGACGGAGCTGATAGATTCAAGTGTAGAGCGAGGCTTTCTGGGGGGAGGGAGAAGGAAGGGTGATGCCTACCTTCAACTGACATAATTGCAGAGAGGAAAAAAAAATGTCGGGTAGGTCGGGATGAGACCTCCAGCGCGGGATCATTTTCAGAGTCCCGGAATTCGGGTCAGAGGGCCTTCGAGGCCTTATGGTTCCCCCAGACCCAGAAAAGCAGTTTCCCAGGTCGTGGCCGGCAAGTGGTCATCTGTCCAAAGACCTCCGTTGGGAAAGAGCGAGGCTGCGACTTGCTGGGGCAGCTCGCTTAGGTCGGAGAAGTTTTCATGGCTTGGAGCCTAAACCTGCCTCTTACACCTTTAGCCCCCAATACTCCTGAATCTGACTTCTGCGGGCAAGCTCTGCCCCTAAGCCCCGGGGCTACGCAGCCTTCCTCACTGGTCTGCAGGATGGCATCTGAATGAGGCTGCGATCATCACCTGCGGTCTGAGAGCCAAGTGTCCCGGAATCGAACCCATATCTCCCAGTCCAAACTCTAGGGTATCTTCACCATTATTAATATTAAATGAAATTGTGTAATGCCCTAAACAAAGATTCAGTATTACTATGATAGCAGAATCCTCTTCTCCAAGCCCCCAGAAAATTATTATCCCCTACTTTGCTGGAAGGAAAAAGGGAGGAAAGGAAGAAAAAGGAAGGAAAGAAGAAAGGGAGGAAATAAGCATTTATTAAGTACCCGTGGTATGTCCTGAATTGTGCTGAGTGCTTACCGAACTTGAAAGAGGAAGTTTCAGAAAGACTTCAGAATACTTGTATGAGCTGACTTATAGTGAAGTGAGAACCGTAACAACATGTGCAGTCACCACCACTACACAGTAAAGACAAACTGCCTTGAAAGACTTAAGAACTCTGATGTACCTATAACTAGCTACAATTTCCAAGGCTCAGAGATGAAGCATTCTCCCTTCCTCCAGACAACCAATGTCCTTGGGGCAGTGTGTTCTTGGCCAACGTGGGAATCCGTTTTGTTTGACTATATATTGTTAGTCCCTTGTTTTCCAAGCTTTGATGTCTTGACTTACTCATAAATTGGATTTAAGAGAAATGGTTTGGCAAAGTAGTGGGCCTCACTCTCCCTTCCTGAGTCATCATAGTACAGTGGCAGGACAAAAATCAAGACACCTGGCAACGGCCCCTGCACTTTACAGTGGACTCTGGTGTCTTCAGTGTCTGACCAGGCTCTAAGCACTCATGGTGCCTGCTTCAGATGCCTTCCTGGTCCTTTGGAACATATTGTTTTCATCTACCCATTCTGCAGAGAGAGGTCTTCACATGCTTGTGCTAAAAAAAATCCCCTAACTCACCCACAGATCTGTGGTAGCTGCCCAAGCTACAGCTTGGAGCCACAGGTGAGCTGGGTGAAGGTAGACACCATAGGAAGATGAGCAGCCTGAAATAGGGCTCCTCCTCCCTGAACTACTCATACACTGGAAAGATTTGTTACAAAGCTTTGTTTTCTTTTTTCAGTAGGGGGGAAGGAGGAAAAAAATGCTTGATAATTGAAAAGGAAATTGTTTTTAAATATGCTTGGTTTGATACATTTAAATACCCACTACTGTGATGCAATTCAGTATCATGAAAACCCAGGCTGGATTTGGAACCAGTGCCCTGGTGTCCAGATCTTGAGTCTGACACTCTGTGTCACTTTGCCTGCCCAGGCCTCAGTTTCCTCCTCTGCAAAATGGGAAGGGGCTTGTGGCCTTGCTGATTTCCAATCAGAGGGCTGCTAGCAGGCTCTCCCTTTCTGGGCCCCAGAGGGAGGGTGGACAGTTTCCACTTTCCCTCCCAGTTCCCATACTCCACGAATCTAGAGACTAATATTCTCCCAAAGTTCCTTATTTCCCTCCCAAGCATTTAGAACCTTCATTCTCTCCTTTCCTCGTTGTTCCATCTGCCCAGCCCACTTGGTATCTCCTAGTACTCCCTACCTCTCTTTCTCCTGAGTAAATTCCCCCTAAGGGTCACAGATCAGTTACCTCCTGTGGGACATAGAGCTAGTCCTCTCTTCTCTCTGGGCTCCAGCTGAAGAGCAAGGGCATGGGTCTGGCCCACTCTAGCTCTAGCTTGCTCTGAGTTCTGGGTCAGCCAGGGCCAAGGCTGAACAGGCCAAATGAAGGCCTTGGTTGTGACAGAACTCTGCCTTGGGCCAGTGGCAGGACAGCCCTCAGAAGAACAGCTTTCATGCCATCAGGTTTATTTTCTGAACAAGTACAGGCGGTGATCTCCCCAATCTTCTGATAATGAAACTGAAGTCTAGAAAGGTGAGGGAATTCGGCCCTGGTCAAACAGCTGAGGGATAGAGTGGGAAACCTGGAGTCAGGAAGGCCTGGGTTCTAAATTTGTTTCTGGACCTTAAGGGCTGTGTGACCCTGGGCAAGGTATATAAATTCATTTGGTAAAATGGGGACAGTAAAGTACCTTCTGGCTCTAAAACCCTAATCTATCTACATACATATCTAGAGACATAATGTGTATACATGTTTATTACATACATATGTCATATATCATTTTAAAATACCAAGTGTCTAGATTAACCCTGACTCCAGGCCCTACCACAAGACTTCCATTGAAAGTCCATGAACCTCAGAGACAGTCTCTGATCTGGGAGGGGTAAACACAGAATCCCCAACATCACTTATTATTTGGGTGACTTTAGGCAGGTCACTTAACCTCTGTGCTTCACTCAGTTTCCTCCTCTGTAAAACAATGGGGCTGGATTTAATGGTCGTCAGTAAGGTCTTGGTCTGTGACCCCAGGATCATCTCACACTCTCCACCCACTTTACCTTGAAATACTGACTTAGCAAAAAACTGCCTCAGAACCTCTAGGACCCAGCAGGAAATTCAGCTAGCCCTTCTGGGACATAGTGCCATCTAGGCCTTTTCCCCCACTCTCTTTCCCCTGGCATTTTCAACCTCAGCCCTCCCCTCTAATGCATATCACCCCCTTTCCCCGCCTTAACCAAGGTCACCCAGACTTACACCTTAGAAGCCATCTGCCTCCATCCTCTCATTCTACAGAGAAGGAAACTGAGTCCCCAGGTGTTACCCAGGTAAAAGAACCAGGAAAGGCACTCCTGCCAAAAGAACAGTACTTTCCACGATGCATCACCCTGTACAGACTGATCTCTGGGGCACGCAGGAGCATCTCCTACCAGACTGGGCCCTCAGGCACCAGACCCAAGCAAAATCTCCCTAATCTGGCCCAAAGTCCCCTCCAATCCTGGAGGCCAGTAACCAACCAGTTCTTGATCTCTGTATCCCAGAGCACCTCTGCATGGGCTCATGCCTGGGTGGGACTCCGTGTTTGGAGCAGGATTTAACCTGGGACCCTGAACTTGGATTAAAAATTTTAATCACTGTATTTTAATGTAATTAGTATCCTTTGTAAACTTATTTTATTTGTAAAAACCTGATTCTGAGAAGGATCCCTTAAGAGTTCACCAGAGGGCTAGTTCACCTTTAGAACCTGGGTCTAGTACCCCCTCTTCATTTCACAGATAAGGAAATAGAATCCCAGACTTTAAGTGAACTGTGTAAGTGGGGGATGTCAAACCTAGATCTCCTTGACCAGGAGGAGTACAGTATGAGATGTAAGGGGCCCTAAACCTAATAAAAATTCCTCTTTCCAGGTGAGGAATCTGAAGCCAAGGGAAGGTAAGGGATCTGCCCAAGGTCACTCCAACAGTAGCATCCACCTTTGCTGGGCTGGACTCTGAACTCCCAAGCTCCATCTGGGCCACTGCCCCTCAGGGTCAACAAATGTTTGAAGACTGGCTCTTTAAGGCCAAAGGTTCCCCTTCATAACCTCTGGGCTCTCTGTCTGGCCCAGCTGAGACCTTTCCCAGTCTGCAAGGCCCCCTCCCTCCATGCACTTATGGAATCCAAGATTTAGAAGTTCAACACCCTCATTTAACAAATGGAGGAAAGTGAGGCTCAGAGAGACTGGGACTTCATCTGATCAGACTAAGCACCAAACTGTGCTTATTATGGAAATAGTATTGATTTTGTATACTCCCTGAACAATCTTGGGAACTCTGAAACCACTGCCTGGCACCAATGTTTTTGTCTTGTGGACCCCTTCTCCAGGATGGATTGTGAACTCCTCAAGGACAAAGGTTGTTCCGGCCTTTGCGTCCCCAGCATTCTGCCTAGCCCAGAGTAGACACTGATTAAAAGCTTATGGATTGGCTAGCTTTCAGATGAGATTAGTGAAAATAAAGTAATTTTTTTTCCTCATCAAAGTTCCAGGCCTCGTGAAATCTATTCCTGAGCCCTTAAGGGTTCTGTGAACTTCAGACTAAGCCCCCCTACCCTAGACAGTAAGCTGTCTGAAGGGCAGGCCTGTTGTTTTTCATCTTTGCAGCCTAGGTACCATGCACACAGTAGGGACTTAATAAGACATTTGGTGGATAAAATCATGTTATCTCATCTGAAAAGCTGCTGCCTACACTGTTCATTCTTTCACCAAATGGGGATTTATTAAGCATCTGCTGTGTGTCAGGCAACATGTGAGGTTCTAGGGTTATGGAGACATCCCACCAAAGCTCTAGGCCTCTCCACGAACCCGCCCTGGAGATTCTGGGTATGCCTTCTCTCTTCCTTCACCTTTAAAAGCATCACCAGGTATGCCCCCTCTGCCCCAGGATTCCTGGGACCATCCCCACCCCTCCCTGATCCACCCTCAGGGGCCAGGGATGTATCTAAAGAGCCTGCTTATTTTATTTTCTTTGCAAAAGGGGCAGGTGGCAGAGAAAACAGGCTTCTTAAGGTCTTGGATTTAAAAGGGGCAGCATGGAGCCCCTTCTGTTGGGGAGTCCTTACTCCACCAGGACACCTGGTCCTCACCTCAGGACCCTTGGGAAGCAGTGGGACAGCCAAGTCCCCAGGTGGAAGCCAGGGCATCCTCCATCCACCTGAATCATAAGAGGCAGTCTCCAAATGCAGTAGAGCCTGCCTTTCACAAACCTAGCCCCACCAGCCTTGGAGCAAGCCCAGGGCTATAACTCCGACTGGGAGCGAGAGATTCGAGGGCCCTTCCGGATCTCCTTTC
>CM053597.1:166513768-166535807 GCA_028646575.1 Pseudocheirus occidentalis | reverse complement strand
AAGAGAGAGAGACAGAGAGAGAGGGAGAGAGAGAGAGGAGAGAGAAGAGAGAGAGGAGAGAGAGGAGAGAGAAGAGAGAGAGGAGAGAGAGATAAGAGAGTAGAGAGAGAGAGGAGAGAGAGAAGAGAGAGAGGAGAGGGAGAGAGAAAGAGAGAGAGAGAGGAGAGAGAAAAGAGGAGAGAGAGAGAAAGAGAGAGAGAGAGAGAGAGAGAGAGAGAGAGAGAGAGAGAGAGAGAGAGAGAGAGAGAAACAGAGAGAGAAACAGAGACAGAGATAAGAATATCCTTGGCCCAAAAGGACCTCGTGGCCCTGGGGGCAGTAGCCCGGCCAGTGTCAATGGCGACAGCATCAGACCCTGGGTCACTCTGTGTGCCCTTAGTGTCTCAGTATTTCCCTCTACAAAACGAGGGCCCAATTCCAGGGCCTCAAGGATCTCAAGTACTGGAGGTATCACCACTTACAGAGGACACTGAGGCTCAGAGTATCTTGAACAAGGTCATGCAGCTGAAGCTCCAGTGTCTCCCCCAGCACTCAGTAGGAAGGGAACAAGCATTCATGCCATACCTAGTGTGTTCCAGCCACTATGCTGAGGACTTTACAGATGTTACCTCACTTGATCTCACAAAAATCATGGGAGAGGGGCACCGTTGTTATTTCCATTTTACAACTGGGGAAGCAGAGGCAGGCAGAGGTGAAGTGATTTGCCCAGGGTTCCACAGCTAGTATCTGAGGCAGTATTTGAACTCAGTCCTCATCCACTGCATTCCCTTTTGGCTCCTAGTATAGAAAATAGTGTTTGCTGAATGACTGATGTGTCCTAGCCATGTGATCTTAGACAAATCAAGCCCCTCTCTGGGCCTCAGTATTTTTATCTGTAAGAAGGGGATGATAATACCTGAAGTAGCTACCTCACAGGGTTGCTGGGGGAAAGTGTGCCTAGTCCTTTGGAAGAAGCACAGGCTCAGTCATCAGAAGACCTGGATTCAAATTTCACCTTGGACAAATTCCTTCACCCTGTGGTCAACTTCCACATCTGAAAAGTGAGGGGATTGGACTAGATGACACTGACCTCCTGGCTGTTCCATGAACAAGACCCTCCATTTCCTGACTTCAGACATTTGCCCTGTGCCCCCTCCGTCCTGATCTCTACCTAAAATCTCCCCTGATACAGAAACCCCTTCCCTCTCCCTTAATTCTTGTGCCTCCCTCTGTTAATTATCTCCAATTCCTTGCCTGTCCCTCCAGTGTTGGCAGCTAGATCCTCCCCATCAGACTGGGAACTCTTCAAGAGGCGGTATCTTTTGCCTCCGAGCATAGCACACAGCCTGGGCATACAGGAGGGGTCTAATCAGTGCTTACTGACTAGCAGTTCCTGGCCTATATCCACAGGCCAGGAATGGGAATGGCAGGTGACTCTGTGCAAGCCTCTCCACCGTCTGCCTGCCTCAGTTTCCCCAACTGTAAGATGGAGATAACAGAAGCACTTCCCTCCCTGCAGGGAGGACCAACTGAGATAATCTCCTTAAGGAGCTTTACAAACCTTGGGAAGATGTGATTTACCCAGGGTCTTACAAATCAAGGGGCAAGAATAATCTGAACACCTGGCACTTGGTTGGGCTGGGGGCTCCAGGGTCCAAGGACCCCTGACAGTCACCAGCCTCATTTTCCCCATATGTAGAATGGCGGGGCTGCTCAGGAAGGATACAGATGTCCAGGCCTGGGTTCTCGGCGGCAGCACCGGCCAGCAGCAGCACAGAGCAGAGAGTGACCAGCTGGGGAAGGTCCATGCCCTCGGCCCTGGGGGCAGAGAGGGTGAGCGCTCCCCTCTGCCCATGCCTGGGATTTGAATCTAGCGATGCCTCCCCCTCCCCACCTTGGGCTAGCTGCTGATCCTGCCCTTCCCCTCCCCGGCCCCTCCTAGATCACCCAGGGGAGACCACAGTGAGCCTCAAACAACGCCTTACCCAGTAACCCTGGGCAAGTCCCTGGACCTCTGCCTAAGGAAAGCGCCAGAGAAGGGGCTGCCTGAGGGCCGGGGAGGGAACCGACAGTCAGGGGGAGTCCCCCGGCCCGCCCTGGCACTGCCAGCGCTCGTGGGCACCCGCTCCTCCCCAGCCCCCTCTGGAAAGCCCTTCTCGAACGCCAAGCTCCACCCCCCAGGACAGGGCCTCCCCCCTGCCCGATCTCCTCTTTACAGAAGAGGAAACTGAGGCCAGGCGCGGAGAGACTTGTCCTGCCTCTCTGGGGCAGGCAAACACCACGCCCCGGACGCCCCTGAGCGGCCAGTGCGAGGCCAGCGCCCGCCTCCTACCCCCGAGCCCCGCGGCCGCCGCCAAAGGAGTTCCCTCCCTCACCGGGGCCCGCGGGGGCCCGCACGGGGGTGGTGGTGGGGGGAACCCGCTGCTGGTGCCGAAGGCTCTCGGGCCGCCTCTCCCGCTCTAGTTCCTACTCCGCTCCAGCCTCCCCGGCGCTCGCCTGGCGTCACTTCCTCCCGCTCCCGCCTCTGGCAACCGCCGCTTTGTAGTCCATTGGCCCAGGCCGCCCGCCCTTTCATGCCCCGCCCCCTTATCTCCTCCAACCCGCCTGGGTGCCCCGCCCCCGGCAACGACTAGGTTCTTGCAGCCCCTTCACTTAGGAGTTTCAGCCTAACGGTTTCTGATGACCGCAGCCCCGGAAATACCACCCCAGATACTAGGCACGAGTGTGACCCTTCATCGGGCCTCAGTTTCCTCTACAGTAAAACGGGGGAGGGGAGAGTGTGGAATTACCAGCTCTCAGTCTATGATCTTACCAGCCCTGTGGTACTGGTCAAGCCCCTTGTCTTCAGGCCCCTGGGTCTTCTGTGTAATTGGAAGGTTCACTATGGGCAGAATTTAGGTCCAAATGAGAGAGACAGCATTACAGGATGTAAAATAAAAAATGTTGATTACATTAAATTTTAAAAGTTTTTGCACAAACAAAAACCAATGCAGCCAAGATTAGAAGAAAAGCAAAAAACTGGGGGCAAAAAATTATAGCAAGTTTCTCTGATATAGAGAACTGAGTCAATTCTATAAATACAAGTCATTCCCCAATTGCTGAGGCCAGAGAATATGAACACGCAGTTTTCAGAGGAAGAAATCAAAGGCAGTTGTGGTATATGATCCGATGGAATACTATTGTGCTATAAGAAAGGACAAGCTGGTTGCTCTCAGAAAAAGCTGGAGAGATTTACAGGAACTGATGCAAAGGGAAGGGAGCAGAACCAGTGGAACGCTGTACACAGTCACAGCAATATTGTGCAGCGATCACCTGAGAAAGACTTAGCTCTTATCAACTATACCATGATCAAACACAAACCCAAAAGACTTAGGAGAAAAAAATGCTATCCACTGCCAGAGAAAGAACTGATGGCATCTGTATGCAGCCCAAAGCATACTGGTTTTTACTTTCTTTATTTTTCTTGGGTTTTGGTCTGTGTTTTCTTTCATAGTATGACAAATATGACTGCACATATATAACCTATATCAAATGGGTGGCTTTCTCAATGAGGGAGCAGGGAAGGAGAGACTTTAGAACTTAAAAATTTAAAAATGGATAAAAACCTTTTTACATGCAATTAGAAAAAAAAATATTTGAAAGAAAAAAAGAACTTTAAGGTTGTTTAGGGTTAACTTTCTGCCCTAAAGCCTATGAGCCTCCATAACCTGATTCAACCACTTGAAACCACTGATCTGGAGAATTGCAAAAGCCTTGAACCAACAGCAGGACTGGGGCTTCGAGGTGTCCCAGAAGGAGAATTCAAATCCTACCTCTTCCAGGCACTACTGGTATAGTGGGACCAAGGGCAGACAATCCACCAGTATCTATTAAACCAGGTGTCTGGGTTTCTTAATACAAAGACAAAACCAATTGCTGCCCTCCATCAGAGAGCCCCAGTCAAAGTTCCCCTCCCACCTCCAGATCTTGGCTCCCAGGGTCCCCTCCTTTGATACTGCTGCACCCTCCCTTCCTCCTCCTCTGCCCTATAACACCAGCCTGCTAGAAGAGCTTGTCCCAACCTCCAAGGCCTGCTCAGTTACCTGCCTGTAGGCAGCCTTCCTAATCAGCACCTTCAGAACTACCAGGGGTGGTAAACATCAGTGCACTGAGTCCAGGAGGAGGCAGGGCTTACAAAACAGTCACAAGGCCCAATCCAGCATTCTTCCCATCACACCATCTCCCCAACCCGAAGCATGATTCTTGTCCCTCCACGTTCCCAGCCCACTCTAGGCCTATCTCTCTTCTGCAATAACTGGTTCCTTTTCGAGGTGTGGACCTGTAATTTCATCAGTATGGGAAATTCCCAGCGCAGAAACTCCTTCTGTTGAGTTGATGCACATCAGCTCCCAAGAGAGTTGCCTGGGGATCAGGGGGGCTGCACCTGGAGCCCTCTGCTTGGTAAGGCTAGGCTGAATCCAGGCAAGGCCCTCTCAGACCCAGTCCCGTCCTTTTCCCTTCGAATTGCCATCATTCTGAGGCCAAGCCCTGCTCACCTTTCACCCAGGGCAATGCAGCTCCTTCCAGCTACCAGAATGAGCTCCAAACCCCGAATACAGGTCTAAGCACCAGGACCTTCCCCAGGGTCTGGTCTCCTGAGCAGCGGGGCTCTTCCCCCTGTGATCTGGCCCTCTCTAACCAAGCCTATGGACACCTTCTCAGAACATGTTAAATGGAAAGTAAAAGACACAGTGTGGCAAAAGCCGCCAATTCCACTGAAATATTGCTGTCAGAATATTTCAGAAAACCAGACCCCAGACTAAGACCCCACCCTAGATGGAAGCAGACTATTTACTCTCCTTTTCTTTTGTTATTGTGTTTTTTCTTTCTCACAGTTCTTCCCATTGGTTCTAATTCTTCTTTACAAAATGACTAATGTGAAAATGTGTTTAATATGAATGTCTATGTAGAGCCTATATCAGATGGCATGCCTTCTTGGGGAGGAGGAGAAAATTTTAAACTCAAAATCTTATAGAAGTAAATGTTAAAAACAAAAAACAAACTATTTTTAAAGAAAGAACCCCTGCTCTAGAATTAAACCCAAACCACTCAGACTTATGGGTAAAGGGGGCCAGAGGCTAGCTCTGGGCACTTCTTTTACTCTCTATCCCTCCCATGCTTGGAATGCACTTCCTCCTCCTCCTCCTCCTCCCCCTTCTTCCCTGTGTTCCTTGATCTCAATCAAAGCTCAGTTAATGGACCATCTCCCAGGGGGGATAAAAAATCCAAGGCTTGGGATCTGGAAGTGAAGAGGTCGGGGAGAGGTGGGTGTCTGAGGGATCTCATATGAATCCCTTGAGGGTTCTTGTCTGGAAAGAATTTTGCAGGACCCAAAAGCTATCTTTTGGCAAAATTACAAAGTTTATTGTTATGCTGACTTAGCAGCAGGTAGGAGAAATAGGAGGACCTGCAAAGTGCAGGGATCTAAGGTAGAGTTATAAAGTTTTACACTTTGCAATGGGCAGGAAAAGGCTAAGGGAACCTGCAAAGAACAGGGGATAGAGGTGCAGTTTTTATAACCATAAAACTGTCAGTCAAAGGTTAATTATGCTAACTAGGTGTGCAAGGGTGGAGTTAGGGAGGAGTTTGAGAGTTTAGGAGTGGTCAGTGCTTAAAAGGACATGCACTTTTTATATCAACTGTGCAGGAGTATTGCCCATAATTCATTGGGACATCCCCCTGGGGGGGCTATCTGGAGGTGTGGTTTTTGGCTTGTGACATCACTAGGTTACTTTTGGTCAAGGATGAAGGGGATACGTTCAATATGGATGTTGGGAGGATAGGCTTGATTGTTTCAGGAGGTGCCAAGTCTGGGAACTAGACTGATTAGGGATTCAGGAGGTACCATATTGAGATGGAGTTATCTCTCTGATAATGTTGTTCAAGGCTTTTGGGTGCAGCTGGCCACTTAGAACAAAGGGGCTATGCATTTCTCTAAGGGTTTGTTTATAGAATGCTTTTGAAGGATTCATAGGTGCTATATCTAGGCACCTTGCTAGCTCAGGGAAAAGACTTTTAGGCTGGGGGCAGGGGAGAAGGAGAATTAATGCCTTTATGGCTGTGGGAAAGTGTGATTTTACAATTTAATTGCACAGGCTTGTTACAAACTGATGTTACATACATAGGTACCCAAACACAAGTGAGATTTTACAAACTGAGGTTACAGACAAAAGCATTCCAGACCACATCAAAAGGAAACCTAGTCATTTTACAAAGGAAGAAACTGAGGCCCATGTCCCACAACTAGTACATGGAGAAGATGGGATTGGGACCCAAATCTGCTCTGCTTGCCACTACTCCAAACTTTCTTTTAGTTTTGGTTGTGTAGGATATCACAAGAAGTGCAACCACAAATGGCATGGGGGGGGGGTGTGCAATCTGCATTGGTGGAGAAAGGCCCTACTATTAGAAAATGCCATTCCATGAACATGTATAAAACACCTACTAGGTGCTGGCTAAGAGGCCCCTGGCCTCTAAGTCAGGAAACCTAGACCCAAATCCAGCCTCCACCACACGCTGGCTGGTGACTCTGGGTACTGGATGAGACAAGTGGCTGAAGGTCCATCTTCTCTCCCTGCCTCACAAAACTTTCCTGGGCCAAAGATTGTGGAGAGCTGTTGCCTCTCTCATGGTAATGGGGACTTCCTTATTGCACTCACAGGGCCAAAACACAAAACAGAATGTGCCGGGCACTGGGATACCCTGGGGAAAAAAAAAATGAAATATGCCTGCCCTCAAGGATCTTACATTCTACTGATTTGCTGATCCTTGAAAGACGGTTATAAAGCTTTTTGTGCATCTTTTGGGTCCAAATAAAGACCATGCCCTAAAATAAGATTTCTTTAGGAGGAAAATGTAGCTATAATCTTGAAAAATAAAACCAATTCTAGGTCATGTTAAAGACTTTTATGAGCCAGACTGGGAAGTGGCCCTCTGTTTGGAACAGCAATCCCATCTGACAATGCTTGCTGGGCCCTGGCCATCCCCCAAGGTTCCATCTTGTCACACTTCTCTTTCTATCCATATTTTCTTGCTGGTTGGCCTCCTCCTCCTCTCCCGTGGGGTCAGCCAACGACTCCATGCAGGCGACTCTCAGACCCCCACATCCAGCCCAACTCTCTCTCCAGAATCACAATCCACAATCACCAACTGCCTTGGGGATGTCATGGAGTAAACTGGAATCTCCAACTCAAGCTGTCCTAAAGGAACTCAGAATCTTTCCCTAAAAGCTCTCCCTTCTTCCTGTTGCAGGTGCCACCATCCCCTGGGAGCCAGGCTCTTGACCTCAGTGTCATCCATGACTCCTTCCTCACCACTACCCCTTGTCCAATCTGTGGACCAGTCTGGTCATTGCTACCTTCCCAGGTCTCCCTGCCTTATCTCATTTCCCAGAGTCACCACCCAGAGGCACCTCTCATCATCTTTCACTTGGACACCTGCCACAGGCAGCCGCAATAGCCTACACCCCACTTCCATGTCAAAGGAATCTTCCTAAAGCAGTCTGATCCACCACAGACCTGCGTACTCTAGGAACACCCATGGCTCCCTATCACTCCCATCATCAAATAGAAAGTTCTGCATTTAAAGCTCCTCCAACCCTGGTCCTTCCTACCTTCCCACTCACCTCCATGAATTCTCAAATCTTGCTACACTGGTCACTCTCTCCTCTTCACTGGCCATTCCCCAGGCATAGAATGCTCTGGCCCCTCACACCATCTACCACTTGGTGTGAGCTCTCAAGCTGACCCATCCACACCTGAGAGTCTGTGTTTTAAAGCTCCCCCCCAACTCTGGCATCCCAGCTTCTAAGGTCTGCCCCCCCAACCCACCCCAGCTCTAACATCCTCTGTCCTAAGATCTCCTCCAGTTCTTACATCACACGTTCTCGGGCATTTCTAGCTCTGGCATTCCATGATCCAAGCATCCATTCCCACTCCTGCCCAGCTCTGACAATCCATGTTCTAAGCTCCCTCCCAGCTCAGGTTTTCTCTGATCCTAGGTTTGTGATCAGTGCTATGAAAGTTGCAAGAGAGACCTGTGCTCCTGACCGAGGGAGAAGGGACTCATGATGAAAACAGAAGCTAAACCAGGGTCTAAATGGATGGGGGCTGACTCTTGGGTAAAATTGTGAAAGTCAGCAGTAGTGGGCAGGGTCCCTTGACCCCAGCTTTTACTGTTGACTAACCATCCGTATGTAGGACTATACACACCTGGGCATTATTCTATAGTCTCCCTGTGGACAAATTCTACCATGGAAATGTGACCTGGCTTCTGCCTCTTGGGGAGGGCAGGACAGCACAGCACCTGGGTGGGGAGGTTTGGTTACTGTCTGAAGAGAGCGGAAGGTGAGGCTACAGAAGGACCACTGAGTCAGTACCTGCATTTAAGAGTTTCAAAATCTAAGGGACTCAGTTGTGCTGCCAGGGCTGGGGTTGGCCATCCTCACTCCTGCCTCCTCCTGCTGGGAGGGCTAGGGAGGGTGAAGTGCAGACACCAGGGACCTTTGCAGTTTAGTCCAGAGTACAGAAACCCCCTATAATAAGTGCTTAGCACAGGGCCTGGCACACAGAAGGCTCTTCATAAATGTTTACTGATTGTTTCCTTGCATGTCCAAGGAAAGAACTGCCATCTCTGTTTTTCCCAGGCAGCCTGTCCCCACCTCTGAGCACTTCTATTGCTTGGAAGAGATTCCTTATGAGCTAAAAATCCTTTTTCCTCTCAGTCACCTCTCACCAATCTCCACCTGGAGCCTCTCCGAATGACAGGCATTTGAGTGTCTGAAATCTTCAGTCACTCCTCTCTGAGTCCCTGCTTCAACAAGCTGCCTTTTTTCACCCATGAAGAGCGAGGCCTCCCATTTCCAGAGGACTTTAAGGGTGAAACCTGTAAGACAGGCTGTGTGCATATTATTGTGCTCATTTTACAGGTAAAGAAAATGAAGCAGAAGGAGGCCAAAGTGACCTGTCCAGAGTCCTGGAGCTCGGGCCACTCCAGGCTGCTTTCATCAGCCCCCTCTGTCTCTCTGCATCACATCACTCCCAGACCCCTTATCACTATGGTTCCCCTCCTTGGAACAACTAATAATCACTCAATTAGATACTCCTAAAATGGGGTGTAAAGTCAGCAGCAATATTTCATAGAGAGTCCAGCTAGAATCGCCCAATATAATAGGACAAGGGACTTCACCTAGGAGTTACATTCATTTTCTAGGCACACTATGAGCCATAACAAAGCCCCCAGGTAAGGAGACACTTGTCTTCACAGATGTTCTGAGCTCTCCATCGGCCCCAGCTACGATCTCTTGAGGTGAGGCAAGGCCTGGCAGGCAGCATGAAGCAACATGTGCTAGCCTTGCAGCACTGGACAGGTTTCCTCTGGGCCTCAGTTTCCTGGGTTGAATGAGTGGCCCCTCAGGCCTCTTCCTACTCTGTCAAGAATCTCTGGTGCCCTCCTCATCCTCCTAGACTGCGTCTATCCTGAAGCCCCAGTGCCAAGGGCCACCCCTGAAAGTACAGCTCCTGAAGAGACACAAGAGAACACCTGCCAGGACAGTTTTAAGTCCTGTCTCCATCACTGGTAGTAGTAGTTTTAGCTCCCACCTTCAGCTCAGACACAGCTGGCTGGGCAAGTTGGCTCCATCATCAGCCTGCTTCAGATGAGTCCAAGGATACTGCCCCAGAATATCTCCCAGAAGCTGCGAGGAGCTCATTACTTAACACCTCCACTGGGGTGTCCAACCAGAAGACTAAAGACTCCTGGAGGCAGGTTGCCTCAGCTCCATGGGTTTCACTTTCCTCATTTGTAAAAGAGGAGGCTAGATCTCTTCCAGGACAAAATCTATAATCTTCTAGCCTCCCCTCCAAGGGCCCTTCAGAGGCCTAGGAGCTGTGAATGAACACCTTCCTGTCCTGTCTGGGAGGAGACTGGGGGACACTGCATGGTGTGCCTTGATGAAATCTAGATCCACAGTATCTAGGACTTTCCCTGACCTCATAGGCTCAGAACCAGCCAAGTAGGGGAATTAAGGTAGCCTGGCAGAACTTGTTCTCAGAGAAACCGTGGCTGCTTTACCTTCAGCCCAGAGAGCTATTTCCAAGAATCACAGATGCTGTGGGAGGAGAACAGAATGTCTCACTTTTATTTCCAGATTGCTGTCAAATAACAGAACAAGCAAGTGCCCAAGCTGTGAATGCTGCCCTTTCCTCCCCGAACCCAGTGCTAGGGCCTCCGCTCCTTTCCTCCTGGCTGGCTCAGTTTCCAATGTGAGAGAAGGACACTGCCACACCTCCCAGGCATCTGACAGCATAGGCATGAGAAGACAACCAGAAGAACGGGCCTAGGGAAGGGTAGCTCTGAGGGCACGAGGGAATTCCAAAGACAAGTCAGCAAAAGCTATGTCTCTGGCTATAGGGCCTGGTGGGGGTGAAGCACAAGCCCTGACTGGAAGGGGCCCAGAGGAGCTCCCCTGACACCTTCCCTCTGGGTGACCACCACCCTCTTCTTGGAGACCTTGGGTGTGGGCAGGGAAGTAGCCACCTCTGGAGGCGGCCTGCTCACCTTGGGATAGCTCTGACCCTCAGAAATGTTCTTCCTTCTACTGAACTAAAATCTATACTCCCACCCCCTCCCCATTCCTGATTCTGCCCTTTTATGGCTGAGTAAAACATTTGGGTCCTACTCCACAGCAAGTGAAACTTAACTAAAAGTGGCTAAAGGTAGCGTTTTGGACCAAATGTTCTTGGGGGTTGCTCTCCAGAGCCTGGGGGAGGGGCTTTGTATCCTGGAGCCGGCAATGGATAGGATGATACCATTCCAACTCCTAGGGACGGGATGGTGGTGGTGGTGGGGTCCTCATCTATCCTCACTGATGCCTCAGTGATGCATGGAAAGATATTGATGATACTTTGCCCCCTACCCAGAGAAATTCTTTGAAGCCTAGTTTTTATTCCCCACCCTTGGTACCACAGATCTCATCCACCTATTCTGGGCCTAGAACACAGGGCCTTGTGGTTCGGCCTGGACTTGCTAGTCTTAAAATCAAGGGCCTTCCTGTAAATCCAGGGCCCTCTGGGAAAAGGAGCCCAGGCCTAGCCCCCTCCTACTGCAGAAAAGGATACACCAAATCCTGATGCTGTGGTGGGATAGAACCTATTTCTGAGAGAGTCTCCAGCAAGGTCTGAATGGTCATGGACAGGCCTGCATTAGACAGAAGGCCTGTACTCTGGACCTGAGAGGGAGAAGGACAAGCCAAGAAATGGGTCCTCTACTCCAGAGCAGCCCTCCCTCATCCCAGCCCTGAAGTCTCATGCCATGGCTCTCTGGGAAGACCATCAGGAAGTTGCCTGAGGGATATAGATTGCAACCAGAAATCCACAGGCTGCAAATCCATGTCTGACAGACATGCTCCTTCTGTACAATGAGAGAAAGATGCTAAAAAGAGTTCAGGGTACCAATGAAGGAAAATGCAGAAAGCATTATGAGGGATGGAGCTGGCACTGCCCCATGAGTATCCCACTTACTTTGTTGAGCTGGGCCTGAAGCTTTCAGCAGCTCACTGCCCAGAGTAGCCTAAAGGACACAGTAGGACAGGGGAGGCCACTCAGGGAGGCTCACAGGGGGCTTCTCTGCCTGCCTCCAATGCCCTCCCAGGGACAGTCAATGCTTCCATAGGAGAGGAGGCTTATTAGAAACACCAGAATAAAGCCTGGAGATCTGTCATTCCCATTACAGGTTGGCGAAAGGCACACACACACACACACACGCACGCACGCACGCACGCACGCACACTACCCTGGTCAGGCCTGTCCACCTCCACAGCACCATCACCTGCTTCCCCAGTCTCTGCAGAGACTCCTCCCAGGACACTTGGTCATCCTTCACCCGTTTGGCTTTTGGCAGCTGAGTCTCAGGCTGTAGCTGCCATGTCCTCTCCGCTCTCAGTGCCCTGCCCTCCCCCACACTCTTGGCTGACCCTTTCCTCTCTAGGAACTTCCCACAACATCACACCTGCAGGAGGAAGCGGGACAGAGCCCGGAGTGTGGCCGTTGGGAGCTCAGAGAAGTTAACGTTGGCCATCTCCTGCAGAACATACCCGATGTCATCCTGGGAGAGGACACTGCTGCTCCGGAACTTCACAAACTGTGCCAAAAAGAAAGCCCCAAATGCTTGCCAGTGAGGGGGGCTGGGCTGGGCTGGCTAGTGGGCATCTCTGGCCAGCCTGGAGGACAGAGGCCACACATAATAAACATGGATAAGGCAAGAAGGCCTTTCCTCCCAAATACACCCTGGAAGCAGGAATGGTATATCCAAGATGCCCTTCAGCCCCACTGGCAGTGACCGACCCCCTCCTTCCAACAGGTCCTGTTTATACCTTGCTAATGTCTTTGTCATGTATGTTTGTGTGTTATAATAATATGGGTGATCCCTGATTCTCCCAGACAAGGCAGAGAACATCTATCTGGTTTGATGCCCCTTTAGGCCCTCTGGACAATAAAGCCAACCTGGACCCCCAGTCATCCCGTTAGCACTGAGAAGACAGACATCCATAGTTGTGTTCTCGGAGTGGTGCCCCTCACCCTTTCTGCTGTGGCCTGCAGGGGCCACAGACCAGGCCCACTCTTGTCATCAAACATCTGAATGGTTTTACAGCAAAGATCCCAGAGTATCCAGGAATGGAGTCATTACCCAAGACCTCAATGGTCCTCCCCCCACCCAGGGCCTTTCTTCCCCTTCTCTTGGCTAGCTGGGCTCACCCTTCCCCCAGACCTCAGCAGGGGTTTTTAACCCATTTTAGGGATCCCTGAACTTGGACAGAAAAAATTTACATATTTATTTTCACTAAATTCTAACTGAAATTTAGAATTTCCTTCAATTATGAATTTTTAAAAATTACTTGTAGGTTTCATCAGACTGCCCTGGGGGTCTATGGCACAAAAAGGTTGAGAACTTCAGCTCTGGAGGAAAAGGGAGCCAGCCACTGAGGACCTACTTTGGCTACAGTACCAAAGAGCAGCCAGCCACAATAAAGGCACCTTACATCGAGACATCTCTGTCAAAGGGAGATAAACAAGCATGTCTGAAGGTCACTTTACAAGAGTTTCTCCCCAAAGGCTCATTTGAATTTAGATATAAAACAGTGGCTAGATGCAGTGCCGAACTTGGAGTCAGCAAGGCCTTGAGTTCAAATCTTGCCTTATGCATTTATTAGACAATTCTAAGTTCTTCTGCCATGCAGCTCTTGAAGGTTCTGCCAATGGAAGGCCAGGTTGAGGGGGAGGGAGCAGGTGGGAGGGGTGTAATTCAGGGTGGGGGGTTTGGAGCACAGGGTCCTGCCTCTACTGTTGGGGCCATTGAGAGCAGAGACCATAGACAGGTGTTGAGTCTGTCTGGCCACAGTCATGCACAAAACAGTATCCTAAGGCATTGGGGGGCCATGGTCTTCAGTACGGGGGGTCACCTACAAAAGGGAAGTAAGGGCAGCCTGCAGACATTCACTGGGAACTTAACCTGCCTCCTACCATTGGCAAACAGAGCCAGTTCCCCGGTTGCCCAGTGTCCTGGGACCCTCAGGCCAATCCTTTCTGCACTCACCAGCGTCATGAGCCTCAGGATCTCAGGGCTGAGGAAGGAATTGTCTCCAGCATCCAAGAGGGTGAACAGCAGGAATCGATTCCAGGGCTGAGCAGTCACATGCAGGGCTGCAGGAAGCAATATACCAAGCCTACTACCCCATGGGCACAGGGCAGCCTCACCCTATTTGTGGGGATTACCCAGAGGGCACTGGTTCTGCAAGGTCAGTGAAAATCGCCTCCATCAGCCAGTCCAGGGTGTCCAGGAGACCTTCTGAGAGGCCCGGACCCAGGGCTGGAATATTAGAAAACAGGAGTTCAGATCTCTCTTCTGACACCTGCTAGCTGGGCATCCTTCCCCTCTGCTGAGCTTCAGTTTCCTCTTCAGCAACACCTGGAGAATCTACCTCATGTGGTCACTGTGAGGCCCAAAGGTGATCACAAAGGTTTGCAAGTATTTAAAGCTGCCCCCAAAGAGCAGTGCTTAAGGACCAGCTTTGTGCTAGGACCATGCTGGAAGCTCAAGCTAGGAGGGCAAAGGTGAAGGTCAGTGCAAGCCCTCCAAGAGCCCTGGGGAGGGACCCTGTACCCTTCATGGAAGGTGGCACCAGATGGATACCAAGAGTGGGGAGGGGAGAAGAGAGAACCAAGACAGAGAATTATGCAGGAGGAACAGCCAGAAGGCCATTTGGGCAAGTAGGTAGGCTAGGTTTCTCTAGGCCTCAGTTTCCTCCTCTGTAAAATGAGGGAGTTGGATAAAATAAGCTGGAGACCACTAGAAACTCTAGGTCTGTGATCCCTGATCCAGAACCACGCCTCTCTCACACCCCATGGGCATCCCTGACAACAGAAGCTGGGGCACTGGAGGGTTTCCAAGCTGGATGCTGCCCACACTGATGAAATCACAGGTTCAGACACTACCCCCTCCCCCATTAGGAGACCTTTAAGGTTCTCTGGGCTTGCCTTCTATTTCTTTCCATCATTCCCCTTAACTGTAGGTGATTAGTTTCACAGCCAGGGCAGATAGCTCAGGTCCACTCACAGCAATAGGAGAAATGGGGGACAGAAAGGGAAAGGGCAATGGTGAGGACAAAGTGGGACAGGGAGGAAGAGAAAAGACAACAAAAGGGAGAAAGAGATCAGAATAAAGGCAGTCGGCCATCTTCAGGGACAAAGGTAGTCGGGCCAGTCTAGCTGAAATCACTAGTCTCAGGCAGCTTCATTGTGTCCTTCTGATCTTGAAGGGCTTGGAGCAGGAGGCAAAGGGAGCTTTACCTACATCCGGGCTCCTAGCTTGCAGAAAGTCCACCAGGGCCTCCAGGCAGCCAACCACAGCCTGTGACAGAAGCAGGTCCTTCTGGAATAGAGAGAATGGTCTCTGTGTGAGCCCTGGCCAGTGACCTCCAGGACAGGTGGAGGGGACTGCAGACATCCCAAGATTTCTGGCCATCTAAAGCAGCTACCTGCACACAGAAAAGGTAGTGCATGATATGGGGGAAGGGAGGGGTGGAGATAGAAGGCAGAAGGTTGGAACCTACAAGGGAAATACTACAAATGCTCTTCCTGTGGGCCTGGAGACCTGAGTCTATGACTTTGCAGGACTTCTGAGAAGGAGGGTGTGGGAATGCCACAGTTCTCCACCTTTGTCAGTCTTTATTCAGAGTATTGGGTCTGGTCCTGGGCACTGCACATTAGAGTGTCCAGAAGAATGCAACCAGGAGGGTCAAGGGCCTGGAGACCATGTCACAAAAGTGCCAATTGAAGCAACTGGGCAAGACCACTTCTATCTGAGAGGATCCAGAAAGGTGTCAGGCAGACTCAGCATCTCAGGCAGGAAAGAAGCAAAAGAAGGATACTAACCAGAGGTGAAGCCCTCCCTGCTAATTATTTTCTGTTTTTCCTATCTATAGCTTGCTTTGTATATACTTGTTGGCATGTTGTCTCTCTCATTAGACTGTGAGCTCCTTGAGGACAGGGCAACACTACGTTTTGCTTCTTTTTGTATCTCTGGGCTGAGCTCAGTGCCTGGCACACAGAAGCTTGATAAATGTTTGTTGGGTAAATGAATCTGGTACAACATTAATTAAGTGGCTGAAGGAGATGATCAAAGAGGTTTTAAAAGAATTACAAACAATAAATAACCATGTCTAATAATATACAAAATGTAATCCAAACCAAGAGGCTTCCAATTGGCCAGGTTTACAAAAATAGAAAAGTTCATGTAGGAGTAGCTGTGGAGAGCTGGGCTCATGAGTCAGCTGTTGGAGCTGCCAGCTCGTCTGACTCTCCTGGATTTAATTCAGAATTTTGCAAGCAAAGTGACTAAAGTGTCTCTACTTTTAAGATCCAACACAGACCAAAAAATTCCTAGCAAAGAGTTAGGGACAAAGTGGGTGTCCATCAGGAGAGGAATGGCTCAAAAAATTAAGATATATGAATGTTATTGTGCATTAAGAAATGACAGATATGGAGAATTTGGAGAAATTTGAGAAGATTCATGTGAAAAAACCCAGAGTGAAGTAAGCAGAAACAGGAGCACAATGTAAGTGCCATCTACTTCAACATAAATGAAAGGATCACTGAGAGAAAGCTAAGCTCTAAGCAACCAAAGGTCCTAAAGAAGAGATAGTGAAATCCACCTCCTTTCTCACAGGGCAGGAAATTACCTGTACAGTCAGACACCCAATCAGATGCTTCCACTTAATGATTTTTTGTCATCATAAAGGAAGGTTCAGTCTGGAGGGGGCAGGGGATTTTCTTCCAGAAATAACTAACGTGGCAAGAAAAGGCCCCCATAAAAGTTTGGGGGAGGGGCTGGAGAGGAAGAGAGAATCTGGAACTCCAAATTTAGAAAAATGGATGCTAAAGGTAAACAAATAATCATTTTTTAAAATGTTGTCAGGGCGGCTAGGTGGTACAGTGAATACAGCACTGGCCCTGGAGTCAGGAGGATCTAAGTTCAGATCTGACCTCAGATACTTAGCTGTGTGACCCTGGGTAAGTCACTTAACCCCAATTACCCTGCCCTCCCCCTCCAAAACTAGGAGGGCAATGGTGAGGACAAAGTGGGACAGGGAGGAAGAGAAAAGACAACAAAAGGGAGAAAGAGATCAGAATAAAGGCAGTCGGCCATCTTCAGGGACAAAGGCAGTCGGGCCAGTCTAGCTGAAATCACTAGTCTCAGGCAGCTTCATTGTGTCCTTCTGATCCTGAAGGGCTTGGAGCAGGAGGCAAAGGGAGCTTTACCTACATCTGGGCTCCTGGCTTGCAGAAAGTCTACCAGGGCCTCCAGGCAGCCAACCACAGCCTATGACAGAAGCAGGTAAAGAAAATGAGGCAGAAGGAGGCCAAAGTGACCTGTCCAGAGTCTTGGAGCTCAGGCATTTAGCTTAAAATCAGAAGACCTGGATTTAAATGAATCCCAGTTCTGCTACTCACTGTGTGACCTTTATCTAATTATTGCCCTTCTCTGGGCCTATTTCATCGTCTGTAAAATAGGAGTAATCATGTTGGCATTACCTGCCTTTCAAGCCTGGTGTGAAAAGAAAGTGCTTGTCAATATTTAAAGAATGGGTAAATGTGAGTTATCATTATAACCAATAGATATATAATGGGGCTGTTGTGTTCCACATGTGAGAGATGGTCAGCAAGAAAGCTCAGAGGCAGAGATGGTAGGATGAGGCCAGGGAAGAGTCCAGTCTGGTTGAAATGCAGTGGGAGCAAAGGGAATGTTAAGAATCCTCCAATCAATCCAGGTTTGCCAAATTGAGAGATCCCTCCAGTGAAGGAGATCAAACCCTGTCCATGCCTACCCATGTAGTTCAATGGGTCTATGAACTCTGGTCCATGATCTCCCAATCCCACCTGACCCCTCACCCCCAGGGATTGCTCAACATGTTGGAGGCATTCCTCAGTTTCTCCTGATATCACCAATGCTGGTACTTTCTGGCTGTCTTCTGCATGTGACCAGTTCATCTTCTCATCCTGTTAAGATGGAACCTTGTGTCTTGGGGCTTGATGTGATTAACATAATGTCATCCACAAATAGTAGCATCTGAAGGACTTCTCTATTCATAGGAAATATTTCCTCAACCTGGCCTCCATGCTGAATGGATCTCCTCTATTATGTTTGGCCACAGCAACTCACATGAAAGGGTTGCTTTCAAAATCCATGGTGTGATCCATGCCCCAGTGAGACTTCAGCAAAAGCCGAAGATCTTCAGAGAATAAAAGATAAGGTAAAGGCAAAAGCTTTCCTAACCCTAATTCTGATGTAAAATAGACATTCTCCACCCTGGAAAGGGTTAAGTGCACCAGAAGAGGCCATCAAGATGATAAATACACCTCTAGGGCACAGACTCCAGGCACACCTTTATCCCTAGCCACCCATGCATCTAGGTAATGTTCCCAATGGAATGTGGGAAGTGAACATGGCTGAATTGAGACCAATCAAACTGACCTAAGATCCAGAGACTTAAAGAGGGAAGTGACTTTGGAAAAACAAGTCTTTTGCTACCTCCAGCCTCCCAGTGACAAACAACTTCAAAGCTAAGGATTTAATGGCATCAAAAGAAAGAAACTTTTGCATTTTGTGAGCTAATAATCCACCTGAAGAAAGATCAGTACCCTCTAGCCCTGCTAGTAACAGAAGGCAGAGGGGAAAAAAAAAAAGACTGCTATTGTCCCCTTGAAGAGCAATCCCTAATCTACCTGCCTCCCCAGCAGAGACGCTGGTCCCAGGAGCAGAACAACTTGTCTAGTCCAGGGCAGCAGCAGTAGGGCAGCCACCAAGTGCCTGCTTGATCTAGCCTAGGAGCAGAATGGTCTCTACGGGATTAGAAAGAGAAGCCCAGCTGAGATGCCAGTTCAGCAGAGACACTGTCCTGAAAAGAGCCAACCCAGCAAAGAGGCAGCCCAGTTGAATCAATCAACATCTATTAAGCTCCTACTATGACCAGGTACTATGCTAAGCACTAGGGATACAAAAAGAGGCAAAAGCCAGGGCCCTGCCTTCAAGGAGTTCAGATTCTAATGGGGGAGACAACATGCAAAGAAATCTATACAAAACAAGTTTTATGCAGAATAAATAGGAAATAATTAACAAAGGGAAGACACTAGAATTAAGAGGGGTTGTGGAAGGCTTCCTTCACAAGATAGGATTCTAGAAGGGATTTAAAGAAAGTCTAATCAGAGGTAGGAGGGTATTTGGGGCATGGAGGAGAGCCAGAGAAAATACCCAGAGCCAAGAGAAGGGTCTTGTTTATGGAATAGTCAGGAGACCAATGTCACAGGATCAAAGAGTGCATGTAGGGCAGTAAGGTGTGAGAAGACTGAAAAGGCAGAAAGCAGCTGTGTTAGGAAGGGCTTTGAATGTCAAACACAGCATTTTGTGTTCACTCCTGGAGCCACTGGAGTTTACTAAGTTGGGGAGGGGTTGTGTGTGACATGGTCAGACCTGGGTTTTAGGAAGATCACTTTAGTAGATGAATAAAGGATGGATGGGAGTTAGGAGAGACCTAAGGCAGGCAGACCACACATCCCACTCCTGACAGCCAGCTACTGCAATAATCCAAGCATGAGGTCTGCAACAGGGTGAGGGAAATGTCAGAGGAAAAATGGGAATGTATTCAAAAGATACTGAAGAGGTAAATTCAGTAGGCCTTGGCAACACCTTAGACATGGGGGATGAGCGAGTGTGAGGAGCCCAGGATGACACCATGGTTAAAGCCTGAAGGATGGGAGGATAGTGTTACTTTCAGTAAAAGGTAATAGGTAAAGTAGGAGAGGGGAAGTTTAGAGGGAAAAATGATGAGTTCTATTTTGGACATATTGAATGTAAGCTCCAATTCAAGATGTCTGGAAGGCAGCTAAAGATTCTAGCTGATCAGTGAATCAAACGATAAGGTTATCAAAGTCTATTGTATCCTTCATGTTGGGCAGAAATTCTTTGTCACTACTGTCCCTGCCATGTCATTTGAGTATCCATCTTTGTCAAAGACCTGAGCCCATTGGCTGATTAAGAAGCATCCTTGTGGATGCTCCTGACTAGCGTTTTAGAGGAGAGCTCTGAAAGGGTTACCTCTAATAACAGCCACCCCTCTGGGGACCCAACCTGTTAGTGGCAGTGTGAGTTGGGAAAGCAAACCCCAAGGGGAGATATTCTAATAATATACATTTACATTGAACTTTGAGATTTACAAAATGTTTTCTTCTCAACAACCCTATGAAATAAGTGTAAGAATTATCTTCATGTTACAGATAAGGAAAACTGAGGCTCTGAGAGGATATAAATGAGACAGGTCTCCTGACACCAAGTTTAGCATTTCACAACTTATACCCCATCATGTTTCACTGTGAGATAAGCAATCAACAGGTTTTCATAAAGTTCCTCCTATAAGCCAGGTCTCGTACAGTACATATACCATAGTAGGCACCAGGGACACAAATACAAAAACCAAACAGCTTTTGCCCTCAAGGAGCCTAATTTCTATATCGGTGGGACAGCATTAAGTAAGATAGGAAAGATAAGTGGTGATGTGAACCCTCTTAAATGACAGGCTAAGAAGTCTGCCATAAGCTCTAGCCAAAAGACTTTCTCTGTGCATATAATTCTGGAGGGCAGGGACCTGTCTTTTTCTCTTCTGCTCCTTATGGTGGAGATACAAAAATGCATGACTTAAAAAAAAAACAGGCTATTCACATAGCAAGAATGAGGGATGAGTGCCTGGTCCCCTACCCCCATCCTGGGGAAGGCAGGTTGGGTCCATGGGAGGACCTGAACAAGACCTGAGGAAGATGGGCAATTCTGCATGGATGGTATTGTAGACTCATTAATGGAATATCCCCAGCACCTAGAACATAGTAGGACTTCAAAGAGAGTAAGCATTTAACAAAATGTTTGTTGAGTTGAGCAGAAATCTCTGAAGCCTGGAAAACAGTGGCCTAAAAATGACAAATGAAATAAGTAGATCGTCTGCTATCATTGCAGGATGAAGTCATTCCAATCTGAATGAGTCCAGGACCCTGAGGCTCATACCAGAAAGATTAATTAATTAATTAATAAGACACCATCTGACTTATGTAACTCTCTGAGAGCTAGAAGACAGGCACAAGTAGCCTGGTGGGGTTAATGGCTAAATGGTCAGACTGGCTTGCTCTATTCTGACTTATTGGTCTCTTTTTTCAAATGGCAAGAGACTCGGAGCTACAGTGAAAAGGAGCTGGGGATATTCACTTGATTAACCACTTGCTGAAATGGATAGATGGATACTCAGGAAACTTTCATCTCTCAATGGCAGAGCCTTGAGCTGCTTCTGGTCCACTGGACTGTAGACTGCACAGAAAGGAAGATTCCCATTACTCTGGTTCTGAAATTCATCCCTTACTTTTGTCTGGAGTATCCTCTGCTTTACTTAATAAAAGAACCTGTAAAGCTATTTGGGGGCAAAGTGAATATGACTTTCCAGTTCCATTATAACATCAGAACTACATTCCCTTGGGGAAGGAAGGAAACTATCAGAAGCCTCTGTTAAGAATATTGCTAGAGAAGGGATGACCCATGGTAAATCTGGATTTAGAGCCCTGAAGATAAATGCTGTTGGTTTTGTCTAGATAGAACCTTGCTCTGTTTTCCCCTAGAATCTCTTTGCTGGGCTTTTGAACTTAAGAGTTTCTCTGGTGCTGGGGACTCCCTCCCATCCTGCTTTCTTGGCTATCCCAAGGAACCAGAGGGACAGTTTTTAAGGACAAGAGCACCAGCCTGGAAGTCAGAATATGTAGCATGCTTTGGTTCTAGTCTCATTTGGGCCCTACATAACTCTGGGTCCTCTGGTCATTACCAAGGTCCAAAGGAACCTTGGTTTCCTCATATATCAAATCTCCACTGGCCCTTCCCAGACTCTAAGAATTGGAAGGGACATTGGAGACTTTTAGTCCAACTCATCCTGCGTAGAAACGCGCTCTACAACATCCCTGACCCATCCCCCTCAGGGAAGCTCACCACCTCCCAAGGCAGCCCATTCCACTTTCTGATTATTAGGGAGTTTTTCCTTCAAATGAAATATTCCCATGAACCTGTGATCTCATCAATAGGGGCATTCTTTCAAAGAGAACAGACCACAGTCTATCCATGCTGCCACTAAAGGGGAGGCAAACAACCTCACCAAAGCTGTAATGTATTAGTATGTGCTGGGCAGGTCAAACCCCACCTCCCCCTCAGGCCTTCTGGCCAGACTCCAGATATCATTGAAAAAGCCTGGTCATCATCATCTAACACCACACACCAAAGTCAAGTCTAAATGGGTGTACGATCTAGGCATAAAGGCTGATACTATAAATAATCTGGGGAAGCAAGGAATAGTTTACCTATCAGATTTATGGAGTAGGGAAGACTTTATGACCAAAGAAGAGTTGGAGAGCATTATAAAATGCAAAATGGATAATCTTGATGACAT
>CM053597.1:166483225-166513268 GCA_028646575.1 Pseudocheirus occidentalis | reverse complement strand
GACTCATGATATTTCCTCAGCCTGGTCCTTGGAAGTTCTCAGTAGAAGCTGCAGAAGAAGGATCTCAGCAAAAGGTGCAGTCTCCAGGTGGTGTCTGAGAGAAAATCTGAAGGTCCTCCTGGTTCTCTCCTTATATACAGTATAGCTCCTCCCTGTTCAGACCCTTCCTGTTAAGGTGTTAACTACTCCCAAGGAGTTAACTTGAAGTAAGGAGCTAAGTGCCTTTACTAGGTGCCAATAGAAAGGGGCATGGAAGATCTTCTGATTTCATTAACATTACACTGTCTTTGGAGGGTACCCCTCACTGAGGAGCACTCATTGGAACAGGACCTCTCTGGGCACAGTGGGGCTCCTTCCCCCTGATATCTATCAGTGAAAGGCTGTCCTTGCCTCTGATATGGCTCTCTCCCCTCCACAGAGTTCCTGTTTGAGTGTCTTTCCTGCACCAATGAGGCCCTCCTCTGGGCTGCCTACAACTGCTTGTTGCTCCTGACCGAAGAGCACCTCTTCTTTTCCAAGTGTCATACTGTATACGGTTGGTGCCTGGGCCCCACCTGTCCTGTCCAGCCTCCCTGGAGTTTGGCTCTCACCCCTTCCTTTTAAAGGTCTCTGGGCCACACCCTTGCTGCCCTGTCCAGGTCCTTGGCACCAGTCCCAGGGTGGCTGACACAGCCCAGGGATGAAGAGCACGAGGCCCTGGGCCTGGAGCAGAAAGACTGGAGTTCAGATCTGGCTTTGTGATCTTGGTCTTCACCTCTGATTCTGTTTCCTCATCTGTAAAATGGGGACCATAGCAGCACCTCCCTCCCTGGGTTGGGGTGAGGATCAAATCAGATAATGTATGGATGGCAACTTCAAAGCGCTGTTCATGTTAACTGTCTCCAGGCTCTTCTTTGTTCTTCTCTCTCAGCTCCCCCTATGCCAGAGGTAACCCCACCACTGGTTTTGCTGTGGACCTACACCCTCCAGATCAGATGGGCAGCTTAGAAAGGGTCCCTAGTCTGCCCCAGGAGCAGAAGCAAAAGCAGTGTGACAGTGGCCATGGGGCCCTCCAGGCCAAGCCAGCGAACATTAAGTCCCCACTGTGTGCTAGGCATCGTGCCAAGCCCTGGGATACAAAAAGGGGCAAAGAACTGCCCTTGCCTCCATGAAGTTCCAAATCTACAGGGAGAGACAGCGTACATGATGGATACATGGAAATTTATCCAAAAGGGGAAGCTCTGATGGGGGTGGGGTGGAGTGTCAGAAAAAGTTTCCTAGAAGAGGTGGGGTTTTACCTGGGACTTGCCAGGAGTGATGAGGAGGCACAGGGGATGTGGGGGTGGTGATAGAGCCAAGAAATGGGATGGTGAAGAGGCCAGAGCTTGGGACGGTGGGTATTGAAAGGTAGGAAGAGCATTGAACACCAACCATTGGATTTTATACTTGATCCTGGGGATGGGGGGGGCCCAGTGAGTGTGGGAATGTGTGTGGACGAGTGTCAGTGGGAGTAAGTGTGTGGGGAGGTGAGTGGGGGGCAGAAGAGAGAGACCACCCTGTGCTCACCTTCTCCATCACTGTCATCCCTGCCATGCCTGGCTACTACAGGGCCTGCCCTTTGGGAAGGCTGGTGTCCCAGGGGCTGTGGCTTCTCCATGACCCCACAGGTTGCCTGGAGTGTTTGCCTTTGAGGCTCAGATTTGTGAAGCTTGTCCCAGGCTCCAGGCTCTGTCCTCTGGGAGGTGGGCCCCTCTTCAGAGCCCTCAGAGACAAAGCTTTATGAAGCTGCTAGTTGTTGGTGAGAGTCCCTGGAGAGGGCACTTGGTTTTCTCATCTGTAAAAGGGGTTATTTGACCTTCATGAATCTTCCCCACTCTCAATTTGTGTCACATCTATTCAGAGCTGTCAGGCACCTGAAATGAGCCCCTCTGGCCTGATTCCCCTCCTTTATAGGTAAGGCAGCTGAGGCCCAGCAGGGTTGTTATCAGAGTGAGCCCAAGCAGTATTTGGGTCCCTTCATGGCATGGCTTCACAAAGGCTTTAGGATCCTAGATCTGAGGTTGGAAGGGACCTCCAGTCCCCTCATTTACAGAAGATGAAAGTGTGGTCCAGAGAAGGTGTGGTCATACATAGGGTGAGATTTGAACCTGGGCCCTCTGACTCAGACGCACTCCTGCTTCTGCCATGCTAGGTGGCCTTTGGCCCTAGGCTTTGTACAGTTTGCGTTTCATGAGTGTTAGCTGAACTGACCTGGTTGCCCAGGTATGCTCTATTCCTGTGAAAATGCCCTGTTCCTCCTTGCTTATCACTCTCTCTTTTTGGAGGGTGGTAAAGGGAAGCCTGGCCAGGGCAAGGGCCAGCTGAGACTGGGCTACCCTTTGGACCTTGACCAACCCAATGCAGGGATTGAGTCGCTGGTGCGGAGCCTGAAGGGGATCCTGCAGCTGAACAACCCAGAGCTCCTCAAGCAGGGTCTGCTGCTCTTCACAGAGATTCTGAAGAGGTGAGGACAGACGGCAGCCGCAGCTGGGCCGAGGGGGGACGGGCAGGGCAATTGGAGATGGCTTCAGATAAATCATTGGCTCTGTTGCCACTTCCCAGGCAGCCAGAGGAGATCAGACTTTTTACAAACTTGACCACTTGCAGAGATGCCAGCAGGGTTCTCCAGGAGGCCATCAGCAGCCCTGTCCTAGAGGTCATGGCTGAGGCGGTCAGTGCTGTGGCAGCTTTTTTCAGGTGAGGAGTTTCCTCTGTAGTACTTGTTCTGAGGTCACCAGGCAGCTTTGGTTTCTCCCCCATCCATTTGGGTTGGCCCTTGGACTTTCTTGCTGACCTTTGGCTTGGGGCAGTTAGAGGGAGGCAGAGTTTTTCTCAGGAGTGGCTAAAACTTCTGAACCCGGGCAGCCTTGTGGGGTTAGAACTCACATTTCGAGAGAGCGCTCAAAGCCCTGTTGGGGTGAGGGGGGAAGCTCCCTGTCAGGTGAGATGTTCAAGCAGAGGTTGGATGCTCAGCTCCTTGTCTGGAGTCATATGGCTGGGATTCTGCATTAGTTGTCCTTGGCCAATCAGGTCACTTCTAGTCCATAAGATTCCTGGTTACTCTGGTGAATCAAGTGAGACAGTAGCACAATGGAACTGGTGAGGAAGGGCCTGATGCTTCATTGACACGTCATGCAGATCACGCCCTCTCTGCCCCTCATCCCTACGAGAGCTGCCCAGTCCAGTAGACGCCGTCCTCTTGTCTTTCAGTGTGGCCCACCTGGCTGGGGTCCTTCTGCTCCCTATGGGTCCTGTTTCATGTGGACAGTGAGAGTGGGTAAGGGCATGGGCATGCTTGTAGTGAGGGTGACAGAGCCCAGGCCCACCCGCTCCTCTCCAAGGAGAGCTTGTCCCGACATACTTGAATATTATGCTCATGTTGAGTCAAGTTATTAAAGTTTCTTTAGTTTGATGAACAAAAATAATGCCCTTGAGGACGATTATTCAGCAAACATTTGGCTTTTAAGAGCAGGGCCAAGCACAGCCTGATGAAGTGTGCTGCCTGCCTGTGTCAGGGGGTTTGGCAGTCCTCTGCTGTTGGGGGTGGGGGAAGTGCAGGAACAGCACAGACGATGGAGGTCCTCAGGCCCTGGCAGAGGAAGGGAGTGAGTTATCCCCAGATGTGGGCATGGCGCCTGCTGTACTGTAAGCACTTAATAAATGCTCGAGGCTTGACTGGTGACTGATTGAGACCCAGCTGTCCTAAGAACAGAATGTGAGAGCTGGAAGGGGCTGACCCCCTTACTTCACAGGTGAGGAAACTGAGGCCTGGAGGGGGCAGTCAGCCAGGCAGGAAATGGCAGGCCTCACTTTCTTGCTGGCAGAAGCCTGGGTCCTAGAACCTTTCCCAAGGCCACATGTCTTCTGACATGAGGTGCTTCCTTTTCACTCCTTCCTTCTAGCAGCAGGACAGGCTCATTTTCCTATCTGAGAGACTTCATCGGTCCAGGGTTCAGGCTCTCTGGGTGTCCTCCATCCACAGGAGAAAAGCCATTTGCCCACCTTTGACTTCATGCATATTCAGAGACCAGCAGGGCCATGGGTATCCCTTAGGAATCTAAGAATCTAATTTCAGTCAAGACCTGAACTGCACAGGGCACATGCCTAAGCCTACTTTATTCTCACCCTTGACAGGAAGCACCACCTGAGCTCGCCACCGGTGCCATATGGAGAGCTGCAGGCCTTGATCCAAGCCCTGCTGGACCGCTGTGCTGACCTGTCACCCCCTGTGAGCCAGAGACCTCTCCGTAGCTGTGGCCTGCTTCTCCCAGGGGTAATGGATGCAGAACTGGTCAGAGGGCCAGGGGCTCAGGGACTGCTGCTCCGTCATGGGCACAGGGGGGGTACTAGGGGACATACTGAGGTTACATGGAGCTACCCCTGCCTTTAGGGAACTTCTAGTCTTGTAGGGGGTGGGGCGTAAACAACAGTAGGGACAGTACTTAAGATTTAGAGCTGAAGGAGCCTCAGATGTGCCAGTCCAACCTTCTCCCCCACCCATCCCCAGTGACAGTGGGGCAAGATGACAAGCTTCAAACCTAGGTCCCGTTGGGGCTCCAGATCCTTTTCTCCTCTCCAGTTCCCCACTCCCACTGTGGGCCTCATGTGTCTGGTCAACTCACCTGCTGAACTGCAGGTGCTGGGAGGGCAGGGGCTAGGATCTTCCTCCTGAGACTGGATCTGGTCTTGTCTCATCCTCCCCCTGCCAGAGCTCCCTACTGTCAGCCTGGGGTGCTCATGAAGTAGAGCCAGAGAACAGCCATTAGAACCTGGCACCGACCCTGGGAGTAAGAGGCTGGTATTATCCCCCTTTTACAGAAGAAGAAACTGGTGAAGAAAAGTGACTTGTCTAGGATCCCAGAGCTAGCAAGTGTTTGAGGTTAGATTGGAACAGGGTCTTCCTGACTCCAGGCCCTGTGCTTGATGAGAAGGGCACTGTTCCAGGGGAGGAAACCTGGGCTTGGCTCTAGGCCCAGCTGTCCCACTTGGTCATTTCCCATCTCCCTGCATCTCCCAAGCATGTACATGAGCCTAAAGTAGGGCCCCAAGAATGGTATGCTAGAACTTGGGACCAGAAAGGTCCCAGGGGCCACTGAGCCCAACCCTCTCCCCTCACAGATGAGCAGACTGAGGCCCAGAGAGGTTACCCAGGGAACAAGCATGAGCACCAGGATGGGAACCCAGGGCCTTGACTCCCAGTCCAACATTCCTTCCCTCCCACCAGGCCCCTCTTTCAGTCTCATGGGGGCATGTGTCTCCTTCCAGGGCCACCCCTCAGACCGAAGTCCCAGCAGAGCTGTGCTGCAGCAGGGAGAGATCCTTCGGGGGGCCCTGGAGGGCTTCCAAAATGCCTGCAGGTGAGGAGCCTCGTGTTGTGTGGTAAACAGCTTCGGTGGATGACATTTCTATAGGTCCTCAGGGTTCTCAAAGCTCTGTCCTCCCAACTTTAAACAGCGTATTTTTATCCCCATTTGACAGAGGAAGAAACTGAGGCAGCGCATGTGCCCCCAAGAGGGGTCCCATCACTGGGCTAGTTTCCTTGGGGTTGGAAGACCCCTCTCTTGTTGAGGTCACCCCTCTGATGCCTCCTGTTATGTGGAGGAGCCCCTGAGAAGAGAGAATGTAATCAGTATTAGTGGAGGGAACATAAACATTTGGAAGGGTGGAATAAGTCAGTTTTGTTTGTGTTCATAAACACAAACTGGTCTTGCACAAGGTGGATGAGGCCCAGGGAGGGCTTTGCTTTCTGCTTCCCAGACTTGCTGTGGAGTTTCAGAATGAACCCTTGGCTCGAGAAAATCCCTTCACGGCTCCTAGCACTGAGAAGGAAGATACACTGGGGACCTTCTCTGAGTTCCTGCTGAGTGCCTGTGACTCCCTCTGCATTCCCACTGTGATGGTAGGATGGCTGTGGGATGACGTGGAGGGCTGAGTGGGGCCAGGGACAGGGATGGAGGCAGGAGGCAGAAGCAAACAGAAGACTGGGGAAGAGAGGGACCATGGTCTGGCTGCCAGGGTCAGGGGACCCTGAGGTCCAGGAGGCTAGAAAACAGCAACCAAAGAGATGTCACTGCTGGCAGGTTGGGTCTATTATGGCTCCCTGCCTCAAGGCCCAAGGTTCTGGTTTAGGGTATTGGGTGAGGGGCATTAGAGCCATCTTCCCATTTACTATAACGATTTCCAAGTTGAATTGTATTTCCGTTGTTTCTTTTGGTTTGTATCTGGGATTTCATTAATGTGGGGAACTCCTGGAATGAGAATTCCTTCCACTGGAGCATGTACCTCCCCCAGTTTATAACCTTAGATGGGGTCCAGGCCTGGGTCTGGGCCCTGAGAAGTCCAGCTATCCACTAGGCTACACTATTGCTCTCTGCATTGAGACTTAGAACACTGGGGATGTCCTGGGAATATGGGGCTTTCTTCTGAGAGGAGAGGATGACATTGACAGTTGGTGTCTCTTAAGGGGAGAACTTCATAGATGAGTAACAGAGTGTGCTTAATCCCAGCAGCTCAGTGGGCTGGCTCTTTGACCTTGGGAGTCAAGGCTAGTGGACCATAAGAGCATGATTGAGTGTTCTAATAGACAGTCTGGTTAATATAAATATAATTAGTTACCCCCCCCCCCAAAGGCAGATCAGGAAGATAACAGCAGGAAGCTTAGAAAGCAGACAATGAGGAGGACCGAGGAGTGCCCAGCCAAAACCCTAAAAATTGCTTTTAAAACCTTCATGGCCAAAAGGCCCCCTACTGGTCCCCACATCCAGCCTCCAAACCACCCCAGGTCTGCATCACAGCTTCCTTGACTACCTTGGTCCCCACTGGCGGGTTGGACATGGCACACCAGGGAAGGTGGGGGTAATTTCTGCCCCACACCAGTACCAGAATCTTGGCCCACAGTTGCACTTTGTATTTGGAGGTATGGAGACTCTTTTGCAATGACTGTGAACAACACCTGAGTCAAGATATCCTGAAGTCTAGCCCCTGGGGGGAAAATCTAAACTTTAATTCTGATGGATTTGTTTGATGAAGAATCCTTTTTTAGTAAAAGGATTCACCCCAGGGTTCTTCTGGGTCTGGACTTCCTTTGTTCCTCTGACCTGGGGCTGATTCTTTTTGTTCCATTGACACAACTTTTAAGAAATAGGGAAGCCTGTGCTGTCCAGGACCTCTGCTGGCAGGGGAAGGTGGGTGTTTGGGTTGACTTTGGGCACTGGCAGATTCTGGTGGGAGAAGCTCACATGCTTTTAGTTCAGTGAGCTGGGCTGGTTGGCAGCCGTCAGGGCTGCTTCCATCAGGTACTATCTGCAGAACTAGTCCAGAAGGAGGGTTATTTCAGTGCAGGGGTTCCAGAGTCACCAGAAGCTCAGCTATAGAGCCTGGGTCTCAAGGTGACTGTCCAGGAATGATGTGTTTGCTGACTGTCTTGTTGCATCAGCCTTTGGTGTTTGATGGCTCTCTTCCTTGTCTCTCCTCTCTCCCCCTACTTGCAGAGGCTTTCTGAACAGGCCATGCATCCTGCTCTGATGGAGATTTTCCTCTCAGTCCTCAACAGCTTGTTCATCATTGTACCCCACATGAAGGAGAAGTTTTCCAAGAAGCTGGGTAGGGAGCACTGGGGCCCTGGGCCAACTTGGGTGACTATCCTCAGCCTGGCTCAGCACAAGCCCAGCTCAAAGGGCTTTTTATTTAGGACGCTTCTCAACAGGATGGATTGACTGTGGTTCTTATCTGGTAGTTCCTTGCCAAAATTAATGGGCTCACATTTGTAGAGCTGTCTGGGACATCATAGCCCACCTATTCCACTCACCTCCTTTTGGAGATGAGGAAACCGAGTTGACAGCTGTCTTCCTCCCTGGAGTACATCATGAAGACTCTTGCAAAGCTGTTTCAGCTTGTAAAGCATTAGTAGGCATTGATCAGTCTACTGACACACTGGTTTGGGTCTGGGTCACCAAAATAAGGCTGTGACTTTCACTAGAACCAGGGCAGCATGTAGGACTATAAAAATGTTCCTTTCTCAAGAGAATTCAGAGACACAAGCAGAAGAGTGGATTTCCCTGCTGTCCCCCGAAATCTGGAGCCAGTTAGCAGCCCCTGCCTATGTTTAATAAGGACTCAGGCCCACAGGGGGCAGGTGTGCCTTGTCTATCAGAGCCTATCATTGAAACAGAATTCATTTTCTCTCTTCTTCCAGCCTTGTCCTCCTTCATCAGACTGAGCCTGGAGCTGAAGGCCCGCTTCTGTGGTGGACAGAGGTAGGTGAGCCCCCAGGGCTTCTAGAAGCCTGGGGCAGGGAGGAGAGGGAGCACTTCCTGCGCTAGTCTGATGACCACCCAGAGGGGTAGGGATTTCCTGTTGATGGGGGTGCTAACCATGGCCAAGGATGCATCAGGATGAGGTGGTTGGGTCATAACTGAATAAAAGCTGAGCTGACTTGAATATAACTCCCGTACTTGTCTCTCAGGGCAGCAGACAAGACTCTCTCGCCTGAGCTATTATTGCCCTCTCTACATCATGCTGACACTCAGCCCTCAATCAGTTTCCCTGCTGCCAGTCCTTGGACCTTTGTGGGTTCAAACCATGTTTTTATAAGTGAGCGAGCCCTTTACTAGCAAAGGTCGTTGCTTCTTAAAGCAACCTCTGGGGACAGTGGCATGCCCCTATGATCCCTGCTCCTGGGCAGGCTGAGCTGGGGCTGAGGCTGGCACATCACTTGAACTCAGGAGTTCTGAGCTGTACTGAGCTAAGCCAGGTATCCACACAAAGGCAGGTGCCAACCTAGTAGGCCCCAGAGAGTGGTTGGCCACCAGGCTGCTGAAGGAAGATTGAGAAGGAGAGCAGGTCAAAGCTCCCATGCTTATTAGCCCTAGAACTGGGCCTTGAGTGGCTGCTGTCCTGCTGTCCAGTCTCAAAAGACAAAGAAATCAACCAAACAAAACCCAAACCAACCTTCAAAAATGGATGCTTCCTTCTCTGTCTCCTTCTCACAGCATTCAGCTCCCCTTGCCTTCTTCTTGGTGCCTGGTCTCAGGAACCCACTAGATCCAGCCATGAGGCAGATAACCACTAACTGCCAGCCCCATGCCTGCCCAACCACCCATGCCATGGGAAGCAGGGCGGGCCAAAGTAGGGATCTCAGATGTTTGGTTAAGCTGTTGTAGAGCAGTGGGTTCTGCAGTGACCAAGAGGAAAATGGATGATTGAGGGAGAGACAGAAGTGGCTGCTTCAGCCATCTCATTAAACTGCTAACAGCTCATCTGCCAGGCTTTTATGAGTTGTCAGCTGCCTCTCTGCTTACAGGAAGCCCAGTGTATCCTGGGCCACTTGGAGGCTATGAGGTTAGCCTAGTTAGCGGCCCCTGTTTACCTTCAACAAGGAACCTCGGGGTCTAGTGGATGGTTGTAGAGGAAGCAGGCTCAGACTGCCGGGGAATAGACCAGGTGTCTCTTGTTTGAGACCTTTTGTCTCTGCTTTGCCTCAGCTCCTTTCTTGCCCCTAACCAGGGCACAACCTCCCTGACAAAAGCAGACTTCACAGGGACCCTCCTTGGGTGAAGGCATTCAGAGGCTGTGCAGTAGTTAGGGTTCATTGAGGGCTGAGCAGGTCCCCAAAGGGTTGTGACGTACAAATAAAGGAGAGGAGGAGGAGGAGAAGAAGAGGAGGAAGGCTGGCCAAAGCCATGCGAGTTCCTCTTTGTGTCTGTGGGCCAATGTACTTTTTACTTCAGGGATCTCTAAAAGGCATGCCTGTGAATGGAGGCAAGGCATTGTCTGGGGGACATGGAGCTGAGGGTTCCCAATCTCTCTCATTCTCTCTTTCTCTAAGTCACCCGGCCCTGAATCAGGCTTGTTCCAGCTTCCTCTACTCCCTGGGCCTCAACCTCTTTTCAGCTTTGGAGGAGACAGGACCAGCACCCAGAGAGGGTAAGATGCACAAGGTACCCTCCAGACAGTGACCTTCCTTAGAGGTCTGAATACCAAAGGCAGGGAGTCGGCCCAGCAAAGATATGTACCTAGGATCAACATTCACCACCTCATGATTTTACCTCAACCTGCCTCTAACCACCTCAGCCCTTTAGTGAGTACTGCCTTAATTCATAATAAAGGGAGGAAGAGCACCCTAAGTCGTAAAGAAAGCCATGCTCCAACAGGCTCCCCAGCTGGCCTGTCTGTACACTGGCATATCCTCTGGTACTGTGTTTGAGCAATTGGGGTACAAAGCCAAAACAAGAACCATCCCTGGAACACAGCAGGTGCTCAGTAAGTGGTTATAGACTGGAGATGATAGTAGTTCCACAGCTGGGTAAAAATTTGAGGAGAGACAAACATTAATAACTGGGAGTGATCAAGAAAGGCTTCCTAAAGAATATGATACCTTGAAGAAGGTTAAGGATTCTGAGAGGCAGAGAAGAGAAGGGAGTATATTACAGGCATGAGGAATGGCTTGAGCCACTGTGGGAGGCTGGAGGTGGAATGCGGGAGTGGGGTCAGAGCTAGGTCCCTTTGGGAGAGAACACAGTGCGAAGGGCATTAGTATGATAATAGGCTGGAAAGGTCGGTGTATTAGAACCAGATAGACATGTGAAAATGCGAGTAGTCCCTGAGCAGGCTGGCTAGTGAGGTCTCGTGGTCAGTTCAGATTGTGCCTGGGCACTGAAATCCTCCCGGTTCTGTTGCTATGTTCCCAAGATGGCCTGCCTTGGTAACTAGTGGCTCCTGATCTGTTGTGGGGTGGTCTCTGTCTGCCAAGAGTTAACGAGCCCTAGGCTTAAATGTATGGATGGATGAAGTGCCAAGTATTGGAAGTACAAATAGAAAAAGGAACTCACCTCCTGAAGGGAGACAGGACATGTAGGAGGGTGCAGCCCACAGGGTTTGGGTGTCCTTGCTTGCCAGTCCAATGGCAGTGCTTTTGGATCTGGAGGGTGAGGCAGCTGGGTGGGTGGCAAGGCCCAGTGGTCTACTGTCTTCTGGGAAGGATTATAGTTGGTGACTCCCTGCTCATCCTAGCCATTTGAGCATCTGTGTCCTCTGCTCATAACTGTTAGAAAGAAAGAAGTAGGTTTGAGGGTCAGAGTGGAGCCAGCCTCCTTTATAGATGAGTTTTGAGGCAGCATTATCTTCCAAGACCATACTATAGGTTTGCATCCTTGCAGAAAAAGGGCCCTCATCATTCAGCTGTCATAGCAAGGGTGCAGCTATGAAGGCCTTTTTTTTTTTTACCCAAAAGAAAACCTCTGATTTGACCACCCATGTGTATACTATACTTTTCCTTTAGAGTTGTGTGTGGGGCCCTACCCACTTCAGGGAACCTGGAATGAGCTGTCTATAAAGGATCCCCATTCCTAGAAAATGTTCCAGACCTTCATTGCTCCTGGCAGATGCCAGTCATAGCAGGGTGGCACATATGGCAGATCTGTTCATGGCCTCGCCAGAGCTGGCACGATCCCCCAGGAGGGGCATGGAGTGGCCACGGAGGGACCTTCCAGCTCTGAGAGTTGGCGACTGTCTCTGACTGTACTTCCTGATGGCCCAACTCTTATCTGGGCATCCTGCCCACTGGGCAGGGTCATCTTCACAGGTTTGTTTGGTTCCACAAGGCATCAACCTTTCTTCCCTTCTATCGTATTCATCCCCTTCATACTCTTTATTGCAAGATGAAATTCTCAGGCCCATGGTATAAAATATGGCATGATAACAAGGTCACTGAGTATTTCCATGTGATTTGCTCCTGTCTACAAGGAGAAAAAAAATCAGGCCATTATGTGTAGTAATTGAGAAGAGACTCTTTTTGTTTGTGGTTATTCAGTCAGGTCGATTCTTGGTGGCTCTGTTTGGGTCTTTCTTGGCAGAGATACTGGAGTGGTTTGCCATTTCCTTCTAATTTTATAGATGAGGAAACTGAGGCAAATAGGGTTAAGTGACTTGCACAGGGTTACATAGCCATTAAGTGTCTGAGGCCAGATTTGAACTCAGGAAGATGAATCCTCCTGACTCCAGGCCTTGTGCTATCCGCTGCCCCACCCAGCTGCCCAGAAGAGCCTCTGAAACCTCAGTCATCATGCTGAGCAGCTGCCAGGGCACTAACTAGTCTGAGGGCATCACCACATGTAACAATGGCCAAACTATGTCCAAAGGGCTTCCATGCAGGCCTCTTCCTCCATCCCAGTGAGATGCTGTGCCCCTGCTATGGCAGCTCTGCCTAAATCCACTCTTCCCAAACTCCAACCAAAATATCTGAGGTCCAGGGGAGCAGAGACCCTACTCACTGGGTAATTGGTGCCAGGACACAACTTGTTTCCTTTCTTAGAGACACTAAAAAGAGATATTCCTGCTTATGACTAGGAATACCCAATGAGACCCTTATTAATATTCATTATGCTCCTTTTTGTAAAGCCCATGTTTCTTTATTTAATGAAATCATGTATACAAAGTAGCGTGCTGGGTAGGGGGATCTATGGGACAATAACAGTCATGATGTATAGGCAGAGATCTCCTCTATCTAACCTGTGGCCTTCAGCAGGGACCCCTCCCCACCCTCCTGAGGGAACAGGCAAGAGCCTTCTGTTCTTCCTGGGATGCTTGGGTGGGCCTCTCTGACTTCAGTGATGGGATCTTGCCTCAGTGCTCAGCACACACTGCTTGTGTTGAGACCCCTTTGTCTACCCCTGTATTGGTCTCACATGACTTTTACACTAATCCCCCCTTGTAGGGGTAACCTCCCATTATTGCTACTCTCCTGAATGTGGAGGCCAAAAGGCTCCCTCATTTCTTGGCCTCCCATGATGGGAAGTATAATTAACCGAAGCTCCAGAATCAAAGAGCATTTGGGTCCTTATCTTTTTCCCATTTGGGTGGGGACCCCCAGTTGGCTTACTTCAATACTGTCTCCTCCTCCCCATCCACAGAGCCTTTGGCCTAGTGCAGTCCCTTGTCACCCTCTCCTGTATTCTAGGAACAGCCTTCAGAGCCACAGGCTCTTCATTCCTTCCCTCTGTAGCCTGTTCTGCACACAGCTGTGAAAGTCTGGTCATGTGAGTCGCTAGCTCCAGAAACCTCCAGGGCTCCCTGTGGCCCCAGGATAAAATACTGAGGTCTCAGTGTGGCTTTTCAAGCCCTTCACAGTCTGGCTCCATTCTGCCTTTCCAGACTTATTGCCCATGGTTCCCTGGAATTCTTTAGTTTAATCAGTCTAGCCTGTTTGCTCTTCCCCTAAGTAGGCATTGTGTTTCCCACCTCTGTGTCTTTTCACAGTCTGTCATTGTTGCCAGATGTGTACCCCACCCCTTACAGCTTTCCCTTAAGAGACTTGCCCCTGCTGGGAGCCTCTACAGTCCCCCAGCAGTGAGTGTTCTTTCTCTCTCTCCTCCTCCATTCATCCTGTGTACACATCCCTTCCCCCTGGTAGGATAGGGGGCACTTTTTTATTTGGTCCTTCTCTCTTGGCTTCAGCATGGCTTCAGTGCACTTTAGGTGTGTCGTCAGTGTTTGGTAGATTAGATTGAATTCGTTGGTGGAGGGCCTGCCTCTTCCTTTCCTGTTCCTGTCCCAGTCACTTCCCTGACCAGAACTATTGCCTCATCCTCAGTTGCCTTTACTTCTCAAGACCTTGGGGATTCTTGTCTACACTGTCCAACCTAATAGCCAGGGCATTAGAGCATACTCCCACAGACCAGGCATCTGGGATCCAGAATGTACCCCTCCTCTAGGGACTGAGTGATTGTATAAACCATTGTCCATTCTAGGACCTCAGAGTCAGTTTCTTTCCTTCTCTAATGCTGTCCCCTAAATTAATCCAGGAAAGTGTCCACTACCAATGTGTGTCCATGCTTGTTGTTGTTGAGTTGTTTTCAGTCATGTCCAACTCCTTGTGACCTCTTTGGGGGTTTTCTTGGCAAAGATACTAGAGTGGTTTGCCATTTCCTTTTCCAGCTCATTTATAGATGAGGAAACTGAGATAAACCGAGGGTAAAGTTTCTTGCCCAGGGTCACACAGCTAGTGAGTGTCTGAAGATGACTCTTCCTGACTCCAGGCCTGGTGCCCTATCCATTGTACCACCTAGCTGCCCTGTGTTCATATTTAGGCTATCCCAAATGTGGGTATCAGGGTCCCTAAGTCCTACATAGGCCAGGTAGGCAACCAGAACCCTAACATTTGTGCAGATTCAGAGACAAGGTGGACAGAGAAATTGTGGCTTTGTATCAGTTCACACTGGTCCTGAAAGACTAGGGCTGAGATGATAGAAAGCATGGGGGTGGGGTGGGGTGGGGTAGGAGGAGACAGCTGGCATATGTTGAGTAGGACACTCTTGCAGTCCTCACTTGTAGCCAAACTGACAGGGGAAAAGACCTGTGTCTGTTGTGTAACTGGGGTTCTCAAACAAGCCCTAAGAAGAAGGGATGGTTGTTGAGTCATCCCCATGCAAAAAACAACTCCCTGGCCTATATCTGAGCAGCCTGGTCATCAGAGATCTGCCTTGAGGAGAAGACTGACCCCTCCTGCTGCAGAAGGTGCCATGTGCAGTCATAGGATGCCACAGGACTAGGAGAGGAAAAACCTAAGCCCAGCAACCATCCCTCTGGCACCCTCTGGGGGAAGAGGATTTAGGTTTCCTGAGCCTCAGTTTTATCCTCTGGAAAATGGAGATGGTACCATCTGTAATGCCTACCTCATGGTGCAAGGGAGCGATTTGTGAGAATCACAAAAAGACAAAGCACCTAAATCACCACCTAAATGGCTATAGGTTAATGATAGTGGTTGTTATATTGAATTCTTAGAAATACAGCCTTCTTGGTTTGTCCTTTACCTTCTTGGATTCCTATTCTCTTGCTCATCCCAGCTCCTGTCCCTGGTGGAATCCTTAACCCTTGGCTTACCTGCCTTTCACCCTTAACCTAACCCTGGTTTTCTCCTTGTGCTAAACCATCCCCACCTGACTGCTGCCCATACCTTAGCAGGAGAGTCTCCTTTTGCCACCATTTACTTACTCCCTAGCCATCTTCCAAGGACCATCTCTACCGTTTCCTCTATGATACCATGGCTATTTATCATGTAGCCAACTTTTATCATGTTCCCAACTCTTGTTACAGAACCAGAAGGACATTGGGAGTTATCTGGTCCTATTTATGCCAATTGAGAACCCACTCTGTGCCTTTCCCAACAAGTAATCATTCAGCCTCTTCTTGAAGACCTCCAGGGATGGGGAACACAGTACCTTTAAGTATGTGAACATTTCTGGAGAGGCATTACACTTTTCCTGCTTGGCCCCAGAGGCTTGGACCTGGAGGATCAAATGGGGTGGATGAGGAGATGAGAGTTGCAGAAAGAGGCAGGTCTGGGCTTTCTCAAAAGAAAGCCTTCTGGAGAGCATCTGCTCTAAAGCTTTGTTCCTCAGATAGCCCATTGCTCCTTCAGACATCGCTCTGCCCCTTCTTGGGCTGCCCTTGCCACCTGTGTGGGGCCTGCCCACAGCTCTGATACACACCCAGCTGGCAGTCCTTTCAGACACAGCCTTTGTTTATAACTTTCCCTTCAAGCCCTGATGCAGTGAAAGGCAGAGCAGGGCATGCTTACCATGGAGACCTTTCCTTTTCTGAGGGAGTTCCTGGTGTGCTGATGGTGCAGAGATGAAAGGAAAGACTCTTTATTATTCTGGAGTTTGAATTGTTATCTCCTTTCCTGAATCTCCAGGCCTGGCATGGAGCTCCAAGGTCCTGCGTGGGCCTAACTGGAACTCTCATCCACAGCACACCCAATAAAGGGTCATCTGGCCTCTGCTTGAAGACCCTGGGGGCAGAAATCCAAGGCTTATCAACCCATGGGTCAGAGTCTGGCCCAACTCTTTCATTTTATGGATGAGAAAACTGAAGCCCAGGAAAGTTAAAATGTCTGATCCCAAGGGTAATAATCCTCAGCAGTGGGGATCTTACCAACTTCCAAAGGAGAGCGTGCCACTTGAAGTGTTAAGTTTTTCCTTATATGGAGCTAAAGGCTGTCTTTGTAACTTTTAGCTGTTGCTGCCAAGTAGAATCCATCTGATCCCTCATATGACAGATGGCCCTCAAATACTCGAGGAAGACTATCCTATCCACCCCCACCACACACACATACACAAATCTTCTCTGGGCTACATACCCCTAGATTTATAGGGTGCTTTCTTCTCAGCCACCCTGTAAAGCAGCGAGGGCTGATAGTCTCCCTATTTTATAGGCTCAGGGAGGTCTGGAGATTTGCTCAGGGTCACACAGCTCTTGTCAGAGCTAGGTCCCTGGATGCCAGGGCCCAAAGCACCCAAACAGCCTTTCTCAAGGCCCACATGAGCCTCTTCCTCTATGACTTGGCTTGTTTCTAGGGCTATCCATTGTGTCCAGCATCTTACAGCATAGTCTGCCTCAGGTTAACGCTGGAGGCTCGGAAAGCCTGGCACTCCTGTCTGATTCCCTGTACGTGGATGAAGCCACTCGTCAGCGCCAGTACTGCCTCCTCCTCCTCCTCTACCTTGCTTATATCCACGAGGACAGGTGACCCCAGGGCAAAGTCTGGTGTAGGTACCCAGAGCAGGGGGGGTGGGCGGGCAGGGAGAAGGTGGCGGCCACACCAGAAGGCTTTACTTTGGCCTGGCATTTCTTTAACTGCTCCTCAGGGGACACTGTGGGCCCGAGGTATTGAGAGAAGAGAGAGACCCCCTTTCTGGTCATCAGGGAATCTGGTGACCTGGGGAACTGAGGAAAGGGCCCTTTATCATCTGGTCTGTTGTGTTCTCCTGCTTTGTGGGCACCGCTGGCCAAAGTCTTGTGCCCTACCTGAGGTCTTAGGTTCATGGCACAAATGGACTGGGTGATGCCATTTGGGCACTGCCAGCGGTCTTCTTTATAGTAGCTTCTGAACCCATCCTTCAGCATGGTGGGCCCCAAGACATCAGTGGCCAGAGACTATGATGGGTTGGCTAGGCTGAGCAAAGGCCTTTGGGCCAGCCATTCTTACTCACTGCACTTTTGTTGATAGGTTTGTGCCAGAAGCCGAGTTATTCTCAGCTGTGAGAAGTGTCCTTCTGTCAGTCCAGAACCAGGGCCAGCGTCCTCCTCCTGCAGTTTTGCGAGCAGCCCTTTACCTCCTCACAATCTGTCAGGACAAAGCAGAACCTTTAGAGAAGGTATTGGCGTTTTCTCGTTGGCTCACCTAGCCTATGGAAGGTGCTGAACCAGAGCTCTGAGCTTCTTACTTTGCTTTTACAAGGCAAAGTCCCCAGAACTGGGAAGAGATCAGTCATTTCTAGGGTTGGCTTTGTCTGCCAATCTCTTCCTGCTGGGGCCTGTCCCTTACTCCTGGGAACGATCATTGAGGAGAGTAGGGGGATCATGGAGAGGTCAGGGGGAAGAGGGAGCCAGTGTGTGAGGCTCCCTCCATGCAAACTTGAAAGAGCTGCCGTATAAAAATGCCAGATTATTGTTGTTGCTGTTATTTCTGCCTCCCATGACAAAGGCCTTGACAATCATGTCAACCACTGGTGATGCTCAAAGAATCCTCCTGGAACAAGTCTGCCTTTCCATCCTGCTCTGACGGCTTCTCCAGGCTTATCTGCTTGGGTCCCTGGAAGGCTTGACCTGGGGGAGGCAGATGGCCTGCAGACATGATTTGGGGAGCACTAGGGAGGTCTTCTTGCCCAGTGGATTGATCCAGCACCCTAAGTCCCATCACTGGCAAATCACAGCCTCACAGGCATGGAGCAGAGAAGGCCCCAGAGGCCCCATCCACCCCTCTTCTGTTCCACCTGAGGAAACAAGCCAGGAGAGGCCATAGAGGGAGTGCCAGAGTGGGGATTTGAACCCAGATTCTTGGACTCCAAACCCAATGTGTTTTCTTTGAGGAAAGAACCTAATTCCTGCTATAATATGTTACCTTGGGAATGGTAAAATTCCATGAGTGGTCAGTTAGTCAAGAAACTTTGATGAAGCACATACCATATTCCAGACACTGTGCTGAGTCCTGGGGATACAAAGAAAAGTAAACATGGAGCCCCCAGTCTGATGGGGGAGATAGCCTGCAAACACAGTGTACAAATGAGCTTGAGATGGGAGAAACTGGAAATAATCAACAGAGGGAAGGCATGAGGATTAGGGGAGTCAGGGAAGGCTTCCTGTGGGGGGATGGGCTTTAGCTGGGGCTTGGAGGAAGTCAGGAGGGGGAGATGAGGAAGTAGGGCATTGCAGCAAGGGGCACAGCCAAGAAATATGCCCGGAGGTGTCACTGAATCACAGAGTGTGTGCGTGTTGGTGTGAGGTGTAGGAAGACTAGAAGGCCAGGCAGGGCCAGGTCACAAAGGGCTCTCTGTGCCAAAGACAAGGTTTTATGTTTGATCCTGAAGGTTTGAATAGTGTAGAGAGGGCTGACATGCTTAGACTTACACATTAGGCAGGTCATTTTGGGAGCTGAGTGGAGAGAGGTTTGGGCCAGGGAGGCCCAGCAAGCAAGTGGTGATGAAGACCTGTCCAGGGTGATGGCAGGGTAAGGGGCAGGATGTAGAAGAGGTGGTATGAAGATGGACAAGCCTTGGCAAAAGCTTGGGGAGTTCAGAATGACCCTGAGGCTGTGCGCCTGAGGGCCTGGGAGTATGATGGTACCCTTTACAGTAACAGGAAAGCCAGAGAGAAGAGAGCGTTTGGGGGGAAGATCACGACATATGGAGTTTAAGCAGTTCCTGTACATCTATTGGGAAATGTCCAGTGGGCAGGTGGAGATGGATATAATTTCCTCTCATTGGAGATGACTTCTTGGGCAGAGCCTCTTCAGCGAGTTTTGGAGCAGAGGGTAGAAGGTGCCTTGCCAGATGGGCCCTGCCAGCCTCATCAGGGCATCTGTGGCCAATGGCCTTCTCCTGCAGGCTCCCTTAAGCGCCATCAGGAAGATGCTAGAGGGCGTCCCAGACCTCCACCTGGTCTACAGCCACCATCCTTGCACTCTCAAGTTCTTCCTGATGTACCCAGACTTACTGAGCAGATTTGGCCACCGTGTGCTGGAGCTTTGGCTGTCCCGGGAGGATGGCAGTGGCCAGGAAGCTGAAGACGAGGCCTCCAGCATGCCTGCCAAGCCTCCTGCTCTTACCTACCTTGGGGACCCCTTGCTGCCCATCCTGAAGAGTAGTTCCAGTGTTCTGCTTATTTTACTGGTAGGTGACTAAAAAGAGAAGGGGGACTTGCGCCCTTTTATGTTCTTCCTCCCTTGGGAGGGGCTCAGGCCCTGAATTCTGGCTCCATGGCTCTGAGTAAGCTTGAACCACCAGGAGACACAGCTTGTGATCCATAGAATTCAGAGGTAAGACATGAGGAAACCGAGGCCCAGAGAAGTCAGGGGGCTTGCCCAGGGCCCCACAGGGAGTAGGGCCAGGGTTTTAGTGAGTCCTGGCTCATTCATCTACACTCACCTGCTTCCTAATGGGGCTGAGCTCTTTTGATCCTTGGGAGTCAAGGCTGAAAGGGCATCCTCCGAATCTGGGGCAGGACTCTCTCTACCTCATAGGAAGCCTAGTTTTCTGAGAGTGACCTCTCTCCAGCCCCAATTTGTGATTTTCTTTTTCTTTTGGCCAGTGGTTCCTGGCCAGAAAAGCCAAAGATAATTCCCCATTCAGAGAAGGGGAATAAGATTCAAATCATTTCTTGAGGAACTTCTAGTACCAAGGATCCATGTCAGTCCCAAGAGTGCTTTGTTGTCCCCAGTGTGAGGGCCATTCAAACAGAGGGCCTGCCCTCCAGTCACCTGGCCTGAGGAGAAACAGGGTCTCTCTGTCTCTGTCTCTCTCCAGCTGCCCCAACAGAGATCTTGCCCTCCCAGTCCTGTGGTCTGAGGCTTCCTGTGGTGCTTAGGAGAGTCAGGGTCTCTGTCTCTGTCTGTCTCTGTCCAGTTGCCTACTGATCATCAGTTTCTCAGTCTAGTGCCTAAAAAGTCCTCCAGACTTTGAGGCTCTCTCTTTGGTGCTAAATGAGGTTTAAAAAAGAGTCCAATAAACTCCAGTCCCTTTTTTCTATTATGGTTAGGAGTCCCTCAGTTCTAGCCCAGCTGCTGCCCCCCATGGCTCCCCCAAACACCAGCCCTGCCCATCACCAAGAACACCCCTTGAGGAGGATCCTTGGAGCTTCCCCTGTTACAAAAGTGTGAAGATGGAGAATTCTGGTGGGATGGGACATTTTTGCTCCCAGGGCCCAATGCTCCTCTACCTGGACACCAGAGCTCACATTGCTGGTTGATCTGTGTAGACATCCCTTGGCCCCAGCCCCCACTCTCTCCCATTGTCTTAGCTCATGCCACCACATTAATTCTCCTGTATGAGTAGGAAGGTGATTGAAACAGAAATTGCTCTAAAATAAAATGTGTGTGTGCATGTGCGGGTGTGTGCATGCCTACGTGTGTGCTGGGGATTGAGGTGAGGAGTGGGGAGCAGAGCTCAGCCTGTGGTAATTTCCCATTGGAGTGACCATTGTCAGGGCACTCTGGACACCTTGCCTAGATCTGGCCTCCGTGCCATCTCTGAAGCCACTCTCAGATCCCTCCTCTTTTCTCTCTCTTTCCTGCTGCTGCCTTGCTGCCAAGCTGGCTGCTCCTAGCCCCTGGCACAGAGCTAGCCCATCCCAGCACTTCTGGTCATCCACCAGGGAGCCTTTCATCCTCCCTATGCTTCCTGCTTGGCTTTGGCTTTTTTATTGGACCAGAACTTTCACTGGTATAGGGATCTCCCAGGAAAGAAACTCCCTCCACCAGTGTAGATCACTACCTGCCCTGAACATTGAGGAGCAGCAAGAGGCAAAGGGCCTTCTGGCTCAGGTGTAGCTCCCACCACCCCATTCCATCCCTGGATGCTCTCATGCTAAAACTGCCTGAGATCCACATTAGCTCTTTTGGTTGCCATATCACAGTGTGGATTCATATTGAGCTTGTGGTCCACTAAAGTCCCAAGATCTTCAGATTAACTGCTATCCAGCCCCACCTTGTACCTATGGTTGGGAAGTTTTGACCCTGAGTGTCTGCCATTTAGGTTCTGTCCTTTGGAGTTCAAAGAGCATTTTCTTTAACAGAGAAGCCCAAGGCAACATAAAAGTTGGGCTGCCCTGTAGCAGTAGTAGATAATTTGGCCAGTTGTGCTCCAGTCAGAGATCAGGAGGGCGGATGAGTCTGCATGGGACTTACTCTGCCTTCCATTCCGTCTGTCCTTTCCTCCTTTTTTCTGCCCTCCTTGTCTCCACTGTCATTATTATTCTTTACTAATAATAACTCCCTCTGGTCTTCCTCCTGCTTTTCCTCCATTTTTCTTTTCTATCTCTTTCCCTCTTCCCTTAGTATTTCCCCCTCACACTTCCTCTCTTTCTTTCCTCCTTTTTTCTTCCCCCCCCACTCCTTTGTCTTCCCAGATAACACCAATGTCCTGCTGTTCCATTTTCCACCCAAATTACAGTGAGTGATTTTCACTGCGCCTGCTGGTATCCCCCAGTCTCCTTCGTGACTCTGATCGTGTATTAACAAAATAGCTTGTGGCTTTTGAGCTTTTAACTGTAGCTATTTTTCTTGATGTGATGTAAACCAGCCTCTGGAGAGACTGATCCTGTGACCCAGGATTCCTTAGCGCCATATGTCTAAGAGGGTACATTAGATGGCTGTATGATATGAGCAGGCTCTGAGCTTTGGGGGTTAATGGTCTCTGGTCCTGCTGGTTCTGTTTAATTAAATAAAACAGCTGTTAAAAGTGTAATAAGAAGTAACTCTCTTTCCCACAAGCCTGTGCTCCTGAAAGCTAGTGGAGATAACCAGAGCAAGGTACTTCCCCCAGTGCAAGAGAAGGGGGACTCTTTCCTCCTCTGGCAGACAGCTGTGCCTCATACCTTCTGCTTTGCTTCCATCTTCATCATCTCTTTCCTCTTTAACAGCCTTTCACTGCCTTTCCCTAGAGCAAGCTTTCTTACCCTGGCCTCCTCAAACTGTTTTTTTCAAATATTCTGATAATTGTTTCTTGATATCATTGACTTCCTTTGTACATTTATATATTTTATTATATATATATATATACATATATATATACACACACACACACACACACACACATATATTTTTTAAAACATTGTTCCACAGAAGGATCCATGACAAAAAAAAAAGAGTTCCTGCCCTAGAGCTTTGTACCAGATAAGAGTCAGTGGACTTGGCTTTGGGTCCTGCACCTGTGGTTAATTCCTGAGAGCATTTCTGAGTATGGGCCATGACTCCAAGCCAGCCTCAGATTCTGTCTGAGCAGCTTGTCTGTTCCTAGGCCTGCCATTCTCTTCCAACTCTGCTATTTTCCATTGGTAGCTGGGACGAAAATGCCACCTGTGCCCAGGTCCTGTCCTTACTTTGATCAGGACTTTGTCAGGTGTTCTTGGGTCGTTCTCTGCTTTCATTCTGTCCATTATGGACCACCATAATTGGTTTGACAATCAGTCAACAAGCATTGCTTTATCAAGTATCTACTATGTGCCAAGAAACATGCTAAGTACAGAGGAGCCAAACAAAGAAATGATCCCCATTTGCAATGGATGTAAATTCTAACAGGGAAGGAGACGCATCTCAGGAGGCCCTCTAGCACCCTGGCTGACCTCTGTCTTTTACGTCAGGCCTCAGAAACCATCTGATTCTAAATTTGATACTCTCTGGGGCCTTAGTTTGCTCAGCTGTGAAATAGGGGGCTAGGCTAAATGACCTTGAAGGTTCCTTTCACTGTTTTATCTTCTTTTTGAGGCAACAAAAATATTTATTCTTTTCTAGAGAGTTCAAAGCACTTTACATATTACTCATATTTTTTTTGTTTAAAAATAGTGAAGAAAAATAAATAAATAAAAATATGTGAAGTCGTCTCCAAAAAATCCCTGAGAAGAAGGACCTATTTTAGTCTCAGTTTACCAGTGAGGAAATCAGCACAGAGAAATTAGGTCACTTGCACAGGGTAGCATGGTATGGAAAGGACACTGCATCTAGAGTCACAATACCTGAGTAATACAATAATCCTGCCTCAAACACTTAGTGGCTGCGTGACCCTGGGACTAGTTATTTAACCTCTCTGGGTCTCCGTTTCCTCATCTGTAAAATTCCTGGGCAAGTCACTTAACCCCAGTTGCTCCTCCAAAAAACAAACACCCCCTCCACACACAAAAAAACCAACTGGGGATTAGATCCCTTCTTAGTCCTATGAACCTAATGATTTTGAAAAGACATCTTTGATTTTAAAATCCATTCATGGCTGCTGCTCTCTTGACCCTTTTGCTGACTTTGTGCTTTGATCATGTGAGCTGTAGTCTTGCTCTCTTCTTCTCTTCAGGACCTTGTCTATTCCAGTCCCATGGACATAGCCCGAAAAGTGCTGACAATCCTGAGAACCTTCCTCAAGGAAAACGAGGACATTCAGGTGGAGAGCCTTCTCCGGGACCATTTTTTACAGATCCTGCAGCAGCTGCTTTTGAAGAGTGGAGCTGCCCCTCTGCAAGGTGAATGTCTGCTTGTCTGGAGGCCTGTGGGCTCATAGGAAAGCATTTAGAACAGGTGGGAGCTCTCTCCTAGGCCTCCTTTACACCCTCACCTTCACTTTTGAGTAGAGCACCTGGGACACTTCCTCACTTTCGTCTGAGTCCTCCTAGGCAGGCTGTGCCAGGTACAAGGTACTGTCTGGGTCTTTATTCACTGAAAACCATAGCTAGTGAGCCCTCACTGCTAGACTCACTTTTTCAAGTCAGCCAGAGGGTACCGTCAGTTCAAAGCAGAGACATGTAATGAAGTTGTATAGTAAGAAAAGTAGTAACAAACCATTTCTCCCATAAAAAAAGAAACTCTCTTTTCCATAAGTCCACACCATCAGGGGGAAGAGTGGCTATACCCAGAGAATACTTGTGAAGGAGCACACAGGGACAGCCAGGGTAAATGCGTGCAGGAGAAGCATAAACCCCTGCTGAGTTGGGCTGCCCCCAGACTGATCCTGCCAGGATGGGGAGGGGAGTGTGTGTGTGGGGTGGGGGGGGCGTCATAGACTCTGTCCATGATATTGCTTGATGCTCTTTCCCGATCACTCTGGGGCCTGAGCTGCTGGATTGATGGTGTAGAATTACTGTTTGCCCCAAGCTTTGTCTGAAGACCTCTTCAGAGGAGCTGCATCTTTCCCCAGAAGGAATGGGCCCTGCCCTCTCTGTTGTCTCATCTAGCCCAGAGGTTCACACTTCAGTTCTTTCTGGGGAGAAGTAGGTCCTTCACAGGACACACACACACAGAAGGATCCTGGAGCTGCAGAGTCTTTCTGGCATGTGACTTTCTCTTCTGTAAGGATAGTCCTTCTCTGCAGGGACCACATCTTTTGGAAGTGAGCTCATCCAGCCAGCTAAATAGAGCTTCTAGGGTATTTAGTCTGGCTTAGAACCCATTTCCTCCCCCTGCCCAGGAGCCTTATCTCTGCTCCTAACCTCTGTCTGACTTAGGGTTAGAAAGCCCTTTGTCCTTTATCAGTTTCTGATCCTAGCCACTCCCCCTTCAGAAGAGTTTTCTGGGACTCTCAACACACCACCAAGGGTTGTTTGAGTCCAGAGCCCCACAGTTCCCAGGTTCCTCCAAGATGTTTTAGTCTCCCATGCAAATGAGAAGGAGGGATGAAGGAAAGCTAGAACCTCCCTTCCCTCCTTCCCCAGCCTGACCTTTTATCTCAATCTTTTGTTCCAAACTCCTGACTTTATTTTGTGTATGTGGCAGGGAAGGAGCCTCCCCAGCTCACAGAGGCCCCACAATGAACATTTCTCAGTTATTCCATAATAGACCATTTACATTTCTTCATTGCTTCCAGGGTACTGTCAGATGGCAAGTACAGTTGACATCCCTGAGCCTCAGTTTCCTCATCTGTAAAATGGAGAAAGGTTGAACTAGGTGGCCACTCAGGTTCTTTCCAGCAGTGCTGTGTGGTCCTGTGATTCTGATATCACCCCCCATTTTACAGTTGAGGGAACTGAGGCTCAGAAACATGAAATGATTTGCCTGAGGTCCCATGGCTAGTCAGTATCAGGGTTAGGACCTTAGGCCATCACAGACGCAGAGTTAGAGGTCAGCGCATTTTTCCATAGCTTTCCCCTCCATTGGAAATGTCCCTTCAGCGTGAAATTCATAGCAGGTAGGACCCCTATCTCTTGGCCCCAGATGCCCTTGGAAACGTTTTGTTGTCTCTGTTTTGTTCATTTATATTTAGTTGTTTCTCTGTGTGTGGGTTTATGTATAGTGGGTTACTTATCTGTCTTTTCCTTCTGCATGGCTTGTGCTCTGAAGCCCCAGCTAGGAGAGAAAAAGAACTATGGAGGAGGGAGAGAAAAGAGGGAGGGAGACCTCAGGTTTCTTGGCATAGTAGAGAATGATTTCCAAGGCTAAATTGGGCCTCTTGGTGGTAAAGAAGCTTATTTAGGCTTCCTTGCCCTGGGGAGAGGGGTGCGGCTCTCTGAAGTGGGGAGCAGCTGGAAATTTTTTTAAAAGAGAGGTTGAGGTTTAAGTCTCCTGGGAAATTTTGTCTCTTGGCCCTAAAATAAGAAAGCTGCTTCCTCTCAAGAGAAGAGAAGATAAAGACCATTGCCCTGCTCAGGAGGCTGTGAAAATGGCTGCTTGAGTAGTGCGATGAAAGGCCCTAGGAGCTGGACCCTTGTTTGAGGAATAAACAAGGGAGGAAAGGGGTCTGGTTTAAAGGAGTAGGGAACAAGATGGGGGTAGTTCTATGGTGGCCAATCTGGCCAGCCCCTCGAGTTCCCCTCCAGGAGCATGGAAGCCAGGTGCTTTTGGCAGCCATGGTGGGGCATCTGTGGTTGCCCCTGTCCTGGGGCCTCCCCCTTCACTCTTCTCTGCTCCCCTGCTTGCAGCCAGCAGTAACCTGCCCCTGTTGCTCAACCTGCTCTTCTTGGTGCAGCCAAGGAATGAGACCCAGAGAGAGCTGGACAGCACAGACCTGAAGCTACTTCACCAGGGTGCGTGGACCTTTTGGGGAATGGGGATCCCTTGGGGAGGGGAGATCTCTCAAGGAGCAGGGACCCCTCAGGGAGCAGAGACCTCTTGGGGAACTCTTGCTTGGACTATATATAGTAGGACTCTTACTGTATCAAGGATCCTTTGGTGACCCCCATGGAGCCTTTCCCAGAATAATGTTTTTAAATACACAAATACCTCGGATTACAAAGGAAAGCCATCTTATTAAAATATAGCTATTGAACTATTGCCACATGAGTCCCTGTATCCCGGATTAGAAGCCGTGCTCTAGGAGGCGATGGGCTGGAGGTTCCCCTGGCTTTCCAGGAGGTCCCCAGGACCCTTTCCTGGCCCTTTCCACAATTCCTAAAGAGGCTCCCCTGCCCCTTGTCTGGCTCCCCCAGCTCCTGAGTTATCCAGACCCCTGACTTCTCTTTCTACCGCCATCCTCCATCGACTGTCTTTAGCCAGCTATGGCTCCTTCATGGCAGGTGGTCAAGGGAAAGAGGGGACCTCAAGCTGGCTCATTTGTCAGCAGTCAAGGTTTAATGGGAGGAGGTTTAAATTAATGCCTCAAATATAGTTTGGGGATTATCCATAGATTACCTATTCCCCTCCACTGTGTTTCTGACAGCTTCTGTCCCTGGTTAGTGTTTACAGCTCTCTTGATTAACAAATGAATGTAAGTCTGAAATGCAGTTGCTAGAGATGGTCCATAGGACTCTTCTTGGCCTTTCATTGACTCAGAAGGTGTATTTACCAAACTTGAGGTTGACACTGAGCTGGGAGGGACAGCCAACACATGGGCTGAGTCAGGATCCCAAAATACTTTCACAGGCTAGAATGACCAGTTAAAGCTAACAGGTGAAATTCAGTGGGTGTCACTGTAAAGTCTTACATTTGAGTTAAAGAAAAAATGATTTGTAAAAGTAGAGATCTAGGAGGAAACTGAAAGAAGAGCTTAGGGTCTTAATTGGCCACAAACTCCATGGGGGCTGATGGTTTGACCACACAGAAGCTAAGCAAGATGGACCTGTAGTCTGTCCATGTGCACCTCGTTCTGTCCCACCCCCCTGCCCCTCTGCTCCTGGGAGGGTCTTGTGGCCCCCCGGACCTGATCTCCCTATATCATATGCCCCCTCCTTTCTGGCTTAGGTACCCTGGACAGCGGCTAGAATTTATGCAGCTGGCCAGTGCCCATATCCTGATCCATTGGTTGTGGGAGGTCTCTTCACTCCTGCCTTGTGTTCTCTGTTGCCCTTTGGGCTCTCTGCCATCAGAAGACGCCTCTGAGCTGGTTCAAGCCCAGGGATCACAACCTTAGTGCCTAAGATCTTCCCTCCTTCCCCCTGGGCCATGTGCCAGATGCCTCCTCCGCCAGACACAAGTGCTGCCTGGGCCAGAACTTTCTCCATCCTCCACTCTCACAGATGTGGCTTTCTGCTGAACCCTGAAACTGAGAAAACAAGGTTCAATCGTAGACTGCATTAAAAGAAGCAGAGGGTCCAGGTCAAATGAGAAATTGTGTCCCAGAGCCCTGCCCTCACTGGCCCTCAGTGGGTGCTCCTTGTGCTCAGGTTGGGCATCACTTGGTAACAAGAACATGAACAAACTGGTGTGTTGAACTAGGATGGAGAAAGGGGCCCTGGGAGTGAGGGGTCTGTACACTGTGTGTCTGGAGAACAGAGATGGGGGAAGAAAGCTGAGGGACTTTGTTAGATGGGGAGCCTAGTGGTTGGCTCCTTTCTGAGGGGGATTCCTTTCCCATGTGTGCAGACAGATGGCCACCCAAGTTCAGCTGTGATTTGGTGGCATGGTTGTGGCCTAGGGGACACTTGTCTGAGAGGCTCTTGAGAACAGGATGAGGCCAGTGTTGGGGTGATGGGGTCAGACTCCCTATCTCTCACAGCCCCTCAGTGAAATGGGTGACTTCACCGGGCACCAGAGAGATGCGAGGAGGACTTATATTTCTGAGTTAGAGACTTACAGCCTCCATTGATGTGGTTCTGTGAGCTTGCTTTGTGGCCCGCTTAGCCCTTCTTTCCCCCTTTCTTTGATTGAACTGCCGTGTGGCAGATGGTCCCCCTGAGATGCCCTTTCTGCAGAGGTCCCAGGACCCCTGGCCCAGGCGGGACCACACTAGAGACTGAGTGGCTGTTAAATTCATGAGTGAGGGTGCAGTGAATGTGTTCTGGTTCTTGCTGGACATTTGAGAGCATCTAAGATGAAAATCAAACCCTAGTAACCAAGAACAAGAGCTGGGAGGGACCCCACAGCTGTCTAAGCCCACCCCTACCCTGTCATTTTATAGAAGAGGGAATTAAGATGCTACAGATTAAGTAACTTGCCCAAGGTCACATGGTAGTAAGCATCAGAGGCAAGATTTGCATTCAGGTCAGCTGGCTGCTGACCAACATTCTGACCTAAGTATCCTTCTGGTCCAACCCATACATGACCCTTGAGTCCATGGACCATGGTTCTGGTTTGCTGCCTCCTCAGTTTGGCATAGAAAGTTTTCTGTGCCACCTCCCCTCATCACTAGGTTCATTCATAGGCTCAGAAAGTCAAGGATGGAACCTTAGAGGTTATACCAACCCCCTCCTTTTGCCAGTGAGGAAATTGAGGCTCTTATTCTCCTTCATGCCCTTTCTGACCCAGGCAGACTGGCAGCCAGCTGTCCTCCAGGTCTGGCCTGCCATAGTCTGCTTTCACCCACAGCTGGGATGCATCTTCCTCCCCTCACTGTGTCCAAGCCCCATCCCCCTTCAGAGCAGGGATCTCCTCCTGCAGGAGGTTGGTCCTGATTTGCACTTCCCTCCACCAGTGGTATGGAAGTGCCAATGTCATCCTCCAGGCCTAGGATTCCACTATCTAGGAAGCTTTGGGGAGTATCAGCCCCTGTTCTGTGGTTCCTGCTCTGAGAGTGGCTCAGGTTGCTGAGATCTGGAGTAACTTGTTCCAAGGTCAGGCAGCCAAGATAGGTCAAAGGAGAGACTTGAACTCGGGCCCTCCCAGCCCTACTACACCACACTCTCTCAAAGCTGATCATCCCTGGTTGGTTTTTAATATGAGGACTGAGTTGCAGCATGTTAAGATGTCTTCATGGAGACTCGAGCCAGTTTTGACTGTTCTGCCACAGTGATGTCAGAGAGTCAGTTCAGTGCCCTGCCTTCTGGCTTCAGCTCCCATATCCACATCCTTTGTATATCCAAAGTGAGGGTTGGATCCAGGACACAGAAGTGGCTTCCAAAGTGGAGGTGGGCAGCCCCTACCAAGGGGTGGAGAAGACAGAGAATGACTGGGGCTAGCCAGGTCAGAAATGGTTTCTAGATCAGTGCTTTTCTCTGCATTCATCCCATCAGGACACGTTTTCCCACAATCCTCCCTGGGCTGCCTACCCATAGGCTTTTGTGGTGATGCCAGGCTGTCTGGGAGCACAGCCGGCATAGGTCTGGGTCCTGCCTCCACATGATATGGGAGGGGGAGTCTGAGAGGCCCTGGGGGTGCTAGCCTACAGGGTGTTGTGGGAGGCTCCTTCTGTTTTGCAGTGAGTAACCTTTGTGGGAAGTGCAGCTTGGACCATGTGGAGATGCTGCTGTCCTCCTTCAACTTCCTGTACTGGAGTCTCCACCAAACCACCCCCAGCAGTCGGAAACGAGGTACAGGAGGGTCTGGGGTAGGGCTGGCTTGAGGGAAGGGGCCGGTGCTCACTGCTGGGATCAGAAAACACCAGTCTTACTCAGGAAGGCCCTTCCTGAAGCCTGATGCCCACCTCTCTGGGCCAGCCTGGTGGAGCTTTCTGAACCATTGAGGGATGTGGGCTATGAGTACACAGACTCAGAGCTACATGGGGGAAGGAGGAATTCCCTCCCTCCCTTCCTTCCTTCCTCCCTTCTTTCCTTCTTCCCTTCTTTCCTTCCTCCCTCCCTCTCTCCTTCCTTCCTTCCTCCCTTCTTTCCTTCTTCCCTTCTTTTCTTCCTCCCTCCTTCCTCCCTCCCTCTCTCCTTCCTTCCTTCCTTCTTTCCTTCTTTCCTT
>CM053597.1:166455174-166482725 GCA_028646575.1 Pseudocheirus occidentalis | reverse complement strand
TTTTGGGACTTGTCCTTCTGGTTTTGGGACTCAGTGTTATGGTTTCTGAATAAAGACCTTGGTTCTGCCTTCCATGTGGAGAGTTTGCTATATTTTGTGATCCAAAACTATACCAGCATATTCATAACCACCATGGATGTTGTGAATATCTCATTATTGATACAGAGAGCCAGCCTCACTCCCATCCTTCAGCAGACCCAAATGTGCCAGGTCCTTCAACCCCATCACCGGACTAGGACAGGCCCTGGAGGCCCTCCTCAATGTCCAGTCTTCCACATGGGCTGTTCCCAGGGCAGGGAAGGCTCCTGGAAGCAATGCCCAAGGTAGCATAGCTTATTTGAGGGGAGAGGCAGGGCCTGCCCTCACCCACCCCACCCCCCTCCTGGGGGAGTAGCTATCAACAAGGCTTCTCTTGTGTAAATGAGTTTGATCCTGCTATTCTAATGAGCTCCTTTGGAGGCCAGATGGCACTTCACACCCAGATTGTTTTAATCAGGTGAAATAAAATGGGACCAATGGTATAATCTTGTAGTTTGAAGGGAAGGAGAAGAGAAATGGGTCCCTGCCTCTGCTATTTCCTGAGTATACAGGAGACCTTGGACAAGTCACAGCACCAACATAAGCCTTCAGTTGTATTTTTAAATACTGTTGATGTCATTGTCCCCATTTTGGAGATGAGGAAATGGAGGCCCAGAGCAGTGGCTCAGCCAGCAAACACCACATAAAGGATTTAAACCCAAGTCTCCCCTGACTCTGAGCCCATCATCCCTCTTTCCCACTAACCACCTGCGGCTTCTCTAGATAACTGGTAAGGTCACTTCCTGCTTTACATTTTATGTCCCTTTGGGGGGTGATCTAAGGGGTCTGACCCCTGCTGCCTAGAAATCCTCAAATCTACTGTGTGACCTCAAGAAAGTCCCTTCCCTCTCTGGGCCTCAGTGTACCCATCTATCAAATAAAGGAGCTTGGACCAGACAATGTCCAGCATCCCTTCTAGCTCTAAGACACATTAAAGCCAGGGAAACGAAGTCTTCTGGACAGGAAAACAACACAGACCAGCAAAGAAGCAGGAACAGAAAGCAGGATGTTTCTGGGCTCTCCCCAAGGGGCTTCCTCTGTGAAAGCCTCCAGTGGGAAAACCTTAACACCAATCACACAGGATAATGCTAACAAGGCCTTCCTCTAGAGGCCATCTACCACCTCACCTTCATGTCCATCGCCAGGGCCTAGGGATCCCACAGAAAGGTGACCAAGGCAGCTAGGTGGTACAGTCAATAGAGCACCAGCCCTGGAGTCAGGAGGACCTGAATTCAAATCCAGCCTCAGATACTTAACTATTACTAGCCATGTGACCTTGGGCAAGTCACTTAACCCCAATTACCCTCCCAAAAAAAACAACAAAAAAAAAGAAAGAAGGTGACCAGTCCCCTACCTGGAATGTCTGCATGGATGAAAGCCGAGGCATACTTCACAGGTGAATGCACCAGCACAGCAGCCATGCAGTGGGCACTGGCCATCTGCAAGGTTTCATCTCTGGACAGCAACAGCTTAACAAAAAGGCAGAGAGCACACACCTCAGAATCACCGCCAGCCCCTGGGGAGATGGACACGGCCATTTCTTATGGAGTGTCTAAGAAGAGCTACAGATGTTAAGTGGCAGGAGAGGCATTGGCTCAATTCTACCCACAGCTTGCTACCACAGACCAGCCGAGAAGAGAAGCGGATCATTCTAAATAAAGAAATGAACGGTGCAGGCAGGATCTCATGGGAGGCTGGAGCAGCAGAACCTTCAGACCAGAAGCCCAGATGCCAGCCCACACCTTGGAGGTGGGAAGGGAAAGGTTCCCCTGCCCATACATCAGGTCTCAGAAGGATGTCCCCCCATACACACACACCCCGAGGAGACTGGAAATCAGGTCATTTCCATCCCAGCCCCGATGGACACTTTGAACCTTCCCTGTGACTTAGGCAGCAGAAGCACCTAGAAATGCCCCTACTAGGGGAAGGGGGTGGAGTTCTGACATTGGAAGCAGGTCCATGTGCTTCCACAATGGGGAACAATATGGGAAGGGGGGATGGGGAGCAGAGGTGGAACAGAGCATGGCAAACAAAGATTCCCCCACCCCAGTATACGCATTTCAGGGGAACCTGAATTTCTGACACACCTGGAAGGTACCTGTCCATTGTCATTTGTTTCCATCCTTTTAAATACTAAGGGTTTGAAGGACTTGTTTTTGTAAGTTTATGATAAAAACAATGCACATACACACATACTCATTTCAAGAAAGTCCCTCCACAACCCCTCTCCAGGGACTTACTGCCACCTCCCCAGTCCAGGTCCTACCCACCTCTCACCTGGGCCCTTACATCTGTAATGTTAATGGAATCTGAAGATCTTCCATGCCCCTTTCTATTGGCACTTAGTAAACAGGCACTTAGCACCTTACTTCAAGTTAACACCTTGGGAGTAGTTAACACCTTAACAGGAAGGGGCAGAACAGGGAGGAGCTACACTGTATATAAGGAAGAGAACCAGCAGGGCAGTTAGATTTTTCTCTCAGTGACCACCTGGAGACTGCACGTTTTTGCTGAGATCTTCCTTCTGCAACTTTTACCAAGAACCAGGCTGAAGAGCCATCTTGAGTGAGAGAGGGATCCCTGCTTGAGGGAGCCTGTTCTGTTGTGAAGGCTTGGGAATGTGGGTGTTCACTGCATTAGCCATGTGCATCAACTTTGTGACTACTGTAATGACTTTTGCTTTCTGGTTCTGGGACTCGGTCTTCTGGTATTTGAATAAAGGCTTTGGTTCTGCCCTCCATGTGGAGAGTTTGCTACATTTTGTGATTCACAACTATACCAGCATATTCATAACCACTGTGGGTGTTGTGAATATTACATTAATGATACAACATCAAACCCCTGCAAGCTGGAATCTCTAGTTTCTTCCTGTTGAGTCATTTCAGTTGTGTCTGATTCCCCCTGATCCCATTGGGGGTTTTCTTGGCAGAAATCCAGGGGTGGCTGCTCATGTCCTTCTCCAACTCATTTGACAAATGAGGAAACTGAGGCAAACTATGAAATGACTTGCTCCGGGTCATACAGCTAGTAAGTGTCTGACTCTGGATTTGAACTCAGGTCTTCTGATTCTGGTCCTGGCACTCTGTCCATTGTGCCACCTAGCTGCCCCTCCAGCCTCCTCAACTTTCACCAAATCAAACTTCATCCAACTGCCAAATAATGACCCAAAGGCATCATGTCATGCCTTGGAGTAGGAACCATACCTCAAAAGGTTTCTGTTTTAAAAAATAAATGATTATCCTATAAACTGAATAATGGACAGCAGCACAACAACTAAAATGCCTTGTTATGATTTAGCTTAAACTAATTCCAACATTCCCACAGATTTTCTGGCTGTCCCTTCTCCCCCAGAATCCCCGCCCAGCTTCTGTCTCCTCTTCTTTAAGAGGGTCAGCTGTGCTCTGGGCCTCCTTTCTACTCCCATGTTCCACTTAGCATCACTTCATGAAGTTCCTTCCAGATCTCTTTCTATTTCCCCTCCTCTTAGTATTCATTATGTGACATATTCTCTGACATCAATATAATGAAGACATCAATACCGTGCCACGTTTTTCAGTCATTCCTGTCTTCTTAATCATAGAGGCCACTTCCAGTTGCCTCCAGTCATACAGAGCACTGCCAACCTCAAGCCACTTCCAATCACCAATGGAATAAAGTACAAACACCTCAGGCTGCACATCTAGCTCCCACAGCTTTCCAGGCTAATTTTGGTGACACACACACACACACACACACACCCCCAACATTCTAGCCAAACTGGACCTACCCACCAGGCCCTCCTCGGGTCCTTCTCTCCTACCCCCATTCAATCACTTGCTCTGCCCCCCATCTCTCGCTGTGCACATTTCCTCTGACCTCCTCCACGAGGCCAATCCAAATCCCATCCAGAAGGCCTCCAACCTTTCCTATGGGGGTTTGCCATTCTCCCCCACATTATGCTTATTTGGGTATCTCTCTACCTTTTCATCCTCTGCCTACTATGACATAAACCCTCTGAGAGCAGACTTTGGGTTTTACATGCCCAGGGTGGAGCACTTGCATTGCACACAGAAGCGTGTGTAAGGAGGAGTCCTTTTACCAGGGTTAAAAAAGTGTTTTGGAAAGAAGGCAGCTGCCAAACACACAATCTTGCAGTTGTGTGCCCATGTGGGCTGGAGGACAAAGACAGGTGGTCCATGATGGTGGCACTTTGAGAAAGTCAAGACCACCAAAGCCCACTGTGCAAGCCCAGGGATGGGTGCTGCTGAAACGCAGGGACTCAGGTTCCCACAAAGCCCTGAAGGAAGGGTGAAAGTACCCCCTCCGAAGCTGCATGCCCTGGGGCACAGCCCTGTTTGATCATGCTCAGCTGAGTCTCTTCAGCAAGCACATGCTTGTCTGCTGCTGGACCTAGTGGGCAGCCTAGAGTTCTTTGGGCAGGGCAGGCACAGGACTAAGCTACCAGGTCTCCATCTTATCAGAAGGGACAGAACAGTGTAGGAAGCCAAAGGGCTTTGTTTCCACTGCCCTGCAGAAAGGTAATCCAGCAGTGCCTCCCACAGCTCCACCCAGTAAAAATCCAGGCCTTTAGGGCCCAGGCTGTGAGCTGCTCTTGGGAGTGAGAACCCCCCAGGAAAAACTGACAAGGGAGTGGAATAGGCAGCATTCAAACCAGCTGTGCCCAAGTATTAACACACCAGGGTTATAAAAGGGCATCCAGGAATTGCAGGGGTGCTGATTATGGCTCAGCATGGTAGTCCAGGCCTGGGAAGTTTAGGATGGGGCCTTGAAGCAGAGATGGACAGAGTAAGAGGAATCAGAGAATGAGAAAGTGAGAGACAGAAAGAGAAAACAAGAGCTCACTAGAGCAGTGATTAGGAAGCCTGAGGTGGAAGAAGAAAACTAAGCTGAGCTTTTGTGAGAGAGCAGGTCCCAGGCTGTCAACAGATGGGGCTAGTGCTGTGTTCAGTGAATGAGTGAGTCAAATTACACTGTAAAGCCAGAAAACAGAAGTGCAGCTCGATGGAATAAATTAGGATAGAAAGACTCAGAAGCAAAAGAAAACAAAAACTCTGAAGCAAAAAAAAAAAAATAATAACCCCACTGATGCCAAGCCTTGGGGTAAGGCTTCACCATTCAACAAAACTGCTGGGGACACTGGGAGTCAGTCTGGCACAAATTAGGTTTAGACAAACACCTTACACTATATACCGCAATAAGCACCAAATGCAAATAAAAAACTATAGCATACACAAATCAGAGAAAAGAAAAAGATATTTTTCCTGCTAAAGCTAGAATTCTTAACTAAACCAAGGCTACAAGTCATCACAGCCAACATCTCATACCCTATACCAAGATAAGATCAAAATGGGTACATGACTTAGACACCATAAGCAAATTAGAAGAGCAAGGAATAGGGGCGGCTAGGTGGCACGGTGAATAGAGCACCAGTCCTGGAGTCAGGAGTTCAAATCCAGTCTCAGACACTTAACACTTACTAGCCGTGTGACCTTGGGCAAGTCACTTAATCCTAATTGCCCTGCTCTCTCCCCTCCAAAAAGCAAAAAAAAAAAAAAAAAAGAAAGAGAGAGAGAGAGAGCAAGGAATAGATTACATGTCAGGTCCACAGGGAAGGGAAGAATTCATGACCAATCAAGAGATAGAGAGCATCACAAAATGTAAAAGGGATCATTTTGATTATATTAAATTAAAAGGTTTTTGCACAAACAAACCCAACGTGACCATGATTAGAAGGAAAGCAGAAAGCCAAGAAACAATCTTAACAGCAAGTGTCTTTAATAAAGATCTCATTTCTCAAATATATAGAGAACTGAGTCAAATTTATAAAAGTACATGCCATTCCCCAAAGGAGATGAACAGGCAGTTTTTAGATAAAAAACAAAGCTATAAGCATATGAAGAAGTGCTCTAAATTGCTTTTGCTTAGAGAAATGCAAATTAAAACAACTCTGAGGTACCACCCCACACCTATCAGATTGGCTAATATGACAAAAAAGGGAAAATGATAAATATTGGAGAGAATCTGGGAAAACTGGAACACTAATGCACTGTTGGTGGAGCTGTTAACTGATCCAACCATTCTAGAGAACAATCTGAAACTCTGCCCAAAGAACTATAAAAATGAGCAGACCTTTGACCCAGCAATACCACTACTAGGTCTGTGTCCCAAAGAGATCATAGAAAAGGGAAAAGGATCTATTTGTACAAAATATTTATAGCAGCCCTATTCATAGAAGCAAAATATTGAAAACTGAGGGGATACCTATCAATTGGGGAATGGCTGAACAAGTTGTGGTATATGAATGTAATGGAATACTATTGTGCAATAAGAACTGATGAGCAGGAAGATTTCAGAAAAACCTGGAAAGAGTTGTATGAACTGATACAAACTGAAATAAGCAGAACCAAGAAAACACTGTATATGATACCAGCAACATTGCATGATGATTTACTATTAGTTACTTAGCTCTTCTCAGGAACACAATGATCCAAGACAATACAAAGGACTCACAGAGGAAAATACTATCCACATCCAGATGATGGACTCTGAATGCAGACCAAAGCATACTTTTTTCACATTATTTTTTGTGGGTTTTTCCTTTTGATATGTTTCTTCTTTCACAACTGTGACTAATATGGAAATATGTTTTACATAATTGCACATATATAACCTATATAAAATTGCCTGTCATTTTAGGAAGAGGGGAAGGAAGAAGGAAGAAAAATTTTGAACTCAAAATCTTGTTTTGTTTTGGTTTTTTTTTTGCTTTTTTGGAGGGCAGTTGGGGTTAAGTGACTTGCCCAACGTCACACGGCTAGTTTTTTGTGTTAAGTGTCTGAGGCCGGATTTGAACTCAGGTACTCCTGACTCCAGGGCCGGTGCTCTATTCACTGTGCCACCTAGCCACCCCAGAACTCAAAATCTTGTAAAAATGAATGCTTTTTGTCTTGACATATAATTAGGAAGAATAAAATACTATAGAAAAGAAGTCACCACAGAAGATAAGAGGGATAATTTTAGTGCAATCAATAAAAATCCTTTTGCATGAGTAGGCTAAATAATCTTAAGATGAAAATATGTGGGTAGAGTGGGTTCTCCATACAAGTAAAAGTAACCACTTCTTGTTTGTGCCTAATGCAAATATCCACTAGCAATTCCAGAATATGACCCAGAGACAGCAAGCCTAGACAGATTCTGAGATATCTGGCTGATACTATCCAAAGCTCCCCAATGTCACTGCATGGAAAAAGAGAACGCTCAGAGAAAATTCAAGAGACCAGAACTCCAATGAACACATAATTAGTAAACAAACACAGTGAGTGGCTCTGTGGCAGTGACAGAAGGAGACTCAGCAACCCAGTCACACACAAGAATTACCTTTTTAAGCACTAAGGGCAGAGTACTCTCTTCTTGTAGTACCTCAGCATTTTCAGAACTCCCCGCTGACCCTGATTTACTCATTATAACTGATACAAAGAAGTCATATTTCAGTAGCTGTCTCAGTAAACCTGTGAAAATAAAGAGGAAGAGAAAAGCTCAAGTGTTAACTTGAGAAGACAAGCATAAAAACTAGCTATCAAAACCTTCAGAATCACCCCCTCTTGTCTGGCTTTCTACACTTATACTAGGGACAATGCTTCCTTCGCACAGAGCAGGCATTCCATAAATTTCTGAAGGAAGAAATGGATGAATGGGTTCCCCTGGGCTTCCAGTATAGGAATAAACCCCCAAGTGGTCTACTCACTCTCAATTCAATTCAACAAAGTGCCTACTATGTTCAAGGCACAGAAGTAGGTGCCACCATGTCACACCAATGGAGCTAATGTCTGATGGCCAGGAAAAATCCAATCAGAAAGGCACTGGGTACTCCAGAACCTTTCCTTCTCTTTCTTTGGACACCCCCTCTTATATGTCAAGGCTTCAAAAAAGCCCTGATTTCATTAATGTGATCATCCCCACTACTAACAGAGGTTACCTCAAGTCTAAGAGATTTTTCTATAGTAGGTGCTGATGACCAGTCTTGCGGTAAGCCTCTCCTGACTAAGCAAGGCCAGCCCCCAACAACAGACACTGGGCCTGTAAGGAAGCCTTTCTACCTTAAAATGATGATGCAGAGCTTATCTCCTCTGCCATTGCCTCCAAGGGCCTGGGATCACCTCCAGTCTGAGATGAGACACCTGGATGGCACCCACAGAAGCCTTCTCTGGGACTCAGTTAATCTGCCCCACAAAGTCCTACACAGAGCTGACAGCAGAAGCCCTAAAGCAAAAAGCTCTCTGGCCTCCTCTGCTTCTTCCTCTCAAAATATGCCTCACCCATACAGTTGATCTGCAGCTCCTTTGTCTGGGCGTTGTCCAGCGTTGTAAGGAAAAGGGGACACAGGTTCTCCTTGAAATGGTCTGACAGTTTCTCTGCCACAGTGGGAGAGGAATACAGCTTCCCATACAGATAGCAGACTGCGGCCTTCACTGCCTCATTGGGGTACATCAGGCCCCTCAACTGATGCTCCACGAGGTTACCTGCCCAAGGAAACAGCCAACAGAGCCATGGATGTTGACAGGAGCAATTGAGAGCCATCCTGGACCCCAAAGTGCAACATATGCAAAAAGAGCCATTATCCTATTATCTAACATTCACTCAGGGTGATCCCCACAGCAGCCCTGCTAAGAAGGCGGGGTGAGTGCTAACATTAGTATTGCCATTTCACAGATAATCTAACAGTCTAAAATCTCAGAAGGAAAGTTGGTGGAAAGAACATTGTAGCAGGAGTAAGAAGAGCTGGGTTCTAGGTGGGGAGGGACTGGCTTCTGTGAAAGGAGATGCCTGAATCCAGTCCAGACTCCCAATTTCTAGAGAGGAAGAAAATGAGACCCAAAGTCAGTGATTTGTCAATGATTTGACTGAGGCAGGAAGCATCAGAGGGGGAACTCTCTGATTCCCTGTCTGGTCAGTATTCTCCCCACTTTACCCCAACTGTCTCAGAGTGTCTGCGACTTAAAGAAGAAGAGAATAAAAGTGTAAAACCACTTGCCGAAAACCATATGAACAGGTACAAATTAAAATGGTGAAAACTGTAGTTCCCATTTCTAACGCCTTTTAACGTTTACAAAGTGTTTTCCTATAAAGTGAGTAGCATAAAATGTATGGTCCTGTTCTAGAGACAAGGAAACTAAGGCTTAGAGGAGAGGCACACCGAGTCCTGTGGGAACAGAAGAGAAGGGAAAAACAGAGGCTGCCTCAAGGTCGGGGAGAAGAACTGAAGGAGCAGCACTCACCATGTTCTATCACAAGAATCTCAGCCAGAGAAGGGATGGCATCTGCCATTTTGCCCAGGAGAGTCACTGTGGCCAGGCTGCCCCTCATGCTGGGCATGTTACAAAGCTGTGAAGGAAACAACAGCAAAAGCTCTCATTTCTTTGAACACTTTAAGGCTAAAGAAGCACTTTCCTCACAACAACCCTTCAAGGGACAGATGGTGGGTATGAATTCTTATTCTCACTTTATAAAGAAAGAAACTGGGATTGGGGAAGATAAACCATCCTAATAATCAGGCCCATCCCAAAGTGCCAGGTCACGCCCTGCCCAGACAGTGGGAAGAGCCTCTCACAGGTAATGTTGGCCACACCAGAGTTTGCTGAGAAAGCAAACAGCAGCTGGGAGAGACACACAGATCTTAAGCTCCAATAAGCTGGAAGCTAGAAAATGAGAAGACCACAGAGACCTGGCTAGATCACTTTATAAGACCAGGAAGTTCACCTACTGTCTCATCAAAAGCATTTATTACATTCTAACTGAACTGAGCAAGGACAACTATCTCTGTCTCTGTCTCTCTTTCACACACACACACACACACACACACACACACACACACACACACACACAAAGAGAGAGAGCACACCTGTCTTCCAGCAGTTAAGTATCTAATGCAAATAATACTAACATAAACAACTGTCCAGGGCCCATGTAGGTAAGAGAACAAAAACATGGGATAAAGCTGTGGACTGACAGTATAGTCACATTGCATCTGCTAAGGGTAGGGCCGGGTGCCAGGTCCTAGGCATACCGAGATTGAAAAGATATGAAAGAGCTCAAATGCCAGGGTTGGGGCAGATGGGAACCCCAAGAATAACAGCACAAATCAGAAGGAGAGAAGGCTGCAGAGAAAGCAAGGAAGGGACAAATCCTAGATGAGCTGATCTTTCGGTAAGAAGGCAGCTCCTCAGGTGGCACACTGGAAGGAAGGGAAGGATACCAGCAGGCAGAGGGCAGCAGAGAGAGGCTGACTTAAATCTATCATCTGAAAGCAGATTTTTCAGCAGCTGCTTGAAGTGAGGAGGAAACATGCACATCACTAACCTCTTTCTGGCATTCTTCTAGCAAGTGGTGGACAAATGGGCCCAGCTTTAGTTGTACAATAAGCTGAATGAGGACTAAGAAGAAAGAATTAAATTAATTAAACACCTGACACACTCACCACAAGTATGAGGGACATGGAACACGGTCTTTTCTCTTAAGGAACTCATCCTCTAATCTGGAGCGGACAGAGTGGTTGGGCAAAAAAAATAGTGAAAATCCAAAGAGATCAATGTGAGTGAATGAGAAAAGCACGAGATGAGGTCTGAGGAGGGCGACATGACAGAATGTACCATCAGAGATAGCTTTCAGCTCTGCCCCAGTCCTCCAGTAGGAGGCAGGACCAACTTTTCTATTTCTAGCCAAATTATGCCTTTAGTCTAAGCTGGGCCCCCATAACATGTGGCATGTGGGGAATCAGAGATGCAGGAGCTACCCTTGGTAACACAAGAAGTAAGGAGCAGTGAAGGGACTAAAACTCAGGGGTCTCAACTCTAAATCCAGGGCTTTCTTCATTAGGTTATGTGGCTTCCACCCAAAAATTCAGGCAGGGGACCAGCCCAGCCTGTTCCTCCTGCCTGGGTCCAGAGGGCCTTGGGTCACACTTTTTCTCAATCACAAGGGATCATCATTATAAACACTGGATATCTTGTAGTTAAATAATGCAGTGATACCCTCATGACCCACTGTGGCATTTCTGCTCCCAGATGTTCTAAATTCTTTTCATACTTTTCCTATCTCTTCCTCACTTTCAGACTATCAGAGGTCCCTTCTCAATGCTGCCACAGTCCTGCCCATAGCATCCCCTCTCTGCCCCTTCTAACTCAAGCCTCCAAGATGGGCTTAAAAAACACAGAACCAGGTTGGCTTAAAAAGAAGCATGAGGAGACTTTTATATGGACTGATGCAAAGTAAACAGAGGAAAACAAAAGGCACAAGAGCCAAAAAAATGTAAATGGAAAGAAGACTGACAAGCACAAGACCCCTAAATAGAACCCTGTATAATGATGCAGCCTGGTCCCGAAGAAGAGATGAGAAAACACCCCTCCCTCCCTTCTCTGCAGAGGTTGTGGCCTATGAGTGTAGGTCACCGCATATGCTGTCTGACTCAGTGACTCTATTGGTTAGCTTTGCTCGACAACCTTTTCTTTCTTTCTTTTTCTTATGTGACATGAAGGCTGGCTTGCTAGGGGATGGGACACAGTGGAAACGAAGGAGATAGTAAGACAAAGGATGTTCACAAAACTTAAGCACCACTATGGAGGCCCAAGGGACTGTCCTCTCAGCAAAGGACAAGCACAGGCTTGATTGCCTAGCCTTTGGTCCATGCTGGCTCCTGACAGCTGTGATGCAGACATGTGCAGTGGCAGAGCGTAGCCTCACCTTTGATGGAGAGTTCCAGTATGGAATCATCCTCTATGCTGCGCAGGAGCCCTGGGGGAAGAACAGGAGAACAAGCCACAAGGACACTCTCAGCAAATATTCCACAACTGGGACTAGAGCCTTTTCTCTTCTCAGAATGTTTTCCCCTCGAGGCTCACACAGCACTTTCGTGCTCCTAATTCAGTACCTCAGAACCAGTCTTTTGATGAATCCCCATCCTGACTAAAAAGCGCTTATTCTTGGGGAAGGAGAGAGAGCGAGGCATATATGGCCCACTGCTCCATAGGCTACCACTACACCCCTTCCTAGCTCTGCTGATAATAAGCAGGAAAGAGTCAAACAGGACAAAGATAGCTCCCTAGCTATGTGACTGTGGGCAAGTCATGAGCCCTCTCTACCCACAAAATGAGGGGGTTGGTCTTGATGGCCTCCAAGGCCTTTTTTTGGCTCTACTCTACAATCCTAAACTCAGCAAGTCCAGAACATAATGCATCATCTTCCCCTCTAAACTTATTTTCTCTCCAAAGTTCCCTATTTCTGTTGGTGACACCATCATTCCCCTTGTCAGTACAAAGGATTCAAGATAGGAGATGGAAAAGTCAGAAGGGCTCAGGCTATGAAGAGCTTTACGCCAAACACAAGAACCTGATAAGAAGAGAGAGCACTACAAATGAACAGAAAGCTGGCTTTGAGACCAGGAAGACCTCAGAGGTTCAAGCTCCCCCTCAGAGCCACCCTGTGTTACCCTGGACAAGTGACTCACTTCTCAGGGCCCTAGGTACCACTAAGGCTGAAAAGTACAGAGGAGGTGCCACCCCGAATTGGTGGAGGGAGTTTCTTGCCAGGGAGTTCCCTATATCAGTAAGATCCCACATCCAGTCCTTAGAGGGAGTCACTAGGATTTACTGAGCAGAGGGATGTGACAGAGTTAGTGCTGTGCTTTACAAAAAATCATAGATAGCTTAGGCAAGAGGAAGCAAAGGCCTGAATGAGGGTGGTGGCTAGGTAAATGGGGAGAAGGTGACGTGCACAAAGGGAGGTGAACATGGAAACGACCAGATCAGGTAACTTAGTGATGCATGGGGTGTGGGAGAGTAAGGAGGGAACACTGAAGAGCCTGGCAATCAGGAAGATGACAGTACCTTCCATGACACCAGAGAAGTCAGGAGGGAAAGGCAGTGGTTTCTGTTTTGGATATGCTGAGTTTGATGTGCAAGAGGCCATTGGTGACCCCATCCCAGAGCTTGGGAGAGAAGTGAGGGTTGGAAATATAGAGCCCTGGGAATTGTCCCCCTGCATGGAGATGCCAGCTGAATCCATGGCAGCAGATGAGAGAGAGCAGAGAGAGATGGGCAGAGTTCCCAAGAAGAACCCTTGGGGCCTCCAAAGTTAGGGGGCATGATTGTGATGAAGACCCAGTAAAGGAAATGGAAAGGGAGTGGGCAAGTCAGGCAGGTGGGAGGAGAACCAAGAGTAAGTAGAAGCACAAAAACACAGAGAAGAGAGTATTCAGGAGAAAAGATGGGTGGCAAAAGGCATTTATAGATCGGGCAATGTGCTAAGCACAGGGCCAGAAATACCAAAAAAAACAAAACAAAACAAAACCACAGCTCCTATGCTCAAAGGGCTCATGGCCAACACACAAAAGAGAGCTGGGAGGAAGGGACCCATACCGAGTGGACATCAAAGTTGGGAAGGTTAGAAGCAGAGCTGGGAGGGGGGCCCTCCCCCAAAGGGAAGGCCTCTAGGAGGAACTTGCCTGTAAGAGCTGGGGACTGCACTGGCAGAGGGATAGTGAGGAGGCTGTAGGCAAAGACAGATGGCCCAAGGTGATGAAGCTCTGACTGAGGAAGTTCCAGGTCAGAAGAAGCTAAGGCATGGGGACAAAGAAAAAAAGGGATATAAAACAGACCTGGGAGGAAAGGGGCATGAACAATGGTAGATGGTGCCCAGAAGCCACCAAGAATGAGGATCAGGAAAATAATGTGAGATTTGGCAATGAAGAAATCATTGGCAAATTTGGAGAGAGCAGATCATTGAAGGGTAAAGTCAGAAGCCAAATTTAACAGCCTTTTCAAGGCGTTTAGGAGATGGGAGAGAAAAAGAGAGGGAGGATGGCAGTTAGTAGACAGTGTGGGGTCTAGTGAGGAATGGGAGAGATTAGAGCATGTCTTTAGGCAACCAGTTAAGTATACTGGGAGAGATGAATATTAAAGAGTGCTGGTGATAGCAGGACAGTCTGTTTGTAGGGATGAGTTCAAGAGTATTTGTTGAAGGGTTGGCCTTGGCAAGGAGAAGGGCTGGCTCATTATCAAAGACCCGAGGACACAGCGGGGAAAGATGGCAGAGACATAAGATGAAAACAAAAAGATACATTCTCAGGAAACTGTCTTCATCTTTTTGATGAAGTACAAGGTCAATTCCTGAGCTGACAAGCTGGAAGTAAAGAGGCTACAAGAAGAGAGAAGAGGAAGTCTGGAACGGTCGCTATGGAACCTAGGGACCCAGGGAGGTAGGAGCCTGGTGAGATCAGCTAATATTGATTCATGGGTTCCATGACTGCCTTCAGCTCCATTCTGCAGTCCATGACGTAAGGATGCAGATGGCAGGAATAATCCAGGGCTTAGCTTTGGCAAGGCAGGACTGTTGATAAGAAGGCAAGCTTAAGGAATGATGAAAGGCATGGGTCAGAGACTTGTATGAGCTATGACAGAGTAACTTCAGCAGGGCCAGAAGAACAGCTTACACAACCGCAACACTGTAAAGACTAACACAGAATGATAAAAAATAATTATGATAAAGGAATTTCAGAGTTCACGAAAATGGAGGTGGAACACTGGGGATGAGGGTAAAATCAAGGGAATAACCATCCTTGTGTGTAACTGAAGTAGAAAGGAAGTGTAGCTCACAGTAGCTGATGAATGGACAGAGGAACAGGGAAGTTAGCATATTTAAGGGAATATCCAAATAGACAATAAAGTCCATAGTCTGGGGATAGGGACAGAAAACTGTGGGGGCAGGCACTAACTTTACTGAGGAAGAAGAAAGAACATCCTGTAGGTCTATAGGTGATGGTCACTAGGCTCCAGATTGGGGAGTAAATGTGGACAGGGTGAACCTTAAAGAGAAGTCACTGAGTAATGGCAACTTCTGGAAGTCTGCAAGTAGCCATGGGGACCAAGGAGCATCCTGACTACCCCTCCCCAGTGTCAGTGAATCGAAGAGAAAGAGGTACATCCAGGACCAAAAAGGATGGCCAGACATAGTGTCATCTGTGAGTGACAAAAGACAGGAGTGAGAAAAGGAAAGATTTAGGATGAGAAGTTCTCATTAATTCCACAGCTACAGGAGTGAAAGAAGAGATTCAGAAACAAAGGCAATGGAAAAACAAAACACATAAATAAAGTATTTTCTAAAACTAAACACAATCCTGCCCCCACAAGGCTGCTTACATCTGCTTTCTTCTCTATCCACATATGCACTGCCTTCTTGCTAAGGCTGACTATTCTCAATGTAACCAATCTTCCTCCTCCCCAATTCATCTTCCAAAGAGCTGTCAAAGTACTCTTCCTAAGGTGCAGGTCTGACCATACTACCCCTTGGATGCTCAGTCCAGCACATAAAGCTGTCCCCACTCCACCCTCTTCAGTCTTATTACCTTATTCTCTTTCACCCCAAGTAGTGCTAGCTATTTCCTGGACTCCCCTCCCTCTCCTGCCCCTGCCCATTGATACAAGCCATACCCTCTGACTGGCACGTCCTCCTTCCTCCTCATCTTTGTCTTTCCCTTTAAGGCTCAGTTCAGTCATATCCTCAAGTATACCTTCCCTGGTCCCTCCAATGGTCATCCATCTCTCCCCCCATCAGATTACTTCAGATTTTTCTATGGTTATGCACGGTGGCATCCAGCAGGAGAGAAGCTCCTGCACCTAATAGAGTGCCCCACACAGAGCAGAGTAGACAGAGTAGACACTAAATCTACTTTTGGTAGAGGGGGATGGAATTCACGACCCATGAGGCACAGAGATAGCCTTTCAGTGCACATGCTGACATCCCCTAACTTGAGGTCCCCAGAGGAGAGGGGCATCGCATGGCAGAAATACACACATTTCTTGACATAGACTTTTCTGGGTCCTCTCCCTATTCTAGGCACCTCCCCCTTCCTCCTTCCACCAAATCCAGCAGTTGTCAGTGGACTTGTACATGAGTTGTCCGTGTGATCTCCCTGCAGGCCTCCTCAAGGAGCCTGCTGGGTCAGACACTTCTGAAGGCCCCCTCAGGACACCCACTCTTGCTCACCAAAAAGGATGCCTATGAGGTGGGTGCAGACTGTCTCATTCTGAGCCAGGAGCTGTGTGACCAACGTGGTGTGCTTCACGAGGGCATCATGGAAGCAGGACAACATATGCTTCTTGCGCACCAACTTGAGGGTAAAAAAGAAAACAATGTTCCATGGCCAAGTACTGGAAGGCCACATTTGAAACTGCTCTTCTCATCTCTTCCCTGCTTCACATTCACGTCACAAGATGGCATAGAGTGGATAGCCTTGTGACCAATACTTAATGTAGGGGTAGGTCTTTGCACATGAGAGCCAGGACAGTGGGTCTGGGACTGGGAAGTCCAAAGGCAGAAATTTCCTCCTTATGCAAAGGCCCTGGTGCACTGTACAGAGTTGTATAGGAGGAGGAGAGGTCAAGTGACTTATCCGTGATCATACATATGGTATGTGTCAGTGATAGTGTTTGAGTCCCAACTCCAAGGTCAGCCTTCTGTCTGCCTCATCCCACTGCCTCTCATTTCTGTGAATACTTGCCTTACAAACATTAGGTGCTTAATAAATGTCCATGTGGTTAGATCAGATCCAGCACTTAGCACAGCTATTTAATAGATGCTTGTTGTTGACTTAAGGTCTATTTCATGGGAATATTGGAGTTACATACAAGAAACCATCTAATTAAACTTAAGAGATCAGAGCCACCATCTTAAAGGGCTCCCCATTTTATACCGGGCATACTCCATACAAGTAATGTGACAAGGTGATGGTAGAGGAGGTGTGTGGAGAAGTAACCTGGGGAAGTCATAGTACCCCATTGCATTCGTCTGCTCCTCTCCTGATTGGACTGGGGCAGATTGGTGATTCTGTCCCTTCTGTGTGGCCTAGACCCCTCTGGTAGTCAGCTTGGTGAAGCCTAAGGACCCTTGCTCAGACTCATGTTTTTAAATGCTTAAAATGCATAAGGTTACAGAGGGAAATCAACCATTAGTGAATATAAAGATGTAACTTTTTTTCCCATCCACGTTCACAGAAATCTACTCATGGACCTCAAGTTAAGAATCCATTCCCTAGTTTTTCTGTGCCATCTTTTTTTACTCTAAATCTCATGGGCCAATGGAAGTCTCCAAGAAAAGTAACACAACAGGGAAATAAACGCTGACCACTGACTAAATGAATGAGTGGAGCAGTAGTAACACCTTGTGGTGAAAGGTGAAAAGTGTAAAAGCCTTTGAGAGAGAGAGAGGAGACAGAGACACAGAGACAGAGAAAAAGACAGAGAGAGAGGGAGGGAGAGGGAGAGAGAGAAAAAGAGAGAGAGAGAGAGAGAGAGAGAGAGAGAGAGAGAGAGAGAGAGAGAGAGAGAGAGAGAGAGAGAGAGAGAGACTTTACAGGCTCATAGGCACAGTTAGACTGTACCAAAGCAGCCAAGCTAGAGTCAGGAAGGCCTGAACTCCAATCTGGCTTTAGACCCGTGCTAGCTGAGTGACCCTAGACAAGTCATTTCACCCTGCATCAGTTTCCTCATCTGTAAAATGGGTTGCAGAAGGAAATGGCAAACCACTCCAGTATCTCTGCCAAGAAAACTCCAAATGGGGTCCTGAAAAGTGACACGTGATTGAACAACAAGAATCAACCAAAATAGGAATCCACTGGCTGATGAACCCATCCTTATCAATTAATGGGAAAAGTCATCTGGGCATTAAATCACAGAAGCTCAAGCTACTCTGGGGACTAGGATTCCTTTTTTCTCTGGCCTTATCAACTCTTTTCCCCTCACCCACTTATTTCATCTCTACAATGGAAATAATTATGACACCAGACTTTGTTGGGCGTGGGGGGACACAGAAAGGGAAAAGAGCCCAAAGGATTGACTGAGTACTGAAGGAAGGTCAGGGTCTGAATGAAAGTAAACACTGAGAGTTGGGCGCTAGGGAATGACAAAAGGCTAGACACTTAAGACACTGAAGAAAGGTTTGGACAGCCTAAGGAATGAGTGCTCGGGGGCTAAGGGGGAAGAAAAACAGCAACAAAACCCTGGACAGGAGAAAGCTTAGGACTCAGGTGAACTAGTTACTAAGGGAAGTACTGGGTAAGGAATCTCCACCTCCAGCACACAACACACAGCAGAACAGAATATTGACAGCAAAGAGTGTTTGCTTCAGTATCCTGGGTGCCTAGTACAGAGTCTGGCACATGGAGGGCACTTAATAGGTGCCTGTCAAATGAATGAATGTCTACAGAAAGAGAAAAGTAAGAACTGCAGGGAGGGTGCAGCCTGAGAAGACTGGGTACTAGGAATAGGCTGGGCTGGGGGTACTTGGAATGAAGCTAAAGGGAAGGCAGAAAAAGAGGATTAACTGTGGTGGGAAATACAACATTCCCAGATTGCTTTGAGATTGCCTCTGAAAACCTCTGAAAAGTGGCTAAACGTAATTAGTGAGACTCTGGAGGAGTGCTGGCGGGGAGGCCCTCTTAGCCAGAAAAGGAAGGGGGCATGAGCCTTGGTAAGTTGAGGGGTGCCAGTGGTTTCGTCCAAGGGAGCTCCAGGTTTAGTGAGGAGACCTATGTGGGTTGGAAACAGGAAGATCTGGATTCAAATTCCACCCGTCACCGTGCGTCCCTGAGCGAGTCAACCTCTGTGTGCCTCGGTTTCCCCATCTGTAAAATGGGGATAATACCAGTACTACTTGTGTTATTTTCCTCACAGGCTGATGAGGCTCAAAAAATATAATTCTGTGTGTGTCTATGTATATATGTACATGTCTACGCATGGAGGCATATATAATGCATAGATCAACAGAAAGACCGATAGATCTCCAGAACTGATGAAACTTCAACCCTGAGCATTAGACGTGAGGAAAGCTGGCCGGACGAAGGGAAGAGGCTTTGGCGGAGGCGCAGGCGCAGTGGGTTGGGAAGCTCGCAAAGCCGAGTGGGGGGAGGGGAGCGCAGGCGCAGTGAAAGGCAGCAGGGAGAGGTGGGGGGAGGGAGGCTCAGAAGGTGCAGGCGCAGAAGAGAGCCGCACCGAGACGCCGCTCACGGGCTGCAGCAGCTCCAGGGCGCAGGCCAGACAAAGGCGGGGCGACCGAGGCAGCAGCCACCGCGGGTCGTGCCGGAAATGGGCCCGCTCGTAGAGCAGCAGCGCCGCTCCCGTTGCTTCGTCGTCCCCTCCGAGCTCGGGTCTCGCCTCCATTCTCTCCTCACTCAGCCCTGGCACCAACACCTCCTCAAGCACGAAGCAAGCGTGCTCTGCACACGCAGCGGGAGCGGGCCACAAACTAGGCTCTGCGAAATGCGCCTGCGCGGGCCAGAGAGACGTGGTCACGTGGAGACTGGCCTGGTGAGCCACTTGCAGAGGCCGCCAGGCTCCAGCAACGTTTTTGTTAATCTCTCATGCTCTCGGATTTGCAGCCACTCTGAGTGCCTGATGAGAATCACGGGCTTGGAAGGATCTTTAATACACAATCAGCAAGCTCTGACCGAGCCTGAGTTGATATAAAAGCAGTTACTAAGGGGGATACAAATCCTAGAGCCCAGGCAGCCCCGCTTGTTCTCATGGGGGAGGGGGAATCCCCAGGGGAGGTTCCGGAGGCTGAGGCCGTGGAAAGACCCGTTTTTGTGCTGAGAATTAAGCTTTCTGCCAATCAGCAAACGTAGATTATCAGATGCCCATTTTGTGAGGGGCGCCCCAGAAGAGGCCAGGGGCAGCCCCTTCAGGATCCCAAAGTGTGTGGGGGGGGGGCGGGTGTAGCCTGAGGACAGCCCTAAACTGACCAGGTGGTGTAGACAGGCCAAGCCCGAGAAGACTGAGCAGGGGCACGAGCAATGATGGGGAAGGGGAAAGGCTTCCCATGGGAGATGGCCCCCAGGAGTGTGTGCTAGTGGGTCGAGATGTACTGGAAACGCAGGCTTAGAACCCAGAGCTCCAAGGTCCGGTTTTCAGAACGAGCAATTTTTCCCAGACATCAACAAATGCCACAAACAAAGTTTTAGTTTTTTGTGTTGTCTAGACTTAAGCGATGGATAAGATATTAGTAATGCAAATCAAACTTAAAAGTGTCTTTTTTTTTTTGAGAGCCAGTTGTTAAACATTTACAAGTGCACCTCTGGTCCAAAATGCTTAAAAGGCATTTAAAAGGTGATGTGGGACTGGAGTTCAAGAAAGCGACTAGTGCTGGACAAATAGACCTATCCTTACCTATATCTATATATCTGGGAAGTATTCTGCATGGAGATGATAATTTAATCCAAATCTATGGGAACTGATGAGATCACCCCCAAGAGAAAGCAGAGAGGAAAGAAGCCCCACAATAGAGGATTGGAGGGCACCCACAGAGAGCGGGTGGGACCTGCATGAAGGGCCAGCAGAGGAGACTGGAAATGTGTGATCAGACTGGGAGGAGGAGAGCCAGGAGAAAATCCAGATTGAGTGAGAGATGGATCAAATGAACCTAAAAGACAGAGGTTACTGAATGATGGTGGTTCAGGGAGACTCTGCAAGTGGCCATGAGGGGCAAAGATTCTTTCCTACTAGTGAGTGGGGGAGGGCACATATGAGTGCCAGGCTGCTGCAGCTCCAGGAAGCCAGGCCAGGTCTCCACAAAAGCTAGAAGGTGGAAGGAATGAGAAGGGAAAACGTTTAAGATGAAAGGTGGTCCAGTGAGGTCAGGTGGATTTGAAACATGGTGGGGTGGGTGGAATGGAGGGGGATTGGAATAAGGGAGCAGTAGGAGGGGTGAGGGGATGGAGTTTGTGTATGGGCAGTCAGGAGTTCAGAATCACTGGGACAGGGAAGAGTCTTAGGGTATAAAAGTCTCCCAGCCATCAAGGAATGAATGAGTCTAAGCAGTAGATCAGTGTCTGGAGAGGGAGGCAGATGATAAGATTGTCAAAGCCCAGGTCCAGCCTCCCTATAAGTGGTGATGTTGTGTCTGTCCTGTAAGGTCTAGCAGGCAGGGGTACAGACTAGGGAAGTCTCAGCAAAGAAAAGACCTCAGGTCCAGTCTGAATGGTCTGCTGAGTACTAGAGAAAGTCAGGAGGCATGTTGTCTGCAATGGTGCTGACACAGAGCTCCCTGAGAGAGCTTTAGCACTGAGATGCTCTGGTTAGGGACTGACCTGGGGCTTTCATGGAAGTCTGAGATAGAAGGAATTAGCAGCCCAGGAGTGGGACCACTGAGACAGGATAGTGTGTGGACCAAGCTGAATACAAAGCCACCCTCTCACCTCAGGTAATTGGAGAGATTGGCCCAAGTTCATAGGTAAGCATGGACATTAAGTGACTCCTACCATGTTCCTCTACCTTCCCCAAGCCTTTGCAATCACTCCTGTGAACCAGTAAGCATAGGCATGGGGGAATACTGGTGTGGAGACTCCTTGCAGCCTGTCTCACTGACACCCCTGATTGTGCTAACCAAGTGTTTCTCTGACACAGTTTATGTCCATGGCAAGACCTAAACCCTACTCTTCTTGTCTCCAAGGTCAGCATCCCAGATGGACTAGAGCATCAGAACTTCCCAAAATAATATGGGTGGAGTATGTTCTCTGTTCTTTGCAGCCCAGCTGCCCTGGGCACAGAGACATTAAATACCTGCTCAGGCCTTTCTGACTTAGAGGTCACGTCCTCTCCATTACCTGTCTCACTAATCACCAAACCATCACTAACTGTTGTGGAGAAAGTGTCAAGTTCAGCTTTCAGTATTATAGGAGTAGGAACTTGTACAACTTTATCTCCTCACAATCACTGTTGGGGGTGCCAACATGAAGAGTCCCATTTTACAGATTAGGAGAAGAGTCTTTCCTACTAGAAAATAGCCACTGAGTGTCAGAGCCAAAGGTTGAACCCAGCTCTCCTGCTTCTAAGTCAGCACATTTATTCCTCTAATAGGCTAGGATTTATCTAGCCTGTTAAGTCTGTGGTCCCCAGGTTAAGAACTTCTGTTCTAATGACTGATGGCCTTCTGTGAATTTGGAGCAAGGAGCTTCTTGCTCAGGCTGCCCCTTGATCCCGTGAGACATTTGTAAATCTGTGCATCTCCTTTCACTGCTGTGGTCTGAGTACAATTCAAAGGGCCAAAAGGAATTCCTTTGCAGGAATGCCAGGGCCACATGCCAATAGAAACCCTGGTTCACTTGTCTGGGCTTCTTCCCATCCCCCATTCAACAGCACTGATTCAGAAGCTTCAGAATCTTTCTTTGCATTGAACTGGCATCTCTCTCCCCTACCCAATCATTCCCCCTTTTACCTGGTATCCTCAGATGGTTCAGCCCCCCCACCTCCCACCAGTCCCCTACTCATTTTCTTCTTCTGAAAGATAAGTCTCCACAGCTCTGGGTCCCCATTCTCCTCTGAACACCAGCTTATCAATCTTCTCTCCTAACCTGCTCTTCTGCTGTTAAGTATAGCATTCTCGACAACATGGGGTCTCAGAAGAGAAGCAGTACTGGGTCTGGAATCAGGAGACCTGAACTTGAAGCCTAATTTTGTGCCTTTTTTGTGACCTTGAGCCTGTTGCTTGACTTCTCAGGGGAGGGGAGTGGGTCTTAAGTTTACCTATATGTAAAATTAGGACCTTGGCCCAGATGACCTCTGAGGGCCCTTCTGGTTCTAAGTCTATGAACCCCAAGGGAACAATGGAGGAAAACTCCACAAGTCAAAAAAGCCTGAAAAAGCAACTTTTACTAGAGGCATTCTCTGGCACAGGATCTGAATCTGGGGCCTATTTGTTGAAGTTGAGCCGGGTTAAAAGATTTCTCAGTCGTTTCACCCAGCTGGCTTTGGTAGGTACTTGTTCACTCTGAGGGGTCTGTGCTGATGATTCCCCCATCCCATCATCATAGAAGGATCCATCTGGGGGTGGAGAACCCCTTTCCAAGTGCAGGGAAGTGTAGCTCTGGTCAGACCCTTCAACCTCTTCTCTGTCCCAAGTTCTCCCAGGAAGCCCAGCCTGGGGTGTTTCTGAGCTCCTGGCCTCCCTTAGGAGGTCGAGATCCTCTTGGCATTGATTGTAGTTGGAAACAGAGGTTGCTGAGCTAGCTTGCCTCAGGGACCAGGGCATCTTGTTCATAAAGGCCATGCCCAGTCTCACAGCTACAGTTCGAAAAGGTCTTTTCGTCCTGCCTGGGGAATAAGAAGAGGCCCCTGACTCAGGTATCTTTCCTCCCTGAGACCAAAAGCTCCTTTTTCTCTGTTCTGCTGGCAAGAGGTGAACTTCTGAGCTGTGACTCTGGGGGGTGTCCCCACCAGAATCCCTCACATTTTGTGTTTGAGGGGCTGAAGGCATTGACCAATGACACACCATAGTCCAGGGCAGAGCCTGACTGTCTCGGAAGACCTTTGGGTTCAGCTCCTTTTTGCAGGGATCTTGGGGCCAATCCTCTACCATTAAGGCCCCAGGACCTGGGCTCCCTAGCTTCAAAAAGACTCCCTGGGCTGCATTAGAAGGGCCTGGCTGTAGCTCTGAGCTGCTCCCCCTGCTTCTGGGAGATGCCTCCTCTGCGGCCTCCTGACTGCCCCTCCACTCCCAGGCCATGGTGGATGGGGAGTCTTTGGTGCTGAATCCTGTCTGCTCCCTGGTGACACCTCCCAGGGGGCAGTCTGAGATGACTGGCAGCATGGCTCGAGACAGAGCCTCATCGCAGAGACTGTGCAGCCCCCAGAGGTTTGGGGACTGTTTGGGCCCCTTAGGTCCATCAAGGTTGATAGAGAGGCTCTTCATGTCAGGACAACCTGGGTCATTTTTCACTTTTCTCTTTCTGGGTGGCATGGGCACCTTCTGGGCTTCCTTCTCTTGGCACTTGAGTCCTTCCTTGAATTGGATAAGTGGCTGTAGCTCAAGGTTAGGCATGCAACTGGCAGCCTTTGGAAGGCTTGGGTCCTGGCAGGCAGGGCTTCCTCCTGCTACACACCTGCTTTGGGTTGTCATCTCTCCCAGGTCAAGCTCACCTTCTTGAGTCTTTGACTCTTCCTTACTGATCTCCTCCTCTTCTGGGCTGGAACACTGCATGCTAGCATCAGAAGGTGAAGAGGGCCCCATTAGCTGAAACAGCCACTCTGACTCCTGAATCCTTCGAGGGAGACCCCACTTCAGATGAGTGATCTTGCGTCGCATGAGGGATTCCAGAAGGAGCCGGGAGCTTTTCTTTAGGGTTGGTCCCTTTGGGGATACAGCATGAGTTGCTATAACAACCCCCTTGGAATCAGTATCTGAGGGTATTGGGGCACAGTTGCTATCTTCTGGGGGTATAGCAAAAAGGGGAAGAGGAATTAGAGTCTGACTTTCTTCACTCCACCCTGGGAGAGGTGTATCATGGTGGCTGAGTTCCAAGGCAGTGCCCCCAGCTTGGCCACACTGGTGTTGATACTGACCTGGCATGAGACCAGTGCTACCTCCTGCCCTCAGCTCCCTTCCAGGGAAGTCTTCAGGAATGTCCTGAAGACTGTCCTCCCTTCCAGGGGGCTGGAGACCCTCCCACATTTGAACCAATGGCTGTGTCAGAGGAGTAGTATCGGGGGATCCCTCAGGAGCCTCCAGTTCCTGGTCTGAGGCTTCTGAGTCAGCATCTTCCAAAGCTGGGCCCCATGGGAAGCTGGTATCTTTGTAGGTGTGACTTTCCCCTCCTGAGAAATTGGTTTGAGAACCAGCCTCTAAAACATCTTCACCTGCAACCAACCCCTCCTCCACTCCCAAAGTCTGGGTCGTCAGAGTGCCTTCATCCCTGGTCAGCTGCTGGTCTCTCTCTGGTTCCTGTGCTTCAGGCCCTTCCATCAGCTGATCCACAGACATGCATGGCTGTTCAAAGGATAGCAGAGAGTGGCAGGGCATCCTCTCAGGAGCTGATGGGGGATCATGAAGGGGAATTTCCTTTGAGACTGAGAGAGGTGCTGGGAGGATGACAGATGTCCTCTCTGGGGTCTGCTCCATCCAACCTGGCCCCTCCAGGACTTGGGACAGGGGGACCTTGCAGAGAAGATGAGCCTGGATGTTGCAGACCCCCCAAGCAAACTGCCAGCCTCCCAGAACATGTAGCTCCTTCTGGTATTCCTCTAGACACCTACAGGTGCTCGGGAAGAGTGGGGAGCAGATACCAGGCTCACCAGATTTCTCAAGGCCTGTATGTCCTGACACCTGGGAGAGCAGGAACTGGACCCAGGATTCCCGGAGCTTCTGGGGTGGTCCCCACTTTTGCCGGTGGACTAACTTCTGGACATGGATTTCCAGGCGCTTTTGGGTGCAGGGACAGATGGAGAGCCCAGGAGATGGCACAGGGATGGCTAAGCGGTACCAGGGAGGCACTGCCCACTTCAGCAGTGACACCTATGGGATAGAGAAGGCAGATAGCATCAGGATAGAGGATGGGCTTGTCATGGCCATTTCCCCCATGCCCTTACCTCCCACAGAACCTAACATCCAGCAGAGCGCTCTGGGAGCCTGACTGCTGGCCTTCTTGTGTCCTAGCTATGTGACTTTGGAGAAGCTTCTCCCCAACTCTAAGCCTGTTTCCTCAACTATAAAATAATGGAGTTAGCTAAAATGATCCATGAAGACTTTGCCAACTCTAAATCCTACAATCTCTCTGATTTCTGTCATAGTACATGTAAGTCAGCCCTCCTCTGTTCCCACAATCCCCCTTAGGTCTTCCAGAACTGCCTTGACTGCAGATCTTCCCCACTCTTTGTCTACTCTAGTCTATGAGAGCTCACATTTCCATAGTTTGCAAAGCACTTTCTTCACCACAACCCTGTGGTGCAAATAAACATAATCTCCATTTTCCAGAGGAAGAAATCCTCCTGTAACACCCACATTCATCCTACCTAGAACCAAGTCTCCATTACCTTCATGTTCTAACCCCTTCCACTCCCCATCCCACTATGGGACCCAACCCCTAGTGGGTTCTCAGTATCTTTGGACTTGGTGGCATGATTGGGCAGGGAAGAATCCATCAATAAGCTTTTAGTAAGGACTTTCTATGTGCCAGGCAGACATTGTGCTAGGCTCTGAAGACCCAAAGACAAAAATAGTCCTTGCCCTCCAGGAACTTACCTTCTGTAGTGGGAGACATGTCATGCCAACATGAACCAATTTGGCAGATGAGATATAAGCAGCACAGAGAGAGAGAAAGGTCTCAGGGAGAAGGTGGTGCTTTAACTGAGCTTTGAAGGAAGCTCAGGATTCTAGGAAATGGAGGTGAGAATGGAGGGACATTTCAGACACAGACAATAAGACTGTGCAAAGTTGCCTTCCTGGGAAAAGGAATAGACAATGTGAGGACCAGCAAGAAAACCTATTGGGCTGAAGCACAGAATGCTCAAAGTGGGTTAAAGTGCTATAGATTCAGAAACGTAGGCTGGTTCTAGGTTGTGAGAGGTTTAAATGTCAAGCAGAGGAGTTTGTATTTGACCTCCAGTAACTAGAAGAGGGCTGGAATACAGAAGTCATTTAATAAATGCTTGTTGATCAATTGAACTGAGAGAGCCATTTGAATTTATTGAGAAGGGTGGTGACATGGTAAGACATTTTGCCTTAGGAAAATCACTATAGCAGCAGCTCCCATACCTCTCAGCCCATAGATGAGAAGGGAGTTAGACAGCTGGTCAGAAGGAGATTAAAGGGGACCCTTGACTGGCATTGGGTGAAGGACTCTGTTGCATTGCCCATACTTAGATCCAGGTCACTGTCCTGGGTCATGGTCCCAGGTTGAGAAGGAGTACTAACACACCAGAGCTTGTAGCTAAACATGAGGGGGCCTTAGTCACAGTTCCAGGGTGGAAAAGAGTGCTTGTGGTTGCTTACAGACCAGAGCACAGGCCAGGAAAGTAGTAAACATATCTCTTGTTAGGTTATACCACCTTGGAAGAACTGAAAACTTACAAACCCCCAGAACTAGCTTTGAAAACAGCAGCATGAAAAACCTGAAGCTTGGGACAGTGCTTCCTCCACCCAAGGAGCAAAACCCAACTTTAACATAAAGTTCAAAGTCAAGAAATAGGCTGAAATAATGAGCAAACAACTAAAAAGAAGAATAAGATAAAAAAAAGAACTTGACCGTAGAAAGTTACTATGGGGACAGAAAAGATCAAAACACAAACTCAGAAGACAACATAGTCAAAACTGCTACATCTTCAAAGCCTCAAAGAAAAATGTGAACTGGACATAAGCCCAATAAGAATTCCTGGAGGCACTCAAAAAAGGAGTTTAAAAGTCCAATAACAGAGATGGAGGAAAAAGCGGGAAAAGAAATGATAGTGATACAAGAAAATCAGGAAAAAAGAGTCAACAGCTTGGTAAAATAGGCACCAAAAAATACTGAAGATAATAATACCTTAAAGAGAACCAGACTAGGCCAGAATAGGCACAAAAATCCACTAAAGAGAAAAACTACTTAAAATGCAGAATTGACCAACAGAAAAAAAAATATATATATATATAAATTCAGTGAAAAACACCATAAAGGGGGCGGC
>CM053597.1:166393704-166454674 GCA_028646575.1 Pseudocheirus occidentalis | reverse complement strand
AATTGTTGATACTGTGAATATTGTACTGAATCTTGATTTGTAATGTAATAAACAGAGTGTTCACTAATACTGTGTAATCTGAATCTTAAAAGCTGTTCACAGTAGCATTCTTTTAGGAATCTACTGTTGATTGGCTTTACACAGGGGTGCTTAAATTCCTGCAATCTACAATAGGGATAATAATCCCTTGGTTCTCTGGGTGCTTTGCTGCCCTCTTTTCAGCCAGAGCAAGGGCACTTAATAGATGCTTCTGGCAGACTGGTACTTTCCACAGCTCAGGACCACATAGCCACTGTGTTTAGAAATTTGCTTTTCAATTATGGAACTGAATCTTGTAAGCTAAAAGTAAATAAACAAGACAATGGAAAAAAAAGTGCTTTTCTTTGTGCTCGAACAGCAGGCTATTCCCAAAGGTCCCTTTCCTAGCTATTAGGGCATTATGGACACTAGGTGGTGAGGTGGAGGATCAAGCACTTTTTGCAGAATCAAGGAATTGGACCTCAGATGTTTACTGGTTGTGGGATCCTGGGCAAGTCACTTGCTTGCCCCCCTGTAACCTCTGTTTGTCTCAGTTTTCTTCTCTGTAAAATGGGGATAATAATACCACCTACCTCATAGGGTCTTTATGAGGATCAAATGAGATAATATTTGTATAGTGCCTAGAATGCAGTAGGTGCTATAAAAACGTTTGCTAGTATTATTACAACCTTGTATTTATTTGGTCTAGGCCGCTGGATGAGGCAGTGGACAGAGCACCAGGCCTGGAGTCAGGAAGAGTTGAGTTCAGATCCAACCCCAGATACTTCCTAGTTGTGTGACCCTGGGCAAGTCAATTCACCCTTGTTTGCCTCAGTTTCTTCCTCTGTCAAATGAGCTCTGGAGAAGGAAATGGCAAACCACTCCAGGATCTCTGCCAAGAAAACCCCCAATGGGGTCATGAAGAGTTGTACATGATTGAAAAATAAGTCAACAACAAATTTATTTGGTCTATGGTTTGTGCTACCTACGCAAGCCTCATGAATCTTGTGCACTGCTCTCTTAGGGAGACTAGAACTCCTGGCCTGAGGGGAGAAGGAGAAGGACCTTGAAGCTGGCCACTGTTCTGGAGGCTCTGAGAGGCTATTGGGCTAGAAGAATCCTATCTACTTGTCCTTCTAAATTCTGCTGGTCAAAGGGTACAATTTTTAGGTTCAGAACAAAAAAGTCATTTCTCTGGTTGCTAATCCTTAGCTTACCTGCCTCCCCACCAAATAACATTACACAAAAGACCATCACAGACAGAAATCAGAAAAGGTGAAAAGAAAATACACAAGAGGGAATGTGCCCTTTGGATGAGAGTGAGAAGAGTGAGATGAGATCTGGCTCAGCCAGAAGAAAGGCCCTGATCTCACTGAGACCACAATTCCCTGAAATTCCTAGTGAGGGACATGCTGAGGAGCCAGCTGCCCCAAGTGTCTTTCACTTCTGAAGTCTTTTTATTTTTACTTCTTTAGCTTTTTAAGTGTGTATTGGTCAGTCTTCTGTATCTCACATTGCCATAGCTATCCCATGGATCCCTGCCACAGAGCCATGCCATAAAACAAATAGTATTTTTCAGAGGAAAAAATATCAGCACAACTGATGAAATATTTTAAAAGTTTGAAAACACATGCAAGCCTGCCTTTCTTTCTTCATGTTCCCTTTCTTTCTTCCCAGAGAGAATGGGTCTTGCATAATTCTCTGAGAATAATTGACTTTCTTCTCCAGAGCTCATGAACCAACCAGCCCCTCCTGAGTCACCAAAGTAAGCTCAGCATTCTCCCTACCAGTCAGCATATCAAATGTCTGGTTACTTGTGTCCCTGAACTTGGCCCAGTGCTACCCAATAAACACTTCATGGGTTGATGTCTGTGGTTCAAGCTCTAAATCTAAGACCCCATGAATGAATGAACCAATCAATCAATGAGCATTAATCAAGTACTTTTACTAAGTGCCAAAACACTGGAGATTCAAAGCAAATTTAGGGAGGTAATGGGTGTACAAGGGGGGTCCATACTAGGTGCTAGGTGCTGGGTATGCAGAGAAAAAAGACATTGCTTCCAACTCTTTCTTTTTACAGAGGAGGAAATTGGAGCCTGGAGAGGCCAATGATCTGTACAAGGTCACACAACCATTATGTAGGTGAGCAGGGTTCCATTCTATTCCCTCAGTATTCATTGAAACTCTCTTGCTGCTAGCAGAGAGCCCTGAACAAGGCTCTGGGGCAGAAGGCACCCCTCTCTGGAGTTTATAAACAGCCTCAAGAAAAGTCACAAGATTTGGCAAGGTCTCTGGGGACTTGATAGAGCAGGAGGGCAACTGTGGTGGCTGATGAGGAAGTGGCCATCTAAAGCCTCAGCAACTTTTTCTTTTTAAAAAACAAAAACTATGGTTTTAGTGATGCCTTTGGTTTTTAAAGTTAGTCATTTCAGTATCTTACATTCAGAGGAGTGTTCCCTGAAATTGAACCCTCTCTTGTGACAAACCTGGCCCCAGTGCCATCCCCCTATAAGGGAGGCTTTGTCTGGTTTAAGGAAAAAAAAAACCCACTACCCTATCCATTCTGACAAAACAGGCAGTATTCTTCACTTAAAGTTATCAGATAGAGTCGCCATTTATGGTGTTCTTCTGGCTCTGTTATAATTAGCCTGTGAAATCTTGGGCAACCCCTCCCCTTTGCCTCTCTGAGCCTCGTTTTCCCTATCTGTACACTGAGGGAGTCTGACTAGGTCAGGGGTTCTTAGCCTTTTTTGTATCATGGCCTTCTCAGGTAGGGGAAACTGGGTGGTCCAGTGAATACAGCACCAGGCCTGGGAGTCCGGAAGACTTGAGTTTAAGTTGTGAAACATTTTTATAGTGCCTACTATAAAATATAGTGTCAGGCACTGTGGTATACACCTAGGATATACAAAAAGACAAATAACTGTGACCCCTGCCCTCAAGGTTCTTACAATCTAAAGGGGGAAGGGGGGATGTGCCAGCAACTAAGGTCAGGGGTATCTCCAAAATGTTAAGGACAACAAAACAGTTACAACTTAAAGTCGAACTAAAACTACTAGAATGCCCTGTATGTCAACTGGACCTCCTCCCCAGAGGAAGGCAAGCTGGTGAAAAGCCTGGAGCCCAGAGACAGAAGGTCTTATACAAGGAACTGCAGGGAGGCTGGTGCTAGTTTTTAATATATGTGTATGCATATACATATACATATATAATATGTACATAATTATATATTATACAAACTATGTGAAACATATTAATACATCTATTAATGTATGTATGACCTTGTTTTGGAAGGGGGAAAGCAGGGCTATTAGAGGTAAGTGATTTGCCCAAGGTCACACAGCTAGCAAGTGTTGAAGTGGAAGACGGATTTGAACTCGGGTCCTTCTGACTCCAGGGCCAGTGCTCTATTCACTGAGCCACCTAGCCGCCCCTATCTTTTAAAATAACAAAGTCAAATTCACGGACCCCAAGTTAAGCTCTCCTAGCCCAGGGGACTTTGAGGATCCTTTTCAACTTTAATCTTGCATCGTGGGAGGGCCTTCTCTGGGAAAGGAGGAGCAGACTCTTGGGAGCAGCTCCAGGAGGCAGAAGTGGGGGCCCAGAGCGCTACAGGCTGGAGCGGTCTGGGTCAATGAAGAGGCTGATTGCAGAAGGTAAAAGAGCCTGGTCCTGGAGCCAGCAGTGACACCCGGCAGCTGGGAACAAGGGGAGGGGGGCGGAGCGGACTGGAGGGGAGAAAGGTTGGGCAGAGAGGGGGGTGGGCCCAAGGTTTCCGCGCGTGGCTCCGCCCCCTTTCCCAGCAGCCTCGGTACCCGGTACCCCGAGCGGGGCCTTTTCTACTCCAGGCGTCCTCCGTGAAGCTTTCGAGCCGAGAGGACTCGTCCTGCTCCTGCGATCCCAGCGCTCTTCCGAGGAGGGGGTCGGACTGCAGGGTCGCGAGGATGGTGAGTGTTCCAGGCCCGGCAGAGCGGGCCGCCTGCGTGTGTTGCGACGCGGGGGACGGCGGGCGGAGGCCGCGGGGCCCGAGCCGGGACTTTGCACGCTTCGAGCAGGCGCAGAGCTGGGGAAGTGGAAACATTTCGTCCTATCCGGCGGCGCCCTCCAGTGGCCGTGTTCGGAGCCTGGAGGAAGGGAGAGCGGGGCGGCTCCGAGCTCGAGGCTTGGGAACTGGAAACATTGTATTCTTCGCTGAGCTCGCAACCTTTAGTAGAAGCGGCGTGGGAGGTGGGAACGCGGAGGCTGAGGAAGTGGAGACTCCGAGTTCTGACTCCGAGTTCTAACTCCGGTCCACCCCCCCATTCTTCCCCCGCCCGCGGCTCCGCGTGGAACTCTGAGGGGCCTCTGCTTGGAGTCGGGGCGCGGTGGAGGCCCCGGGGAGCGGAGGAGCCTTCGGCGACTTCACGTGGGAGTGTGGCGGAAAAAACAGTAGAGCAGAGCGCCCTGAGCCGGCCGCGGCGCTGGGGGGCGCGGCCTCCACTGGTCCCAGTTTAGCGCGTAGGCCCCTGTGCACGTGGAGGAGTATGGCGGCTTGGCGCCCGCCTGGGTTGGGGCTTGTGACCCGTAGGCAGCCGGCAGGTGAAACGAGCGGGGGGGCAGGGTGTTTGGGCACTTAAGCTCGAGTCCGGGGCCACACCTTTCTGATTCCCTGTACTAGCTTTCTGGTCGGTAAAATGGAGGTGATAATTCATGCGGCTCCGCTTAGCAGCTACAAGCTGCCGGGGAAAAGCGATTGGTGAACCCCAGCATCTGGGTAATGCGTCAGGATTTCCGTGGTAGTCAGAGACTCCGACGCCCCTTCCTGGCTCTGCAGGCTGCCTGTCCCGTTAGCACCCTGGCTGCCTCCTGATGCCAGCCCCGGGCCAGAGGGAGGCACGTGGGAGGACCCAGGGGATACATGGTATAAATAGAGAATATAACCGAGGCTTGTGGAGCATCTCGTCCCCAAACCCTGGGCAGTCATCTCTGGAAGATAGAAGCTTGTCTTCGAGTGCCATCTTTGTGGGGCTGCCTACTAGACGGAGAACAAGCTCCTGGATGGCTGCTGGGCCACAGAGAGCCTCCGTAGTTTGCCCAGAGTCCCACAGCCAGGACCCTGTCGGGTGGGCACCCTCCTTACCTAGACCTGGTAGTTGAATTGAATCGTATCTTACTTAGCCCATTATGGGTACAGTGAACAGCGCCTTGGATTTGGGGGCTGAGGATAGGAAGGTAGGGAGGAGACTTGAGATTGTGGTGGACTCTAAATGTTTGTCTGGGGCCTTTTTTCCTGGGGGCAGTTGGGCTCCACCGAAGGTGTTTGAATAGGTAAGGAACTTGGTGGGACTGCGCTAATTAGGAAGATTGTTTTGGCAGATGTCGGAAGGAGAGGGGAGGGATCTAGGGCATTTCTGACTCCCAAATCTAAGAGGAATTGGGTCACCGTCCTGGCTTCCCTCATCCCCTCCTGCTTTGGTTTTCTTTAAGGATGGGAATTTAAGGTTTTGTCTTTGCTTGATCGGGAGACCCTTATTAATGCAGAGTTTCTGGTCTAAGGATGGAGGGCCACAGGGGCCCTTACTCTGTAAGCAGGAGTTAGTCACCCTTGGGAGAAAGTACAAAGGCACCCTGATCCCAGAACTCGGCACCTGAGGCTGTTGGTATTCTGGGTGAGGCATTCAAATGCTGTCACCCTTTTGTGATAATTCTTTGGGCTGCTTCAGCTGGATGGGGAGCTGGCATTGAGCTCCTTGTCCTCTTCCTGATGCCAAGTCCAGTTCTTTCCCCACCAGGACATGGCACCTGGGGAATTTTTGTCCCTTTGGTACTTGGGCATTCAGGGTATGCTTAATTCTTTTGTGCTGTTCTCCAGATTGCTCCATTGGGACCTGTCTCCTCACTGACTGGGGGTCCCCTGAGCCTTGGAGGTCTCAGCCCTCTGCTTCTCCAGGGAGCATTTGGGAAAACTGATTCCAAGTTGCTGAATAAACACTTCTTCAGCTGATTAGTGGCTAGGCCTTATCCTGGGCTGGGGACTGGAATGGAAGAGGCAATTGGTCCCTGCCTACAACAGGCTGACTCTACCAACAGCAAACACAGAAAGTCACACAGAATAGATGTGTTTAGCACCTGGTCACTCAGGCTGGGCTTTTTGGAGGTGACATGAAGTGAGCTGAGAGATTGTCCTCCAGGGCCCAGAGCTAGTATGGCAGAAGGCTTTGCCGACCTGAAAACCCTCTAGAAATGCCAGCTGTTGTGATTATCAGCCCCAGTGGGTACAGGGTGTACCCAAAAGATGCTGCCTTGCTTTCCCACAAGATGCTCCCCTGCCCCTTAAATTGTAAGTGCTGTTAACGAAGCCTTGACCGCAACTCTCCTCCCCTTTTCCAGACTGAGGCCGAAGTGAACCCCAAAGCTTACCCTTTGGCAGATGCCCAACTCACCAAAAAGCTTCTGGACCTGGTACAGCAATCCTGTAACTACAAGCAGCTCCGGAAGGGTGCCAATGAAGGTGAGGAGCTGGCTGGCCTATACCACTAGCCTTCCTGTTTTGGGAGGGGCAGGGCAAGGGATTGGATTCAACTGGGACGGGGTGGGAGGGAAGGGCACTCAGTGAAGAAATGAGCATTTGGGCTGAGCTTTGGGGATGCAAAGCAGAAGTCATCCCTGCTTTCATAAAGCTCCTATTCTGAGGAGCAGAATGATACCCAGAGCTCTGCCCATGGTGGAGGGAGTGGGGACTCAGCACTTGTCATTTCTGATTCCACTGACAAGGCTGGGAAGACAAGATTGGCTCCTTGTGGGGAGGAAGAGATGACTGGATAGGGCGTTTCTCACCCAGACCCTGATTTAATTCTTAAGAGAGGGAAGATGGCAGTAGCATAGGGTTCAAAGCCCCGCTTGGTGCTTTCCTTGGAATTGGAAGGGAGCTCATCCAATCCCTCCCATTTTATATAACCCAGAGAGGTTAAGGCAGCCTCCTGGTAATGGGTGGACAACTACGAAGGTGTCTCTCATTCGTTCAAGTTCAGGTACCTGGGGGTTCAGTCCCTTCCTGCTCATGCTGGGGATTCTCCAGTAGGCCTGCAGTTTGGCCAAACGCCCCACTGTCCCATCTACAAGAGCAGGGTGCGTAGATTTTTTCTCTGGGGCCTTGACCACCCTGCTTTGGAACCCTTTAAAGCTCAGGCCCAACAAATGGGAAGGCTCATCCTCAGGCTGCCTGGAGAGCCTCTTCCATCTTGAAGCTTTCTTTTTCTTCCCCAGCCACCAAGACCCTCAACAGAGGCATCTCAGAGTTCATCGTGATGGCTGCAGATGCTGAACCCCTGGAGATCATTCTCCATCTCCCACTGCTGTGTGAGGACAAGAACGTGCCCTATGTGTTTGTGCGCTCCAAGCAGGCGCTGGGGCGGGCTTGTGGCGTCTCCCGGCCTGTCATCGCCTGCTCTGTCACCATCAAAGAAGGCTCCCAGCTGAAGCCCCAGATTCAGTCCGTCCAGCAGTCAATCGAGAGACTCTTAGTCTGAGCCTACCCTGTGGCTCAGCTGTCTATAGGGCTGTTGTGAGAATGGTGGGCAGACTGACCGTTCTCAGGTGACTTTCAATGTTAAAATATTTTTATGGCTGTTAGAAGTGGTTGGTTTTTTTTTTTCCGCCCTCCCTCAAAGCTTTATTTTGTGGTGTTCCGTTCTGTGGGCCCTGGGGTCGTGACCTTTTGGGGATGGGGAGGGAAGGTGGGTCCCTTCAGTTGTCCCCAGCAGTCACCACATGTGGTCTGTACAGAGCTGCCAGCCAGATAAGAGCTATCATGGCACTCCTTTCGTCTGGCACAGGCAACTCTTATAAATGACCTTCCTCCACTACCTTGCACCTTTGTAGGCTCTACTACAAGTTGTAAGTTGTCTACTTACTGTTTTAAGTTAGCCCCCACTTTGCCCTCCCACAGCTGTGGGCACATTCCCCTTCCAGCTCCTGTTCCTCCTGCTCAATCTTATTTCCTAATAACCGTCTATATTCCACATCCTTGAATCTAAATCAGGTTTTGGAACATTTTTTACGATGCTGCATTTTATTTTTGAAAAATTAGAACAGTTTTTTAATGCATGAAACACGTGGAAGATCATTAAGATGACCAGCTACTGAAGTACATGTGTGATCATTTTTTCTAAAGTTCTGAAGAGGCCCTGCTTAAGAATTGCTGGTAATGAGAAGCCTTTTTGGGGAAGCCACTTTGGCCACATCTGGGACAGTGTCTTCACAGATGAGCCAGGCCAGGTACCTGCAGGTGTAGGGTATAAAAAACAAAGGGGTGCAAGGGGAATCACCCCCAGAGACTAGAAAGGTCAAAGACTGGACCTAGCAAAGCACTACCCACTCCCTGGCTTTCTGAAAGCCAAGGTGGACTGAGACAGTTTAGTCCAGATCCCTGAATCTTGCAGTGGCAGCAACAGCAGCCTCTGAGGAGAAAAAGGAAATGGAGGAGAGAAGAGCCCCAACACTCTGGGGCCTATCAGGCCTCCTGGAAATGCTGCGTCAGCAGGTCCAAAAGCTCTTGCTTCTTGGTACTGCAGGCCTTGAGTTGGTGGACACGGCAGGCCTCTCTGAGAACAGGCACAGTAAGCTTGCCCAGGGTGCCCTTCCGAACATGGGCCTTTAGCTCCTCCTCAGACAGCTCAAGCTTAGGCTGCTTCTCCCTAGGACCACTGTTGTCTGGAAAAACAAAGAATGAAAGGATGCTACCTCAGCCAAGCACAGAGCACAGCACAGAAGCACCTGTGCTAGGTTCTGGGGATAGAGACAAAAGCTCAACAGGCTGTGCCTTGAGGAGATAAGATTCTATTGGATCTTATTTGAGAAATCCCATATTCCATGAGATTCTTCTGGAATATGAAGGGAAATTTGGCCTTGAAGCTGTCTCTGCAGGAAGGCAGGGGCCACCTTACACTCATCCCTGGAGATCCTCAAGAGCAATTTTACTCTTGTGGGAATGAGGGTCAGATTGCAAGAGATGAAGGGGAAGGGAGTGCTGGTTTGCCCAGCATGTGGCCTAGATGTTCACACCATCCAGGAGCCCTGAGGATGCCTGCAGGTGGTGGTGCCAGCCTAAGGTCCAATCCTAGGAACACCCCTCTGGGCCAGACTGCCTGTGTGAGACCTCAGTGGCCTAGAAGCAGAGCAGCTTCAATCTGTACAGATGAAGATGAGAAATCAGATCAGGACAAAGCAATATGCAAAGTATGGGGCTAAGAATAGGCCAAGCAAAAACACAGGGGAAAAAATAGCCAAAGGATTGTCCAGGGGGCACAAAAGGCAGTCAGCCTCAAAACCGGGCAGTGGGCACAAGAGGAGGGGCAAGGTCAGTCCACAAGGTGGCCATCAGTGGGATTCAAGGCAGCCGACCTCACTGGGACAAAGAGGGCAATAGAAAGCAGAGTGTGGAGGTTCGCTGGCAGCTGAAGCTAAAGGTAAAAGGAGTCGATGAAAGTTTTTAAGCTGGGGAAGCAGATGATCAGAGGCATTCAAAGGTGATTTGGACAGCTCTGTGAGGGGAGGACTGCAGGAAAGTCCAGAAGGGGACAAAAAACTGAAAGAGTAGAGAGAAGGGAAAAGGTGACCTGTTTGAACAGAATGAGAGAAATCTGAAGGAAGTGTAAAAGATGAGCTGTTCCTCATGAACACGCTGCGTTCAGCTGTTCTGAAGTCACTGGGTGATCCCCACCCACCCCAGGCAGCCAGTGTGGAGCAGCAGCAGAGCTCAGGAAAAGATGGGCCTTGGGGGAAGCAGAGAAGGCATGTGGGCCAAGGACACAGCCTGGATGGCTCTTGAAGAAGAGGAAAGGGAGGAGAAAGAGGGACAGAAGGGGTAGAGAGCGAGGAGACAGCAACTGAGACCTCTTCTCCCTGCAACATGAGGGGATAATCAAAGACTGGCAACCTGAGCCAGACTACCCAATACACCATCCCTCCCTGTCAGGTTCTCCTCATCAATTAACCTCTGGGCTGATAGGGTAGGAGCAGGGCAGGCCCTCCTGGGGCAGAGCCACCCCCATACCTCACCTGGTCTCCTCTTCACAGCCTTCCTCTCAGGGTCGTAGTTAGGGGGGTAGACCAGCTCCTTGAACTCCTCTGCCAGGCTGCCCAGCCTGAGATCTATTGCTTCAACCTTGGGCACTGCAAGAATGGAAGGAGGTGGTGAGAAGACAAGCCCATGGCCCGGGAGCCCCAAGGATCCAAGATGGAAGGCAGAGAGGTGCCACAGAGGCCTTATAATCGATGCCCTCACTGAACAGAGGAAGAAAGTAGGACTTGCTCAAAGTGACTGTGGTAGGGGCAGGATTTGAGTTAATAAGTCCTGATTCCAGACCTTGCCTTGCCACTCTTCACTGGTCCAAGCCCTTCATTTCAAAGACTGGGAAACTAAAACCAGAAAAGGCACTGTGATCTGCCCAAGGTAAGGAGTAGAGCCAAGTCTAGAACCCAGACCTTTGGACTTTTACAGTGTAATGTGCCACGCCCATGTTTGGATGCTTCTGCTGCCCCTTGGCAGACTTGGACAATCAAGGGAGTCCCTTCTGCAAAGTGAGGGGGAGCTGGGCCATCCCTCAGGTCACTGCCAAGCCCTGCTGGGGAACACTGCCACTGGCTGTGACCACAGATGAGTCTAGCTGCACCTAAGGAGGCCGGCTCCTCCATGCAGGGCCAGACCTGCAGGTCCACTCTGCCCAACAGCCCCGAAGGTGGACCTCCACTGCCACTTTAGGTAGTCACTTGATCAGCATTTATTAAGTGACTACTACATGTACCATGTGCTACGTGCCAAGGGGCCAGGAGAGCAGAACTAAAGTCGCTGCCAATAAGCAAACATACAGGGTAGTTTGAACTATATCAGAGCCCAAGGGGCAAAAAGTAGCCAGTAACAGAGGGCCTCAAACCCAAGTTGGGCAGGACTTTAGATGTTATCTTGTCTTATAAAGGACTGCCCTGGGTGCTGAAGGGCCTGATGGAACATACAACACTTCCCTCTCTGTTCTGTGTTCCAGTCTCCCTTGCCAGCCAAAAGCCATGTGTTTGTGTAGCCACAGACCCTCTTTTACCAGAATGAGCATTCTAGAGGGGAGGCCTGGAGACAGGCCAGGGTCATCAGGGCCCCAGTCCCTCCCCTCAGTGCCTCAGTGCCCTGGCAGAGACTAGGCCACAGGGAGACATCCCAGATCAAGTGCCCACCACAGAGGCTCAAGGCCTCTGCATGTGGGAGAAGTGCAGCGCCTTACATGTCAGGTCTGGTGCATGCTCACACTCTTCCTTCTCCAGGGCCAAAGCCTCCAGGTTTCTGAAGTACTGCTGCAGCACAGGGTTCTCAAAGCTGTCACTCCTAGAAGCCAAAGCCCAGCAGGGTAGCCCCACAATGCACAAAGGCCCCAAGTCCATCAAGCCCAGGTCTTGTTGGGGGTGGAGAGGTGCCCCAAAGGGTGTCCCCTTTAACCCTCCTTCCATCGCCAACCCCATCCAACAGTGAGCTGTTCCCTCCCCCTTGGACAGGACGTTGGGCCCCACAGAAGGAGCAGAGGCATGAAGGCCAATGGGAGGCCCACAGGCCCTGCTGCCCCTTTAGTCTGTGAGAAAGGGAAAGGGAAGAGGCAGCCACAGCTTCACACCCTGCTCCCATGTGCAGCAATGCTGAAGGGGCCAAGATCAAAAAGTCAGCTCCTTGTGTTGTACACAAATCCAAATCCCAGGTTACTACACACCACCTGACTTGTTATTATTAAGCCCCTCTTGTATCTCTGTCTCTGTCCCTATTTTATTTTAGCTTGAAATTGCTTAAGGCATGTCTGGGCATATTGTTCAAGGCATTCCCTGACGCCCCTGATCAGTATTTCATATTTTCTCCTTCGATCATTATAGTGTAGCAGGCTCATTACAGTGCAAGGATCTTATCTAGGTACCATCCTGTCCTGTCCCACTGACCAAGCAGGGCCTTCAGTTCCCCTGCCCCAGAACATGACCCCAACCAGTTCTGGGAATTCCAGCCCCCTCTGACTGAAACCTGGTGAATTCCAGTTCCTTTCATACCATGCTCCTCTACCCAGTTCTATGAAAGACCCCTTCTACCCTTGTACAATACTCCCCAGTCATATAGATTTACCCAATGGCTGATCTTTGCTTCTATACATCACAGCTTTTGCTAGCTCCCCTCCCTATTATAATTTTGGCCTATATAACCAAGATCTGAAAACCCAGAAACCACTGCCAATTTGAGTGAGAACTCTGGCAGTCACACACTTGATCAATAAATCCACATCTAAATTTATCTTGAACCCAGGTCTTGGCTAGCTCTTATTTCTCTGCACAACACGTGGCCCAAGGTGGCCTAGATTGTGCTTGGACACTAGAGCCTGGCTCTGTTTATCCAAGTTTACTTTCTAAAAGGAATCCAACCCTGTTTCACAGCAGCAGTGGCAGCTGCTTCTCAGAGGCCTGACCCACAGCACAAGCTTGTGGCACCACCACTGCCCATCTCTGCTCATCACAGGGAGCACCAAAGTCTCCTAGGACAAACCCTAGGGCTTCAAGGTAAAAGAACCCAGGGGTTTGCTCATTTTGTTAGATGGCTTTTCCAAAGTGACAAGAAAATGGCATGGCTAAATGAAGTGGCCCCAGGGAAGATGTCCCTCCAAGGGATCCCCACAGTCCTGAGCTCACCCACCAGGCTGCATGTTGGTGAGGAGCAGGTGGTCCAACTACTGCCCAGAGAGGTCTGTTACTGCAATGCTGGCCACCGTAGGAGGAACCGACTTAGCTCAAGTAAGAGCTCTCACTAGTCTTGGAATGGGCCTCTGCCGAATGCCCCACTCCTCTCTTGAGGTAGCCCACACTCACCGGTACTTGAAGCGGAGTTTCCGGACAATGGCCTTCATCTTGTCCACCTGCTCTGGGTTGGCAGTGACTTTCTCAGTAAAGGGCACCTTCCGTTTGTCATCAGCATAGGGCAGGAAGACGAGCTGAAAGCCTGCAGGCATAAGTAGCAGAGTCCCAAATGCAATCTGCCCAGCACATGCCAAGCAGGGTCTACAGCAACGTGTCAAACACCTTGGCCAGAAGAAACAACCAATGATGGAGTGGCTCAAGCCAGGCTAGCCACAGGGAAGGCATGTGGGCTGGGGGGTGTTGAGTCAGCTTACCTGGAGGGGTCACCTGAACGCTCTGGGCATCCAGTTCCTCCTCCTGGGGCACCAGCACTACAAAACATGGGGGGCTGTTTTGGCGGGGGGTGTATCTGCACAGTGCCAACACCCCCTTCTTCAGGCACTTGGTGAGTAAAGCAGTGAAGAGTGTTGTACTTCCTGGGGAGAAAAAGCCCGCAAGGTCAAGTTTCTGAGTGATTTGCACAGCTGTGCTCCTAGACAGCTGGGCCAGGAGTCAGGAAGACCCAAGTTCAAATCTAACTTAGGTACTTAGCTGAGTGAACCTAAGCAAGTTGTCATACTGTCTGCCTCGGTTTTCTCATCTGCAAAATGGGATTATAATAGTACTGATCTCCCAGGGCTGTCACGAGGATCAAATGATATAATATTCCTAACAGGCTTAGCCCAATGCTGGGCATACAGCAGGTGCTCAATAAATGCACCTTCTACCTTCCTCCCCAACAAACACTGAGATATATTTTTTTAAATTTGCATTCTAGGATAGAGGGCAAAGTCAGGAAACCCCCAAAATGACTTTAGAAGAGTAGTTTGGGAAGCCTTATGTGAAATGTTGCAGATCAAAGGATACAAAGAACTCACACAGTAACAACAGTGCAAAGACACAATTTGGGAAGGTTTGAGTACCCCAATGAGAGCTGGGACCAAGGAGAGGAAGCCAGATGCCATCCCCAGCTGCCAAGGGCAGACTCCGGAAGGCAGAGCCAGGAACAGGTTTGTTTTCTGGTCCATCTGGATATGTTTGGTGTTACTGCACAGTGTCAGGAAAAGGGCTGGGAGCTTTCCCCCAGGAGAGGGAGGAGGGAAAAGTGAATGTTTGAAAAAATATTAAAAAAGTGACTCTTTGGGGGGGCTAGGTGGCACAGTGAGCACCAGCCCTGGAGTCAGGAGGATCTGAGTTCAAATCCGACCTCAGACACTTAACACAAAAACTAGCCGTGTGACCTTTTACCTTAGTTTTCCCTCCCTGTGTCCAAGCCAGCAGGAGCCTCAACTGCTAAGGAGACTCAACTGTATCAGGTTTAATGAATCAATACCTTCATTAGAAAGAAAGACCAGCCTGGGTCCCACCCCACCCCATCCACATAGAGTAAAAAATGAAAATAAAACAGATTAACAAGCACAGCAAGTTAAATAAAACAAGTTCCTACACTAATCATATCCAAATAAGATCTACCTCTACCAAACTCTGAAGCCACAGCCTCTCCATTTGGAAACACATTTCATTACAAATCCTCTGGAACTGTGGCTGGGCACTGCTGAGCCCAGGGCACTTCCCAATGAGTTCATGACCTTGCTTTTTTACTATCTGGATCACTATTTCAATAGAACTGGTTTCCTCTATAAGTTCATTAATTTTATTTTATTCATTTAAAAATGGAATCCCATGACCCCGAAATGGCCAGAGCCCCCCAGGGCTGACTCTGTGGGCTGTACAACCCCTCACTCACCATTAACCAGAGATTCCTCTGGGTACACAAAAAGAGAAGGCCTCAGGAAATGGTGCTGCTTCAACATAAAGAGAGGCTTGAAGCCAATCAGAACCAAGCCCGGCTCATCAAATTTCTTCAGCTCTTCTGTTTCCTCCTTCTCCATCACAATCTGGCGGCCTCCATAGATCTGAAAGAAGAGAGGCTCAGGAAAGAAGGCCCACATGCAAGCCAAGGCTCGGTGGGCCACTTCCTCCATCCACTCTCATTTAGTCTGGCTCCAGCTCTGCGTGGCTGAGAGCCAGAACCAGAATTCAAATGACTGCAGAAGTCCTGCAGTAGCTTCATGGGCTGTGACAGGGGCATACAAAAGCAGCCAGGTTTTTGTAGGTGCTTGAGATAAAAGGAAAAAACCCAGGACCAAACAATGTCAAGCACTCTGCCCAAGAGGACTACAAAACTGTGCACACCCTTTGAGGCAGCAACAGTGTTTCTAGGTCTCTATGCCAAAGAGACCACAAAAGATGGAAAAATACAGAAATACTGATAGCAGCTCTTTTTGTGGCGGCCAAGAACTGAAAACTGCGGGGATGGCCATCAGTTGGGGAATGGCTGACCAGGCTGTGGTACATGGATGTAAGGGAATACGATTGTTCTATGAGTAATGAGGAGCAGGAAGACTTCAGATAACCTGGACTTGAATGAACCAATGCTGAGTGAAACGAGCAGAACCAGAAGATCAGACTTAGCAACACTGCGCCATGATCAACTACAACTGACTTAGCCGTTCTCAGCAATGCAATGGGCTAAGACGATCCCAAAAGATCCATGATGGACATCAGAGAAAAGAGCTATGGAATCTGAATGCAAATCCAAGCAGACTACTTTCACTTTTTCTTTTTCACAGCTTTTCCCTTTTGTTCCCATTCTTCTTTCACAACATGACTACTGTGAAAATATATTTAATATGAATTGTACACGTATAACCTGTAACAGACTGCCTGCCATCTTGGGGAGGGAGACAAAAATTTGGAACTCAGAATCTTAGAAAAGTGAGCGCTGAAAACTATCTTTACATGTAACTGGAAAAAACAAAATCTTATTAAGTAGAAAAAACCCCAAATAATGCCATGAGTGAGTGGGCTCCTTCCTTGCTACCTCTGGCTCTGAAAAAGAGCAGCCCCTGTGGAATTAAAACAAATGGCCAGGAGACAGCCATTGGTAACCATGTCACCTCCAAGACCAAAGTCACTCCTCTGCTGCTGCTGACCTCTGACACCAATCCAAACAATGCTTGATTTGGGTCTCTGTGCTCCAGTCCTTCCAGATTCATTCCTGTCTCAACCTGCACTGTCCAAATCGCAGACACTCTCCTACATTCTTCTTACAAGAAGGCCACATTACATTTAACATTCTTGCATCTTTGTACTGCAAGATCCCCAAGCAGATAGATGAAGGGATACGGCCCCAGGACTAGAATCGATTGTTCCTCAGACACTGCTTCAGGCCATGGTAAGCCACAAGAGGAACAGGTGGGGCTGGGCAGAATGGGATTTTCCCCAACAGTCCCGTAGTGAGCCCTGCTCCCCAAACACTTTCAATCCTCCCAAGTGGGCTCTGTGAGGGTTTCAGTAATCATAGCTAAGTAAGGCCATGGACTGGGGAGAGTCACATCCCATCAGTGTGGTCAGGGAGGCAATCTCCACTGGAGACTCTTGCAAAACTCTGATTTAACAAACATTTATTAGGTGCTTGGAGTTGCAAGGTATTGTTACCAGACAGTGGAGTTACAAAGGCAAACAAATGACCAATTGACACCTTGGTGAGATTGAGGTGGTTGGACCAGAGGACATTGATGAGCCTTGTCTTCAAATTGGAAAGCTCCAACACACCCCATGAAGAGACAACAACTTTCTCTGATTAGCAGCTCTCCAGCACGTCCACACCTGAGACTAAATTACTCCAGGGACTAGATCTCATTTTTATAGTTCAGCTGGAACAAGCCAGATTCAGGGCAGAGGAGGAGACACACATTCTTGGGCATGGATAATATGGAGATTTGTTTTACCTGACTATGTATGTTTGTTTCAAGGATTTTTTTCTTTTAAATTGGGGGGAAGAGGGAACAGAAAATAAATGCCTATAAATTTAAAAGACAATCCATCAAGTCTGATGGCCCTTCAGGTTTCCCCCACCCCACCCCCACCCCCCTGCCCACCATGACAAATGCTCCATAAGTATCAAGGAATTACCTGAGCCCTCTTGGTGTCGCTGGGCAAGAGCAGGCTGCCTGTTTCTACATTAAATGTTCGGGTCTTGGTTTTCACCTGTTCATTTGTTTCCCGGTAAAGCCTGACAGGAGGAGGCCTGAACGCCTTCTGGACCATATTGAAAATGCCAACAGTCAGAGCCACATCCTTGCCTAGTTTTAGCTTCAGTCTGAGGAGGAAGAACATAGCCACAAAGGACTTAATAATAAAAATGACAATAATAATAAGCTCTTAGGTATCATTTTAAGATTTGCAAACTGATCACAAATATGATCTCACCTGACCCTCACAACAACCCTGGGAGGTCCCATCATGATCTCCATTTTACAAATGAGGTAACTGAGGCAGGCAGAGCTTCAGTAACTTGCCTGGGGTCACCCAGCTAGGAAGTGTCTGAGGCAGGATTTGAATTCAGACCTTTGGGCTCCAGGCCCAGCATTCTATGCCATCGCCTAGTTAAGTGGTGGGCCCCTTTGACAACTTTGCCTGGGTCCCATTCCACTCATCAGCTTTTCGTCAGGTATGGAAAGTGCCCTGCTGGGAGCATTCTGGGGGAAGCCACTTTAAACATGGCACGTCCTGGAACACTGAGGCTCTTGTCAGATTTGTTCATGCACTGAGGACCAAGTTCCAGGAGAAAACACTCCCAGGCAACGTCATGCAGTATAGAGAGGACAAAACTATAAAAGCCCAGGACCTGAGTTTAAATCCTGAGACTTAGGAGCTTTGGGCAGTTCACATAACCTGTTTTCTCATCTCTAAAATAGGTTTGACCCTAAAGTGCCCCCTCACTGGGCCATGAAGAAAAGAGCCTCGGAACCAGTCTGGTGCTACAGTGCTAGAGGGAGGAGATTTGGATTCTAGCATTCTCTGGCAGCCTAGAGAGCTGTGTGCCCTCAGGACAGAAGACATCACACCTGGAGGGTCCTCATTTTCAGAGGGAGGGCACTGGACAAAAGGCAGTCTGGGGTCCTTCTGACTCAAAGTTCTAGGTTATCAGGTATGGATTCTCCAAGTGAAAATATCATAGACCAGGGTTAGAGGAGAGAGCCTGAGAAGTGCTCCAAGCCCCTGCACCTACATCAAAGGGGCATCATTTGAAGGTCTAAGGGCAAGCCTTCTCTACCTTTTTCATTCTGTGGTCCTTCAAACCTCACCTTTACCTTTTATCAAAAAAAAAGAGAGGGACAGACCACCACTGTTTTTTGCTTCAAGGTCAGAGTTTGGAGAGGGACGAAAGCCCAGGCGAAACATGAACTTTAAGTTCAGAACCCACCCCCACCCCAACTCATGGAAACTGCCAGGAAGCTCCTTCACTCTTTCCCAATATTCTTCCAAAGATGATGCCCAGAAACCCTGGCCCAGAGCTAAGGGTACATGCTAGCAGGGAGCTGGGAGGAGAAGCCTCTAATGGCAGCAGCAAAAGTGGGAAACCTGGTCAACTGAATGACCATTTCAGGTTGCCCTAAGAGAGAAGGTGATCAGCAAAAGTCCATGTCGGGTTTAAGAGGAGGAGACTGAGTTCTTTCACACAGAAAGGAAAAATGCCTCCTTGGCCCATCCAATAGCAAATCATGAGACTCAGAGAATGTCTTTGTCAGAGATGATGTCAGGGCTACGGTCTAACCACAAGATGGCCCACCCTAAATGGCCAAGCAAAGACAATCACCTTTGGGGCCATTTCTGGGCTCACCTGGCCAGAGAGCGTTTCCGGGTCTCCTTGGCCCGAACCTTCCTCAGGAGGTCCTCCAGCTTGCCTGACTCCTCAAAGTGAACCCCAAGGTACTCATCCTGAGCTGGAGTGATGATGTCCCTGTAGAATAAGGAAATATCAAACCCTCCAGGCTTCTTCAGGTTCATAAGGTCGAGGAAGATACCTGGTACCAGAGCAGAAGGAGGTGATGAGGGCAAATTAGCACCTGCCGTTCATAACAGCATTCTCCTGCTACTAACCTCAAGTCTGTTTTCTGAAGGGCTACACTAAGCAGTGAAGTAGGAGAGGTCTTCAAAGAAGCAGTCTTAGGCAGGATCTGCTTTGGGCAGAGTAGGTCGGACAGGCTGAATGTAAGCCCCTGGAGGCCAAGGGCAGGGGGGAGGGTTTCTTTTTTTGTGTTGGTACCTCCAGAACCAAGCTCAATGTCTATCACACAGTCAGTGATTAATAAATGCTGTTGAGAAATTTCTCCTCCAACAGTATCTCATTCAAACCCACCAACCCTGAAAGGCAGGATTTTTACCTGCCATCTCCCTAAACACAGAAGTCAGCACTCTCATTGGGCCCAATTCCCTGCACACCAGCGCCTGCCCAACATTAGCCATCTCCACCCATCACTCAGCTCCCATGCCCTGGGCAGTGCCTCTTTCTGGAGGGCTGGGCCTCAGCAGCTTCACCCACCTGTGTCACGGAGGTCACTGGCTTTGGTCTTGGCCTGATTGGCCTTGGCACTATCCTTGCCATGGGGATTGTCTTCATTGGTGAACAGCATGATCCGCTTGTGACTCATCTTGAGCCGGACGGCACTGAAAAGGTTGGCACAGACCCAGAGGGCCTCACTCAGGGAATAGTCAGAGCCATGGCCAATCAGCTCCTGAAAACGTTCCTCTCCTTTTTCTCCTTTAAACTGGTCAAACTCACGTATTCGCTTTGCACCTAAGTGTGGGGGCCAAAAGGAAAAGATCAACAAACAAATAATGGGCAAGCAGCTCCAAGTTAACAGGGCACGCATACCATTTATGGACATTTATTAGCACCAATCATATGCTGAGCACTTTGCTAGGCAAAGACAAACATGGTCTCTGGCATCACCAACCCTCCCACCCTCAAGAGGCAGGCTGTTTTTGCCAAGTGTCCAAGAATCCACCTTGAAAATGGGAGATAGAATCCTATTAAAGGCAAGACACCAACTTATTCCTATTCTTCACCCGTCTTGGTGCAGAGATGGATAACTTGGGAGCAGGATTTACAGCTAGAGGGGACCTTAGCTCATCTAAGCATCTAGTACTGAGTAGCGAGGTGAGGCCCAGAGAACACCAACATAGCCAAGGTCACACAGAGTCAGCAGCAGTGGGCCCTCAGAGCTCCTGTGCCCCACATTCTTTTACAGAGCAGAAACAGCCTCGAATGTCTCAATGTGTCATACCTGGAATATCTAGTTCATGGAGAACATATACATTTCTGAAATTCACCGAGTTCTTATCTTTGTCAGTGCCATAGAAGACCACGGCCAAGAGGTCTCGGTCACTACTGATGATCTTGCTGCTGTACACACTCTGGATGCACTGGGTGGAAAAGAACAGAGAAGGGACACCAAGGGAGAGTTGAGGCCAATTCACTGATTAGGCCCTTACTAAAGGCAAAGCCTGAGGCTGAGCCCTGGGGACACCAAGAGAAAAGTATGGAGCTTGCAGGATGGCAACAAAACCTAGAAATGCCAATTCATTGAAGAAACCTCCAAGCAGAATCCCCCTTGCTGAGTGTTCCTGGGGGCACTGCAGGGTCCGTATTTCACAGATTCCAAAGGATGCTGGTCTAGCCCATCCTTGAGCAGGCTTGCTCCTTCTATAGCAGCCTGAGATGTGGTCACTCAGTGTTCACTTTCCCTCCAGGGAAAGCAGAGCCCAACAACTCCAGAGAAGCTCATTCCACTCTGGCAACTCTGTTAATGCACTTCAGACCAGAGTAGATTGGGCAAATTCTCCACCTTGAGCAGCTCTTTATAAGATGGAAGGTAGAGAAAGGGTGGTGATAATCCTGAATTGAACATCCATGTGACATTAGTGAAAAAACCAGGCTAATCCCAAAGTCTCCTCCTGGGAGGGTAGAGTCTATATATTAATTCCCAGGAGATTTTAGTTCCAATGGTCATTACAAAGCCATCAATCTGCTGGCTCTCAAGCCATGGCCCTGATCCCAGATTCCCATCTAATGCTATGAGCTCCAGAGGCCTGCATTCTCCTGGCTGTCTGAACCTAAAGTTATCCTTCACTTATGTAATAAGATGACAGATCTGGAGGGGGCTTGGGGGAAGGGGAAGGAGGGAGAATGGGCTCTAGATTTCACTTTGAGAACTCTAAAATGCAATGCAAACATAGGTTATTTCAACAGTCATTTGCTAAGCTGTGCCTGGACTGGCCAGTGGTGTCTGGCTCCTTTTCCCAGAGTTAGAATAACAGGCCCCTAAACACCTGAGCTGTAAGCCGGAGGCCAGAAGAGGAGAGCACCTTGGACTCCAGCCCCCTGGGGGTGACCCATCCTCTACTTCATCTTTCAAGGGCTTTGCTTCGTGCTGGACCACCCCCTCCCATGACTCACCTGGCATCACAACCACAAGCTCCTCCAGGAACCCACAAGGCGGGCACAGTCCTCAAAGAGCCTTTTATTATTATCAGAATGGTCATTTGTCTTTTGTTGTTGCTGTTTACCATTTTCTCATGGTTACCAGAAAGTAGCAGTATAAAGGGGATGACCAAGTAGCTAACCACTCATATCCCCTAACACTAACACACACACACACACACACACACACACACACACACACACGCCCTTTCTTTCTTCCCCTCCCCACCAAGTTTTCCTTAGAGCACTATACAACATCCCCCAAATGAACCTTCTCCTCTAGAATAAGCTGACCCCTGTCCACCTCTGGGTTGGCCCTCAGTCGGAGCAACCCTACATAAAAGTAAAACTCCTGGGAACAGAGACAATAGGGCACTTTCAGGCTGAAGGAGCCATTCCCAAAATGGACTGCAAGAGTTACAAGAAAAACACAAGTTGCTCAAATCTGTGATTCTCAGTCTCTCTGAAGATACTCTAAGAGGGAAATAATGAGCACCTGTCCGCAGAGCCTCCAGTCACTGTCCCAGGTTTCCAGGCAATCCAGGGTCAAGAAAGACACTGAGTCTCCATGAAGGAAGCATCCAGAAGAGCAGCCCCCAAATGTAATCTCTTTTCAAGTCTCACCTTAATGACAAATCAAGTGGATGGAGTACAGAGGATCATATTTATTAACTTCTTCTAACTATTTTTCATCAACAACAACAAATTTTCCTCTAAAGATCTGAAGTGACTTCATAAATGCTATTGTGTATACAGCAGGGCCTTAAGCACACACAGCCCACGCTGTAGAACATGAAATTAGCTCTAGGACAGACTGAGTACTGACTAATGGCTACTCGAAGCACCCAACCCTGTCAGGTTGGTGACTACTGGACAGACAGGCAAGGAAGAACCAGGAAGGGCACACATCAGCAGGGGGTATGGGTCAGCTTTCAGGTAATCAACAGCAAAGCCTGAGCTCGGTGTTGTGGAAGGACACATTGTCTGACAGGAACTGAGGGGAAAACAGGAAAGGTGATGGCAGAAATTAGATTTAGACCAACATCTTATACCACACACCTCCATAAACTCAAAACAGACCCACGAACTGAGTATAAAAGGTCACACCAGGATAAAAAAAGCAGGGAAAGAGAATAAGATCCAGAGCCTTTAACAACTACAGCTAGGTGGAGAATTCTCAACCAAGTAAGAGAGAGAAAAGATCATTAAAAGTGTTGAAAAAGATAATTTTGAGTATGTAAAAATCTAAAAAGCTTTTGCATGAATAAAATCAAGGAAGAGAGAATTAGAAGAAAAACTAGAGCAAAGAAAATATTTTTATCAAATGTCAGTAATAATGGTCTGATATCCACAACACAGACACATTCAAGGCATCAAGAGCCATTCCCAAACAGATGAATGTTCAAAGAATGTGTAGTTTCCAAAAGATCTGCAAACTATAAATAAGCATATGAAAAATACTCCAAATAATTAGTAGGAAAAGAAATGCAAATTAAAATAATTCCAAGGCTTCATCCTGCACTCAGTAAATAGCAAAGATAACCACAGATGGGAATGGAGGACAGTGAAGCAGCTGTGGCCACATCAACAGGAACCCTGACATGCTCACTGGAGCTGGGATGTGGGCAAACTATTCTGGGTTAGTCTGAATTACAAAAGGACCTAAATCATCCATTCCTGCTGACCTACCATATGTCCCAAGGAAGTCAAAGACAGAAAAAAAACAAAGGTCCAATATACACCAAAACATTTTACAACATCACTCTTTGCGGTAGCAAAGCACTGGAAACAATGGTTGTCCACAGATTGGAGAAGAAAAAACTAAGTACCACAAAACAAATGAGCTATACTGCACAATAAGACATGCCAAATATTCCAGAGGATTGAGAGAACTGTGGGAACATCTCTAAGAACTGATGCAATCATCAGTACCAAGAGAAATGATATGTGATGACTATAACGCTACGAGTAGTGAAAAAAATCAGTGACAGTCCCAGAGAGCAACTAATGAAACATACCCCTCTTTCACAGCAGAGCTGGAGCTACTAGGGCAAAATACAGCATGCCTTCCCTGTCAGATAACAGTCACTGCATTGTCTTTTTTGCTGCCCTGATTGTCTTTGTGTCACAATGGGAGGTTCAATGGGGAAGGGAAGATAAATAAAGAAAAAAAAAAACATCAATAAAATGTAGGGGTAGCACCAGCCTTGAAGGAAGACCAAGAATATGAGAGAGAGGGGTAAAGAGGGCACATCTCAAGGGTCAGGGGTAATCTTTTTTTTTTTTTTCAAACGCACAGATGGCAAGTTTCAGTAACAGCTGGTAGTTTTGAGTCTAGTTAGAATGAGAGGTACATGAAAGAGAGTGACATAAAGTATGAGCCAGGCCACGGAAGACCTTGAAGGCCAAAGAATTTTTATATGCTGCTTTATAAGCCAAAGAGATCTCTGGGGGGTTTCTGATCGGGAAAATCACAAGGTCAAGGCTGTGCTTTTGGATAATTATTTTGGCTTCAGTGTGGAGGATGCACTGAGGAAGAGAGAGGCTAGAAGCTGGGAGATGCAGCTAAGTGACATTGGCTAGAATGAGGATGTAAGCAGCCATGTGAGAGAATACAATGGACCTGGTGACTGATATAACATGGGGTGTGGATTCTGAAGTTACCAATGTGAATACCTTGAGATGATGGCTGGCAAACAGGGATATGTGGAGAGGGGATAGGTGGGGAGGAAAAAGGGTGCTGGAGGGCCTCCTACTCTAGCTGACCCTTACCCCCAAGGAGAAAGTCCTGGACAAGAAGCCCAGAGGGATTCATTGTTAGCCTGTTTTCCACATCTGTATAGCAGAGAGCTAGGATGTCTCGTTGGCCCTAGAATCTGGAGACTGGATCAGCAGTCTGGACTGCTGCTGACCAAGCTGCCCATGTCATACTTTCTGGGTCTTGAAGCCTTTCACCTGATCGACAGCAGCCCCTGTGAAGCTGTGTGATGAGTCCATGGACACTGGGAAACTTACAAACCAATCTTTTGTCAGAAGTTCAGGCACAATCAAGGTACATTAAGACCCGAGGAGTCACTTCTGCTGTCCCCTTCCTTTATTCTCTCTTTTCTCCCCTCACCCAATTATAATCCTCTAAGATTCCAAAGCTTCTTCTGAGGTAAGCTACCAAGTAGTAAAGCCTTGCTTCCCCACCACTAAAAACACCTGAAAAACCAGAAAAATTGGTGAAATACCCGTACACACAACAGAGATGAGAACTTTTCCAAAGGAAAACATCTGGGAAGCACCCATTTAGGGTTATAACCTCCATGGGCTGATCTGACAGATATAAAAAATTTTCTGACAAAAAACAGCAAACCCAAAATGGCAGACTGGTCAAATCTAACATTTCCTAAACGTAACAAGACTGAACTCCCCAATAAAAAGGGTTATCAGAACATATCAAAAAGAGAACCAAACAATTTATCATCTATACTGTGTGTAGAGATTTTATCATACTTGAAAGACACAAAAAGAGCCTATGTACCAAATAAAAAAACAATTATGTTTATCAATGCAATGCCCAATTGCAGCTCCAGGGGACTCCTGACGTGGGGGTGGGGGTACAGGGGAAGAGAGGGAATGATGCCAAAATGCAGAATTTTGGAGACCCAGCAAACGGGTGAATATGTTTTGCTTGACTATGTTTATTTGTTACCAACTGTCTTGTGTGTGTGTGTTTTTTTCCCTTTGGGGAAGAAGAGAAGGAGGAAGAAATCAAATAATAAAGGTTACCCCTGAAAGGAAGGTTACTAAAACTTAAAAAACAAAAAAACAAAACAACCAAAGTTCAGAAGGAAACAGGCCAGGAGGATTGCTTTGAATGCAACAGATTTGTGTTTTCATATATAATGCTCCTTTTCTGCACCACTTTATATATGGAATTTTTTTGGTGTTCATTAAATGCAGAATTCTAAAAACTTAAAAAAAAAAAAGGCCTCTGGTACTCCAATTTAGCCAATTCAAACACAACTGTCCAAAGTTGAAGCTTTGTCTATATGTAAAAGGTAACCTTACCTGGATGGTTAGGTCAAAAGAAGTTCCTTGATCTTCATCCTGGGGCTCAAACATTGCCTTGGAGGTATCAACTAAGAAAATCAAACTGTCCCGTCCAGAATACTTAGAGTTTCCTATAAAGAGAAAATATTTTAAAACAATTTGAATTTATATTGCAACTGTTAAAACAGATTTTTTTTTTAACTAAAAAAGACCTTCCCAGCTTAAATACCAATAATAACATGTCTCCTGGGATTACAGCTGGTCCCTGATATAAGACTTTGGGAGTAACTTCCAACATCACTCTAGTCTTCCCTCCTACCTAGTCTGATTACTTGCAGGTGCTAAGTGCTCCTGAGGCAGCAGAGCAGCCCTCCTGTATCTGTAGCTCCAGCACATCACTAGGGCACACAGCAGGTGTCTGATAAATGCTTGTTGATTGATGCTTGGGTGATTCTAATGCTTTTAAGTTCTTTCTCCCTGAACAAAATGAAATATGCTTCCCCGTACATCCCTTGACCCAGTCTTTCTGGTTCAAAAGAAAAGATTTTTTTTAAAAGCTCACACAATTCTAGGACTAGAAAGGCCCTGAGAAATCATCTAAGCTAAGCCCTTTCTTTAGGGCTCAGGTAGTGAAGTTACACATGGGGTGGGGGAATCCACTCTCAACACCCCAGAGGGGGTTTTTCCTCTAGGCCTTTCTTCCTTCCAGAAGTACTCAGCACTAGCAGAACACACATAGTCTATACTGTACTAAGTGTATAACTGTGCCCTACAGGACCTAATTTACACACTGATCATGTTTCCTCCATGGAGGCACCAGTGTGGCAGTCAGATGGAAAAGCTGAATTACAACAAATATTAACCAAGAGAAGACACCGTAAAAACCATGCTCACACCACTTAGTGGATTTGTAGAGTTAAAAGGAACCTTATTTGGCGGAATCCAAGGTCCAGCCTGAGGCATTTTTTTAAGGATGTATATAGCTTGCAGATCAGTAGAAAGGAATCAGTGAATAAGGAGATGTAACAGGTTCAGCCTGGGCCCAAGGCAGAATTAGAAATAGAAAAACTGTCTCATTGGAGTTTAAATCCCTTTCTACTTCTCGTCACTGCACCCTTTTGGGGCAGGGGGGGGCCTTTTCTGATTACCACAATTCAAATCATCATTTATCACAAACCTTCTTTTGGGAAAGGCACTGTGCAAATCGTGAGAAAAAAAAAAGATGCACAGATACAGGTGATACAAAGTAAGATCTTAGTATCAAATAAGCAGGCAAAATACAAGGTGAGACTCTCCCTCCTTGGTGACGCCTTACTCCGAGAGCCACCCCCGCTGGGAATCCTCACCATCCTTTGCAACAGTTGGGACTATGAGGCAGGGGGATTGGGCCCTGGCAGAGGAAGCGGGATGGGGTGGGGGGGGCAGGACAGCCTAGGAGAGGAGCTGTAAGAACGGCTGCCCTGGAGGGGGAGGTCAAAGCTCTCCAAAGTTTAAGTGCAAAGAGAACCACAGAAAACCAGATGTGAAGCCATGCAAAACCAAGTACGCCGGGCCAGAAAAACACCGACCGCAACGGCACAGAGAGAGGAAAGGACAAGGCGATCAAAGCCGAACGATGCCAAATTATGAAAAGCAAGCTTAGCCCCAACAGAGGAGAAAAGACGCCCGCCCGGGGCCGTGCACTAGCCGACAGCGCTGTCTCGGAGGCTTTCTCCTCCTCCTTTTAAAAACGACGTGCCGGTTACGGGGGCCAGCTCTGGGGGAGGGGAGGCGGCCCCCGGACCTCACCTTCCTCAGCCCCCTCCTCCTGCTCCTCTTCCTCTTCCTCGCCCTCGTTTCGGTAATACGACTCCCACGCAGACATGATGTTCGCGAGCCTTTAAAAGAGAACGGGAAGCTCAAGCGAAGAACCGGCTTCACAAACTGGGACGTCCCCGAACCGGGATACCCCCCCCATCCTCCCCATTTACATACGCAGGGGCTTTTCTGGAGTCAGGCAGGTAGCTGCGGGGGCGGGGACCCCCCCCTACCCCAAGTGAGAAGGTCCCCGACACCTGGCCCGGCTAAAAGTGACGCGGCTCCAGTGCACAACCTCCCCCGAAGGAGTAGCCAGCACGCAGATGCTCGGATACGAGGCCAGGGCGCATGCCCAGTGAGGGAGCCGAGCGCGCCTATTCCTACCTGGAGCACTGAGAATGAGGCGGAAGCGCAGAGCTCCAAAACAGCGGAAGACAGGAAAAACTCCAGCGATTTTTTTCCCCCCAGCGCGCACGCGCGCGGTCCGGCGGTCGTCCAATCCATTCGCTCCAGAGGAAGCCTGGGTGAATGGTAGCGTGGTTGCACATGCGCAGAGGGTAAAGGCCGGCCCGGCTCCTTGTGCGACCCCAAGTTGGAGCGTACTTTTTTCCCACAAGACTTCCTCGTTTCGTTCGCTCAGCTTGTACCAGAGCGCCTCTTCAGCTACCCTGAAACCTTCAAGGCCAGCCAAGCGCCAACTCCTACAGGAAACCTGTCCTGATTGACGCAGCTGTTAGTCCTCCCCCACAAAGTTACTTTGAATCTGTTTCTTTTTCTGTGTACGTGAAATAAAATGCAAGCGCTTCTCGAGGACAGAGAGTCCGCATATTTGAATCCACTTTTGAGTTGCTTAATAATGAATGGGTTCTATGAGACAGGGGCAGAAGGTACCTTCGCTTCGACCCAGCTTGCTACCCAAAGTACACTTACAGGGCAGCTAGGTGGCCCAGTGGACAGGGCGCTAGACATGGAATGAGGTCCCGTGGAGTCACGACTGATTACGATTGAACAAGTACGATGTACTTGGCAGCCTGCCTCATGAGCACTGAGGATGTAAACATTTCTATCGAGGGAGGCATGGATATGGATACAAAGTAACTGGAGGGAGGAGGGTGTGAAAATCTCCAAGCCTAAGCTTTCTTTAGAGCCAGTTTCACCCTAAGGTTGTGTAAAAGGCCACAGGAGCGTAGAGCACAAGCGTATAAAGTACCTTCGCCTCTAGGTCTCCCACACTCCCCAGGCAACTTTATTCCGGACAGAGCCCCACGCCTCATAAGGGAAAAGTTTTGTCGGGTAAATGCGCAAAAAGTCACAGACACACGAGCCGGGAAATCGACAAGGCCCCGCCTCCGCCGTTTTCTGGCTGGGCTGGGGCAGCACCGCCCCTGCGCAGTCCGGTCCTCGCTCCCTCAGTCCCCTCTCAGCTTTCCGGGGCTGCCTCCTCGTTGTAACACCTCGTTGTTGTTCAGCTGTTTTTGTCACGTGACACGCGTTAGGAATTTTCTTGGTGAAGACACAGCAGTGGTTTGCCATTTCCTTCCCCGGCTCGTCGTGCAGATGAGACTGAAGCAAACAAGGTGAAGTGACTTGCCCGGGGTCACAAGCTAGTGTCTGAGGTCATACGAGTCTTCCTGACTCTAGGCTCTGCACTAACTGCCCGATAATAGCACATTTGCAGAGCAATTCCTCCTTTGGAGGCGCACTCCCAAACCCCACCGCGATCTGAACTGAAAATGGTGAGGTAGCGCTGGATCTGCGCAGTAGGCTTTCCCCATGGGCTACGCCAGAGGTTCCCGCCCCTCCCAGCCCTTGTCTCTCCCCAGCCAGCGGCTTCCCGAGGATGAGGCGCCGAGAGAGATGGCGCACATGCGTGGCAGGCCCTCGAGACTCCTTCCCTCCTGCCTCTTCCGCGGCGCTTCCTCCCGGGGCGGGTCGTGACGTCATCTGGGGGCGTGGGCGGCGTTGCGCAGGCGCGGCGGGGCCCGGGCGGCATCCCGCCCCTTGGCCTTCTGTCACCTCACAGTCGGTGTTGCCGGGGCGCGTGGGGCCCCGTACGGCTGAGCAGCCCGCGCAGCGAAGCGCCGGCCCGAGTCTCCCAGCCCCCGACGCCGCCGGGCCTCTGCCCACCGCCCCGGTCGGTGCGGCACGAAAACGTAGAAGACGCCGCCGCCTTCGCCGCTGCTGCCCTCGGGGCCGCCGCCGGCGTCGATGGAGCCAACGAACCTGTACCCGGTGAAGCTGTACGTGTACGACCTGTCCAAGGGCCTGGCCCGGCGCCTGAGCCCCATCATGCTGGGTGAGCGCTGGGGCCCGAGGGCGTAGCCGCCCCCCTTGACGGGCGGGCGGGTCCGGGGAGCTCGGGGAGGCCCCCCGGGGCATCAGGGTGAGCTCCTTTCTTGTGTGACCTTGGGCTTGTCGCTGCCCCTCCGGAGGGCCTCGCTGCGGGGTGAGGGAATTAGTCTTCCCTGGGCTCTAAGTGACAGTCCCGCGGCGGGAGGATCTGGTCCCCCACCTTGCAGAACTAGGCTATGCATGAAGGGCTCTGGGCCAGCGGCGTTTATAGAGGGAACCCCTTCGCTGGGTGCCGAGGGGGTCCCCGCGTGAGCACAAGCCTGGGGGGCTAGGAGCCCGGGAGAACCCGAGTTCAGGCAGAAGAACCCCTGGAGAGAGGAAGTGATTTGTGATCAGACCTCCCTAATTGGGGGGTTGGGGGGACTGAGGGGAAGGTGACTGCTGCTGGCTGAGCTCTGAAGGGAAATGCACCAGTAAATTACCCGATTCCTCAAAAGGAAAACCTGAATTAAGCACAGATCCAGACCTAGTGCCATGGGATGACGACATTCATCAGAATTATGTGAAACAAACATTTCTAATTCAATTTATTTCACTGCCCCCATAACAAAACTCCACATTCACACCGGCCATTTAGAGCCGGATGTCCCGGGCTTTTTGCTGCCTTTTCGAGTCACTTCCCCACCTTGTCAGTATCCTTGGTATCTGGGAGCCAATTTCAGCTGAACCAGGGGACCAAAGGTCAGGACCGAAAAGCTGTTCCTATAGGCATATTCCTAATACCTTTCCAGTTTTAGCTTGAGTTGGACCTGATTTTGACTGACATAGGAAAAATTCAGGGAGTGTGAGAGTCATGGATTTAATAACCGTCACTGAGAGAGGTGGTTAGTCCCTAGTTCACTGATGATTACAGCCAAGTTACAAAAGATAAACAAAAAACGTTGGATTGGAGCCATGTAGTTTGCCCATTCATAATGAGAAAGCATATTGATAGGTTTCCTGGATGCATGGAAAAGGAAGTTTGAACAATTTTCTGCTTCTCAGATGGGGATTCCCTTCTCAGCCCAAGAGAAGGCTCTTCTGGTAATTTGCCCTAGTGCCCATTTCTTCATCCTTTCTGGGCCCCTTTAATGCCAGGTGGCTCTAAGGGTCCTGCCCTTCTCCTTTAGGCCATGTGGAAGGTGGTTTTGTGGCCTTTGGAATTGAAGACCAGACAAGTTTACATGAATTTTCTCCCAAGCCTTAAAACCATATTAAATCTGTATTTCATCTAGTTCTCATTTCCAATTAAAGTGTATGACTATTCCTCCCCTCAACATCAAGGACACTTTCTCTTCATGGCCATTAATGTTCAGTGAATGTCCTCTGCTTGAACAATGAGTGCCAACCTCCTTTCATTTGGCCTAATTGTCTTCTCACTGCCTGATGTGATTCCAGGACTGCTTGGAGGCAGGAGACATGGAATTTAATCCTTGCTCTGCAATTTATTACAGATCTCTTAGCCTCTGTTTTCTCACCTGTAAAATGGCAAAGCAAACAAAAACAACCCAATACCATTAACATCTGTTTCCCAGGGTTATTGTGAGGAAGGACTCATCAGCCTTAAATGACTATCTTTATAAATGGGAACTGGTTTGTGTTTTTTTCACCTTGCCCTTGTTCAGTCTCTTTGATGACTAAATTCTGGCTCTTCTTTCAAGAACACAGGACCGATCCTGGCTAGAAGGGGCTTCTGAGAAGCTCTGAGGCTTCTTTTATACCCTTTTACAAAGGAGGAAACTGAGACCCAAGGTCATAGGTAATAAGCATCAGAGACAGAATGTGAACCATGTCTTCTGGTTCCAGAGCCTGTACTTTTTCTACTGTATGGCATCCATATTCCTTTGGGCCAATTGGAAAGTGTTTCTGAAGTTAGCCATTGTTTTTCAGAGATGGAAATAAATGCCTCCGTTGTTCAAGCTGAAAATACTCTCCTGTCCAAGTCTTTCAGGACTCACATTAACGTTCCCTTCATTGTTCTTAATTTTGTACATTTCTGTCATCTTCCTCCCTGCTTTCCATTTTCTGTTTTGAGCAGTTCTGATATTTTTAGTTTGTTGTCCTCCCCCATCCTCCAAGGATTTTAGTGCTTTTTCCTGGTTCTCTCTCTCATCATTTCAATATAGGGTCAGAATATGTAATAAATGAGGTCCCATCTTATTGCTTGCTGCTTCCCAGCACAATATAGGCTCCAGACAATGTGATTAATGTATTTAGTTTTAAGATCCTTGTGGTCACTTTTTTGGAGGATATAGTCCATCACTGACTACAGGAACACTTCTAAAGCTTGTCCTTAGTGCTTACACTCCTAGTAGGTGTAGACAAGTAATCATATCCCTTCTTTTCCTTTCATCCTTGCCAGATACAAAATCAGCCGTCATCATTGTCTCATGGTCCTTTCCCTTAGAGCTGCTCTCTGAAATTCTGGTGATCAATTTCTGCGCTAAGGGAACACAGTTGTCTCAGGACTGGAGAAACTTTGCCCTCCTTTGGCCCTTTGCAATTTGTGTGATTTGAGATTCTTACTTGCTGCAATACAGGCTTCACTTTCATATTTTTTTGGCAGGCTTATCTCAGAATTATTCTGTGATCCAAGGGCATAGGGACTTAGGCTGTGTTTTTTATGGCTCAATTCAGTCTAAGAAATAGTGATTAATATCTTACATGCTAGCTTGATTTCAGGAATGAGACCAAAGAAAGAGCCCTTCCTTCATGGAGTTTGTAATCTTTGACACTTATTATAAATGTGATTTGTGAGGGTTATAAGAGAGCTTTTAAGAAAATGCCAAATTGTTAGCTCAGAGTAGTAAGTACCAGTAAGAAAAAGACTATGGGCCAGAGTGGCCTTGCACTATATTATCTAGTTAAACCTGTTCAGATTTTTCCTTCATGCTTTAATAACCATCTAACAGGTTCTATATCGGATTCATTGGGTTGTCTGGATTTGTATCTGATGCAAACAATTCTTTTCTTTTTTTTAAATAATATTGTTCCCCAATTACATGTAAAAACAATTTTTAACATGAATTTTGTTTTGTTTTTAATTTTGAGTCCCAAATTCTATTCTTCCATCTCTCCCCGTGCCCCCTCCCCAAGATAGTAAGCAACCTGATATAGGTTATACATGCAATGTAGTTTCTTCATCTGTAAAATGGAGATAACATTAATATAATCCCATATATCCTGGTTGCTTTGCTCCAAGGCATAACTTAATAAAAAAAAAAAGTATTGGCAGACACTGTAACAATTCTCATTTAACGTATATTTCCCTCAAGCACTATAAGAAAGAAGTCACCAATGGATTATTTAATACCAAAAATCCATTCCTTTATTGGAAAAATCTTTGTCTTTTACAGTTTTTAAAGTGACATAATATAGCTTTTACCTTTCTGGGAAAATATTGTAAGGTGGAAGAGGACCTTTAGAGGCCATTACAGATGAGAAAACTGAGGCCCAGAGACTCGACTGAGTAACTTGTTCAAAGTCAGTTAGGCAAGGACAGGGGTGAGGAACAAATAGGAAATTTGGATTCAGTCAAAGGACTTCTCTTGAGTACCTAGGGGACTCCATGTGGCCTCAAGGCCAAAGGTTCCCCACCCCTGGTCTAAGAGATGGAATTCAGATATGCCCAGAGATACCATTTGGACTTCATGCCATACTTTCTCATGCCCCAAACTGATCTAGCCACTGCTCCTGATGAGGAATTGCTTCCTTTCACTACATCCCCATTTCACAGCCACCTTTAGGAACAAGGTGCCACTACTGAAGTCCCACACTCACCCCCTACAGGCATTGCCCTGCTGGCCTGGGACTGAATATTGAAAGCTTTCTGCTGTGGCTGATTTTCCAGGTTCAGTTACATAAAGCAAACATTAAGTACATTGGGGAAGAAATGGGGAAGCAGTAACTAGCAGACTCGGCCAACCAATCAGGGCCTCCTGTCCACAGAATCCTCTGTCCTGGGTCACTGTGGCGTTCCAGGTGGGCATCAGTCCTTAGAGCCCCTGGTCCTACTCTTCACTTACCACTGCTTCTCATAAAAGTTGATCAGGAAAAAATGGAAAGCAAATGGTAGTATTGACAAAAAAGTACATCTGGAGAGAGTTTTGTCATTTTGATCCTGGGGATTTTTGTTTTCCCTCTAAGTTACACTAATGATGATGCTGTGGCCTTGGAATACTAGAGCACATTTTGTTTTGAGTTCCTAATCCATTCCCAGCTTCTCTCAGACCACTTGGTGACCCCTGGCCTACATCAATGAGACTGATGACTGGCAGGATTGGACTGTAAGGAGGGGCTGTGAGGTGAGCTAGGGCAGAACCTCGTTGGTCTAAGTGGGCTGAAGGCCTCCTTCACACCAGGCTTCAGTCAAGTGCCATAGGCTTTTCCAAGTTATGGAAATGGATGTGAATACAGCCATTCCCTCCCCACTAGGAGCAAAAGGAAGTTTTGTTATAGACGAAAACTTTGGTACTGGAAAATCCCTGGAGTGGGAGAAAGCACCTGTCCCTGTGTCTTTGGGAACAGAAAGGAATGAAGCAGCGGCTGACATGTGCCAGCCAGGCCAGCTTGGCAGTCACAGCCAGGTTACTAAAGGCAGCTCCCTTCTGGTTTCTTCCAAAGCTACCTAAAGGCCGTCCTTATCTCCCTGGTCTTCCCTGTGTTGTCCCCACATGATATCAGTAAGGAAGCTGCTGTTATCCCTATTTCACTGCAGAATTTGGGATCAAAGTCCCCAGAATACTGTGTGCTCCTTTCCTTCCCATGGCACAGAGCTCTGGGCCTACCCCCTCTTCCTGTGGCCTCCTGCACATTCTCTTTTTGCTTTTTTTTTTTTTTTTTGGAGGGCAGTTGGGGTTAAGTGACTTGCCCAAAGTCACACGGCTAGTTTTTGTGTTAAGTGTCTGAGGTCGGATTTGAACTCAGGTCCTCCTGACTCCAGGGCCGGTGCTCTATTCAGTGTGCCACCTAGCCACCCCGTTCCCGCACATTCTCCACAGCAAGTCTGCTTGGCATGTCAGGCTCCCCAAGGGGATTTCCTACTCTGCCATGGGCCGCCTCCAGCTACATGGGGGTTGTGTCACAACACAGCCTCTTGGCCACTTGCAGCTTTTCCTTGGTGGAGAGTTGAAGCCACTCCAGATCCACCATGTGCTTCTCAGTAAGTGCCCAGCAGTCTCTACGCTGTGATACCACAGCTTGAGCCCTTTGGCCACTGTTCTTATAAACCTGCTCTGAGACACCCTCAGAATTCACTGCCTCTCACCTCCGGCGTGACCCTCATGGGGAGCTGATGGCCTCATTCAGTAGCTGCCTCCATCTTGGTTCTTTTGTGCCTTCATTTCTACCTCTCCATGCCGGGCCTGAGTCCAAATGGAGCAGCTCTGCCATTGTGGCATCAGTCAGAGAAGCTTTTCCATGTCTTTTCTTATTTTCATGTCAGTCCTTCCTGTTTCCTTCTTGACCATCCTCAGGATGGTTTGGCTCAGTTGGCTCTCGATATCCTGTTCTGTAAACTTGTTCTCTGTTTCTGAGCATCTCGCAAGCATTCTGAGCTAATATCCAGTCTTCCTTGCCCATTTCTTCACCATTGCCACCATTGGCAGCCATGACTCTCCATGTGACAGGGACATTGCATGGATGAGGCGTAAAGGAGGCAGAGATGGCTTAAATGAGTGGCCTCAGGGAGAAAGTAGGGCCTTGAATCTAGGAAATACTGACCACTTGCTGCCTCATCCAGTCTGGATGGGCTTCCTGGGTCATTCAGGACCTTCTGGCCAGGAAGCTATTTCTGTGATCCAGAGGCCAGCAGCAGTCCCTTGGGCCTGAAGTGGCTTGAGCCCATCTCCCCTCAGAGTTGCCTCTGGAATCAGGAAGGATAAATTCTCCTTTTCTGCATCACAGCTGCCTTTCTGCTGTCTTGTGTCAAAACTTCTCTTTTCCTGTTGAGGGTGCCAGCATCCTACCCACCCACATTCCTAACTTGAGAGTCATTCTTTACTCCCCCTCACTCTCTGTAAAGGAATTTGTCAGCAAGTCTATGAAGTTCATATCATTCCCTCTCCCCTCAGTCACAAAGATCTACTACTTTCGGGGGCGGCTAGGTGGCGCAGTGAATAAAGTACCGGCCCTGGAGTCAGGAGTACCTGAGTTCAAATCCGGCCTCAGACACTTAACACAAAAAACTAGCCGTGTGACCTTGGGCAAGTCACTTAACCCCAACCTGCCCTCCAAAAAGCAAAAAAAAAAAAAAAAAATCTACTACTTTCACTCAGGCCTGCTCTGCCTTTCCCTGGTTGGAATCCTTGTTTCCCATCACTCCTTCATCTCCCTCCCCATCTCTCTCAGCTTCCAAATTTATCTTCCTAAAGGGTGGGTATGACTGACTTGTCTATTGTTTCTCTGTTAGAAAACCTCTTGCTTCAAGGACAAAATTCAAACTCTTCTTCACCTCTATCACATAAAGCCTTCTGCAGCCTGCCTATCGTCTGCCTCTCCGGTCTTATTTACCATCGTTCCCAGTCACCTACTCAACATTCTGCCCAGACAAGGCTGTCCATGGTCTTGCTGTTCCCTCTAATAGATGGACCATTTGTGCTGTTCAGTGCATCTCCAAGAGTAATACTCCATCCCTGGGATTCCTCATATCCTCCCATCAGAATCCTTCTCTTCCCAGACTCAGCTTGTCCCTTCTCTGGTGCCTTTGCCACTCCTTCTCCGCCTGCACACATGCCATACTTCTCAGTAGAATTAGAATGCAGGGGAACAGGCCCCATTCCAGTCTTAGGTCTTGTCTTCACCTTGACTCTTATCCACAGAGCAGGCCTTTATTACTTTGTGCACTTCAATTCAACATAGTCCCTGCATCTGGTATTAACAGCACAAGGATGAAATGGAAATATGCTGGAGCCCCTTTAGTGAAATTGTTTAAATTTGTTTCTTTTTTCCTCCTAAGTCCTAAATTCTGCACTTGTCTTGTTTACTTCTAGTACTTTGGGCATTTGGGGAGGGCCTTTAGCCTTTTTCCCAAAGGGACCATAATGTACAATCATTAGAAGTCAGCAGGTTAAGTCACTGAGGGGGAGTAATTTTTTAAATTCACATCAGTAAAAACATTTTTAAAAAGGAACAAGGGTTTCCATCTTAGATTTCACAGTTCTTCTTGGAAGGCAAATATCCTTAGTACTGTGTGAATGAGAGATTTTTCAAGGTTATCTGCCATTTTCTGGAAGCCTCCAGGAGTGGGGAACCTGTCACCTTGAGGCCACATGTGACCTCAGGTGCAACCTTTTGACTGAGTCCAAGTTTTACAGAACATATCCTTTTATTAAGGGGATTTGTTCTGTAAAGTTTGTTTTTGTTTTTGTTTTTTTTGGAGGGCAGTTGGGGTTAAGTGACTTGCCCAAGGTCACACGGCTAGTTTTTTTGTTTTAAGTGTCTGAGGCCGAATTTGAACTCAGGTACTCCTGACTCCAGGGTGCTCTCTTCACTGTGCCACCTAGCCTCCAAACTGTGAAGTTTGGATTCAGTCAAAGGGCCACACTTGAGGACCTAGAGGGCCACATGTGGCCTCCAGGCCCCATATTCCCCATCCCTGCTCCTGGCCCTTGGCTGGAAGGAGGCACATTTCCCCTTTTCCTATAAGAGGGGATAGGTACTTTAGGTGTGACTTTGGAGATGATGTAGAGATGAGTGAGGCCACAGGGCAGAACAAGCCTCCTTAAAGTTGGGGTTCATCTGTGTCAGTGTGTTGAGTCAGAATACTGTCTAGAAGTTCTTTGTTGTGGCCCATGATCACCTTACCCCCACTATTTGTACTGGAATTCCACATTTATGTCGTGGACAAAGAACTTTAAACCTTTTTATAGACCTGGAATATATCCTGATGAGTTTTATTAGCCAGGCTATCTTGGAATTTCATAAAAAGAATCTGGGCTCTAGCAAAAGCTCTTAGCAAATAGCAACCACGTGGCAAAATTTAATGACTGTGGGGTTGGGAGGGGGAGTAAACCCTGCGTGTGTTGTCAGAACTCTCAAAGGGAGAGCCATATTGACAATAGCCATTAATTGTTACAGAGCTGGTCATATTTTTTGACCCAGAGATTCTCTCACTAGGACTTTATTATAAAAATATCATGAAAAGAAGGAGGAAAAGACTTATCTGTATAAGAATATTATAGAGGCCATATTTGTAATTGCAGAAAAAGAATCTAACCTAAGTCTAAAAAAATGGAGAATGTCTGAAAAAGTATTGAATATTAATGTAAAACTCATTGCCAGATCACCCAAATCATACCTGTGTTTGTTTGGTAAAGCTAAATTAAAGGTGAATGAGCTTTGTCCATTCAGGGTTCTGGGGCAGGAAGACACTTCTTTGCTACTATGATAACAATTTGGTATAATACAACAGGGGTTTGGGGGATGATTTTAGTTCTCATTCTTTTTGCAGTTATTGGATTGTTTGTTTTTGTTGGTAGTTATTAATAAATTCATGTAGCCCACTCTCAAATAGTTAAATTTAATATCTTCTTTTCACAGGGAAACAGCTGGAAGGCATCTGGTAAGTTGTTGAACTTTTCAGTCTTGCCTGAGTTGATTGATTCATGGAACACACAAGTGCCACCAGTAGTGGAATCTGCTGCAGTCCCCAGTTTTTAGCTTCTAACTTGACACATAGACCACTTTCCATTTTTTTAAAACTTTGAAGTTATAAGAACTGACTCCATTCCAAGAAGCAGTGTGGTATAATGGGGGGCCCTTGGCCTGGCACCAGAAGCCCTGAATTCTGGTCTTGTTTCTGGCCTTTGCTGCTTTATGACTTCTCTGGGCTTCAGTTTTCTTTATCTTTATTGTCACATCCAGCCCTGGTGTTCTGGGAATTGAATTTAGAAGGTCGGAAGGGAATCAGTGGCCACAGGTGCCCAATTACAGCCATCCCTACCAACCATTCAGACCTCTTATCTCTGTTTTAGACCTCATGTTCTTGCAGCATCCCTCTCTGCCAAATGAGCTGGACTGGGCACTCCAGGGAAATGAGTGAGTGAGGCCACTTAAGCTTGGGTTAAATATTAGGTTGACCATTATTATTTTGCCAATAACTGGATCCCAGTGTGTGGGCACTTTTCCATGTAATTGATCCATATTCAGGCTTTTTTGGCCCTCCCTTTTCAAAACTGACCAAAGTTAGCTGTGAAGGAAATTGGAAAGGCCTTTAGGAATGCCCTGTACCATGCAGAATTATATTCTTGAAATGTCCTTGGGAAGCCCAAGCATCTAATTGAAGGGTTTCCCAAGCCGGTCACCCAATCCCACTCTCCCCACCCTACCACCCTCACCACCCTGCCACTTTAGGGTGAGGTAGGCTTGGATTGTTGGTTGGGTTTTATTAAGATTACAGTGTGCTTTTCAGGCTTCCATTCCAGAAAATGGTCTGGAAACGACCTGAGGAACAATCCCTTGTCTCCATTTCTCCCCTGCCAGTGAGGTGCCTACATGTGCAACCTTTTGTGAATCTTACCAGAAATGTTTCTGTTCAGGCATAGGTGCCTCCTGAAAACCCATGTGCTTATCTCTAATCAATTTTGAATTATCAGTTTCCCACTTACCCTGGCTTTCCTTTCCACGGCAGGCACACCTCCATAGTTGTTCACAAGGATGAATTCTTCTTCGGCAGTGGAGGCATTTCCAGTTGTCCACCTGTAAGTGCCTCCCATCTGAGACCCTTCCCTTTGCTGCTTCTGATCCCACTGTGATTCCTACAGGAGAATGGATTGGGGTACTCATTAGCTTTCTACTGAATGCCATACGAATGCTTTAAAAGCTACATTTCTGAGACTTTCTTCCATACTATACTGTCCCATACTATATTTACCATCTCTTAGGGGTATTCTTGCCAGTCTGCTAAAATTGTGAGTCAGGGCCAATTATTAGGTAGATCTTCTTTAGAGGATTTATAAAGAGATATGGACAAGAATCATATGGAGCAAAAAGGTCTGTTTGCCTTGTAGAGGAGGTGGCTAGGGGTAGGGCATCATCATCAAGGGGCCTGTCTTGTTGCCAGGTCCCTTTCTACTGTTTCTTTTCTTGGCTATCTGTGTAATCAGAGTGACCTTTGTGCCTGAGATTCGAGCATATACTGCTCCAGGGGCAGTCAACAGTTCAAAACCAACCATTGGCTCAAACTTCCAAATAAAAATATTATAATAATAACTCGATTGTCCATAAAAATATTTTATCCTACCAAGTTTTTCCTCTGGAATTTCCAAAGGAAGAAATGGCATGGTTTGTCCTGGGTATGATTCTAGAGAAATAGGTTGTTAAATGAAACCCCTTCTGGTGTCAAAAAGGGGTTTCTAGGGGACCCTCTATTTCTGAATCAGAGTCAGGGACCACATGACTATACACACCTCCCTCACAATTCCCTGGAGAAGCAGCCTGGATTAGAAAGCAGGCTAGTGGAAATCAGGTTTAGACCTTCACAACATATACTGCCATAAGCTCCCGATGGATACATGAGCTATAGTTAATAGAGAGATTACAGGGAAAGGAAAGAAAAGGCTTCAAAACTATGGGCAGGGAAGATTCTTAACTAAACCAGAAATAGAGATGATCGGAAAAGATCAGGTGGATGGTTTGGATTACATAAAATTCCAAAGCTTTCAGCCAAGCACAATCCATGCAGCTAGAAGTAAAACAAGGGATAAGATCCTTGAAGCAAATTATTCTGCTGAAGGTTTGATGTCTAAGATATGAAAGTCCAAGGAAAAGATGTAGAGGAAATCATTACCAACAGCAAAACAAAAACTGTTGCCTGATAGGAATGTGAGCTATTGACCACCATGGTAAATAAGGGTCAAGTCACCAGCAGCCCCTTGCTACGAGCCTCCTGTGAAAAACTGCACAGCCGTTGGAGGGACGACAGGGCCCTGATGCATGTGGAGAGGGCTGGGAAAGCAGTTGGGAAGCCTGTACTCCCAAAGTCCTGCTGCTGGGGTGGGGGGTGGCTCTTGTGGTAGGCGAGGTCACACAAACAGAAAGGCCCAGGGGTGTATGATGGTAGGATTTGTTGTGTTCCAAAACTGGAAACATAGTGAGGTCCCTTCACCTCTGTAGGGGCTGAACAGAACGAGGTGTTATTATGCTGTAAAAAATGATTCCTGATGGATTCAGGGAAATGTGCAAATGGATGTCTGTGTGATTTATGCCAGGTTAAATAAGCAGACCCAGGAGATGGATTTTGCCAGTGCTCGCAGTAATGTAAATAAAGGTACTTTGGGACGCTTCAGAACTCTGGCCAGTGCCATGAACAATCCCAGCTTTAGAAGCCCAACTGTACTGTACTACATGGCAGCAGTTGCTGGCCTGGAGGTGCAGAAGGAGATGTGCCTTTCAGACATGGCCAACACGTTGGTTTGAGCTTCTTGAAGGCAAGGAATAATCATGCAAAAAAAAAAAGTGACAAATGAAGGATTTGGAAACTCCCCATATAGGAGGGGAGCAGAAGTGAGTTCAGAGTGGGATGAAGACACAATAGAGAGGCTTTGTTACTGTCAGTATCTGTTATTGAACTGTTCAATATCCATGTAAGTTCTACTTGGCAAACATGCTCGGTTTCATAGACAGGCTTTTTAGTTCTTTGTCTTCCCAAATGTTCATCTAAGTTTGCAGTTTAAAAAAAAAAGAAGAAGAAAATTTAAAGAAAAAAAGACTTCCAGCTAGCGTAAGGAGAGACAGGAGGCTGGGAAATGGGCACTGGGAAGTGCTCAGATCCCCAGTGGCACTTGGACTGCTCAACCTTATTTAATTGGAAGACCATTAATGTCCCCAGCTGTCTGTCTGGGAGAGTTTGAGGGCTAAGAAGGGACTGCTGCTTGCCTTTGCTTTATGTTTCTGGCCTTGTCAGAGTACCACCCTGAGCTCCGATCATGGCTCTGCTGCTTTCTTCCCCTCTTCCCCTCTGGGGGCCCCAGCTTCCCCTTTGTGAAAGGACTCAGTGACCTCAAAGGTCTCTCCAGCTCTAAATGGAGGATCTTGTGGTTGTCCCTTTTCAGAAGTTCTAAGGAAATTCTCGGGGATTGATGATTGACCTAATACTGTTGGCTTGCTCTTGCAGGGTGGGACGCTGCTTGGGCCCCCTGACTCAGTAGTAGAAGTAGGGAGCACCGAAGTTACTGAAGAAATCTTCCTGGAATACCTGTCCTCCTTGGGGGAGTCCTTGTTCCGGTAAGTCAAGGACAGCCCTGAGCCCTGGAGAGGAGTCTGGGTCAGGTGGGGTAAGGGGAGGGCATTGTGGAAATGCTGACTCAGAGGGCTTTACAGACCCTCTGGCAAAGCTGGACCAGCCAGCACACCTGCCACATCCTCACATTGTAGCTTCCCAGATTCTCTTGACCTCAGAAAGTTTAGGGCCCATCTTGGGGGGTAGGGGGGAAGAAAGGCCTGGGAAGTATAAGACCCCTCAAAGCCTGTTTTCAGACTACCACAATGGGAAGGGAGGGCTCCTGGGAAGAGGGTTATAAAAAAAATACTGTATCCACTTTGAATTGTTCTCATAAAACCCCAATTTCCATTTCTTGGAGCCCCAGGGTTCCATGATTCAATTTAGAAAATGCTGATCTGGTCCAACCTGCTTGTTTTCCAGAAGAAGAAATTAAGTCTCAGAGGAGGGGAAGTGTCTTGCCCAAGGTCACACAGGTGGTGAGGGTTGGGGACACGCTAGAGTTAGGCCTTTTGACTGCTGATCTGGGACTCTTTGCCTTGCTTGGCTGGCTTGGCTGGCTCCCTTAACCACTATTTCCTTAGGCTTTTTAGGGTTCACAAAATGCTCGCTCTGTACTTTCTGCTTTGATCCTCATAGACCTGGGAAATAAATAGGTCCTACAAATGTCTTCCTTCCCATGTCATAGAGGGGCACTGAGGTCCACATGGGCCCAGGTATCTTCAGTGGGATTCCTAGGCCCCTCTCTCTGGCTGCTCAGCAGGTGTGCTGGGGAAGCCTGACCTTGCTAACTTTTAGAGAATCTTCCGTTTTGGGGGTGCTAATGGGTCCTTCCTCTTTCCACTGACAGAGGCGAGGCCTACAATCTCTTTGAGCACAACTGTAACACATTCAGCAACGAAGTGGCCCAGTTCCTGACTGGAAAGAAGATTCCCTCTTACATCACGGACCTGCCGTCTGAAGTCCTCTCCACGTGAGTACTGGGCCTCTCCTTGCCTGCCATCCAGGGCCCACCTTGCCCTAATGAGGATGGGAATGGGGCTGGGGAAACAGGGGCTGAGAGCCTGGGCAGGACCTGCTCAACCTCACTTGAAGTCTCTGTGTGAACACTGGCGTGATCCTCCCTGGGCCTCTGCCCATTGGACACTTGGTCCAAAAATGCTGGTCTGAGGGGGCCATGCTCTGCCTAGGCTGGGGGCATGATTTTCTGGTGGTTTCTTGGTGGGGGGGGGAGCGGATTTAGAGGACCTAAAGAGACTCATGGGAGTAGAATTAGGTTTAGGACATCTTGGCACCCTCCACTCTACTTGGTAAGCAGAGTTCTGACATCCCTCAGAGTTTCTTCCTGTTCCTTCTCTGGTGGTCAGCAGTGTGTGGTTGGGGCCAGGGCGCTTTGTCCTAGAGCTCCTGCCTTGATTCTGACCCAACCACAGCTCCCATCCCTCAAGGGCTTAACTCACAAGCACTTGGTGATGCAGGAAGGATTAGGATTGTCCCCAGTTGTACAGATGAGGATACTGGAGGGCCAAGAGAGCTGATGGAACTTGCTCTAGGCTGCCGGTAATGAACAAGTGCAGGTCTTGAGAGTCTGGTTGGATCCAGTGTTATTTATCCAGCATCCCAGCGTGGTTGCTTCCAGGATATCCCCTGGTCCTGCTTTCCAGTCCAGGGATTGCGATTTCTGTGTGGGGTAGAGGACAGAAGCGTGGAGCCAGAAACGCTGCCCACAGGGCCCTTGATCAGTTTAGAGAAGATGCTCCTTCCCAGGAAGACAGTGATGGCTCACATGTCCAAAAGATGCCTGTTGGAGGAGGGACCAGCTCCCTCTTGGGTGTCAGGTCCAGCAGGGACAGTGCTTGGGAGATAGATATAAGATAGATATGAGCCAAGGACAGAGCAGAGGAGGACTGAGGGTATGAGTGTCAGGATAGTGTCCAGGCGCTCCTAGCTTTGGAGGATGGCAGGCCCTCAGACTCACCTTGAGAGCCTGGTGGCTTTCTCCCTTACCTTTGGGCTGTGCTTAGCTTGTCCTTGGAAATTCTAAGGAGCATAAATGGGTCTTCTCAGTGTGCTTGCCTTTGAAGTGCTCCTTAACTCCTGCACTTTTGTCAGAGGGACACTGACTCCTTGAGCCAGATTCAGGGAGCAGAGTTGGTCCTTGAGGAAGTGGCACTCACACTTTGTGGTCATTGGGGTCCAAGCAAGTGCCATTGCCAAGTACCAGGAGGGATTCCTAGAGCATGGATTTCTGATGGGGTCAGTCCCTGTGTGGCCTGATCCACACAGATCGAGGCAGCTCCCAGGGAGCACCTGGAAGGGAAGGAAGTAAAGGAGAGAGGAGGGACAGGTGTGTACTCATCCCAAGCCTGGAAGTGGAGGGATTTCCAAGAACAAGACCAAGGTTACTGAGTCCTGGGGGCTGGCCAGCATCACTAAGTAAGCTGTGCCTGCCTCTCTGGCACAGGAGAGAGCATTGTGGCCCAAGGCTTTCCTCCTCTTTCATCTTCTCCTGCAGGCCTTTCGGACAGGCTCTGCGGCCCCTCCTGGACTCCATCCAGATCCAGCCCCCTGGTGGGAACACCTTCGGCAGACCCAACGGCCAGAGCTAACGGGCCTAGAAGGGAGTACCTCGCCTTGCTGCCGTCGACTCTCCAGGGCTTTTCCTTTTTAAAAAAACAAACCCTACCAGATTTCTATTTTATAATTTTACATCAGAGCTAACAACCAGGGGACGGCTTTTTAAATTTCCCAGGGAAGGAGATCATCAGGCTGCATGTAGGACAATGCTGCTAAAAACCAGAATCAATGCCATCCCTTCTAACAGTATTATACTAATTTATTAAGGCTGTCTTGTCTGTGAGTTCACTTTTGACGCTGTTTGCTAAGCGTCCCCCAATCCGCAGAAGGGGGAGGTTGCTGAACCAGAAGAAGATGGGACCCCTTGGGGGCAGGCCAGGCTTCCAGACCCAGGGAGACATTGCTCAGCTAGAGCCCCTTGCCTGGGTGCTCCTGGCCATGGGGAGGCAGGTGAGTGGTATGGCCGGCTCAGGCTTCCAGAGGTTGTAGGTGAGAGCCCTGAAGATTTTGTTGTCTCTGGGCCAGAGGGGCAGGAGTCAGGGTTGACTGGATAGCAGACTCAGGAAGGAAGGAGATGGGTGAGCTATAGAGCCGAAAGCCATTGTCTTCACCTCCTCACACTTTGTTAGGCCTACCCACTTTATGCAGAGTGACTCCTGCTTAGCCTAGCCTGAGGCAGTTGAGAGTGCTGGCCCTTGGCCTCTCACTAATCAGGTACAGCCTTGATAACCTACCCCCCACACATATTCCTAACTAGACAGCTGAGGGGAGAGTGCTCCCCAACCTCAGGCTATGTTAGTCTGAGCATCCAAAGAGGAGAAATGGCGCAGAATCTAGCTGAGCCAGTGAGTTTAATGCTGTGTGTCTGATGGGAATTCTTCCACTGTTCCAAAAGCGTTTTGAAGATACACACTTTGGTTTCTTTCCATCCTGAATCTGGCTGTCGAAGAGGTGGAGGGGTTGGGTATATTGGAGCTCCCTTCTGACTGCCTGATAGGAATAAGTCTGAAGGATTCCCCCTGGATCCCCTTCTTTCTGAGCCCTCCCAGGCTGTAAATACAAGTGTCTGAGAAGCCCCAGATCCCCTCCAGCTACTCTGCAGTCCAGAACCTTCAGCCTGCCTCCCACACTCCCTGCTGCCTCAGCCACAGCAGCGATTTGGATGTCTTCTCATCTCCAATTAGTGGCCCCCACCAGCCCAAACAGTTATGATTCTCATAGCTCATCAAGGGGAAACAGTTCTTAAAATTCTAGCCTCTCTCAGGTGTCATGCACGTGACCATAAGTATCTCAGGGACAACCTGGGATATGTCAGAGGATATGCCAGTCCAGCAAAAACAGCCCCATTCTCTTGGAGGAGGCTGGTACTGGGAAGCAGGACAGGCATAAATGGTCCTAAAGAGACCAGGAGCCTCAGGTTTGGGGCCCAGCGGGAGCGCAGCAGACGGCCGAGGCTGTGTCCATGGTCTCCTGCCAGTCCAGCCTCACAGGGTGGCAGCTGCTGCTTGACAGTCATGAGATCACAGCCTCCTCACTGGGCTGCTTTTGTTCTCTGTGACTCCTCTCCACCCTGTTCCGTCCAAAGGCAGGAATGTAACAGCCCATTCCTAGTACCTGGAAGCACTAAACACCTTTCAGCCCTCCATGAGGAGGGAGATTGGGGAAGTCATTGCCACCCCCTGGTGGGCTGGGGGGTGGCACTCAGGGAAGTGGGCAGAAAAGCAGATTTCGAGCTTGGGAGTTGGTGTGGACAAATGCCTTGTGAAGGAGAAGCCTGTGTTGGGGGGTGGGGATTGGTTGAAGAAAGGTTTTTTTAATTTTTCTTTCCAACTGAGCATTTATGTTCTTTCACTCTTACCCCCCTCCACTGAAAAAGACGGGGGAAAAGCCACTTTACCATTAAGCATTGTTGTGCAAAACAAATCCCCACACTGTCTGTGGCCAAACACATGTGTCTAATCTTCTGTCCGAGTGGCAGCTTCTTTTTGTGCACCTTCATGGATAACTAAGTGACCGTTGAATTCTCAAAGCTCAGGCACTGGTCAGTGCTATACAGCCTGGCCTCCCTTCCCCCCAGACTCAGGACTGTGCCCTCTGTGACTTGCCTGTGGCCCATGAGGCCGAGTAGGTCTCCGGAGGGGGGTGGGCCATTGGGCCAGGCACATGCCTCCCCCTTCCTGAAATGAAGCCTGTACTCTGTCTGCCATATCCCTTTTCGCCTCCAGTAAGCCAAGTGAGTAACCATATCTGGGATGGAGGTGTTTGCTAGCTGATCTGTTTCTATTTCTATAATGCAATAAACTTGGGTCCACTGTCCACTTGCTCTGTGTGTCCTGTTCATCTCATTTCTGTTGCAGGAAAGGGGAAGTGGGCACTTGCTTGTCCAGCAGTTTCCATTGTAGGGACCTAGGGCCCTGCTCCACTTGCCTGCCTTGGCTTAGCCCCTAAAGTGCCCATTTGCTTGTGTGGAAGGGAGGGTGGCCTTCTGATCTCCATTCAGTTCCTGTTAGATTACACTCCCCCTCCCTTGCCTCAGTTGCTTTAGCTGAACTAGAAAGGATCTATGATTAGATGGCTTTGGCATCCTTTCTTGGGAGATAGGGTATGGGGGTGGGGGAGATAAGCATTTATAGAGTGGGTACCAAGTGCCTGGCATTGTGCTAATCATTGCTTTACAAATGCCTCATTTGATCTTTTAACAGCCATATGAAAGAATGCTCCAAATCATTAATAATGCAAAGCAGACCCACCCTGAGTTTTCACCTCCATGTGGCCAATTGTCAAAGATATCCAAAGATGGAACTCAGAGGGGTCCATAGGCAATAGCATGTGTGCATTGGTGCTCAAGCTGTGAAACTGGGTGGCCGATTGGGAGAGAGAGCCCTTTGGAATGTCCATAGCCCTGGACCAAGTGATTCCAAGGACAGGGAGCAAGTCCCCACACCCATCAAAAAAGTGTAGCAAAGCACAGGGAAGCAACACCCAGGGATGGTGGGGGAATGGAGCACCGCGTCACAGTGCTGGAGAGGAGCGCAACTGTGCCAGCCGAGAACCGTGGAAGAGTGACCACGTGAAGCCAGAACCGGGGAAGTAAAAGGGTGACAGCCACGTAACTGGCAAGAACCGGCCACACCACAGGTGCTAAGGGGACAGTGAAGAGCTGAGTTGGCCCCTTCCCAGGGTTGGGAAAGCTGCCATTGTAGAACAACTCGCATGTTTCCACTTCAGTGAATCAATTTGTTCTGCTGACTTGATTTCTTTTTTCCTTTTTAAAAAATATCTTTTGATATATGGGATAACTCTTGGGAATACTAGGGAAAATGCTGGTAATGTAAAAAACCAAGGTATAATGATAAAAGGATGGATGGATGGATAGATAGATAGATTAGTTAGATTAATTAGATACAGGTATATATTTTAAATGTTTACTACCGCCCTGGCTTTCCAGATCAAGGTCAAGATACAGTGACGATATTGGTCACTAGATGGTGACATGGATCCATCACCACAGGTTCTGTATTGTCTTTTACCCCGTAGAGAACATCCAGGGGAAGGAAAGGGAATGGGTAGATTAATAGAGCTCCCCAGACTAAAATGGGGAGGGGAGATTCAGATTGGGAGGAGAGGAGAGGGGGGGGGAAAGGAGGAGGGAACACTGAGCATACCTGGAGAAAGGTATTAGCACAGAGGAGGAGACCCTGAAGCATAGTGGGGGGGGCGGGGGGGGAACAATTACAAGGGTGGTGAAATGAATTGATGCCATGGCCTAGACGCTGGATTGGAGAGTCAGGAGTCTCAGGTTTTAGTCCCAATTCTTTTTCTTACTGGCTGCTTACCTGGGGTGAGTCATGTTCTAATCTCTGGATCTCTCCAGTCCTTTCTTCCTAAAGAGGGTCAGGGCAGAAGGATCCTGCTATTCATCCATTGCACAGAAAGGATATAACTGGGAGTGCCCTTCCAATCTGCCTCTAAACCCATGCCCTTGAGGTGAGTGGGCAGGTATTTCACTTCTATCAGCCTCATTAACACACCTCTAGCAGTCAACACTTAATGCATACCTGGGAGAGGAGGCTCAGTTGCCAGGCACTGTCTGCAGAGATTTACAGAACCATAGCATCTTCCACCCTGGGACCTTGGAGATCATCTCATTCTTCAGGTGAATAGACTGAGGTCACACAGCTGAGGCCTGAAATCAGGCCCCCAACTACCAGAGACCCCATGTGCGAAGCTTGGCAGGTCTCCTTCCCCACCATAACCATAACCATAACCATAACCTCTGCTTTTCTCTTCCAGCCCTTGCCAGCTGACTTAGCCTCCTACTTCGAGGATGAGATGGGGGCCATCTGACAGGGGTCCTTCACTCCCCATCTCCATTGTTCACACCTCAGCATTATCCCTAAAGAAGAAGACTTCAGTAAAGGCTAATCTCTCTCCCTGTGTCTTTAATGCCAGGATAGAGCTGGGACATTTAGAAGTGAAGTCAGTCAGCAGACATTTAATAAATGTCTACTCTATGCCTAGACACAGTGCTGACTGAGCACTGGGAATACAAAAAGGCAAAAGAGAACCCTGGCCCTCAAAGAACTTACAGTCTGATGGAACCTTCATGCTTCTGCCCATATATCTTTATGTCTCTTCTGTCCCTCCTGAATGTCCTTTCTCCTCTCTGGAGGAGAGAGTGAGGCTGGTGACCTTGCATGGTCCTCCCTCCCTCAAGCAAGTCATGTCACCATCTCCCTGATGTCAGGGTCCTCTTTGAGAAGGAAGGACAAATACAACAGTGTCCTCTCCCTATAAAGCTCAGTCCACATGTCACCACCCTCAGGAAGCCTTCCCTTGTTGGCCCAGGTGGGCCCTCCCTCATCTCTTTGTCTGCCCCTCCCTAACACTGAGCATGGGCAATGCTGTGCATTGTGGTTATCTAGTCTTGGCCCCCCAGCCTGTCTAAACCAGACTCCCTTTGAAAGCAGAGAACTTGTTTCATTCCCCCCACTCCAGTCCCCAGCACAGGGCCCTGTACACAGTAGAGGCTTGTCAAACGTTTGATGACTTGAATTGGACCTCTGTCCTCGTCAACAACACTTTATGTGGAGGCCTCCTTTGCCTGTGCTTAATGTTGGGTGTGATGGGGAGCATAAAGCTGAATAAGAGTGGACCCCTGCCTTCAGGGGCTTACCATCTAGATAGGGAGAAGGGTTCTTCCAGGAAGAGACAAATGAGACAAGCTGGGCCACAGGAGTCCATGGTGAGTAAACCAGTGTGAATGAGGGTGTGAGGACAAAAGCATGGAGTGGTGTCGAGCCAGAAGGGTCCTTGGAAGTCATCTGGGCCATCCCCCTTTGTTTTAGGGATGGGAAATCAAAGTGGAGAGAGGGAAGGTAGCTTGCCCAAAGTCCCATGGTAGAGATGGAATTCAAAGCTACATCCACTGATTCCAGTCCCAGGGGTATTTTTCAACCATGCCACTCCTGCCATTCCAAGCAAAAATGATTAGATAGGTACAGGGGAGGTGGGGTTCAGACAGAAGAGACTCCCTGGAAGAAGTCTCAGGAGCCATTGCATTGGGTAAGTGTCTTGAGGTCAGATTTGAATTTAGGTCTTTCTGACTCTCATCTTCTGGCCCTTTCCTACCTTTCTATGTCTTCTCTCTACATCCTCTGATCCAGCTCTGCCATCTGTGCTGTCTCTATACCTAGGCATTGGCTGTTCCCCATACCCAGAATGCCCTCCAGCCTCTCCTCGGCCTTCCAACTTTCCTTCCTGGCCCAGCTCAGATGCTGCCCTCTGCCCAAGGCCTTCCTTGGACCCCACAGCTGCTGGGGCCTCTTCAGAAGCTAATTTGTTTGGATCTTGTTATTTACATTTCCCCCACTAGAATGGGAGCTCCCTGAAGGCAGAAACTGTTTCTGCCTTTCTTTGTGGATGGTACCCACTCATAGAAAGCATTTAGTGAATGCCTGTAGACTGATAGACTGCTAGCCAGCCCCACCTGCTGCAGCCTGTCAGCCTGTGACCAGGCCCATCCCAGGGATGCTCTCCATGCTACAGCCCTTCTGCACAGTTCAGCCAGCAGTAGAGATGTCACCAGCAGGAGCTTGCCTACCTTTCAGGCTCCAACGCCTCTGGCTCCTTCATCCAGTGATGGCCCAGGTCTCCAGGAAGCCCCAGCCTCTGTCCACAGAGGATCTGGAACTGAGCAGCAAATGCTTCCAGATCTTCCTGTTCAACACCCTCATTTTCACAGGAGGAAACTGAGTCCCAGAGAAGGGGTCTGGCCTCTGTGAGCCTCCCACACCAGGGGCATCTCTTGGAGGTTTTCTCTGGCCTCTTCTGATGTCTCAGAGTGTCACTGTCCTTCCTTGTGTGCTTGGGGCGTCTCTCTCTGCCCAACCCCAGATCCCTAACCTCTACCTGAGCTACCTAGGGACTGGGCCTGAGCACAGGTTGCTATGATACCAGCTCTGCCTTAAAGGGCCAATTATGTCTTGGGACTTGGGGGCCTGGGGCACGGGGAGAGAAGGTAACTCATAGCCCTAGAGAGTCCAGCCAACGCTCAAAGTTCCAATGGGAGGCAGCCGACTGCAGGATGACATGGCAGAGGAAGGAGGGGCCCAGGAGAAGAGTACCGTGGTGATGAAGCCCTCCCCTTCTCTGTCCAGGGAGTAGGGCTAGGCATGATAGGACCCAGGAATGGCAAGCAAGAAGATGCCCGAGGGGAGCAAGCATCCCGCACACACAAGTCCCTGCTTGCCCCAGCTGCCCCATTCCAGGCTTTGGTGGGGCAGGGGAATGGGAAGTGGGATGACTTACCCCGGCCTCTCCTGGCCTCCCACAAAGGGCATCCCCTTGGGACAGGCTCTGGTGTCTTCCTTTCCTTCTTAGAAACAGAAAGAGCACCAGATGGGAATGGGGAGAGCAGGGCTCTCTCCCCATCCCCTTTCATCCTCTGTTCAAATAGATCAGCCATGCACCAAAGGCTCAAGCCTGGTCAAGCCTCTTCCCTTCTCTGGGCCTCAGTTTCCTACTCAGTAAAATGAGGGGGTCTGAAGTCCCTTCCAGCCCAGGTAGCTCATGTTTGAGGCCTCTTAATAATAACACTCACATTCCACTTCAATTCAACAAGCATTTCTGGAGCATTTTCTACATGCTAGATGTGCTTGGTGCTAGGCTGTTTGGGGGAGGGGATAGGGAGGAGGGCCCGGCCCTGCAATCTCACTGAGGACAGGATCTGCAATGCTGTAGGGTGGGGAGCACAGGCATTATTCTCTCCATAATGGAAAGAGACTCACCCATGGTCCCAGAGCTAACAAGCAGCAGAAACAGGACTCCTGACTTCCAAAGCAAGGTTTCTCCCAAGCCATCAGATCCCTCACATGTGGGGGAGGCATTAAGGCTGCCTGCAGATGCAGGCTAGTGGCCACAGCCACAACTGGCTGGGACATTTCAGCTCCTCAGGTTCTTACATTACTGAGACAGGAAAGCTGTGTCGGGGGAGAGGGAAAAGAGTACTGAGTGAACAACAGATGAAATCTCTGCTGCTTCCAGGTTAGAGAAGGATAAGACCGTGGATTTTGAGCCAGAAGAGACCCTGGAGATCATCTGTAGTCCATTCCCTTTAGTTTACAGAAGAGGATACTGACACCCAGGGAAGTGAACTATCTCATCCAATGTTGCCCAGCTAGTAAGAGTTAGAGCAAGAATTTGAATCCAGGTCCTCTGACTTTTGAGGCAGAAGGCCTAGGTCCCAGTCTGGCCTTATTAGCCAATCACTGGATCCTAGAGCTGCAGCTGGAAGGGCTCTCAAAGGCCCCCTAGCCCAGTTGCCTCATTTTGCAGGTGAGGAAACCGAGGCCCAGGGGAAAGGGAGTGACTTGTTGCAGTCTACTTAGCTGAGGCAGAATTCAAACACACTGTCTTCCTGACTCCAAACCCAGGGCTCTATTCCTTAGACTTTGCTGAGCTAGTCAGGAGTCAGAGGGTCATAAGATACAAGAACTAGAAATGGAAAGGCCCTCAAAGGCATTAAATCCACTCCTTCCCTTTTATTAATGGAAAGATTGAGGCCCAGAAAGGCTGAGTGATTTGCCCAAGGTCACACAGAGCAGAGCCTGAATTCAGACCTAGATCCTCTGACTCTACATCTAAGGGCTTTTCCCTGTTGGGGCCTCAGCTTCCTCATCTGTAAAATGGGGATAATAACATCTGAATCATTGCAATAGCCTCCTAACTGGTCTCCCTGTCTGGAGACTCTCCCCACCCCAACTGATCCATCCTCCACTAACTTCAGATATTCTTTAAATCTGGTCTATTCATGTTATCCCCTACTTAATAAACTCCCATGACTCCCTGTTGGGGATCACATGTAAACTGTTTGGCATTCAGACCCTTTTACAACCTCGCTCCTTCCTTTCCACTCTTCTCCCACTTTAGTCCTCTCTACGAATGCAATGATCCAGACATACTGGCCTATTTACGGTCTCTCCCAACTTTGGGACTTTGTCTTCGTTGTCCCTCATGCCTGTAAGTCACTGCCTCCTGCCTGCCTCCCTGTGTGCTCATGCCCTCTTTTGGTACTCTGCATGAAACCTTGTTATCTACATGTTGTCTCCCCCATTAGATTGGGAGCTCCTTGAGGGCAGGTCCCTGGTTTCACCTTCCTCTATATGCCTGTCGCTTAGCAAGGTGTCTAGAACATAGTAGGTGCTTAATGAGCCATAGTTGACTGACTGACTGACCTCGAAATTTGTGAGGAGAGCAGAGTCATTCCTGAGTAGGGTCCAGATCCCAAAGACATGGTCCTTTTGTTCAGGGGTTCAGATCCCATCCCCATCACTTCCTGAGACAACTCGTTCATCTCTGGAGATGCCCCACTGTTGGGAAGTCCTTCCTTGTGTCCATCAAAGTGGACTCTATCTCTATGCCCTTGAGGTCCAAGAAGGAAAAGGCAGGTAGGATGCCAACTGGGAAAGTGCTCTGGCTTTGGAGTCACAGAATCTGGATTCAAATCCTATCACTGACCCTGATTATCTGTGCAGCTTCATGTCCATGTAAAATGAGGAAGTTGTGCTAGATGATCTGGAGTCTCTTCCAGGCCCAAATCTAGGACCCCACATCCAGGCCTTCTCTTCTCCAGGGCAAACATCCCCAGGGCCCTCAGTGGATCCTCACCATGGGGAGGGATCTTCCCTCTGTAGCCCTGGAACTAAGGGAGTCATCAGTGCCCACAGCCTCTCCCTCTGCCAACACCCTGGACAGGGCAGAGCAGAGCAGGCGAGACTGGAAATTCTGCCAGCCCAGGCCAACTGGGTGAAAGGGAAGCAGAATCAAGTCCTCCCCCCTGCAACAGTCTGGTCTCCATGTGACTGCTCCCCAGAAACTCTTCTCCAATGAGACCAGAGCCCCACCAAGCAATCCCTCAATTTATGTGGATTCAAACACCCACTTTTCACCTTTGTCCAAGCATAAGTCATATGTGCAATGTCAGAGCTGCAGGCCCCTTAGAACAGGGAAGGTCAGAGCTGGGAGGGGCCTCAGAACAGGGGATGTCAGAACTGGGAGGGGCCTGAGAAGAGGGAATGTCAGAGCTGGGAGGGGCTTAGAACAGGGAATGTCAGAGCTGGGAGGGGCCTGAGAAGAGGGAATGTCAGCTGGGAGGGGCTTAGAACAGAGGATGTCAGGACTGGCACATGCCAGATCCATCAGGAAAACAAAGTTCTTCTCAAAACATCCTGCCAACTCTCCACTTTCCTGCCTCCATCCAACTAATTTTGGATGTGCAAGTCAGATATAAAGATCCCTTAGGGGGCAGGGGCAAAGCACTTTGGCATGTCTGTGCTTTAATGGCTCCGGGCTTCAGAGCCAGGGTCAGAGATGGTAATCGAGGGGGTGGGAGTGGCTTGATCTACTTGGCCTGAGCTGCCTTCTATTGAGCCTTCTGGGTGCCTGCTGCTTTAGCTAGGTCACTGGCCTGCCCTGCAGGTGACAATTGGTTGATTAGGGGTGGGAAAGGCTGGTGTCAGTGACTTCTGTGGAGATGGCTAGGCTGGAAGCAGCCGCCCAACCCAAGGGCTCCTGGGCCCATGGCCTGTTGGTAGCAATTGGTCAGCAGCTGTTGCTGGCTATGATAAGGAAGGTGAGGCCTCTCTCCGAAATGACTTATTATAAATTATTTTTTATTAGAATGTATCATAAATTATCATAACCTATTATAAATTATTGTTTCTTGTTATAATTTATTATAAATGCATTATTGTGTGTGTCAATCATATGTTATAATATTGTAATAATTATATTAATTATTGATAATGTTCTATTAAAATATTATACTCATAATAACATTATAATTTTATATCACCTTAATCATAGCTAGCATTTCTATGGCACCTACTGTGAGTCAGGCAATACAACATCAAATAATCTGATTCTAGTTGGAGGAAAGACTGAAGACTCTCCAAGTTGGGAGGGGGAGAGTAGGCAGGGGCAATTTACTGGAAAAGAGGTGCCCCTTCCCCCTAAGGGTCTGTATTCAATCAAAGGAATGTGGAAATGGTAACTGACTGGGCTGATTTTCAGGTAAGACACAGGGGTTGCTTGAGAGGTATAACTGTGGAAAAATCCTTGCCTCAGTCTTTGGGCCTGACTGGGTTGGTGGTCAGTAGAATGAAGCTCCTTGGTTAAGGGTCTCTAAGCAGCATGGAGAGGTGGTCCCACTTCCCAGCCATGCAAGACTAGGTTCAAACAATACAATCAGGTGTTCTCATATTCTCTCTCATAATTGAATAATGTTCTCTCCCAAGGAAGAATTTGGACTAGACACGTAATTGAATAGAAATGGAACTGAGCTGGGTTCAGCACTTAGTCCTCAGGATGGAGGCAGTAGGGTTTACTCAGGTCTCACAATTAACTGCTTGCTGTCCTAATCAACTCAATTCCCTCACTTATACCATTCAGGAAACTGAGAAAAACTGTGGTTAAGTGACTTGCCCAGGGTCACACAGCTAGTAAGTATCTGAGGCTGGATTTGAGCTCAGTTCTTCCTGACCCCAGGCCCTGTGCATTGGGCCACTCGGCTGCTGAAATCAGGTCTAGTTAGCTGGGACACTGTTATTGCCAAGGCTTTTGGATTCTGGGTACTGGGCTATCCCTATCAGGTAGCCAAGATCACAAGAACCCTGAGAGGTAGAGCTGAGCAGTTTTCATCTAGCACTGCATAGGGACCTGTGGCTTCTGAGGACTCAGGTGCCCCCCGGAGTCTCTCCTGGTAGCCCATGAGGCTCCTAGGCTCTAACAAGCCTTGGGTGATCCACCTGAGCCTGTCACTGTGAGGACCAGCCACTGAACTAGAGGACCAGCTCTGGCCCTCTATTTTCTTACCTGTTAAATGAGGGGGTTAAACATGATGGTCTCCCAGGTCTCCTGCTCTAAATCTATGATAGCATTAACCTAACCTCTCTAGGCCTCAGTTTCCATATCCATAAAATGGACATCAAAACTCTGACTTGCTCTCCCCTCAGGTTACTTGACTCCATGGGGCCTCCTTTCCCCTTTACTTTCCCCTACCCATGACTAGAGTCTTGTAGTACTGATGCTGCTAGGACTGGGCATTAGGAATGCTTTCAGGCTACCTGTAACCAAGACCAAAGCCAGTCTTCTCTTCTTCTCTAACCTCTGCACCCAGGCCAATTCAGAACAAGAGAGGCTGGAAATTCTCCCAGCCCAGGCCAACTGGGTTAAAAATCATGCACTTTACTCTGCAGTCATCTGGCTTCCCCTTCACTAATGCTCTGAAATTCTTCCTTTCCAGTGTTATTGAGGACAGCCTTCCCTTTCAGCTAATAAATTAAGTAACCACGGTCCAAAGAGATTTTGCCCTAGCTTGTGATTTCATTGCTATAGCTATTGGTAGACTAGTGAGGAAACTCACTCTGGAAACAGCTCCCAGTCTCAGAGAGTTCCCTGGGACTCTGAGAGGTCAAGGGACTTGCCCACAATCACAGTCAGTTTGGTTTGAACCTAGTCTTTCTGTTCCCAAGACCAGTTCTCTATCCCTTTGACTACATATGCTGCCTCCTGCAAAAAGCAAACCAAACCAAAAAAAAGAAAAAAAAACTCTATACAAGACAATTTCATGGTGGGAAGAGATTTAATAATTGAGAGAATCAGGAATGATTTCATGGTGTCATTTGTGCTGAGCTTCAAAGGAAATGAGGAATTCCAAGAGGAAAAAGTGAGGAGGAAATGTAATCCAGATATTGAGGGCAGGGTGGGGGGTCAGGGAAGAAGTAAGAAACTGCATGTGCAAAGGCATGGAGATGGGAGATGACTGTTGCATTTAAAGAACTAAAAGGAGGCTCCTGGGGCTGCACAGGGGAGTGATGCATAATCAGGCTGAAAAGTCAGGTTGGAGTCAGGTTGTGAAGGGCTTTAAAGGCCAAACTGAAGGCTTTGCATCTGTCCTCCAGTTAATAGGGAGTCTCAGGAGCCTGCTGGGGAATAACTTGATTAGCTGTCCTTTAGAAGGACTCCTCTGGCAGCTCCCTGGCTCTTCCAGTAGGTAGCCCCACTACCTATTCCAGAGGCTCACTAATCTGGGTAAGGTAACCAAGTTCTCCCCGGGTGGAAGAGCATAAGACTGAGGCCAATGGTGAAGTTAGCTGAGGACAGCAGCCACATAGGGGCTTGGAGACTAGGACAGAGTCCTAGCCTGGGTCTTTAAGCTAAACTTTGGCAGCCTGAGTCAAACACCAGATAAGTATCTGTCTTCCCCTCCCATCTATAGCCAGAAGAGACCTAGAGCCAAGGGCATATGATTAAGGGAAGGGTCTAACCATGCTTTAGGTAGGAAACCAAGAGGAGGAGGGTCTGTTGGTGATATTTCCAGAGGAAATGGCAGATGGAAGGCAGAGAAAGATGCTAAGAGGTAGAGAGGAAATTATCAACATCTATTTTTAAAATTGCATTAAAATATATAACTGTCAAGTCAGTACTAATTCTTCTTGCTTGACTTAACTGTGTTCGGGGAGATTGGAAAGGAGAGGGATCTGAATGCTTTGGTCAGTAAACCCAGTTTGGATATTCTCAGTGTAGACAGGTTGGGGGCTCAGAGTCACAGTTATTAGGGCTAAGTGAGGATGGGGAAGTAGGGAGTTGAAGGACAGAGAGAAGAGAGGGAGAATCTGTGGGAGACCCTCCTAGTAACTGAACCAGTAGCCTAGGAGATGGTTAAGCAAGGAAAGTGGGCTAGTCCTTGTTCCCTTTTCCCTGGAAGATGTCTAGTGCCATGATTTGGAAGGAAAGCCTCCTTGCCTCCCCAGCCCAGCCCAGCCCACCCCAGGTCTGCCCAGAGACTCCTCCTCAGTGCTGCTATTTGCCAGAGGCAGCAGGAGAGGGTCAGGGGACTGAGCAGCTGAGCTGTGTGAATGGGAGCAGTGCCTTTCTTGTTGGCAATAAATCAGAGATAAGGATACTTGGTAGCCTTAGAGCTGGATGACACTGTCAATTAACCCACCTAATCATTTTACAGATGAAGGAACTGAGACCTGGAGAGATGGAGGGAAGTGCTAACGTTTATCTCGTGGCTGAGGGCTAGAGCCCAAATAGAGCCAGCACCTTTCTCCTGGCACCACTCTGTCCTCTCCTTCCTCACACACCCCCTTCCCACCCATGTCGAAACACTCTAGAGTGGAGGGGGGGCAATGGGGAGAGGTGGTTGAGGACTCTTGAAGTCCTTGTTGGGGTTGTTTTTTTTCTGGGACAGGGTGTCCAGCCCATTAGGGGGAAAAAGTCACAAGCTCCTGGGATTGCTGTGCCCATGACAACAGGGACCAAGGGCTGCCAGAGGCTAAAATTACTCGTGGAGAGTCCACTGAGTGGCACAGGGGAAAGCAGGGCCCTTCCAGGTCCCTGCACACCATGGTCAGCAACACAGCTCTGGGAAGCCTGCTTTCCCCCCACCCCCTCCCACCAGGACATCCCTGGAGACCTATGCCTTCCAACACTACTGTCCACCTGAGGGAAGGGGACCTAAGTAGCTTGAGTCTGCCAAACTTGGAACTCAGAGGACATGAGCAAACCAGGGGGAGAACTTAGCAGTGGGTGTTTCTAAGTGTAGGGAGAATCCCTGGTCAAGGTAGGAGGATGGCACCAATGACCTCATGAGATTGGCAAAAGTCTACACTGGGTGATCTCTACCTTTGAGAGAAAAAGTGGTATGGGAGGGAGTGGAGGGCTTGGGGTCTGCCCAAAACCTTGGGTCCAAACCCTGCCTTAGACACAGTAGCTGTAGGCCCCTGGCCACTTCTCTCTGACCATCAGTCTCCTCATCCTTAAAAGGGGGATAAGAAAAGCCCCTACTTCACAGGTTGTCATGAGGAACCTGTGAGATCAAACCGGAGGCAGCAGGATGCAATGAAAAGCATGCTGGATTTGGAGCCAAAGGACCTGGGTTCAAATCCTGGCTCTGCTACCTTGTGTGACTTCAGGCAAATCACTAACCTCTTCTGGGCCTCAGTTTCCTCCTCTGTAAAATAAAGGGGTTGGTCCATCTTAATAATTTGGTGTTAAAAACATAGTGTTAATAACAGCTATGGTCCATGTTAATATACTAGAGATTTTTTTGCCCACTTCTTCCTCATTCTTCCCATCCTGTTGCCAAATCTTGTCCTCACTCTGAAGTATTTCTGGCATGAGGATTTATCCTTCTGTCCCCTGTGGACTCCATTATGCCCATTTCTGTCCATTTTTGGACCACAGCAGTTACATCAACCAAGTTATCTGGTCGTTGTCTCAGAGCTGGAAGGAGTCACAGAGGAACAAATCTCAGGACAGGTAAGGAGCTTGCCTTAGGTCACATAGACAGTAAAGAACAGGGCCCAAGTGACTTGGATTTCCAGGAAAGTACATCCTGAGGTTTCTCCCAATACAGCACCCTGCCATTGGATGGTCTGAATCCCAGTTCTTTAGCTTGACATTCCAGGTTCTCCACAGTTGGCACCCTGTTGCAGTCTAGGGGCACTAGGAACCCCAAGATCCAAGAGTACAGGACCAAGGTCTACCTTGAAAGAATTCAACCACTTTCAGTCAAATAGCCAGTTTATTGCAACACCAATAGAAACAGGTGAGACTCCTAGTGAGTCTATTTGTGATGACAATACAAGCAGCCAGATTTTAAGAGTTTGCATTTTGATGAGGATAAAATTGGTACTTTTATACAGAAAGACTGTGGGAAGATCTGGATGGGATCTAGGAGGGGCAAAAAGTCAGGGGTGAACCAGGTACAGACAATGGAAGGCCACAGTGAAAGGGCAGTTAAAAGGATTATTGCCTGGGATGTGCCAGGTGTGCCAAGTGAAGGCCAGAGATCTGAGCTCAGGGGCTTTGGGGTCCAGGTCCCAAAGACATGGTCTTTTCTTTTAGGAGTCCAGCATGAATCCCATCCCCCATCAACTCCACCTCACAAGCATGGCACATTTGTGGAGAAAGGCAGTGAAAAGACAGTTTGGATTCCATCTCCTCCACTTATTCCCTGAGTGGTTTTGGACAAGTCACTTTCTGGGATCAGTTCTCTCTTCTATAAATTGAAAGTGAATGGGGCGGCTAGGTGGCGCAGTTGGGGCAGCTAGGTGGCGCAGACGGGGCAGCTAGGTGGCACAGTGAATAGAGCACCTGCCCTGGAGTCAGGAGGACCTGAGTTCAAATCCAGCCTCAGACACTTAACACAAAAACTAGCCGTGTGACCTTGGGCGAGTCACTTAATCCCAACTGCCCTCCAAAAAGCAAAAAAAAAAAAAAAAGTGAATGGGAGGGTCTCCAAGGCTGTGATCTTTTCACAGCCCTAGCACATATTCCCTCCTTCTCATGCTGACTCTACTCCAGCTAAACTGTATACTCACAGCCCCCATTCAGATCCACAGATTTCCCAGGTTCTGCCCTCTCCCACTTTGGACTTGTTGAAGTTGTAGCCATCCTTCAAGGCTCCAAGACCTCCTCCACATAGCCTTCCCAGATCTCCCTAGTAGGAGATGAGCAGGCAAAGCACTTTGTCCCTCCCTCTCTGGTTCTTCTGCATTCAAGTTATTGTAGAGGGTGGAGCTTATAGGGCCAGGGGATTTGGACCCTGTAATACCATGCACCAGCAGCTTCCCAAAAGAATGCTGCTGTGAACAGCTTTTAAGATTCAGATTACACAATAATAGTGAACACTCTGTTTATTTCATTACAAATCAGGGCAAACATTCACAATATAATATTCACAACATTACATCTTATCACAGAGAGTCACAATATAGTGTTCATAACAGCTTAACATTAGAATGGCCACATGGTTTTCACTATAGTGGCCACAACATTTATTTGTTTATTTATTCATTCATTCATTCATTCATTTATTTGTTTGTTTTTCTAGTGCATTCTTTTTTATTTGTTTTCTTGTTTACATCATTCATTTTCATGATATTTTTGAATTACAAATTTTCTCCCCGTCTCTCCCCTACTCCAACCCCAAAACAGCAATCCCACTGTAAAGCCCCTCCCCTGATCTGCTCTCTAAATTTCTGGTAGGGCAGGGAGGGTCTCCCTACCCCAGCCCCTGTATATCTTAATTCCTAGTTGCATATATTGTAGAGCTTTAAATTCTAGAATCTTTCGGTTCCTCCCTTGTCACCCACCCCCACTGAAAGTACAAGCAATTCAATACAGGCTGTGGCTGTGTAATTATACAGGACATCTTCATAGTGGACATATTGTGACAGTGATCATATGTCCCTCCTTCCTAT
>CM053597.1:166363466-166385886 GCA_028646575.1 Pseudocheirus occidentalis | reverse complement strand
GGTCACCCTTTATCCCCCCCCCCCACACACACCCAGAGCCACTATTGGTCTCCTGGCATGCCATTCAACTAAGATACACAGCTGTGGGCTAGTGGGTACCTCCACACCCTCTAGCCTTGTGACCACCTGGCAGGGGGAGGAGAGGTCCAGAACTTACCATCCTGGGCCTGATTTGCCTCTACACCCCCCCACACAATATGACCTGTTCCCTCTGAGCCTGACCCTTGAGCTAGGACATTGTCCATCCTCACCTAGAATGAATCAGTGTTTTTCTGTGCAAAAAAAGAGGATTTTTATGTTGGAGAGAGTGTATATATGTAAGAAAAAGCTCTGCTTAGGGTTAAAGGGCACAGCTCTGAACAATAGAGACCTTTATTATGTCACAAATTCTATTAAATGACAGAAATCCATCTCAGCGTGGACCTTGTTTCCTTTCCAGTAAAAGGGATCCACAGGACTATGTTCAAGGGGACCCCAGAAACCATTGACATTGACTCCTTCTTTTTGTAGACAAAGATACTGAGACTCAGAGAGGTCCAAGGATATAACCCAAGTGAAGGGAGATGAAGTCAGTAACAGCTATTGCCCCATAACTACAGTCGGGCAGCCATGAAGAATGAGGACCCTTTCCCCCAAAACTGTACCACCAGGTCCCAAGCTTGGGGAACACCATGGGGCACCAAAGAGAGGTGCCCCCTAAGTGTGGAATGCTGGTGTGCAAAAAAGTCCTCAACATCCTCTGGGATAAGGGTAGGGTGGCCTCTGCCCTGAGTGTTGCTAGGATGTCCTGCCCTGTAGGCGCAAAACAAATGCAGCCCACCCCAGCTTCTGCCATTCCTCTCCTCCAACAGCCTGAAGAAGCCAGGAGACAAAGGCCACTCCTAATGGTTTATTGCCAGTGTTAACAAAGGTGAACACCAGGTCCACTGGGTGGGAACCACACAAGTTTCAGAGACACACTGATGGTTTCTAGGGGGATGAGAGAGTGCTATCCTCCCTATACCCCTGAAGGGGGCAGGGGCTAGGCTAGGAGGGCTCTCAAAGGGCTGCAGTAACCCCCTCTTTCCATTCCACATATCCTACCCAACCAGACCAACTTAAGCAGAGAGGAGCACCCACGGGCCCAGGATGGGGCGGGGATGGGGGGAGGGCAAGAAAGGAGGCTTGGCACTACCAGACCCTGGGAAGTTCAAATGTGAGTGGCCTCAAGAACTCATGTGCAGGTATGGCTGGCCTATGACCTCTCCCCAGGGGCCAGCCCCAAAGTGATCCCACACAGAACCTCTACCACATGCCTTTTTAGGTAACGAAGATGAGAATTTCTGGGGTCCCTCTCAATTGGGGCTAGGGACAGAGGGAGGTTTTTATACTTCTGAAGTCTCCAGGCTAGGAGTGGGGGTGGCCCACTTCGACCACCCACGGACTCCTTGATTGGAGAAAACCAACAGACCTTGAAGGAAGACAACTCAGTTTAGTGAGGAGATGCTGGACCAGGTATCAGAAACCTGACTTCTGATTCCAGGTCCATTTAAGAACTGCACCACTTTGGGCATTTCCCTTGTCCAATGGGGACAATTCTACCTTGCCTACTTCCCAGGAGGACCTTCTGAGGATCAAAATGAGAAGGCATGGGCTTTTGTAAACTGTAAGGTGCTATACCTTTCTCTGTCATTGCCCCTGCTCTCCAGTGCCCTCCCCCCCAAATAAAAAAATTACCCTGTGTCACCATCTCAAGGACTGGAAAGGAGGCTTTGTCCCAGCCTCAGAACAGTCAGTTTCCTCCACTACCAGCCCCAGCTGATTTAGAATCAGGTGGTGCCCTGCCTCACCGTCACTCCACCCAGCCTTCCTTATCTGATGGACCCCAACAAGAGCCTGAGTCTTGAGAGGGAAGGTCCAAGCCCCTGCTTAGGTGGTCTGCTCTGCCCCTTTCCTGGCATGAGAGACATACTTGATACCAATTGCACCCCGCTTCCCCCAACCCCTATCTAACCCTCCTGGCCTCACTAAGTCTGGTCAGGATCTACAATACATTACATTAGTGTGGCAGTTGAAGAAAAGGGGAGCCATTGGGCAATATTGGGGAGACAGGGGAGAGACAAGGTCAGTGTTAGCGCTACAGAGACAGAGTCTGGGGGACACAGGAACCACCAGCACTCAGTTTGGGGAGGGGGGCCCCATGTGAAGGTGGGATGGCACAGTGCTGAGCAGGGCTCTCCCCCTAGGGTGGAATATACTCATAATGGAGTCCAGGTCAGTAAAAAGTCATCAAGGAGAGCAGGCAAGGTGTCTTCCCAAATAGAGGCAGTCCAGAGTGGGAAGACAGGTAGGCAGGCACTCCCCTCCCCTCCCAGACAGATGGGGTGGGGAGAGATGTTTCTCATGCTTTCTCCCTCCCCTGTGCTAGGGTGTGTGTGTGGGGGGAGTGTCCACAAAAACAGTGGAGGTCCTTTTGCCCCCCCAGGCATGGGGTTGGGGAGACAAAAGATCTGTGAAGGAGGCAGGGGCTCAGATCCTGCCATTCTCAAGTGACTGGTTCTCCTAGAAGTGGAGGAAGGATGGAAGGGGGGAAGGGACAGAGGAAGGATGAGGCTCTTTGTGATCCTCCATCCAAAGGACTGACAATGACAACGAACTTTAGCTGTCTTCTGAGGGGAAGGGAGGAAGGTGGGAAGGACAGTCTGTCTTCTGGCTAACACCTTCCCCTGGTCCCAGTGGTCCTAGAGACTCCAGGGACAAGAGGAGGGTGGGGTTGGGGAGAAGGGAGAAGTTCTTTCCCTGTCTGTTGCCTTAGTCTGGATCTCTCCGAACAGCTTAAACAACAGTACAAATGGGGGGGAAATAACACCACATACACACAGACATGAAAAAACTGCACAGGACTGGGAGGGGGCCACGCTTGGTCTGTACAGCAGAAAAATGCCAAAGCCTGGCAGTGGCTGCCCCTGGGCTCTCCCTCTGCCTTCTCCCTTCCCTCCGAGTTCTTCCCCAACCCCAGATGGGCTCCCCAGCACTTGACCCACCTTCCCCAACTCAGGGCAGGTGGGCTTGAGCTGGGGGGGCCCCTGCCCCCCCCCCCCCCCCCGTGCTGCAGCCTAGGAGCCGATGATCTGGCCAGACCATGTCTCATGCTTAGTGTGGGGAGCCAGGTGGGTCAGGACCACCTCCACCGCCTGGAACTTCTGGTTTTTCGGTGGGATGGGGCACATCTTGTAGGTCACCTCGTCTCCCTCCACAGGCACATACTCCCCTTCGATGCTGTGGTTCAAATAGGAGAAAAAATGGTCCTGAGACCAGTGAGGGAGGGGCCCAAGGCCCAAAGACAGCTGCTCCAAGCCCCTGGCTCTGCCAGGCACTTTGAGCGTTGAGGAAGTGCAGCTTTCCAGTCTTACACCCACCCGGAACACCAGAGGGGTTTCAGTGCTGCAGTCAAGCCTCATTAGGAAGGACACAGCCAGCTATGGGGCTTTAATGGTGATATTTGGTAGTGCCTAGGGGTGGGGATTTTAGAGCACTCAGACACTAAAAAGAACGTGTAAATTCACTCCAAAATAGGTCCCTCCTTTAAAAATTAAATGCTTTTTTGCAAAGGAAATATTATACTTGAATAACAATAATGGCTTGCTTAGGTGTTTCTAAAGCAGAAACTACAGTTTAAGGGGTGAGCCCACACCCCCCTCTGTCTCCCAGGACTTACTCAGACACGTGGACGAATATGTCCTCTGTGCCATTCTCTGGTGTGATGAAGCCATGGCCCTGGGAACGCGAAAACTGCTTGCAGACACCCTTGAACACAGGCCCAGCTGAGGCACGAGCAGTGCTAGGAGGACAAAGAGAGAAGAAGGGGAAACCAGGGAGAGTGGGGTGGGAGAGAAACCTGAGAGGGCCCTCCAGAGCTGAGGCACAGAGGAACCAGACAGGGACCCCCTGGAGCGAGAGCAGGAGAGATGGAGGGAGCTATTAGGGAAAAGGCCCCAGTTATGGAGACTGGAGGAGAGAGGGAAGGAACCAGCTGCTCAGGGTACTGGGTGAGAATCAGCTGGGAAGGGAAGCATTCAGAAAATCTGATTTTGAAACTCTCCTCCCTAGCTATGTGATCTCGGGATGGGGCAGGCAGGGGCGCTAAGCCTCTGAGAAAGGAGGTAACTGAACCAGATGAGGCTCCTTCCTTCTACCTCCAAACCCTGTGAGTGAGGCTAATGGTTTGTCTGTAGCTGACCTCTAAAGTTCAGTCCAGGGGGCGATTTTCTTTTTTTCCCTCTATTCTCTCATTTAGTAATCTCAAATTGAATTATCATCTCTATGAAGATGATACAGCCCTGACCTCTCTCCGGAGCTCTTGAAAACCCTACATGGCCAGCACCCCACAGACATTTGGAACTAGATCATCTTCCCTCCCAAATCTTTCCTGCTTCCCTGTTTCCTCGTTACTAACCAGGGCAACATCACTCCCCTGGTCCTCCAGGTTTCTGGCATTCCCATAATCCTCAGCTTCTCTCTTTTTCCCAGCCCACAGATCTAATAAATTGCCAAATCTTGTAATTTCTTCCTCTATGACCTCTCTACTCACACAGGCACCAGAGAGATCATCACCTCTAGCCTCTACTATTGGAATGGACTTTTCTATTGGGCCTCCCAGCCTCCAGGCACTGTCTGCTCCAGCCCATCCTCTGCTGACCTGCCAAGATGATTTTCCTAATATCTGGGTCTGGCCATGTTATTCCCCCCATCCCCAATAAACCCCAGTGGTTCCCATTACCTACAAAATCAAAGAGAAAGGCCTTTGTTTGGCATGTAAAACTCCTTAAAATACCTCTTCCTACCTCTCCAGTCTTGTCAAGTTTATTCCTCTTCACAGCCTCCATATTGACCTGTTGGTGTCTCTTGAACCCCTTGCTTCTCCTCCCCTCTGCATTTTTACTGGCAGTTGGTCAGTCTCTCATGCCTGGAGGGCTCTCCCTCCTGACCTCAGACTTCAAGAATCCCTAACTTCCTTCAAGGTCTTTCCTGGCATCCCTTCAAGGTTACCTCCCCTCTTTTCTCCAGTGTTCTCTTTCATCTAGATTATGTGCCCCCTTAAAACAGAAGCTTCTTGAGGGCAGGACTGCTTTCACTTTTCTTTGTATGTTTAGCACTTAGTACATACTAAGCGGAGCAAATGCTTGTTTGTTGATTGGTTGACATATGGTCTCAGAAGAGGGGATAGTCCAAGGGGACCTACTAGTGCCATCACTTTCCTAATTCTCTATGGACCCAATTGCCAGAAAGGGGACTTGAACCCTGAACCTGAGGCAGGAGGAGGCTGCACCAAGTGAGACAACTTTTACTTTGTATCCCATAGAATATAAATCCATGAAGGCAGAAACCTTTTTTTGTCTCTGTATGTCCACTGCATGGAACAGTAGGTGTTTAATAAATGCTTCATGATTCATGGATTTTATTCAGAGAGACTATGGTATGAGGAGACCAGAGCTTCCAGGGATAGGAGTCAGCTGTGGCCTATAGGCCATTTATGAGGTAGAAGAAAGGTCACTGAGAAAGGAACTAGGACCTGTGACCATGGGAAAGTCACCTAACTCCTTTGGGCCTCAGCTCTCTACTTTGTCAAAAGGGGTCTTGGTTGGAAGGTGTCTTCCTCTACCTGGGCCTGGCTCAAACACCCCAGCAATGACCTCATGTAAAGTCTGACCAAAATTCCCAATAAATCCTCCAGATAGGAAGGTGGGGGATTCTTCTACCCCATCCTATCCAGGGAGTCCTAGAATGGACCACAATTCTGCCAGGCAGACCCAATGCTTTTTCCCAGACTTCCGGGGTGGGGGGAGGGGAGAGAGAAGAGCCAGGGTTGGCCAGTCTGTGTACTCACGCAGAATAGGTCCTGGTTCTCTTGGTGGGGAGGGGGCTGGGCAGGTCTCTGAGCAGGAGATTACTGCCCCGGTCCCAGATCCGGCTCCCCTCTCGGTGGAAAGGGAAGGTGGGCCAGACAGGGGACTTAGGGGAGTGCAGAGGAGGCACTACTGGGGGCGAGGTGGGCTCAGAGGACATGGTGGAGGAGCCCAGTGGGCAGGGGCGTCTTCTGGGTATGGAGTAGGCAGGGATGAAATGCAATAAAACAGAGCTCTGCAGAATATAGGTGGACCCCAAAAAGCTTCCTGCAGGTACTTCAGTCTAGAAGGGAAGAAACACAGAGTCAGAGGAACAATATGAAACAATTGGATCTTGCTGAAGGACAGATTGGGTTGACAGAGTCCTTGCTCTGGATTCTTCTGGGCCAGGAGGAGTCAGGAGGTGACACAGTCTCCTGAGTTAGCACAAGCCTGGGAGAAGCTGAAGGGGCCAAGCTGTTATTGGGCTGGGAAGAAGGGAGGAGATGTTGGCACTAGTCATTAACCATGACCTTGTCTTGCTCCTTACATAAACACACCTGCTACCCAGGGACACCACTTATGGATAGTCTGAGGTGGCCACTGCTGTCAGCTGGCCACACAGGGTTGCTGGAAGGCTATGCCTCCAGCTGCAAAGGGGCTTCCATGGCGATGAACCCAGCAATTCCCCTGTCCCCAGAGGGAGAAAATTAGCAGTCTTTTCTGTCCTCCACTTCCAGGGCTCCCCAAGCAGGGTGGCAGAAGGTGCCAGCTTCTGGGGAAGGATGGCAGTCTCCATCTTGTGACCCTGGGGCCATGGTCTTAGCCTTGGCAGCAAGCTGATTCCATCCTCCTCAAGGGCAGAGGAGCCAATCAGGCAGCTGTGGATGAGGGAAAAGCACCCAGGGGACCCCAGTTTGAAGAGCAGCTCTGCAGTTAACTCTCTGCATGGCATTGGGCAAGTCACTGAATCCCTGAGTTTTCCTCTGTGAAATGGGGAGACTAATATCTACAGGGTGATTGGGGAGCTTGAGTAAGATAATGTGTGTAAAGGGCTGAGTAAACCTTGAAGTGCTATACAGAAATGCCAGCAATTGTTCACAATAACACGTTAATATTATTAATTATTGGAAGGTCCACAACCTTAGAGCTAGGAGGGACTTGAGAGGTCAGGGAGCCACCTATGAAGAGACTGAGGGCCTGGGAGATCAAGGTCACCCAGTAGAGCTGTTCTTGGGACCCAGACCTTCTGACTCTCAAGCCAGGACTCTGTCCCCTGCATAGTGCTTCCAAATCAAAGCCCTGTCTTCCCCTGAGCCCAAGAAAGTACAAATGGAGTTTAGGTCAGTAACTGCAAATCTTGGGCTTAGTGTAGAAGAGACTGAGTATGCAAGCACCTTACAGTCTAATGGGGGAGGAGGAACATAATTCAGTAACTGCCATCCAAGGGTAATGGAGATCAATGCAAGAAGGTGCTCAGAGACATTGAAGGAGAGAGAGGTGAAGCCTTTCCTTTCCCAGAGGACATGGTACCTGGGCTGAGTCTTGGAAGAAAGCTAGGACTTCATCAGACACGGACTGGGTAGGATGAGAGTGTACTTACTCAGCAATTAAAGTGCCTACTGTGTGCAGAGCACTTGAGAGATACAGATATGACCCATGACCAGGCAGCCAGATGAGAGAAGGCTTGGAAGAAGAGGGTTGGGGTGTAGAGGGTCAGGGTGGTTTAAGGTCCCACAGCTGCCTCCATAAAAGATTCAGGGACTACAGCAATCTGTCATTCACAGGCCCTGGCCTTCCCTCAGCCTACCCAGCAGCCCCCCACACTGGAGGTCTGCCCAGCTTGGGCTTTGTTCCAGCTTTGTCTCTCAATGCCAACAACAGTCATTTTTCTCACAGCACTAAATCGAATGTTTATGGAGATGGGCTATAAGATGGGGAAGGTTCCTGGCTGCAGCCCTGATTCACCCTCTCTTCTAGGAAGTGTGATCTGCTGCTCTTCTTCCCCCACTTCCCCCTTCCCTGGCTTTGTCCCCACCCCTGCTGTCTCTGACCCCACCTCGCCAGCCTCTACTGTTATCATTCCTCGGGCACAAGCCATGTGCCAGGCAGTGACAGACAGTGCCGGGTGGCAACACTCTCCCCAAGGAGGATGGGGGGAACAGCCCACACCAGTGAGGCCCAAGGAGTCTCAGCCCCCAGCCCTCCCACCCCTTGCCACCAGGAGAGAGAAGCTGCTATTTCTGCTGTCAGATTTCTGCCCTCGCTGAGACCCCACAGGAGCTGTCAACAGTGACAGATTTGACACAGGCCACAGGGAGAAGCAGCCACCAGCTGCCTTGGCTCCCCTCTTCCCCCCTTTTCCTTTCCCTCCCCTCTTCTCTGCTCCTTTCTCCGTTCCTCCTGTTCTTATCCTCCCCACATCTCTTCTCTCTTCCCCTCTCCTTACTTCCCCTCCTCTCCTCTCACCCTCCCATTTTTCCCCTTAGCAGAGTCTGTAAGCCAGAGGAGACTAAAACAGGGACAGGGGGAAACAATTCTGTTAGAGGCTGAGGGTTAGAGGAGAAAAGAACCCTAGATTTGGAATGAGAAGACCAGGTTTTCAGCCTGTGCCCTTGGGCAGATCACCTGACCTGCTTAAGCATGTAGGGTCCTACCGCTCCCCCTTGGTTACTGACAAAGTAAAGTGAGCCTCCCAGAGATTCTTAGAATGGGAACCATGGATCCTTTCTGTCCCCAACAGGATGTTCCCTGCCTGGGCATCCTGGCTCTTGCCTGAAAAGCTTTCAACGTGGCTGGGTTTTTTTTTTTCCTCCTCAATACTCCTCCCCCTTGTTCCTCCTTACTGAACTTCCAAAGGTCAAGGTGGTGAGAGCAGCAGCATCTCCCCAGGGTGGGACAGGACAGTGGGAGACAGAGTCAGATCCTCAGGATCTTCCTCAGTCCCAATTTCCCTGTCTGGGTAGGTGGGGAATAAACAAAGACTACACAGAAATATTCATTACCACTTTCCCTCATCCACTCCCCCAGGGGGAAAAGCTCCAAACAACCACACCACCACTCCGTTTTTTCTCCAACTTCCCAACTCACTTCCCTCACTGTGTTCCTCCAAGGAAGTGGGGGGAGGGTAGAATAGAAGGTAATAAGACCACTTGGGGAGGATAGTCTCACCTCCTGGAATTGGTAGGGGTGAAAGAATTGGAGGTGGTGAGTGGAGTGTGGGTTACAGTTGGTTTGCCATTTTTCCCCCAGGGAGGTGATGAAAGGACCACCATAGGGATCAAGGAACAACCAATGACCTCCTTATTGCTCTACAATGTTGACTTGGTTGACCCCCTCCCTCCATAAGTGCTGCTGTTAGGTAAGCTAAAGGCAGAGGGAGCTGGACATGAGGGTCAAATGCACATACCTGTTCACCCCTGCCCTTCCCTCTAATCTCTTCCATCCTCTGCAGTAGCCACCAGGATGCAAGTCAGACCACAAACTGAAGGACTCTAAAGACTGTGATCCTGACCTGAGTCTCAGAGATTATAAAGATGGCTGTTTCAGCTCTGTGACGTTAGAGATCCAGGCAGGGCTAGACCAGAACCAGGGACAGCTCCTCACCTACACCTACCCTTCAACATGTTCCCCCAAGGACTCTCACCCATTGATTCACTTTTCTCATCACCCCACCCACCCCCCTTCCCCTGCAATGCAGCACTGGGTTCTGCATCTAGCAGGTGAGGCTGAGGAAGAGGGTTGCACTGGGATGCAGCTTGAAAAGTGCTTTGAGATCCAACAGATCATGCAAGATGCCGGAAAAGGAAAAAGCCAGTGTTCTAGCTCAGGTTATCTGAAACCTCCAGATTTCTCCATGCCTCTGCTGTCCTTATGCTAGCTGCAATTAAATTGCCAGATTGGATGGAAACTACCCCCAAGAACAAAAACCCCATTTACTAAGATTCTCTTCTTTCCCCACAGGAAACCCTGTGGCCAATAATGAGACCAGGGCAGCTGCCCTGGAGAGGCAGTTATTTTAATAGAAAATGCTCTGGATTTAGAGTCACAAGAACTAGGCTTTAGAACTGGGTGCATGACTGTGGGCATATTATTTTACTTTGATTTAGTGCCTTGGTTTCCTCTTCTGTGGGGGGTGGGGAGAGGCAGTACTTGCAGCAGCAATTTCACAGCTTTAGAATGAGGAAAGTGTTTTGTAAAGCACATGAGAACTGGTGAGGACACAAGACACACAAGACAGGAAGAGGAGGGACTGAACAGAAGACAGGGGCCTGGACCAGGTGACCTCTCAGGTCTCTTCCAACAGAGACTCTAGGATTCTAAAGTAGGAAGAAAGGAGGCTGAAGTTCTTGGTTCAGAAATAACTGAGGGGGAAACAGCAGTTAGGGCTAGAACTTAGGGGGCTGATTTGAGATTTCGAATGTAGGGGTTGTCCTGCAGCAGACACTTCTCTATTTATCACAGACCCCTTTGGAAAGTTAATAGAGCCTACAGACCAGTAATTCTCCAAATCATGTTTTTCAAACCCACAAAATAAAATATAGAACATTACAAACAGCAGTTATGTTGAAGTACAGTTATATGTGTAAATATACACAATATATAAAATAATATAATTATATAACATAACATAACATATATAGTATATAAATATATTTCATAGAGCCTAGGTTAAGAACCTCTACTTTGATGGGCATTGTCCAGGCAGGAAGGAGCACTGGGAGCTAATGCTGTCCTAACTCTGACCCTCCCGAGTGCCCACTCTCTGTCCTAGACCTCCTAGTTCTCCCCTGAGTATCGGACTAGTGATGTCTCTGTTCCTATCACTTCAGATCTCCAGGAGGGCAATAACTCCCTGCTCTGTACTTCATGGAAATCAAGTCAAGGCAATAAGAACTGAAGTGCCTCTTCCTACTTTACAAAGTTGGAGTTTTCCAAAGGAAGTTTTGCTAAGAAACTAAGGAATCTCACAGAGCATAAAAACTGTCAAGATCGAAGAGGATGGATGAGAATTCAATGCTCTCCCCTCTTCCTCACTTGGGGAACACTTATTAAAATAAAATCCACTGGGGTTCAGTCTTTGGGCACCTTTTTTCTCCTCTTCAGGAGAGAACCTGTCACAAGAGGTTTGTGTCCATCCCTTGGGTAAGCAGAAAAATAGATGACTGCGGTTTTCCCCAGCTGGAAAAAGAAATAATTATAGTTTATCATAATACACTCCCATTTCCATAGTATTTTCTGGTTTACGAGGTGTATGCTTAACGACCTTTCTGTGCAGTAGGTAGTACACATATTCTTGCCCCCAGAAAACTTAGGTCCAGAAGAATTAAGCAGCTTTCCCTGGGTCACATGGTTAGTGAAAATCTGTACTCAGGTCCTTTGATTCCAAGGACAAGGTTTTACCCAGCCTGTTCTCACTACTATTGGCTCAACACTTCTGGTGCCCAGCTTATTTGTGGAGGTTATAAGTTAGGATTTTGGTACCTCTGAAGTCCAGGAAAGTAGCCTATTGTTGGGGGCAAGAAGGTAAGAGACAGCACCAGGTTAGGGAATGAGTATTGCCCTCTTGGACAGAAGACCCAAGGTCAAGCTCTGCCTAACAAAGCCTAAGCCTCAGTTTCTTTCTCTGTCAAAATAAAGGCATTGGACCAGATGACCTCTGTGGCTGGTTCTAGCTCTGATTCAGTGTAAGCCTGAAGGCCAGAAGCTCAGGGTCTGGTCTCCTCCTATATTCACTTGCAGTGCCAGACACAGAGCAAACACATGTTCACCAAATTTCTGATTGATGGAGGGACTGGTGGAGAAAGGAAGCAGACAGAATCACTCCTTCAATGTCTCAGCATAGAAGTCACTAGTGCCAATGATGCCTGAGGGGCTGGAGATAGACATATGCCATTTAGCAGGATGGGGTAGCAAGGAGGGGATAGCAGGCAGGGAGGGGCTGTTTTGGGACTGAGCTCACTGTCCCAGGGAATGAGGCCCCATGAAAGCACAGGAGTCACCTCCAACCCACAGAATCCTGGAGTACATTCTGGTAGATAGAGGAGGAGCATCACAGGGGAAATAGGACTAGATTAGGAGTCAGAAGACCAGCTCTGTAAATTGCTACCTAGGTAACCTTGACCAGTCACATTTCCTCATTTACAAAATGGCAGAGGTTATCTTGTAAATAACCTCAAGGGTTCCTTTCCTCCCTATATCCCATGACCCTAGCTGTGTGGCCATAGGCTAGTTCCTTGACCTTTCTGAGTCCAAGTTCTATGATATTCAAAATATAGATAATGTTACTGAGACTGGATATTTCATAGGATTATTGTGAAGAATGTTTTGCAAGCTGTAAAACAGAATAGAAATCTGAGTGTTTGTGATGAGGACAGAGCTGGGAGATAAAGGGCTACTCTCCATCCTGGATTCCCTGACCAGTCACTTGAACCCCAGGCCTGATGAGAGGAGAAGGGAGGCAATATTGGCCTCCTTTGTGAGGGCTTGGCCAGGCTAAGTCAGTCCCATTGTCATGGAACCCCACGTGGATGGAAGAGGCTGCAAAAGCTTCCCAGGGGGACTGAGATCAGATGTGCCACTGATCTTACTTGGTGATTTCAGTTGGCTGAGTAGGAAAGCCATGTTAAGAAATGTCAGGTGGCTTCTACTGATTTTCCTAGGAAATACTTGTTTCCTTCATGGTCCTTCTTTAGCCCTGGAGAAGGGCATGGATGGCAAGATCCATGAGTCAGACCAAAGGAGACTTCGAAGGCCAATTCACCCAGCCCCTTCATCTTTGAGAGAAGGAGACTGAGAGTTGTGAGGTTAAGGGCTTTGTCTGAAGTTACAAGGCTGGTAAGTAATAGAGGCAGGATTGCTACCAAGGTCTTCTGGGTGGATCCTCTACAAACCCAATGCCCTTTCTAATGCACTGAGAGGTAGAACCATATGGAGATATAGATATGGATGGATGGATATTATATGTGTGTATGTATGTATGTAGATATGTATATGTGTGTACACACACACACAGGTATATGTGAATGCATATAGATGCAAGGAAAAATACCAAAACTGAAATTTAAATACTTTTGCCACATGATGAGAAGAATAGACTCATTAGAACAGACACTCACCTTAGGAAAGATGGACAGCAAAAGGAAAAGGAGACAGTAGAGGGTGAGATGGATAAATGGTGTCACAGAAGCAATGAATGTGAGCTTGGACAAACTTGGAGAAATAGGTGAGGCTAGAAGGGCCTGGCATGCTGGGGTCCATGGGGACTCCAAAGAATCCAATACAACTGAATAACTGAACAATAATAAAGTGTATATATGTGTGTATATTGTAGATATAAATATACACGTGTGTGTATAGAGAGGCATATATACTGTGTCTCTATATCTCCATACACACACGTGTGTGTGTGTGTGTGTGTGTGTTTGTGTGACCCCACGGACCATAGCACACCAGGCCCTTCTGTCTAGTTGGACAGGACTGAACAACAATGATGGATAGACATACACACATACATACATAATACAGAGAAATTGAGATCAGGGGATAGAGAGAAAGGGGAAGACTAGCTGGAGATACAACCTCTGGGGGGCAGGTGTCAAAAGTCCTTTGGCTCAAACACAGGAAGGATTAGTGAACAGACCATAGATTTATTTGTTTAGACCAAAAAGGGATTGTAGAAATAGCCTAATTCAACTTCCTCATTGCATAGGGGGGGAAATTGAGAGTCAGAGATGTGAGGGGAGGTGACCTGCCCAAGGTCACACCAAGCAATGTTTCAGACCCAGGCCTTCCATCCATGTGCACGCAGTCCCATTATGGGTGAACTAGAGAGTCAGGACTCCTGGGTTCTATGCCAGTGACTCAGGCAGGAACTTTGAATGAGTCACTTGCCATCTTTGTAGCTTAAAAATAACAACAATAAGAAAACAAATACCCCTCCATGATGAAAAGGGCCCAGCCTCATGCTGACATAATTGGAGGGTAATTACCAGGCTTGGGTAAAAATAATAAGAGATAAAGATGTAGGGGAGAGAAAGGGGCTTTCCAAAAGTCCAAGGTCTGCCCTGGGGCTGGCCCAGGGGAGCAGGAGGATCCCTGGCTTTCTGCCTTTGGATTCCCACCCCCTGGCAGGCCCAGCCCTACAGTTTCACCTTAAGAATATAATCAGAGGCAGATGCATCTCCTGGCACTGAAGGTGACCTAGTTACAATCAAGTTCCCTTTGTGGGGGTGAAATGGCAGCTATGTGACCAAGCAACCCAACAGGAGCTGGAATCCAGGGTCCCCCTGCCCCAAGACCCCTTGTACCCCCTCTTTACTCAGGACCTGGGCTTTGCCTGTGTCCTGGCAAATAGAGGCCGGAAAGGGAGTATCAGGATGATGAGGCCTGAGTTCAAATCCTAGCCCTAGTATGTACTGGCTATGTAACCAGTCTGAGCTTGTTTCCTCATCTTCACAAACCTTAAGGCACTAATAGCATTTGTATGACCTTTTAAGGTTTGCAAATTGAACATTTACAAATGTTATATCATCTGATCTGCACAACAACCCTGGGAGGGAGATACTGTTTTTAAATTAAAGATGCCCGTTTTATGGATGAGGAGACTGAGGCTAAGGGATGAAGTTAAATGACTTGCTTAGGATGACCCAGGTCGGAAGTAGCTAAGGCCTAATTTGAGCTTCAACCTTGATTTCAGGCCCATCCTCTGTGCACTAAGGAACCAGCCTCACTCTGTCTATAGAAACACAAACTGTTATTAATTCATAATAATCTGAAGAACAACATATATTCTCTTAGCCTTCCCAGACAATAGCTCACATGTCTAGAGCCATTTAAGGCAGACAAAGTACTTTACAAAAAACTGCTCTCACAACAACCCTGGGAGGGATCAAGGCCATCATTACAGCAACATGTAGGCTAAGAGAGAGATATTGAAAACCAAGCTCTTTGCCATTCACAGGACAGACTCTATTCTGCTCCTTTGGGAGATGGGAGCTCTCTTGGGTGTTCCAGGAAGGCGGGAGGTGGAGGCCGCCACACTCTGGGATCTCTGCTTTTGATCTCACCATAGCACTCTCGAGGCTGCAGGGCCTTAGAGCTGGGAGGGACCACAGAGGCCAGCGAGTCCAACCCCATCATTTTAGGGATGAGGAGGCTGAGACCGGAGGGGAGAAATGAGGGGCCCCGTGCTACACAGAGAGTTAATATCACAAGCAGAGCTGAAATCCAGGTATCTTGACTCCCATCGCTGCTACACTGTTCTGTGCTACCTTTGTGGCTACTGTCTGAAACTCCAACCTAGAGCCCATTTTCCTGGTCAGGAGTGATGGAGAGGTAGAACGAGCCCCTACTAGCTCTCCTGGACTACTTTTGTGCTCTCCACCGCAGAGCAAACAGGGCCCTCTCTTGTCCTCAGCCTTCCACGGGGCCCGCCCACCTCCACCCAACTCTCATCTTTGGGGAGGCTGGGTGGCTTTATCCAGTTGGCCATATCTAAGATTTCTCCTCTTCTATGGCTACATGGCCTCCCTATCCCTGATTCAGATCTCCTCGGGAGATCGGCATTCCCAAGCATTTCTGCTAGTGTGTGAGAAAAATACACTTCAAGTCCCCACCCCCATAACCACCCCTAGGGATCTCCTCCCCTCAAAATGAGCATCCGTGGAACATTCCATAGAACCCAACAAACGCTTCTGGTTAGGGGCCCCCTCCTAAAGCTACTTGGTATAGCCTGGCTTTAGGTTAGAGAAGACTATCCTGGCTTCTACCATTCGTTATAAAGGGAGGAACCGTCATCATCCCCCCGCCCCCCAAGCCCAATCTCAGTCATTGCTTTATGCGGTTTAATTTGTTAGGCTGAGAGACGGAGGAGAGAAAGGAATTGAAAATAGTTTTGGGGGAATTTTTGGATGCTCTTGATATGGGAGGAAGCAAGATAAGGGATTATTGGAAAGGGAGTAGAGATGGCTAGAATTTAGGAGAAGGAAATAAGCTGGGATGAGGAAGGCATGGTCTGGGTGAAAGCCATCTCCATCCCCCATCAGAGTCGGCACATTACCCTAATAGATTGTAGCCAGTCTGGTGTGATGCAATGAGTGGCAAATTTATAGGATTAAATAAAGAGGTTGCCCTCCCCCCACATCTCGCTTCCTCCTCCTCCTCCCACCCCCCTTAGACAAATCTGTCACATCAATAGACAGACTAGACTTATTATTGTTCTCTCTGCCTGCTTGTCTGCCTCTCTGTGTCTCTGTCTCTCTCTGTCTCTCTGTCTCTGTCTCTGTCTCTCCCTACCTCTCTCTCTCTGTATCTTTGTCTCTTTGTCTCTCTCTGTCTCTGTCTCTCTCTGTCTCTCTGTCTCTGTCTCTGTCTCTGTCTCTCTTGTCTCTGTCTCTCTGCATTTTTCTCTCCCTTTTCTTCTTTGAAGATCAGAGAACTCTGCAGTCTCAAAGCTTTGTAGAAATGCTCTCTCCTCAGTGGATGCCAATGAATGCTCCTTTCTCTTTCTGACTAGCTTGCCTGCACTGGATTCCCAGAAGGTTACACTTGAGCATCCTTCCTCCCTGAGAGTCAGACGCTCAGCTCAGAACTAAACAGAGCCTTGGCCCCACAATCTGTCTTACCCCACTTGAGTAGGGTCTTGGGACCATCGGGGACTCAGTCAGGCCTCCAGAGAGAACTGAACCCCTGTGACTGTCAAGGTAGAAAGCATCAGAAAAGGTCCGTGAAGACCACTGTATTAGATGTAGGAAAGAGGCCACCTCTACCCAGCTGGGGGTGGGGATTACAAGGACAGAATAACATGGAGTCATCTCTCCTCTCTGCTAATTACCCCAATTATCCCCATCACACGCACACACAAAACAGAAGCAATGATATAAGCGCCCCAGTCCTTGAAGTCCTGTGCCTGAGTAGCCTCCCCATCTGCCCCTCCCCCCAAGCCCCAAATTCAGGAGCACTGAATTCACTCTCAGTAGAAAAGAACAATTACTGCCCTTCCCCTTCTCCATCCCCCCCATTGCCCTGCTCCCTATGATTTTTAGTATCAGATTGTGTTTGCCCTAGTATTTCTTTTTTAGGGGATTTGCTTCCCCCTTCCTCAGGGAGAAGGGCACTCTTGACTCATGTCAAGCTTCCATCCCAGCCCTCCATCCAGCTGCCTAGCATCCACCCCAGACAGACACAAAATTATGATCCTAAAGGAAAAGGGGGAGGGGAAGAGCTGGAGAAGGGGATGAGGTGTGGAGGGGTTTTCATTTCTATATTTAGCCTCTCCTTCAAAGGCCAGCATGATTCCTGCCCCCTGGGGACTAGCCCCACAGACATTCCTTCCCATCTCCCATGAAGGACCCAGCCTCCCTGCCCCACCACCTCCCCATCAGTGACAAATGGTCATCCATCCCCTGGCCACTGGCTTACCTTGGGCTGGGGGGTCAGGCTAACTTGGGAAGCTCCCCCTTCTTCTTCTTTTGTACCCCTGTTTCTGAGAACTAGCAAGCAAAAGATGGACTTAAGCTATTTGGAGAGAGAGAGAGAGAGAGAGAGAGAGAGAGAGAGAGAGCAAGGGAGAGCATGCAGCATCCCAGAGCGTGAACTCATACTCACACACATCCACTCCTTCCTCCTGACGTCAGGGGGCTGAGTAGAGAGCAGGTGGGAGGGATTAGGATGGGAACTTGGACTCCGGCTTAAAGAGACATCAGGGTCTTTCTTGTCCTTCTGCAGCCCAGGTTGCTGATGGAGCCTGGGAAGGAGCTGCCCCAGAAGCCTCTGGAGCACCCTCAGGCTCCTGTAGCAGGGTGAAAGGGCCACCAGTGACACATAGGAGGAGCATCTTCTGAACTCTGAGATGTCTTTTTTTTGGAAAGTGTTTTTTATTGCATCAGTTGTGGATAATTCACCAGGCAGGTCAAATGAAGGAAGAAGCTAAAAAGCACCGTCCACCTTTGTGCTAATTAGCTGCAGTGGGGAAGGGAGAAGTCTGGGCTTGGGGGGCTTTGGTACCAGGATGACCAGTAACACTCTCACCCTGACCAGGCCTGGCTGCCTGCTTGTCATATGCTCTGAAACAGTATCATGGGGGTGGATCACTGGGTCTAAGGAGACCCCAAGAGCTTCCTTCAGGGACCAGCTGAAGTTAAGTCCTTTAAGAGGTCTCTCCTAAGGGTTGGTGCCTTCAACTCTGAAATTACATTGTGTTTATTTTGTACAATACCCTGTATTTACTTATCTGGGGCATCAGATCTGAGAATCAAAGATACACTGAGCTGGAAAATGCTTCTGAGGACATCTGGGCCAACCTGTCCCTAAATAGGAATATCTTCTTTTGACATTCCTGATAAGGGACTCAGCAGCCTCCACTTACAAGGACCTGCCTGGTTCCCAAAGAAGCCTTGGCCATTTGGGGGCAAACCTTAATTTTAGGGAATTTCCCTTCACATTGAGCTGAAATGTGTCCTTTCAACCCTACACCCACCCCTCTATGTAACAAACTTCTTCACTGCTGTCCATGGTGTCCCCATTCTCCCAGGCATCCAGTTTTATAGTCAAAGCCATCCTCTACATTCATGCCAAGTCCCTCCACAACATCTCTCTGTCCTTTTCTCTCTACTGACATTGGCTTCCTGCCTCATCCAGGCGTCCATCACCCCTCAACTGGACTCTTGCAGTAACTCCCCACTTGGTCTCCAATCTATCCTCCATAGAACTGTTAGATTGCTCTCCCTAAGCATAGGTCTAACTAAGTCATTCTTCTGTTCTAAAAACTCCCTGGTCTCCCAATTGTCCTTCAGGATCAGATATGAATTCCTGGCCTCAGCCCCCTTTGTGGGCAGCTCCCAAGTTTCTTTCTCTCCTACATTCTCCACTCAGGCAGACTGGCCCCCATCTTCTTCCCTCCTTCCAATATCCCATCTCCTGCCTCTCTGCCTCTCTGGTCTGTCTGTCCATCCCTGTGCTTGATACACACCCCCTCCTCACCTCTATTTCTTAGAAGTCCCAGAACCTCCTTTCAGGACTGTTGCCTTTCCTGATCTTCCCCAAATTGTTCACACCCCCTCTGGAGATCACTCTTTTAATTGATTTTGGTCATATATTTGTAATATCCTGTATTCTTCTAGTAGGATGTGAGCTCTTTGAGCACAGAGACTAGCTCACATTTTGTTTGTATCTCCAGTGCTTAGCATGATGTCTGTATGCAGTGGGAGCTTAATAAATGCTTACTGATTGGTTGCTACTTGAAAAATTGGTCTAAGACCCTCCATCTCTTGGCTCGGGGCCTTTTCCTTGACCATTCCCCTCCTGGTCTCCCTGGCTCCTGGGGAGGGGCCCTGCAGAAATTCTACCTTCTGCAGGAAGCCTTTCCCAAGCCTCTTCATTCTAGAACATTCCCTCTGTTGGTTCCTTTGTATTTGTCTTATATACAGCTAGTTTGTACATAGTGGTTTGCATGTTGTGTCCCCTATTTGATTGTGAGCTCCTTGAGGGCAGGCACTATCTTTTCCTTTATTTGTCTAGGCAGGGCACAGACAGTGCTTGGTACATAATAAATGCTTATGGACTGACTAATCCTTTTCCATAGGTCAGCCCTTTCCTGCCTTGAAGCCAGTGTACACCCCTCCCTACAGTCTTCTCTCTTCCCAACTGAACACCCTCAGTTCTTCCAAATGCCTCTTCACGGGGCATGGTTTAAGCTCCTTTACCCCAGGGCACTTGTCTCTGGATGCTCTCCACTTTGCCATGTCCTTCCCAAGTGGTATCCAGAATGGAGAGTGTCTTCCCTGTGTGCCTGACCAGGGTAGAGGCCGGGGAGCTGTTCTGGACCCCCACAGGATAGCAGGCTCAGGACTTATAGAGAGCCTGGACCTGGGGGCCTTCCCACTGCTCCACTCCGGCTAATACACCAGAGAGGGTAACAGCAGCACCCCTCCTCTCCACATTCAGGCTCTGTCTGCACCCCAGTTACTCAATGCAGAGATTTCTTTGAGCACCACGGCAAAGGTGATGGAGCTTCTATGTCTCAAGAGTCATGAATGAAGGTTGCTGAGTGAGTTGGAGTATTCTGATGCTAAGTACAGAAGAAAGAAGCTCATTTGTTCATTCAGGAAATCAGCTAGGGGCCAGCACCCACGCATCAGGCAGTCTGAGTAACAAGATGCTCTGCCTGTAAAGCAGAGGGCTTGACGGTAAGAGATCTCAAAGAAAAGCAGAAACTCAGTAACATGGGCCAGGGGTTGCCAGTCCTACAGAAGGCTGGGAAGCCTGGGAAAAGCCCAGGCACGCTCTTGGGTCATTCCTTTTTGGTTTAGAACCCTTGTGTCCTGTATGGGTGGAAGACCTCATTGTCTCCTTTGTAATCTGCCAAATAGGGGCCCCCCAAATTCTGTGTGCATGAGCTTGACTTCTTAATGCCAATGTTATGTTTATGCAGTCTATCTGACCCCGGTGAGGCAGGGGCTGGCTCTACACCACTTTGCTATAATAATATTGAGCTGGCATTCAGGCAGCTGGCTCAAGGTTTGTAAAGTGCCTTCCATGCACCACCTCCCTTGAGGGCAGAAGCAGTTTTTTAAGGCTCTACATTGCACAGTGGGTGCTGATCCGCTCCACAGAGGGACTTCTTCCATTTGGGAGTTCACTATATGAATGAAATCACATGTCTGACTCAGTATCCCTAACTCCAAGCTGTCAGACCCAGGTGATCACTGCCCAAGCTCCTCCCACCAGGGTCCCAATTTGTCTCAAACTGGTTAAATGTCAACATTCTGCCTCAGCAGGCATTTCTTTGTATCTAAGTTTGGAGAAGAAGGCCTAGTCCAGCCTTTCTGGCTCTGCCTTTCATCTGAGGGGTGGGGTATGGAGGAAGAGTTTAGCAGATACAGTGTAAGCTCCAGACAGAGCTGGAAGGGACCTTAGCCAGCCAGGTCTGGTTGGAGGTTTACTTTTCTGTGTCAGGGAAGCCCTGGAAATGTCTAGTGAGATTTAGGGATCTCTCATTAGAATCCTGGTTTGAAATGTACCAAATGAAATACTAAGATTTAAAAGAAAACCAATGAATTTGGACGTGGATATCTGAAAATTAACAAAAAACCAAGTTCCCAGGTCCAGGGTAAGAAGCCTAGTCCCTTGTTTTTGAGATGAGACAAGTGAGACCTGGAGCTGTGATTTGATCTGTTCAGGGTCCCCCAGAGAGGGAGAAGCTGACCTGGGGCCAGAGCCCAGATCCCCCTTCCAGGGCAGCTGAGCCCAGGTTTTTGTGAGCAGATTCAGACCTCACCACCAGGCTGCTTCTTGAGGGATGCTGGCCTGGCCTCCAAGGTCCATGAAGATGCCTCTTGAGCGAGGATTTCTAGCCTGACCTGCCTCTTGTCCCTCACCCGCTGTATTCCTTGTGGTTCACATACCATGTCCAGGTTTCCATCCTCTCTGACCTCTCCTGGATACTCTATATACTTCTAGCCAGATTCTAGGGTCCCTTCTCTCCCTCCTTGGGGAGCAGGGGAGAGTGGTCCTGAAGTTCACCCTTCAAAGCCAAGAAAGAAATCTTGCCCTAAATGGGACCAATCAGTAGCTACGTGTCACCTTCTTTGCCAGGTTCTCAGCAGCTGCAGCTGATGGCAGAAAACCCTTTCAGTTTAAAGGCCTAGAAATGAGCAGAGAAGACCTTGTCTCTAGGGCAGGCCTTCCCATCACTATGCTAGACACTAACCACTGAGCTAAAGCTTTGTCTCACAGGAACAGGAACAGGAATTTTCAGCAACAGCTGAAAAGCCAAGTTCTTTCCTAAGTCCAGGTCACAGATTCATGGAAGACATCAGAGCTGTAAGGAACCTTACAAGTCATAGCAGCCAACCCCCTCATTGTACAGATGGACAAACTGAGGCCCAGAGAGGAGCTACTGTACCTCCCAGAGATCACAAGCTGGGTGGGAGCAGAGACTAAAATCCCCATCTTCTCTCTCCCAGAACCCAGCTCTTGCCATTGCTCTGTGGGGCAAAAGCTGATGATTTTTTGTTTTCATTCAAATAAATTTGCATCCACTGGAGTATGAATAACATTTGCTTCACAAAGACTAGGTTAGAACCTCTGCCTCAGTTTCCTGGACTTTAAAATGGGGATAATAACAGCACCTGCTTCATAGGGTTGTTGTGAGGATCAAATGAGATAACAATGTAATTGTAAGACCACACTAATGTCTGGCACATATTAGGTGCTGTATTGATAGGGGAAAGGTACGTGTGAGTTCTGCCTAGGAGCATGAGCACCAGAATGATCTGATAATGCAGATGAACATAAACACCAAAGCTGCAAGGACATGACAAGCATTATGCCCTTGGGTTAGTATGTCCTGTTAGTTCTGTGTTTCACAACCCAGATGTTCTGTTGATGCTCTGCTCCGGGATGTGAGCTCCATCCTTCCTCTAAATGTTTACCCAACCCTTGTGGCATCAGAGGCAGCCACAAAGAATGTGGACTTTTTGTCAAAAGGACTTGGACAGGGGGATAAAAGAGGGAAGCACTGGGAATGGGCTAGAGAAGAGCAGAGAAGAGAAGAA
>CM053597.1:166351346-166363366 GCA_028646575.1 Pseudocheirus occidentalis | reverse complement strand
TGTATAAATATTTATTCCCTTCTTCCCCCCCCCCCAAAGCAAGGAAAGCATACTCAGGACTTAATTGGACTTAGCCATGGGGCCTAGACTAGAACAATTGATGGAGCTCTACTCAAGTAAGATTTTGTAGCTTAGAACTACCCTGACTTTGGGATCCCACCATCTGAAAGGTCTCAGCACACAAAGAGTTGGAGCTCCTGAGAGTTGTCCCTGCCAGCTGACTAGGCAAATCATGCCTCCATGGAAAACTTTGGGGCGGAGGAGCTGTGCCCCTCTGACCTTACACCATGTCCTTGCTGAATACCCTTTTCAGACTATCACCACATACACTTCTTTGTTTATTAAAAGATCTCTCCTTTTGTTCCCACCTTGGGAACTTGAGCCCCTGGACAGATACAATCCAGGCCTGGTGCAGAATGTGGCCCTGGAGTTCAGGAAGAAGGGATCTAGCCAAGCAAAGGGCAGGAGGGATATAATGGGTGACAACATAGCAGGACAGGAAATGTCCCCCCAAAAACAGAGGTTGGCTGCCTGGAGCTCAGGGCATTGGGGAGCCCTAATCATGTTCAGATATCTTCTGGCCAGACTCTCACTATGAATAATAATGATTTAAAAATTATAATAGCACTTCTATAGCACATGAAGCCTCGCCAAGCTGCCCAGGCAATCTGATTTGAGTTTGAGACTCTTGCAATGGCCATAATGCTACCCAGCCTCTCAGGGTGTCTTCTCCCTCTCCAAACCCTCCTTATCCTTCATGGTCCAGCTGAGGTCCTCCGTGAAGTTTTCTGCTACCCTCTGGACTGCTATAGCACTTACTCTCAGAACCAAATAATTGAGCGTTCATGACACTCTGACTTCTATGTCCCCTATTGTTTCTGTGTATACTGGCCTTGGCTCCCCAACTAGAAAGGAAGGGGCCCATGTCTTTCCCTTCCTTATTCTACCTGTCCCCTTCCCTCCAAGTGTCTTTCTAGGACAATACTAAACAAATACCCCAATGCTAATTCAAATAACCTGAGTCATCTTTGAGGCAAGGCCAAACTCACTGGGCTGGATTCCTTCATCAAGCTATGAGTATATGGTGAGGGAAGTGGGGGGCAGGAAGGACAGGAGGAGGATGCCAAGCATTTGAAGCTGTGCCATGGGACTCCAGGGCTTAGAGCTGGAGGTCATTTTACCCAACGCCCTTTTTACACATGGGGAAGCTGGCACCCAGGGTGATTCAGGACAAGATCCCTCAGGTAAAGACATGGGATTTTGAGTCATGAATTCTCTGGGTCCAGAGTTAGGGCTCTTCTCTACACCAGGATGCCCAGGGCAGGTGCAGGCAGAGGCAGGGATGAAGCCTGAGCCTACTGGCCCTGCCAAGGGATACTAGGCAAAATACAGGCACAGATTTGGGTGAACCTCCCCTCCTCTGCCCTGCAAGCCCACTCCATTGTGGCTGCTGGGCTAGCCCCAAACTCTGCACCTAACGAGACTGGATTCCCGTGCATGCACTGCAGGCTTCGAGGCATCCTGGGTTCAAAGCTCCTGGCCAGTAGGCCGGGGTGGAAGCACGGTGTTGTCTGGGGAGGACCTTCTGGCCTCTGCTGGGTAGGGGGCACGCTCTATTTAACCTGACCCCAAAAAGGCAAAGGTTCAATTGTTTTCATGTTGTTCCACCTTCCTAAAATAGGAGATCTTCCAAGGTCTCTTTAGCCAAAGTCTGGCTTCACGCAGACGTCCCCGTCAGTTTCAGGCCGGAAGGCCCGCCCCCAGCACTTACACAAGGTCTGGCCGCTAGGGGGCGCTTACTAGATGCCGAGGGATGGAGTGGCGGGGGCGGGAGGAAGATGGGAGGAAAGGGGCGGAACCTGGGGGCGGTGAGCCGGATCAGAGGAGAGGCGGTAGCTGGAAGCGTGATCTGCGAGGACTGATCAGAGCCTGGTTGGGGGGAGGGGCTTCTAGGGAAAAGGGGAGGAGTCTGGACATGCTCCCTTTCTCTCCCGACTTCCGTAGCAGGAGGCGGAAGTTGGGAGGCGGGATTAACAAACTGAACCTACTCTGATTGCTTCAATATGCGGAAGTGATCCTGTTTCCTGGAGATGGCGCGTGGCGGCGGCGGCTGCGGTGGATACTGAGCTGTGCGTATGGGTAACTAGTGCGTGTCCTCTGTGGTCGTGGGGCCCCTGCCCGCCGTACGAGTGCTGGAGACCGAGGCCCAGGGGCCCTGTTGTTCGAGAACCGCTCGCGCGTGGGGCATCCTGAAACCTCGAACCACCCACCTGCCCCGTGCCTCCGTTTCCCTCTCTGTAAAGAGAGGATCGGGCCCCTCCCAGCCTCAGACCTAGCTTCCTTTCTGTGACCCCCTGCTAGGCTTGTCATGTGACCTTGGGCCAGCCCTGTCCACTTCCAGAGTTCAGTTTTCCCATCTGTAAAAGGAAATTGGACTAGATTCTTCCCTACCCCCTCCCCCATCTCTGATTCTGTGGTCTGTTACTAATTTGCTGTGTGGCCTTGGGCAGGTGACCCTCCTCCTCTGGGCCTGTTTCCCCATCTGTTAAAGGAGGAGTTGGGTCTGGGTGACCCCCAAGGTCTTCTGGCTTCCTGGGGTTTTCCTCTCTCTGCCCCTGCAAATCCAGTGCCCCTCTGCCTTTGGGCACATCCCTCCCCCCCAGGTCTTGGTTTCCTCATGTGTGAAATGAGTCAGGTCCCTTCCAGCTAAGAGGGTTGAGGGTCTGCTGCTCCCCACCCCAGGGGCCCCTCTCTTCCAGAGCCTGGCTCCAGGTCCAGGATGTTTGTCCTGGTGGAGATGGTGGACACAGTGCGAATTCCACCATGGCAGTTTGAGAGGAAGCTCAATGATTCCATCACGGAGGAGCTCAACAAGAAGCTGGCCAACAAGGTGGGCTTCCTGTCCCGGGCACCATCAGTGGGCACACACATTACTCCCCTCTGCCTCTTAGTCATCCTGGCATGTGGGGGCCCTCTTTGTGTTCAGAGAACTGCTGTAGTCAGCAAGCACCTACTGTGTGCCAGGCCTAGTAGGTGCCAGGTGCAGGGGCCTGCGTCCCCAGCCTCATCTCCTAACAGAGGAGAGCACAGGCAGGGGAGCAGGGCCCCAAGCTGCCCTCAGTGTAAGTGGAAGGCCTCCCAAGAGGGCCATGAAGAGCCAGGTCCCAGAGGAAGTGGGGGTACCTGTCAGGGAGGGCAGTGTGAGGGAGCCGGACCTGCAGGTGCCAGGCGAGGGCTTGCTGCCAGATCTTGGAGGCAGGTTGTGAAACTGAAGAGTCAGGCCTGATGTGGGAGTATCCCTCTGGTGGAGCCATGGCACAGGAGAGGCCGGAGGCGAGGGAGGAAACGGGGATGAGAGTCCATCCTCGTCTGCTCAGGCTGTCTGCTCAGGCTGAGCCTGAAGCCTGGCATATGTTAGGTGCTTGTCAATTCTTGTGGATTGGGGGTGAAATGGGGTTCTCACTCCCATTTAAGATATGGGTGGGGGCACTTCACAGTGCCCAGGAGGCTCTTGTTTTCCATATGTAGAATGTGAGGTGCAGAAGAACTCTGTTGCTTTCATGGCCTCGGATCATGGCCCCCATGCAGCTCTGGCAGGGCACCAGGGTGGCCTCATGTGCCTCTGCCCTCCTATTCTGGTGCCCACCTGGCCCAACTCTCCTGTCAGGGGTCGTCCTGGGTGAGCATCTCATCAGTCCCAGCAAAGCCAGCCTGCGGGCTAGGACCCCTGGACGTCCGGTGCCTGTGGCTGAGTTGGTGTGTCTCCATAGGTCGTGTACAACGTTGGGCTTTGCATCTGCCTGTATGACATCACCAAGTTAGAGGACGCCTATGTGTTCCCAGGGGACGGCGCGTCCCATACCAAAGGTGGGCATCCATAGTCACCTCTACACTGAGCTGAGAGTTGGGAGGGATCTCAGAGGCATGGGGGTTCACCCACTAAGCCTTTGCCCTGGGCTAGGAGCCCCCAGCTGCCCTCCTGTGACCCCCAGGCACTTGGTGCTGTTTCTGGAGCTGTGTCTGAAGGATGGCCTGTGGGGTGTTACAGACAGCTCATGGAGACATGGCAGGAAGGCCTGGGTCTGAGGCCTGGCTCTGCCACTGCAGAGCTGGGTCCCTTTCCACAGCCTGCCCCCCCCCCCCCCCAGCCTCAGTTTCCTCCTCTGTAAAGGGGGGAGTTGGACTTGGGTATCTCTAAGCTCTTCTCCAGCTCTGGTCCTGGCCCATAGGTCTGGCCACATCTTGTCCCAGAGCTTGGCGGAGTCTTCTCTTGGTTGCCTTCCTCTGGCCATGCCCCAGCTGGTTAGGTTGATGATCAGAAGCAAATCCCAGGCTGCAGGTGTGCTCTGACCAGGGGACCCTGTTGCACCCCCTCCCCCATCACATCCCCTTTCCCACCATGCCCCCTCCCTCACCACTTCCTTTTCTTTTCTTTTAAAAATTAGTTATTTATCTGTGTCTTTGGTTTTTACAGCATGAGAATTTCTGGGCATGAGCCACCTCCCCCCTCCCCCCGCCCACACACACCCCACGACCAAGATCCAGTGGCCCTCAGCAGCAGCATATATAGTCCTCCACACCCATCGACTCTCACATCTCCAAGTAAAGGGGGGCCAGTTTTCTTCTCTTCTTCTCCAGGGCTCCAAGCCCTTCCCTAGGGAAGGCCCTCACTGGGTCCTAGTCCTAGCTAGAACTAAGGCAGGGACTTCTCAAAACCTTAAAGGGCCAGTTTCTTTCTCTTGCCTGAAGCTGCTCTCTCTCCTTTGCTCCCCCCAGATCCCAGGAGTGATCTCCTTCCTGGTCTGGGGCACTGGGTTCTCCTGCCACACTGGCTGGGGTGACCTCCCTAGGATGGGCTAGAGAAGAAGGGACTCAGGCCAGGGAAAGCATTTACACTTTCAAAACACCCATGTCTGAGGTCCCTCTGCCCTTTGCTAGCCCAGATCTGAGCCTGAGGGTTCAACCACCTGCTCTCACCAGCATGTGGGCCTGGGCCTGGTCTAGGCAGTGGGAGGCTCCTTGACAGGGTGAGGTTGTCTTTAGGGGACCACAAGCCAGATGCCAACCACAGTATTGTTAGCCCCCTCTTCCCCCCCAGCCCATCCAACACTGACTTAGGTCTTGAGGCTGAGCAAGAAAGTAGAAGGGAATTAGTCTAGCCCTGTCATTTTACAGCTGAGGAAACAGGCATGGAGAAAGGCAGGGACGTGCTCCAGCCCCACTGTAGCTGTGGGCAGAGTGGAGTATGAGGGGGCCAGCTGCCTCTGGGGCTTCAGCACCCTAGGTGAAAGGAAGAGCTTGGGCCACATGTTTCCTCCTAACTCTTTATTTTTAGGGTACCTTCTTCTTGTGGAGGATTCCTGAACCTGTGGTTTGGATTCCACCTCTCCCCCCAGCCCTGTGCTTTGAGATCTACCTTCCCCTTTGCCACTGCCAGAGGCCAGGTGTCAGAAACTGGCCTGGCAGTCACCACACCAAAGGGCCTTTGAGCAGCAGGGCAGGCTTTGAATGCCTTGTGTTCTCCCTGCCCTCCAGATTCCCAGGATATGGGAAGCTGGAGGATTTTTCCGTCTTGTGAGTGAATGACCTCTATGTCCCTTCTTTCCCATGCCTTGCATCAGCTCAGCTCCCTAGGAGGTGAATACCCTCCCCCCAGCAATATAGGCCTTCCCACTGTGACAGCAGAAAGCACTTCCTGCTTACTGACAAGGGTCTCCCTACATGCACCCTGTCCTCCAGCTCAGGGGCTGTAGCGGCCCTGCCTGCCTCCACATACACCACCTCTGAGCTGCCCTGCAGAAATCTCCCTTTGTCTGCCAGCCCCCATTGCTAAAGTGAGAGTGTGGTGCACAGCTTTTTAAAAACATTTTTATTCATAGCTTTTTTTCACCTCACCTTCATTTCTGAATATATTTCTTCCCTTCTCTGTCTAGAGAGCCATTGCTTGTAACAGAATTCAGATGAAGGGAAAAAAGGCAATTCAGCAAAACTCACCTACATGTTAATTTTGTCTGACAGTATGTAGGGTTCTGCACCCATGGTACACCACCTTGCCAAGAAGGGAGAGAGGTGCATTTTCTCCTTCCCTTTTTGGGGCTATTCTTGGTCCTGTTTATGGCCTTTCCCTTCATGTGGCTGGAGTCACTGGGTCTTCTGCTCCTGCTCCCTTCTGTCCACATCAGTTCACATTGATAATCCTGTGCAGACTTGGTCTTGGGTTCTGGGAGCTGCTGTTTGAAGGGAAACATGAGGGACACTGGCTCCCTAGGACAAAGAGACTAAGGGGGTCCTTTCCTCCACCCCATGTCAATGGCAGGCCTTCTCAAGCCTCCCTTTCCAGGTCAGAGTTGTGCCTTAGGCCAATCAGTCTAAAGGAAGGGTTTTTTTTTTCCTTTAAATTCCTCTTAAGCTGATTTTGCCCTTTCCAGATTTTAACAGATATGGGCCTTTGAGGAAGGTCAGACTTGACTTTGGTGCAGAGGATCCCAGTGGAGATGGTGGCCCTGAGTGACCTGTGTTCCACCAAAGCTTTAGGCAGCTTGAGAGGGGACCTTTGAGGTTGCCCAGGATCTGTTGGAGGAGATTAGCTGAGATTGGGGTTCCATGAACTAGCTTTTCCAGTATTTGGCAGTTGTATTTCCATATCTTTGATCTTCTTTGTTGCCCTTTATACCTTATTCCATGCATTTAAATGTTATTCTGGGAAGGTATCATAGCTTCCCCAACTGGGCAAGCAGGGCAGAGAGCCTGTGGGTCACTGGATGTCCCTCCTCTAATATTCGAGGGTCCTCATTGGCTGTTTATCTCACACGTGACCTCTCGGCCCTTGTTAGAGCACCTTGAGTGACAGAGAGCTCACTATCTACCAGGCCACCTGTCCCACTTGGAACCATCTCTGTTGAGTGGGGATGTTTTTGAGTTGAATCTGCCTCCTAGTTGGCACCAAGAAGGATAAAACTAATCCTTCCCTGTGATGACTCTCACAGTTTCTGAAAGCATCCAGGCTCTGTGGGGGGCCCAGATACCCTGAATGGAGGAGCAGAAGGGTAGCCCTGCTGCAGCTGGGTGGCATGGTCATCCCAAGGGCCGGGCAGATACACGGCCTGTGGCTCTTGGCTCTCCCTTCGGCAGATTACGGAAAGGGGACCAGACTGGACAGATTCAATGTCTTCGCTACAAGATGGTGTCTGAGGGAAGAACCAGAGCAGTCCAGAAGTGAGACAGGCCAGCATAGGAGTCCCCATCCCCAGAGGGCTCCAGGCCGAGGCTGAATGGCCAATGGGTGGGGCACTTCTAGATGGGACTCCTGTGGCACTGTCCGGTAGATGCCCTCTGAGCTCTCTTCTGGCTCAGAAATCCTGAGATGTCGTTATTCTTAGTAAGTCTGGAGTCTGCCTCTAATGTGGTCAGGGATTCTCTTCCTGTGGGAGCTGGGCTGGAGGCTGGAAACCTCAGCCAGTGGCCCTGCTCTGGTGCAGCAGTTTGTCCTTTGTGATGTTGGCCAGAGATGGATCAACAAATGGACAGATAGAAGGAGGGAGAAATAGATGGACAGATGGAAGGAGGGATGTCCAGAATCCTTTGGAGCCTAGGGCAAGACTGCCTTTGTTTCTCTGCAGTCCATTTCCGCTATGTGGTGTTCCACCCTTTCTTGGACGAGATCCTGATTGGCGTGATCAAAGGCTGCAGCCCAGACGGGGTTCATGGTAAGTGGCTCCTTGGGCCATGTGGGAGACTTGTCTTGAGAGAGCTCAGGTTGGGAGGTCATGGATGGGCCAGACCAGTGATTGTTGCTGTCACTGTTGCCATGGACTGGTCCTGAAAAACTGTGAATCATATGTAAGAGCTCAAGTCTTGTCTGTGTGTCAGGGTAGCCGGCCAGAGGCTGGTCTAGGGGAGTCCTTCCATAGAGTGGGGATCTTGAGACAGCCTTCAGGTAGACGGGTGAGGTTTGTGCCAGAGCTGGGGGCCAGTGGGCACTGTTGGGCAAGGTCAGTTGGGGAACATTCCTACCCAGTGGGGAGAAGGTCTATTTCTTAGTATGGGGGGCAGGAGGAAGCTCACAGACCCAGGTCTGTGGTCCCAATCCAGTGGTGGCAGAGGAGGGAGAGGCAGGTTTGGGTAAGGGGGATGTCTCATCCAGTATGTCAGGCCCAGGCCAGGCCAGTGAGACCACTTTCTGGGGGCCCAGGGAGACTTTGATGGGCCCCAGACTTTGCTCACAGGGGCCTTGGGTCTCTGCTGGCCTTTCCTTACATGTTACATAAGTTAAATTCCTTTCAGTCTCTCTCGGGTTCTTTGATGACATCCTCATTCCCCCTGAATCCTTGCAGCAGCCGGCCAAGTTGTATCCTTCCTGCTGTTGGTAGCCTCTCTGGAGGGTGCTGGGGCTGCTACCAGGGGGCAGCATGGCCACAGGGATTCTGGGGGCCACCAGAGGGGGAGCTCATTTGTAACCCTTGCCTTTTTTGGGTGGGCCCTCTTGCTCCAACTTGGCTTGGGGGCCACATGAGAAGCAGCTCTGGTGTGGTGGGATAGCCTTTCTGAGCCGGGGGGGGGGGGGGGGGCAGGGAGGGCCCTGTTCTCAGTGTGGTTGAGGAGCTCATGACTAGAACCCATCGAGCCCCGGACTGAGAGCTGTGCCCCCTCCCCTTGTGATTGGGTTGAATTATCTGGGGGACAGTGATGACTTTGGGGGACTTGGGCACTTCTAGTAAATGAAGGGTTTGGATAGAGGTGACCTCCAAGCTTTTCTTCAGCTCCAGCATTCACTGACTTCCAAGGTCTTGCTTGTATATTTGGGGGGAGGACTTTGACCCTCAATCCATGCCCTGGCCCGTTTGGTCTGGTCTCCTGAAAGGCTGCAGGCCCCATCCTTCAGCCTGAGCACCAGCTTTACACTCATGCCTTGATAAGAGAAGGGGCTTGGGGCTGTCAGATCCCATAGAATTTGTAGACCTGCTTGCCACTGGTTGAGCCCCTTAATCCTTGAACCTGATCAGTGATGAGGCTGAGCAGGTCTGGGTTTGGGAGTATGAGACAGAAGAAGGAGCCCACGACCTGTACATGGACACTGGGGAGGAGATTCGCTTCCGGGTGGTGGATGAGAGCTTTGTTGACACGTCCCCAACAGGGCCCAGTTCTGCTGAGGCTTCCACATCCAATGAAGAGGCCCCCAAAAAAGAAGCCCCTTACACACTTGTGGTAAGGGCATGGGCTGCCAGGCCCCAGGGGTCAGACGGGCAGGGGTCAGGGGAGCAGCTTGTGAGACATGGGTCCAGGAGAGGGGGCTCTCAGGAAATGCGGAGGGGAACAGGGGTGAGAGTTGACTGGCTACGTGCCAGGCCAAAGAAGGCCAGGAGACCCTCTTCCCTGGAGAGAGGAGCTGGCTGTCATTCACCATACACTAATGGGAAGGCTAGGTCAATTAGATCTAGCAAGAATGATGTTGCCTTGTCTTCCTCTCCAGCATGGTGGGGCCAAGTTCATTCACATGTGAGAAAAGTACCTGCTTTGAAAGGGCCCTATAATGAGATTCTGGTCTTGTACTCCTGGGGGCCTGGTATCCCAGAGAATAATGGGCATCCTTGACCCTGAATGATTCCCTGGCTTGATTGGGCATGGGGGAAGGGCGATGGCAGTAGCTGGAGAGGGACAAGCACAAGGCAGAGGAAATTGGGATCCAGGTAGCATCTACCCCAGATCTCAGGCTTAGGAGGAAGGGGGACTGAAGAGCACATTTGGAGGGAGGGCATGGAGGGGGAGCTAATTAGCAGCTTTAGAAGCCCTGGTGGTTTGTGACTCCCTTCCTATCTACCTGGTGAGGCCCATTGAGGCCCACAGGCCACCCTACAGGTCTTGTGGGGTCAGTGAGTACTCATGGCTGTCCTGTGCCACTTTCACTGGGCACTGGCATGAAACCAATCCCTCCTGACCAAAAACAGCTGAGTTGGACTCCCCCAGTGCTCAGGAAGGCTAGTTTGCTAGTCGGGGCTTTGAGAAAAGGGCCCCTTCCTTAGACCAGGTCAGAGCAGACACCAAAGTCTAGGCTGAAAGTGGCTGTTTTCCTCCCTGGCAGGGATCCATCAGCGAACCAGGCTTGGGGCTTTTGTCTTGGTGGACTAGCAGTTAGTGACGGTCAGAGGACACTTCATGTGCTTGGCAGCCTAGGCCCAAGAGGCTAAGGCACAAGTGTGGGAGTACTAGAAGGACTGGGCTGCTAACCACAGCTTCCCCAGGAGCCCATTAGCCCCTGCTGTATACTGGCCTCCTGTCAGAGCCGAGGTATTACAAGTGGGGACTGAGAAGATACTCCATCCTCTACTCCCCAGCCCTATGCCAGTGAGAGGCAGCTTCCTCCTCCCCCCCCACCCCCGCCCCCAACCATGTGCCCAAGGCCCAAGAGCAGGGGAAGAACCACAGCACTGCTGGTAGCTTTAGTGTCTTCCCTGTGATCCTGGGAATGCTGCTTCCTGTCTCTGGGCCTCAGTTCCTTTTGTGTGTCACCTGCCCTTTCTCCAAGCTTGAAATCACCCAGTCTTGCCCCCATCCAGTTGCCAGCTTTGAAGCTGAATGGCCTGTCTGAGTGGTTGCCACCTTCCTCTGTGCCGCCTGCCTAGATGGGCTCTGGCAGCTAGAGGGCCCCAAGTGGGACCAAGGCATTCTGGCTGGTCAGTCACTGAGCCAGAGCCAGGGTCTATTCACAAACACATGGCAGCAGGGATTTCAGCCCACAGCCTCCAAGGGAAGGATGACCCCTGCTTTGGTTTCTATAGCTGCACCCCAAATGTCCCCCCTGGGGAGTCCCTGGAGCCTGCTGGGTGAGAGCTAACCAGGGGCATCTCACAGGCTTCCCTTAAGCTTACACCTAATGGGGGGGGGAAAAGGTTGATCGTGCCTTCCCCACAATAAAATGGCTGTTGCTGGTAAAAAGGCCTGTGTTTTCCTTAGCAGCACTGGATGCTGAGGCTTTTTCTCTGGTTTTGGGGCAGAACTGGTATGAAGGTAAAGAGGGCCCTACCCATTCTCTGTTCCCCGCCCCTCCCTCACCCTGAATGTGAATGAAGAGATAGCTAGGAGGGCAGGCCTGCTTGGACTTTGGGCTGGCCCTTGCATAGTCACAGTGAGAGGTGTGGACCACCCAGGGACTCTGGCAACTTGACCTCCAACAGACCAGGTGAGGCAGACTAGACAGAAGCCAGAGGGCTGAGAAACACCCCAGACTCAACTGCTGGGCCAGTTTCAACTCAAGCCAGGGTTCAAACCCTAGCTGTCCCCAACTGGGTGTCCTCAGTGAGTCAGTAAAAGGGGGAGAAGACCTGCATGACCTCTCCTGGGACCCAGCCCCACATCCCTAACTGCCTAGCAGGCATTTCAAAATGAACATCCTGGAGATGTGACAAAGTCAGCCCACTGAGTCCCTTCTTGTCAAAGGCCTCAGCTCCTTTTCTCACCCCATAGAGCTGAGTTTCCAATGAGGAGCCTAACCCTGAAATGGGATGGGTGAACGTGGGTGCCGAGAGTACTGCTGTGGCCATGGGCAATGGGCTCGGATGAGGGACCCCAGGGAGAAGAAGAGATCAGCCAGCCAGGGCTGAGGCTACTTCCTGTCTGTGGCCCTTAAGATAATCTGCCCTGTTTCTTTTAGCTCCATCATCTTCCCCTGAAGGCATTGAGTGTGGGAGGCTATGGGGGTGTGCACGTGGGCTCTGCAGCCCAGTCACTGAAGGGACATAGACACACCTGGGACAAGGAAGCAGTCACTGAACTGGAAGAACAAAAAAAGATTTTCTTTCTTTTAAAACCTCCAGACATTGGTGAAATGATCAAGGAGGAAAGGCCTCTTTGATGGAGCCTGATGATCCAAAGTAAAAGCAGTTAGCCGGGCAGGGCAGCCCCTTGTGCTGTTCCAGGCCAGACCCTGGGAGTGTTGGGGACCAAGGTTCACTCAGGAGGGGGCTACATGGAAGATGGAAGTGCTCCTTTGTAAATGATGCCACAGCCAAGTCCAAGGGGAGGGG
>CM053597.1:166310934-166345525 GCA_028646575.1 Pseudocheirus occidentalis | reverse complement strand
AGTGGCTCGAGAGAGATTCCTCCTCGGCCTTCCGAAGGTCCCTTCAGAGCCCAAGGGTAGGGACCCAGGGGCATTCAGAAGCAAACAGAGCTGTCTGACCCTCATAGCTTTGCCTAAAATGCTGATGTTCAAAACAGGAGGACAATGAAGAGGTTGCCAGAGAGCTCATCAGGACAAATGGATGGGGTACGCAGGTTTCCTGTGCTGTCAAGTGAAACTGCCCAAGGACAGCTCCTCCAACCAATTTACACTGCCATACCTAGAATTCTACCATTAGAAATGGACTTCTTTGAATCAGCAACTTTGTTCCTTTTTAAAAAGGTAAGTTTCATCCAACTATGACAACACACTAAGCCACCAAGGCATAGATAAGCTCATGCTCCTGAGGTAAGCCCACATGCCATGGTGGAACAGGACCAGGAGGTGCTAGGGGCTTTCCAGTTAGACTGGTGTCAAGAGCCTCCCTTGGAATCCATCTCCCAGGCATCACTTGAGGGCAGCCAGGGTTCTTTACAGAGTCTGGCTGGGACCTAAGAAGATGAGGACCATCCTCTCATTCTACAGATGAGGAGTCTGGGGCATGACAGATGGTAAAACCAGGATGTGTACGCAGGCCCTTGGACTCCAACAAGCCTTCCCTCCTGCCCCCAACATAAGCTCATGGAGTAAGGGCCCATTAAGGGGCCCTGGGAGGCTGGTGTCTGTGACCCAGCCTGGAAAAAGGTGGAGAAGCATTTCTTTGGCTACAGGAAGACTGGGGACAAAGAGAAGGGGCTGCACCCACCTGGAAGGATCCATGCCAATGGACGCCCAGAGCCTACATATACGGGCAAGTTTGACCTGCAAGTTCTCATGTCATCCCCCCAAAAGCCCTGGGAGGTAGAAAGGGCCAGATGATCCCATATTAGTGATTCTACAAATGGCACTTTGTAACTATAAATAACTATGTAAATGTAAGTTCTTACTTTAAACACAGAAAGCTAATCAAAGTGGAGGAAGGGGCAGACTAACATAGTTACACTAATTTAGCTGAGGACTTGGGCAGAGGTGAGGAAGAATGATGGAGACAGGGTCAAGGTCTTCAGATTCTCCACCCAGGACTCCGGGAAGAAACAAGCTCAGCCCAGGACCCCTGGGCCTGGGGGCCTCCCAACACTTTGCTTTTTGAAGAAAGGTAGGGGACAGAGTTCCAGTCTCAGCAGCCTATGTCCTCACTGCCCCTTGGCCCCAAAGGGTCCACCTCTCCCCTTTCATCTCCACCTGACCCAATGACACCACCCTCCTTTACTTCAAAGGGAAGAAGAAGACCTTAGCTGCTGATCACAGGCCAGAGGAACAAGGTACATGCCTCAGCAAGAATGTCTGTCCTGGTATCTCCAAGAATCAAGGTATGAATGTACCTGACTGGACCCTAGCTCGCTGATAGAGATGAGATCTTATCACAAAGTTGTGAACTTTGGAAGTTGCTGTACTCTACCCCAAAGTCATCTGGCTGTGCCCTGATCACACCCCTGCTCTCTCTCCTTGGTGTGACATCATGGCTAACTCACCAGCCCTTTCAGCACATATCCCTTTGTGTTCACACTTCATCTGTGAGGGCTCCCTGCTGGCCCTTGGAGTCCATAATTCTGCTCTCTGAGTCATACACAATGAGACAGACCCATTCTCCCCACAAGAGCCCTTCATGTATATACCCCCTGCATCTCAGGTAACGCTGAAGAATGCCTCAGTTGCCCTTCTCTTCATTCAACCAAGTTCATCAGTGTCCCTCTTCTACGTGATGCCCAGATCTGAGCACACAGATCCCACTGGGGCCTACCTCAAGGACAGTAGGTTCCCTTCCACTGGACACTAGGCCTGTGTGGTGGGTGGGCACTCAATTCCCACAATTCCCTCAACTGCAGTCACATGCCCTAATATCTAATATCTCAGCCAGAGGTCTAGGGACCCAGGAGACCCAATATTCCCCAGCAAGAATTCAGAGTTCCAACCACAAATTCATTTAAACCAACCATGAAGTCATTTATCATAAATCATATGTCATCATGATAGTGAGGACTACAAGACAGGGCCTGACCCAGCCCCATCACATGAAGACTGCAAGAAAAGCACCAATCCCATGGGGGAAGAGAGTGCTTAAGTGACCATGACATGGATCAGAGAGGTGACAGGCCAGGGAAGTGAGAGCACAGGGCAGGAGCACCCTGAGTTTCCCACTAACTTTGTACAGGCCCTCCCAGTATTCAAAAGGAAACCTTACCCTTGACCTTGGCACAACCCAACAAGGCCTTGATACCAGGACTACACTCTAGTGTCTCTCCTGATCTTGGCAGCCAGGGCAGGTTCAAATGCTGCTCAAACTCACTGACAAGCATCTCCTTTGCAATAATTGATTCTAATGACATCTCTTGGTTTTAACTTGACATGAGGCTTAGGATATTCTTACTATATAGCCCTCTCCCTCCCAGATAGCCAGCCCAATGATAAGTTTTGTTTTCTTTTAAAGAGGAAGAGAAAAAAAAAACTGTAAAATTAACCAACACATTGAAAAAAAATCTGAAGTGAGATGTCATGCTTGTGACCCTTGGGATTCCAACCTGGACAAAGGCCCTCTGAGAGGAGATATCTTATAAGAAACACTGATAATGAAGAGTCCAGTGTATAAGGCAAGAATGTACTGGAATCCAGAGAACTGTGCTGGAAAAAAGGACAACTTGGACAACTCCCAAGAAGCATGGGAGGACTGACATAGAGAGATGCAAACAGAAGTCAGCTGAGCCAGGAAAATGGAACCTGAGCACCTCAAGCAGAATGAAAGAACCACCACAAAAAGCAAGAGTCAGTGGGACAAAGTTATAAAGAATAAGCCAGAATCCAAAGAAAAGATGGGAGATCCTCCCCACTGTAGGCCCACCTCAGCCTGAGGCACCAGCATGCTACACTGCATCCATTTTTAGACTTTTTCAATGTACTAGTCAGTTATGTTGATTTTTTTCAATCTTTATTCATTTTTTTGTCTTAAAAATACTATTAGTTATAATACACACATATATACATATACATGTGTATGTATGTATGTGTGTGTATACACACACATATACACATATATGTTATAGTTCTCTGGGAGGGAGAAGAGGAATATTGGGGAAACTGGCAATATAAAAAACAGGATAGCAATTAAAAACTTTAAAAAAAGTTTTTACTGTGAGTACAACCCATTGTTGGGTGCTGGGGTATGTGGGGTGTGTGTGAACACGACAATAGGAACCGGCCCTCAAAGAGCTTATTTACAAAATCACTAAAGGATAAAACAGCTACTCTTATAATAACAGTAGCAACACCTGCAGCTTTTAGGACACCTACCTCACAACTCTGTACAGTGCCGATTCTGCACAAAGAGATTCAGAGGCTAGTCCTGGTGACTTAATCCTGCTGTCCCCATGATACTGTGGGGCATCTTGGGGGACCTCTGTATAAAGCACTAACACATCTGTGTCTCATTTGACACGATAAAGGTACACAAGTAGGGCCAGTTAGAAATACTTTTGTTTTACAGATGAGGAAACTGAGACTCTGAGAAATAGACTCAGTTATCATGCCAGTAAATGGCAGAGCCAAGAGAGGAGCCCAGTTCCCTACCCTCCAGCTCAAATCCTCCAGCAGGCAGGCACTGTCACTGCCTAAAATCCATGACTGAGCAGAGTCATACTTCATCCTATAGCACAGGCCAAGGACGTTGACCAATGACACAAGATGCTAGACCTGGCTCCTCCCAACACTCTGGGGCAGTTGGATCCCTAGTAGCCCCAGCATCTTCTCTAATTCACACCCTGACATCCAGAGGCACTTCCATATTCATACTGACAACCTTCTAACCAACAGAGGCCTCTCTCCCTCCCCCACAGCATGGACATACCTCAGACCTCCCTTCTTTAGGCATCACATCACCTTCAGGATCCTGGATTTGCTCTCATCACAGCCTCCAGTTCTATCTCCTTTCAGCTGGACCTACTCACTTCATCACTCAGAACCTTATTCTCTTGTCTCCTAGCTACAGGAAGACAGATGTAGGACCACTGGCTCCACTTGTCTTCTCGCCACCCTTAACCTGGGGGTCAAGTGACCATGTCAGAGCTGATCACTCTCCAATCCCTTGCCATCCTCACTTCTGGGTCCCTCCGACTCTCTGATTTCTCCATTCTTATTTCAGCACTGAGCTAATCTCACCCACAACCAACTCTGGGTCTGTAATCCCAAATGAACAGATGCTGAGTCAATTGGACAGCTCCCTTTCCACATGGTATCAACCACTCCCTACATCTGTAAGAGAGGCCTTGGCCTGAACTCACCTCTCCCATTCCCCAAACCTTTTCAGCACCATCTCTTAACTTCTCTTCCTTCCCTCAGACCACAGAAGCATCCCTTTTCCTCCTCAGTGCCTTTTCCCTTTGGCTACTTATACGGTTTCACTCCAACAGTTCAGAGCATTAGGGATGTCTAACCTAGAGAAGCAGAGGCAGCTAGGTGGTGTTACAGTGGATAGAGTGCTAGGCCTGGAGTTGGGAAGACCTAAGGTCAAATTCAGCCTCAAACACTTACTATGTGACCCTGGGCACATCACTTAGTTGGTCTGCCTTACTCCAGTTATCTTTGCCAAGAAAACCATCTGGGATCATAAAGAGTAGGACACAACTGAACAATAACAACCTAGGAAGACAGAGGGGACATGAAGAATCTCAAGATTGGAAGGTTTGTTAACTGGAGAGGTCAGATTTAATTCTGCTTGGCTCCAAGAAGCCAGGAGGGCCAGCAGGGCCATCCTTAAGGAGACAGATATGCATCCAATGGAGTGAAGACCTTGCTAGCAATTGGAGTTACCCGATAGCAGAGGGGGCTGGTCGGCAGGCCCTGGAAGACATGACAAAGAGAGTTTGGAAAGTCAAGGATCTGGTTACTGGGATGTTGCAGATAAAAGATGCCCAGAGAGCCCCCTACATTAATACTTCTCGGCTCCCCATTCTACTAAACGGAGAAGAGGAACAAGTTCCTTTCAGAGTGCAGATAACCTGAAGGGTGAAATCAGCTCTTCACACTTTTGTACAAACAATTCTGACTGGATAATATTCTAATACCTGGCTGAGGTGAATGCCAGAAGGGTCCAGGAACTCCAAGTGGGGGAAAAGGAATGATTCTGGTATTTAGGGAAATGTGAAGGGGTCAGGCCAAGGTCAAAAGCAATACTGAAGGGCTTCAGATGCACAGAGTGGGGCAGGAGGGACCTGGTTTGGCTGGGGAAGTTTATCTAGGGTCTGGAGGAAAGCTAAATGAGAAGGAGCCCAGGACAAACTTCATCGTCTTTACAGCAAGGGCCAGGGCCTAACTCTGTGCTAAGGAGAGAATGTTATACTTCCTGAGGCTGCATCCAGGGCTGAGTTCTGGCCAAAGTTCTGGGTTTTATCCTAGTATAGACAGGTCAGTGAGTTTATTCAGTTCCAAGGTCACTGACCTCAGCTTTGAGCAGGGCCAGAAGCCCCACCAATCCAGGCCCCAAGAGGGCCACTCGAATAGATTCTAACTTTAGAGAAATCCCCTTGAATCACATGCCTCCAGGTCTACTGCCAACTAGACACGTGGAAGGACACAATGTTCCTCATTAGCTCCCAGAGGGCAGACACCAAGGACTTCCTTATGCTTCAGGAAATTCATGAAGAGCCAAATACAACACCATAAACACCTTGGGTGCTCACTAACCACTGGCCCTAAGGACTAACCCAATGGACCAGACAGGAAGCACTGTTATGGTGTGGGGCCAAGGAAGTAAATCCAGCGCTCCCTAAGGGACCTTTGATGTGGGCCCCTAGGCCACCGCAACCCTCTAAGCAGTGTTTGTAATTTTAAAAAATTATTGGGGTGGCTAGGTGGTGCAGTGAATATACCAACAGCCCTGGAGTCAGGAAGACTTGAGTTCAAATCCGGCCTCAGACATTTGACACACTTACTAGCTGTGTGACCTTGGGCAAGTCACTTAACCCCAATTACCCTGCAAAAAAAAAATATTAATTAGAAATCAACGAAGAAGGCCCCCACAGAGGCCTGTGTAAAAAACCATGACTCTATTACATAGAGCTTTATATATTACCCAGAGATATTAAATTCACATGACAGTACTAACATTCTCCTGCCTGAACGCTTCCACATCATGATCACAACACCCCCACTCCCACCCTCTCTGGCAGCCAGGCAAAGCCCAAATGTGGTGCACTGGTCACAGGGTCACAGCACAGCACAGCCGTGCGCTCTATCCCACTGTTGGGCTCAGTAGGAGGGGCTGCCATGGTCAGGATCTGCAGTCTTTACAATGCTGAAGTCAATGTAGACCCTGTTCTGGTTCCCAGTTTCTCTGAAACTGCCTCTTCCCTAACTTCTGATAGGGTTCATTCTGTTCACACATCATTGTTGCATTTAGCGGTCCTCCCCTTGGTTTCCAGTTCTTTGCCATCACAAACAGAGCTGATATATGTTTGTACAAATGGGCCTGGCTCCTCTTCTCTGATCTCTTGTGGGATCTGGGCCCATCAATGGTACACTGGCTCAGAGGACATGCCTCTATTTCAGAACCAACTGGTTACTTGAGAGGACCATGACTCTAGAGTTGGGAAACGGCATCCAAGGTCAGCTCTTTTTTTTTTTTTTTACAGATAAGGAAGCAGGGCTCTGAAATGGTGAAGAGAGTTGCCCAAGGTCACCAGAGTACAATGAGGTTTCTGACACTGGCCCCCAGTTAGGCCTCACATTCCTCAAGGTCTGACCCTGCCCACAAATAGCACTGAGTGAGTGTAGATGGGATGGGCCTCATTTTGCTTTTCTCTCCACATCTGTTTCCTCTCCTATGTTCAGAGTTCTCAGAAAAGAACTTTGGAAACCCACTGACAAATGCAAGTTATGGAGGTTGCTCGTTTGTCCTGCAGAGTTCATCCTGAGGACTGACCTCAGGGGAAGTACAGGCTGTGGCATCTCCCAGTCTTGCAGAAGGGCAAACCCTGGGAACCTGGACTCCACTCATTACCTTCTGTTAGTGCAGGGTGAGTCTTCTCTTTGGCAATGAGAAGTATGGGAAAAAGATTTTCCACAGTCCAAAGAATGCTGGTTACGAATGGTAGCATGGTCATGCAGTCACACGGGGAAGAAGGACAGACTTGACTAATGCCCCACTAGCATGGTATCTGGATCAGTAGGAAACAATTATCACTAAGAGTCACAGCGTCAGAGCTGGGCTGGTCTACCTCTCTCACTCTGGTCCCACTGGACAGATGAGGAGAGTGTGGCCCAGGGCCAGGAGGGGGCCTGCCCAAGGGCCCAGTCAGCCAATGGTGGTCTGCTTAGAAGCTACCTGTGGCAGCCCTTTCTTACTATGCCATGTTACTCCTGAAGCTAGGGGGTTTTAACTTGGGGTCTGGGAACTTTCTAAAAAAATATTTTGATAGCTGTATTTCAGTATTAATTGGCTTCCTCCGTTTTTTTATTTTATGCATTTAAAAACACAATTCTAAGGAAGGGTCCCTATAGACTAAACAAAGGGGTCTACAACACAAAAAAAGTTGAAGCGTTCTGATTTAAGTGAATAGACAACTAGCGCAAGCATCCTCTTCTCCACTATACTTTGCTGGGGGAGTATTTCAGTGAGGAGCATCCATCTGGAGAAAGCAGGAGCCAGGCCCCTGGAGATGGCTCCTTGAAAGTGGGACGGCAGCTCCTGGGGGCCCCTCTAGCAATGTTTCTGATGTCTGTCAGCTGGTAACTTTGGGGGCAAGTCCCCCAGAACAAGTTTACAAACAGAAGACAGCCATTTGGCCAGAAGCTTCAACCTAGCATTCAAAGCCCTTGATGACTGGCCCCTGCCTTCCAGCAGATTCCCATACCTTTCCTCACTTAATATTTCAGTTCAAATTAACCTAACCCCTTGATTTTGGCCCAACTGGGCAGTCCCTTGGTGCATCTGCTTCCTCCCTCAGGTTTAGGGTATCGCTGCCTGCTGACATGTTTTCTGTCCCAAAGCCACATCTTCCACAAAACCTTTGCTCATCTGCCTGACTGGGAAGGAGTTCTCCTTGCACTGGAGTCAATCCTCTGCTGATGGCCACCTCCTGGTGCCTAGATGCTAGCAAGCCAGGCCAAGAAGCATGCAGATAAGTCCTACTATGTGCTTCTGAGTACAGACATTGTGACCTGTCCAAAATTAGAATAACTCGAAGGCCTGAGAGAGCTGACCAGAGGGGATAAACTTCTTTGGCAGCTCTCACATGGCCCAGTGGAGGCACACATTGACCCAATCACAGATCTCTGTCAATCCTGGAAGCCAGTCATTCGTCTGCCCAGATCCTATGTCACAGGGCTCTGTAGCTGGGCGCAGAGGAAACAGGAGTGGAGACAGCAGTTAGACAGCCACCTAAGAAGCCCCCAATACAGCGATCTGGACGTGAGGAGATGCAGAGGGGCAGCAGCAGAGTGCAAAGGGCAAGCTGGCTGGCATCAAATGCTGCTGTCTTCCTGGATGATCTTGGCCCAAGGCCCCCAGGGTCCCTCCGGGCTCCTCAAGCCCTTCCCAATCTGTCTATCCAGCCTGACAACAGCTAAGTTAGGGTCAGGTGATCCCTCATTCCACCTTCCAACCAGACTGGTCTATGTGAGGTGTCCCATGTACACAAAGGTCCCTCTCCCCCTCAAGGCCCTTGAACCCCCTTCTTTTCTTTCCTAAAATCCTGTCCTTCCTCACTTCTCTCCAGTGATTCCCAGCACCACTGAAGACTCATCATAAGTGACACCTCCTCCAAGAAGCCTTCTCTGATCCTCCTAGCCCTCTGACTTAATCCAAATGTCACAGAACAGATGCTCTTAATAAAAGGATCTGTTCTGTAAAACTTTCACAGTTAAAAGGCTGCACCCAAGGACCTAGAAAACCACATGTGGTTCCAGACCCTTAAAGCATCACCTATACCTTTCCTCCCATTATTTCATTTGTACTTGGACTATATGTTTCATTTACTTCTCTATGTAGGGATCACTCCCCCCCACACCCCCCCCACCCTCTTGAGGGCAGAGACTGCTTTTGCTCTTGTCCGTCCAGGACCTACCCTACATCTGACCCTTAATAGATGCTCATTAAATTTAACAGGTGCTTCACCTACAGCTGGATATGCCAGGAAGGGGCTTCCTTATAGAGGACTTTAACCCAGAAGGAAGAGGGGATTCCCCTGCAGAGGGCCACCTTCACCCTCTGGCCCAGCAGAAGCAGTCTCCTGGTTGGATGAGGTCAGCCAATCCAGTTTCAGTCCTACTCCTAGCCTGAGGGTGGTAAAAGCCAAAGGAAAGGGCAGTTTTCTGGCCTGTGTCCAACTAGTAGGGAGCCAGTTTTAACTTTTACCAGCTGTCCTAGGAATGTAAGCACGGGCCAACTTTACCACATATGGCAGGCAGCAAAGAAGAGCAAAATGTCCTGCAGGCCCAAGGTCATGCCCTGGGGCAGGGTATCGAGAGGCAGGAGGCTTGGGGCCTCACAACTCATCTCTGCCACCTTGGACCAACGTTGATGCAGTCCAATATGTGGGGAAGGGTGCTCCCCCTTGTTCTGCCTGCCTCAGAGCACAGAAGGGAAGCTGAGAGCTAAGGGGTAAATAACAAGACATTATCTTCACCCAGAGAGAATTTCCAAAACAATTACATTAGCCAGGAATGGAATGGGCTGCCCTGGGGGCAGCAGGACTTCCTGCTATATAAAGAAAAAATGGGCACAGTGGCACAGGCCCTGCCCTCAGGGAGCTGATACTCTACTGCAGGAGCAGACAAGGGCAGGAGGAATGAGGCTTGAGAGGCCAGTGGAAGTGCTCCATGCTCCATACAAATAGAGAGAACACATGAGAGGGGTGGGGACCGGGAACAAGGGAGTCCAAGGAGTTGGGGAAAGTCATACAGGAGGAATCCCCTGATGCCAAGCCTTGAAGAAGCCTCTCAGGGCAAGGTAGAAATGAGGAGGGGGTACATGACAGGCCCAGGGGATAGTCCATGAGAATAGACACAGGGAAGTGGCCTGTCAGTTATGGAGAAGATTTAAATCAGGTTAAGTGAGCTCAGAGTCTATTAGAAAAAATCATGTAAAACCAACAGCCAACAGGTAAAGGGGTTTGATAGTGTTAAGAACGGTGCCTCTCAAGTCTTTGGTACTTTGCTATCTGTCTCTTGCTGGTACTTACAGATGCCATATTTTACCAAGGAGCTGTTGCCGTGGACACCGGACCAATCTGACTTCAGCAACCATCCTGGCCCACTTTTGTGTTCTCCTCCAGAGGGCACACAGCTTCTTCCTCCCCAGCATCCAAAGGCAGCTGGGCTTGGGGTTGGGGGTGAGAGGGTGTATAGTAGAGCAGATAGCAGGCTAGGGGCCTTGCTGTCTTTTCAGGCCAGGCCAGCTTCAACCCCACTTGGCACTGCAGTGACTGTAACTCTTCCCCAACTCCCAATCACATTTTCATGGCCAATGTCCTCCCGCCTCCACAATCTAACATGAAACTGCAATGTGGCTATGCTGAGGTTTTCTCCTGGGAATGGAGAGTTTAATAATCTCCTCCCACCAGGAAACAAAGCTGTTAGTCTTAGTCACTAAGCAACAGGCAGAGGCCAAAGCTGGTCAGGCATCTTCAGGGGGGCTCAGGAGGGGCATAGGAAGATCTGCCTGCAAGTCACATTTTCCCAAAGAGAGCTGAATGAGTAAAGAGAAGTGAAACCAAGACAACCCAACTCTGCAAGTGCAAGGTTTTATACATGGAATTTTACTGAGAGTCTAAGAAATCCCATTCAACTAAAGTAATATTTATTTAGTGTGGGCAGAGCACTAACTAGGAAGGAGATACAAGGTATAACTAAAACACAGTTCCCCCTGACCTCTTGGAGCTGACAGCAGGGAAGGGGAATATCCAACATCACCCCCACACTCCCCCCAAACACATACACACAGCTATAAAACAAATGATGAATGATAGAGGGTTAGGAGGGGGTGGCAGTTAGGGAAAGCATTCTGGAGGAGGCAGAATCTGAGGTGGGCTTTCAATGATGGGCAGAGGGGAACAGCTTGTACAATGAGCTAGAGGCAGGAAAGCACACAGTGCACTGAGATGGTGGTGGGGCAGAGGATAGCGTGGCATGGCTCATAAACAGGAGATTCTGGACCTGACTCAGTGGGAAAGGGGGAGGCACCAAGAGTACTGAGATCTGTTTGAGCACACAAACAGCAGCCTGTCATTGTGGTTAGGAGTGGGGTGGCTCCTGTCTAACAGTTTAGACCTAGGCTAATGATAGCCTGTGCTGGGGGGTGGAGCACTGGGAGCAGAGGCAGCCCCAGAGGAGCTGCAGGCCAAGGCCCTCATTCCTAGAGACCCTGAGATCCTTTCTGTCAAGGGCACATGCCAGCTCAGCCTCAATCTCCCCAGCCATCACGCCTTGTGGTAGGTGGAGCAGGGAGGGCTATGGATGTTCTGATTTCTTCTGATGTATGCCAGGCTTTTCCCCTTTTCCTTATCTTTAAGAATACTATTTGTTAAATGGGGTCACCCTCTGGGAGGGAGAGGGATGCTGAGGGAAAAGCAAAAGACATCAAGAACATATTTAAACAGGAAAGTGGGGAGCATTTCTAGAAACAGGACTAAGAGACAGAAAAGACTCCAATCTGAACCACAAATCTAGCCCAGTGCCAGGCACGGAGCAGGTCCCCAGTCACTGAAAAACACTGGGGAGTGCTCCTTCTCTCAGTGAGGCAAACATGAGCCCTGCCTAGGGTCTCCTTTTCTGATCTTTAAAAAAAGATGAAGGTCAGTGTTGGGAGAAAGGGGCACTGGGATGTCACTTGGTAATCATTCTTCATATCTCAGTAGACTGTTACCACCAACGAGGTGCTTCCACACACACAAAGGGCATCTCAAATGCTACTTCCCCTTCCCCCTGAGCCTTCCCTGACACTGCCCCACACCTACCTCTCTTCTCTGAACAGTAACTTCTTACTGCTGTCTCCATTGGTACCTTCTTCCCTGTCAGACAGGACATGTCCTGTGCAGACTTTCCTATCTCCCCAGCCTAGAACACTGATCAGGCCCTCTAACTGGCTCCAGCAGGTCCCCCGGCCAGGGAGGGAGTGGAGGATCAAGGAGCAGACCCTTTTCACAGCATCTAATGTCTGCTGCAAGGGATGCCTGACTTTGGAATGCGCAGCTACAAGAAAATGATGCTTTTCCCAAACCATAAGCCCATTCTGACATGAGTCTAGAACCCAAAGGGCTTCCCTTTTATCAAAGCTAGAAGGGACTCCTAAAGAAAGAACATCAGGCAGCTAGTCTAGACAGCAATTAGGAACAAGATCCCTACTAAACTGTGCCTGTCTTTAGACCCAATGATAACACTACTAGAGCTCCAAGAAAAAAGAATGTATAAATGCACATAATGTACAAAATCATTGATAGAAGCTCTTTTTGTGTTGGCAAAGAATCAGAAACTGAAGGAGTACCCATCAACTGAGGAACAGCTGAACATAACTATGGTCTAAGAATGTGATGGAGCACCACTAGGCTATTAGAAATGATGAAGGCCGTGGTTTCAAAGAAACCTGGGAAAACTTGTATGAACTGACACAGACCAAAGGAAGCAGACACAGTGACAGCAATGCCATAAAGAGAAACAGCTCTGAAAGACTCAGGATTCTGATCGATAAAATGACCAATGATAATTCCTGAGGACTCACATGACACAGGCTGCCTGCCTGCCAGGAGCTGACATAAAGACAGATGCATTTTATGGGGGGGGGGGCCCATGGCCCATGAGGGAATTTGTTTTGTTTGACTATCCAAGTCTGAGGGTGGTGGAGGGAAAGGTAGAAAATAAAATTTAAGAAAAAAAATGAAATAAAGAGTAGAAGCATCCATCTAAGCATGCCTGACCTTTTATAACAACATTCTACTAAACTACAAACACATTGTAAATTAAGCCTAACATTTGCATTATGCCCAAGAGCAGTTATTATTCCATTCTTACAGGTGCCACAACTGAGTACAGGTTAACTAGCATTTTGCCTAAGGCCACACCCTAAATCAGTGTTGGAGACAAGTCTAGAATACAAGGTTTCTCCAGCTTATCTCCAACACAGACAGAACACCAAGACAATAGTATCACAAAATGTCATCATAAAACCATAAAATGCTTTAGTTGGAAGATGCCTTAAGGATCTAGTCTAACCCTCTGGGGACCAAGGAGGTGACATGATTGCTGCCAAGATTCAACAAGCACTCAAGAGTCCTGACTCTAATCTCTTTCTATTGCACTGTGCAGGCCCTCAGAGGGGGCCAGATCTGCCTCAGAGATGGCTGTGAAAGCAATGGAGGAGGTGGGGGGCATGGCTCTGTCCAGACAGTGTCCCCACTCTCCTTCCAAAGTAGGGTTAACTTCCCTGCTCATTGGGGATCTAGGAACACACTCCCTGGTACACAGGTATGATGACTTACTTGGACAGGAAGGAAATGAGATGATCCAGAAACAAAGTTCTGGAATCTCTTGAGTTGGAAGAAACCTTAGAGGCCTCCTCATCCACCTTCCACCTGGCCAAAAGCTCACTTTGTGACACTCAGGCCATACTGGATCTCCTAACACTCACCATCAAGACACCCCTGCCAAGTTCAGCCAGAATCACCAGCTCCAGCATTCAGAGAAAAGCATAAGTCTTTATAAAGCAAAGCATTCTTGCTAAGTGAATTGGTCTTTCATCAGGGAACACCTGTCACAAAGTCATTAACTAAGGGATAGGATGAGACCCTGGCTCCTCCAGAACAGAAAAGATGAGGGAGAGGAACCAAGTCTGCTGGTAAAACTGGAGACCTGAAAGTATGATGTGCCCATACCCACCCCCTGGTGCTGGGCCCACCCTCACACTATGTACAGGGTTCTAGTAAAGCTTCGATTCCACCTCTTCTCTGTGCTGTCTCATTTTTCTCATTCATTTCTCTATTATGATTGCTGCAGTCAGTGCTTTCAAACACCATCCTGCAACCTAGACAGGCCTTGTCTGATGACATGGAGCACAAAGGCAGGCCTTGGAACAAGCTGAGAACCCAACCTTAGAGGATGCATGAGCATTGAGTAAAAGATGCCAGGGCAAAAATCACCACTATCTTGGTGCAGGTAAAGGAATACACCAGAATCCTAGAAGTTGCCAGAAAGGCCAGGAAGAATGAGGCAGTCAGTGCCACCTCCAACTGGCCATAATGAACACCACAGTGTTCTGCAGGCCTGGGCCTTAATGGTCATGGAGGCACTCACAGGTACATGGGCTTGAGCCACCTGCTCTAAAACCTCATAAGGCAGGCAGGCCCATACCCGGCCTGTGTTTCGGAACTCCTTGTCTCCAAGGCTCACTTTCAGCATCCCCTTCTCCACTACACAAAACTTTTCCTGATCTCAAAGCTAGTGCCTTTCACCACAAACTTGCCAAGCAGTTCTTTCTATGCAAATTTAAACATGCTTTTCTGTGTTTGTCCTCCCCCACACCCCTAATAGACATGCTTCTTGAGAGCAGAAATTATTTGTTTTCATATTCACAGCACCTGACACAGAGATGATTTAAAATGCTTTTGGACTGATGGATCATGCCACCTCTCTAATGACAGAAAAAAAGGGGGGAAAGAACAAGGCAAACTCAGAAACCTGTAAAAAAAAAAAAACCCAGCAACTCAGAACTTTCTTCTTCACCATCTGAGACAGAGGTAGCAGTACAAGGATGCTCCCTTTTTATAACTGAGGAGATTGAAGCCCAGAATGACTGAGTGCCTTGTCTGTGGTCAAGAAGCTAATAGGGTTGTCTATGTAACGCCCCCCCCCCCCAAGCCCAGGTTTTATTCAGCCCACTGTGACTTAGGGTAGTCAGCCAGGCAGATGGAGGCACCCTCTGGGAGGTCTGTAAAGCTCTGATTCCCCCATGGTACCTGAAATACCACTGTCGCTTCACAAGAGGAAAGGGGTGCTGGGTCCCTCCAGGTATCGAGGCTTTGGAGCCAGAAGTTACTGCAAGGAAACCACAGGCAGGCATGCCTCTCTCTACCTACAAACACTAACAGCATGACTATGGACACTTTTTCCTCCTCCTCCTCAAGCCGGTCCAGGTCAGCCCTTTTGCCCTGGCCCCTTCTTCACCCAAACCCCCGAACTGCCCTCGGCTATAACAGGAGTCTGGCGCTTCCTTGCCCAGCCGGCAGGCCTGAAGACTGAGGGGCAGTAGAAGCGACTCCGCTACCGGAGTGACTCGGACAGCAGAAGACGGGCCGGGCTCCCCGTGGGGGCCTCGCCTGACTCACGGCGAAGTCCCGGCTGGGTCACTGCTTCCCTCTCCAGTCCCGCGGAAACCGACTCCGGCCAGCCCGGAGTAGACAAAGTGCTACGTGGAGGAAGGTTTCACAACCTGGTCTCCAAGGGCGATGATTAAAGCCCAGTGTAAAGGTCAGGAGCTGCCCCTCGGTACGTGTCCTCCACGCGGGTCTTGTGTCTACACTTGACCCACTGCCCGGGCCCCGCACCTGGGGCGGAGATCGACCCGACCTCCAGCTTGGGGTCGCGGGGTGGCTTGACCTGAGCCTCAGTTTCCCCATCCCGTCCCGGGGAGGAGAGTAGGAAGGCAGCGCGAGCCCGTGACCTTGGGCGTGCCGAGGCCGCCGCCCGGTCACCTTGCCTTCACCTTGAGGCCGCGGGCGGCCCGCGCAAGCAGGCCAGGTCAGCAGACGGAGGAGGAGGTGGGGAGCTGCCCTAGCCTCGGGTGCCGCCCTGCCCGGCCCGGCCCAAGCCTCGGGCTCCGCGAAGGGGAGGGAAGGTGGGGATGCCCTCCATGACCTCGGGCGCCTGGCCCGGCCCCGGCCCAGCCCGCCCGCTCCGCGGGGCCCGGGGCGGGACTGCTTCCCGCCCGCCCGTTACATCTTGCCCGTTGCCCCTGCTGCCTCCGCACGCTCGCCCACCCGCGGGCCGGCGCTCACCTGCAGCTGAGCCACCAGCAGGCTATACGGCGCCATTTTGTGCACTGACAAAGATGTGGTCGCGTGAAAGTGACGCGCGCGCAGGCTCCTTTAAAGGCTCCGGGGGCGGAGCCTAGGCGCACAGAGCAAGGGGCGGGGCCTGCCTCGGAACCGCGGCACGGGCTATGAGAGGAGCCTGAGGGACAGAGGGCCCCGAGGTTCCCCCGCAGGGGGCGGGGCTGATGCGTATCCTATCCAGACTCCGGGGGCGGGGCCTCCTAAGGGGGGGAAATGGGTGAGTGGGCGAGGCCGAGAAATAGCAAAGGGCGGGACTCAAGAACCAGCCCCGCCAGCCTCTGCGTTCAAGCCGTAGCAGTCACTGGCGGCAGCACGGTCAGCGAGAGATGGAGGGGCATCCTGAGGACTCTAGTTCTTATCTCTCGGCGCGGGATCGGGCCCCGCCCACACTCGGCTTGGCTGCCGGAAGGGACGGAGTCTTGATTGGCGGGAAGGCGGAGACTGGAGGTCAGAGGTCGAGCGGAAGCTGCGGCTGCATCCGGCGACCGGCCTAAGGGAAGGCGATGGCTAAACATCACCCGGATTTGATCTTCTGTCGCAAGCAGGCTGGTGTAGGTGAGTCGGAACCCGCTTGTCTTGAGCCCTGAGACGTCTTTGCTGCGGGAGCTGGGTCTCTGAGTACTCTTCCCCTTCTCCCTGTGAGATGTTTCCTTTTCCCGCCCCAAATCCACCAAGTGAAGGGGATACAGCGCGGGACAGTTAGGATAGGACGGGAGCTGGGGGGAGCGGGGCGGAGTTCAGTTGGAACAGGGCGCCTGCGCATCGGGCCGGGAAGAGCGGGACGACCATAAAGGCCGCATTTGGGGTGCTTGAACACTGAGCCCGGGGGCGCGCGACCACAGCAACCCGGCACCTGCGCACTGAGGGTGGGGAAGGAGAGGGGGTCGAGATGGGTGCTCATAGACGGAATCCGTGTCCCCAGTAGGCGCTTAATAAATGCTCGTTCACTTGGATTGATTTTAACTGCAGAGTGTAAGCTCCTTGAGGGCAGAAGCATCCGGCACATTGTAGGACCTTAGTGAGTGCCTGATGATTGATATTTTCCCCAAAGTCCCCAGGAGCTGCGCCCTGGGTTTTAGCCCCAAACTCAGGCTTCTCCCTCGCCCTACCCCATTAGAGTCAGCACATGTTGTTTGTTAAGCCATGAGCTTGTTCTTAAACTATAATCTTGTGTTTTTTGTTTCTTTCCCTCGTTCTGCCAGCCATCGGGAGGTTGTGTGAAAAATGTGAGTATGTGGAGCCCCCCAACCCGAGAGATAAGAGGCCCTCCCCCCCAGGCTTGGCCCCCTCCGTGCTGTCCCCAGCTTTCCTAGTAAGAAAAAGCAAATCTGTGCTTGTACAGGGGCCTGAGTAAGTCGCCTCTAGTGGAGCCTGGCAGGTGCTCCCAAGAGGCGTTTCAGAAGGAATTGAGGACATTGCACATTTCTATAGAAGGGCCTTGGTAGTGCTCCTGGTCCTGGTTGGGGAGGGGGATGATGCCCTAGACAGGGCACCCGTGATCTGCTTGGCTTCCTTTGTTATAGAGAGGCTTCCAGGGTATCCAGGGGATGGATTGGAAGCATTCAGGCATGCATGTGACATAGAAGAGTCTGGTGTCAGTCTACCCACAGGACAGGAGTGACCAGAAGTTGGTGTTTGCATTGCAGGTGATGGCAAGTGTGTGATCTGTGACTCCTACGTCCGTCCCTGCACATTGGTCCGGATATGTGACGAGTGTAACTATGGCTCCTACCAGGGCCGCTGTGTGATCTGTGGGGGCCCTGGAGTGTCGGATGCCTATTACTGCAAGGAGTGTACCATCCAGGAGAAAGATGTGAGTGCAAGTGTGATGCTTCCCAGTCGCCTCTCTGTTGGTCACTTCTTAGTTGTACCTAGAGACCTACATTAGAGACTTCTTTGGAGTATATACTCTGACGCTCTGAAGTTCTTTGTTTCCTTCAGTAGAAACCAATTTCTCTAGATCCTGGGAGATCTCTGCACCAGTTGCCAAATGCAGGAAATGCTCATTGAAAACAGTATCATAACCTCAGTCTTGTATTTTAGAGAACCTGCTGCCTATATTTAGTTGTGTTTATTCACAAGGCATGATACTGAGTGTGTGCACCCTCCCCAAGTAGGCCTGGTTAGTGGGCAGGTCACTTTGCACACCTGGGGCACAATAAACAGTTGACTGATTTTGAGGAGATCTGCCAAGCTGGCAGAAGTTTCTGCCTCTTGGCATTTTTGCTCATCTCACTCCCAGCCAAGGGCTTGCTGCCCAGATGTGGACCAGTGCCAAAGGCAAGCTTTTACCTTTAAGTGCCTATGTGGGACATGCTAAGCACTGAGGGGAATATAAAGGTTAGAAAAGACAAGGCCCCTCCCCAGTGGAGCTCCAAAGTTAGGGGATAATATACAGTGTTAAAGTACAAATACTTTGGAGAGTTGCAGAATAAAGCACTATGGGAAGTCCCAAAGGAAAAGTGATTATGGAGCTCAGTGAAGGCTTGACCATTCCCAGTATTTGTGTGGTAGGCCCCTGCACCCCAAAACCACTTTCTCCCAGTTAGTATCATAGCTTGCTTCCTTATTGTGACAGCAAGTAAAAGAGGGTATTTGTGTAGTTTCCTCTCCAAGAGAGCCCCTGGCAGTAGATGGCAGGGACAGCAGGGCATCAGGAACCTCTCTGATGGCATGTCTGAGGCTCCAGCATAGTACGCACCTGGGGGTGGGGGGGATGGATGGACAGACAGACAGATGGGATGGGACAGGACAGGACAGCAGAAGCACCATAGCCCAGGCTTGCCCCTGCTTGGTGTCTGTGACTCAGGCTCCCTCCAATTGTTTGAAGCCAAAAGGGGGAAAGCACTTGACTAGGTTAGAGAATATTTCTCATAGAATTAGCTGTGCCTTGTGCTTATTTTTAGGACACATCATCTTCAGCGTCTGGGGATCCCCCTACATTGCCTGTGAATGCACTCACCCCAACCATCTTTCAGTCAAGATGTGTCATGAATACATTATACAAACACCACCGTAACAGAACAAGACCTCACTGAGATGGAGCCAGATAGCTCAGACTCTCCCATAGAGGTCCCCTTACCCCCAAACATTGGTAGGCAAGTCAAGTTCTAGAGTTCCAAATTCTTAGTGCTTTTTATATCCTGGACTCGGACTTCTCTCCCACATTATGACACTGTTTCTGTGGACTTTGTGGTCTACTCCTTGGGTTTCCCCTGTGTAATGAAGTAATGACATTAAGTGGGGTCTGCTTTCAGAAAGCAGCTCAGAAAATGCTTGGGATTGGTTGACTCTGCTCATCATCCTTCATTGATAAACAGAGAGCCAAGACAATACTCAGACTCAAGGAATAGGATTTGAAGTTTGGAGAATAGCTCACCATTGCCCTTGACAACCACTTGGCTTCTCTTGGCTATCTGGTAGTGTGTGGACTGGGAAATAAATGGAGACTCCTCAAGGTTGACAGGGCTGGGGCTTCTGGCATGCCAATATCTTATGATGCTTTTCCTTCAGCGAGTGGAATGTTTCTGTCTTGGCCCAAGTGGGTGTTCAGTAGGCCCTTCCTGCATTTCTACTGCTGGTCTGGTTCTTTCTCACTTTGCCCCTCACGGTGGGGAGGGGGGAGGGCCTGGCTCCTTGACATTGGGGTACCACCTTTTGTGTACAAGCAGGAATCCAAATGAGATTGAGATTGGTGGAGTTCCCCTGCCCAGCAGCTGTGGTAAATTAGCCTGCCTCCTAGCTCACTCCTTTTAATCGGCGAGAAATCAGGTGGCAGCAGGAAGGCCTGGTGTGGCACAGGAGTGGCTGTTTCTTTGCTTTCCTGGCCTCTGCCTTGGAAGCCCTTTTCCTCTTGTCTCTTACCCCATTCTTTCCAAACCTGCCGTAGATTATTACCACCATCAACCTCCCTCTATATATATACTATGAAACCTAGATGCTCAAGCTGTCAATCTTATAGCAGGGTCTTTATTTCCATGTCTCATTGAGGCTCCATCTCCTCTTATGCCTGTTTTAAATCCCTTCTCTCCTCAGGTCACTGACAGCATATCCTTTCTGCTTCCCCTCCGCAGAAGATCAGTACTTGACAGGCACCACTCTTGAAAGCACTCCCCAGGATCTCTTCCTCTGCTCCAGTCTAAGAGGAGGTGGTAGGCCTTCCTGGAGGGGGCCAGGCTCTCTTCTCCTTAGGCTCCTGCCTCCTCCAGCAGTTGGCCCCTTCCTTCATCCTTTTCCTTCTCCACCTTCACTAGATCCAAGCTTCCTTCCCCTTATGCAATCCTCACAGGTGAACCCCTGGCCAGAGCTGCTGTTCACACAACTTGCCTCCACTTTCCACCATAGTCTTCCTTCTCAGCCTCTTGCAGTCTGGCTCAGACCCTCCCCTTCAGTTGATGGTTGTTGTCTCCAACTTTGTCATTGGCTGTTGATTGCCAGGTCCAGGGGGATTTTCTTTTTTCTCCCACAAAGGTCTTTTCACCATCTCATCTTTCCTGACTTTTCTTCCTCATTTGATGTTGGCCCTGGTTCCCTTACAACACATCTCTTGAGTCTCTTTGTCACTGCCATCTTCTTTGTCCCACCTGGTCTGTGGGGTTGCTCCTCCATGCTCTCTCCTTCCATGAGTTCTGCTCTCATCCTCTGCTGAGAATTCCCACTCTTTTGTATCCACTCATTTTCTCTCTTGCACTCCAGGCCTGACTCACCAGCTGCCTAATGAACATATCCACCTAGACTACCTGTAGATATCTCAAAACTGGCCCCATTGTTTTTCCTCTAAAACCCCCATCTTCTGTTTCTGTCCAAAGTGCTCCCATCCTTCCAGTGGGCCAGACTTGCGGCCTGAGTCTTCCTTCACTCTGCCCTCTAGTTGAGTCCTCTCCATGCCATCTGTCCCCACACCTGCCACCACCACCCTTGTTCAGGAAGTTCTCACCATCCCACTCACCTTGGCCCTTCCAGAAAGCTCCTCATTGGTTCCCCTGCCTCCAGACCCTCCCCTCTCCAATCCAGTCCCACCTGCTAAGTCACTCCTGATCAGGGAGCACTAATGACTTCTGAAGGCCTCAGGCATCTTCCTCTGGAGTCCAGGGAGAGCTTTCAGGGGATCCAAGAAATTTGTTTTTAAAAGATTTTGATAACCTCATCTCAAAAGTGCTTATTACAGTTCCTGGCACATAGTAGACCTTCTGGAAATACTTCACTTTCTTCCCTCCTTGCTTGGTGGTTGCTGTATGTGACTTTCTGTTACCTGTTTCCACACCTTTGCCTAAGCTGTGCTCCCTACTTGGTGTGCTTTCTTCTTACCTCAGCCTCTTAGAGTCCCTCACAGCCCTTCCAGTGCCACATCCAAGAGGCAAGTCTCCTTTCCTGCCAGAAATGACTTTTTATGCATTCCATTTTCTATGTAAATGGTCCCCACCAATGCAGCACCAATCCCTGTTTTCCTGGCCTCTGGGGTGGCAGAAGACATTAAATGAGGGTACTTGGAGAGAGCTGGGAAAACTCCAGACCATTAGAAGTTGACCTGGAGGCACCTGAGAGTAAACAAGCATCCTCAGTGGGAAGTGGCCAGCCTTCAAGAAGCTTCCATTCTGTTGGGATACAATAACATGTCCACAGAGAAAGGAAAAGGAATCTGGGGAAATGGGGGGGAAGCACCAGCAAAGGTCCCTGAGGAAGAGTCATGGAGAAAGGGGGTGGGTGCGCACAGGTGGAGGGAATTATTGGAAGCACCCACCGAGGTGGGAGAGATGGTGTCTACAGGGAACAGGAAGTGGGCCATTGCAGCCAAAACAGGAAGTACATTGCAGGAATTTGAAACAAGCCTGGAAGGGGTGGCTAGTACTCAGACTGAAGAGCATTATGGTCAAACCAATCACTTTGTATTTGGCCCTGGGTACTAGTGACATAGGAGGTTTCTGGAAAAAAAGAAGTAGAAAATAAGTTTGGGGCACCCCTTTTCATCTTTGCAGACATGGAAGATTAAGAGTGTAGAACTTGCATGAGCCATTGCTCATGACTATATGTGGAAGGTTTGGCAGAATCTGTCTTGGTTATGAGGGATGGTTTTATCTGAAGAGGACGGGAAGAGGACTATATTTATAGGATTCTAAAGCTAGAGTGTGGAGGGACCGTGTGGAGCAGAAGTCAGTCTTCATTTTAAATCTGAGGAAATAAAAGGCATGAGAAGCCAGAAAGAGTCTGGCCAGATTCACATCCAGATTCCTGGCACACCTCCTTACACCTCCCCTGCCCCTCCAGCCCTCTTCACCCAGGCACACTGCCTTGAATTGTGAATGAAGGTGATAAAAAAAACAAGATGGTGCCCAGAAGAATGTTTCTCAAAGGTGTGTCCAGTTGGCCACTGTGGGACAAAGATTGGATGTGGGGAGGGATCCCTTAGGAAGCTGCAGCTGGCAGGCCATGGACAGGGGCTCAGCCTGGGATGAATTTCATTGATGCCAGGAAGTCCCAGGTGAGGAACCTCTCTCCACCAATGGAGAGTGGCATCCTTTCTGCAAGTTCCAGTTTTAGAATTTCCCCATGCCCAGAAGTGAAGTGACTTGCCCAAGGTCACATGGCTAATATTTGTCAAGAACAGGGCTTGAATACATAGGTGGTAGAGAGAGGTTTGATGCCTCCTAGGTGTTCTAGCTTCTGGTTCATATGTTAATATGGGTCACTGATCCTGAACAGTCTTTCAGGGAAAGAGGGAGTGACCTAGTTAAGTTCATTCTCTTTTCCTGACTTCCTTTTCTCTCATTTGAGAATGGGTGTCCTGGTAAAGGAATGAATTTGAACACAGTATGGCTGAAAGGTGAGTAGATTTGGGAGACTGGAGGGTCTGACTCTGATGTGACATTGGGCAAACCACTTCCTTCTTAGAAATAAGGAAGTTGGACCAAATGATCTCCAAGAAATGCTGGGATCCCATGACACCTGACTTTCTTGCTCAGGAAGGTATCAGTGACACAGTTCCTACGTGGGGCAGAGGGACTGAGCTCATCACTTCTAGGTCAAACTCAAAAGTCAACAAGACCTGGGATGAGAAACACTGACCTGATTTCGGTGTGCAGTGTGCCCTGGGAATTATAGCCATGAGATGACCTTGTAAGCCATTCCCTCCCAGGAGAGGGACCCCGGGGGCTGGAGATGGAAAGGGCCTTGAGACTGTCCCATGTCAGGGCTATTCTGTTTGGATTTGAGTGAGGAAGAAAATTTGAGAGGTCCAGCCCACTCTTCCCAAAATGGCTATTTCCCTGGGTTAACCATCTTAGGTATTTCCAAATCATTTTCTGGTCTCTTCCTACTCAGACCCTGAGACTTTGCACCCTGACCCTTAGCAGTCAGACCCTTGGGTTTCCTTCTGCTTACAGATGTGTTATTTAGGAAAAATTCAAAAGAAACCTCTTGAAATCCACATGGAAAGCAGCACTAACATTTGTGAGGACCCTGGGGGAGATGAGCAAGAAAGGAAACCCTGGTGGGAGGGGAAAAGGGAGAGTTAAGTCTCCCCCAGGTCATGGGGGGGGGGGGGAAGCACTAAAGTTGGAAAGCAAGCCCCAGGGAGCAGACCAGGTCTTGAGTGAACAGAGCCTCACAGCTGTGATCCTGACTCTGCCAGGGTAGTGCAGTGCAAACTCCATCATGACTGAGAAACAAGAAAGCCTGAGAGCTGGTGTTTTTGCCACTGCCAAGGGAAGATGACTCAGTGCAGGGAGGGAGGGAAGGAGCCTTTGGTACAGCTTTTGGTCCCTGGAAGAGTGGGCAGTGGGAGGGTTTGAGGGAGAAGCAGCTGCTGAGGATCTGGGACATCCCCCAGGGGGCCACAGTGAGAAGCTCCAAGCCTTGCTTCTCTTGGTCTCCTCTTCCCTGCTTTTCCTCTAAACTTCCCAGAGCATTCTATAGGGACCACAGCTTCCCAAATGTTTCCTTAGGCCTCCAAAGGGACTGGGATAGTATGTGGCTCCTAGTCTCATGCAATTCGGATGCCATCCTGAATACAGGAATGCCCCCACTAGGTGCATGGGGATGCCTCAAAGTGGGTTTGACCTGTAGCCTAGGAGACATTTTTATATGATTCTGTGTCTTGATGTTTTGCTGTAGCCTAATTTTAATTGTAATTCAAAACTTATCTGCTTCCCCTCCTTTCTTCACCCCCCACCAAAAAGAAAAGGGCCTAGAGGTCAGTCTCTTTAGACGTCAGCTGTGAAGGAACATGGTCCAGAACTGCCGGTGTTCTCAGAATCCAGAACAGCACTGTGTGGGTGCCAGCTGTCCAACATGGGGCATTGCCACAGGATAGCAGAATTTCTTTGCGTTGTGGTCCCCTTAGGCAGTCTGAAGGCCAGGAACCCTTTCTCCAAATATTTTTAAATGCATGAAATAAAATACAAAGGAAACCTAAGGTTAGTGGAAAGGGATTTTTCCCACCCAGTTTCACCGTCCTCCCTAAATTCTTGCGGAACCACCACCCCGAGTTATTCTGGCTTTGTGTTCCTAGGGTGGTCCTCTCCCTCAGAGGTAGTAAGTGCCTCATCACTAAAGGCTCTTAGGTGGAGCCTGGATGACCAATTTGGAGACTTTGAGTTTAGACATTGCTTGGTCTAGATCAGTGGGTCCCAGAGAATGCTACAGGGGCTTTCCATTTCTCTGTCCCCCTTCAGGTGGGGTGGTACCAAACCTGCTTGGCTACGTGCCCTATGACCTAGTGAGAGAAATGGAGCCAGGTTCTGGAGGTTCTTGAATCCTGTCCCAGGATTGCCACTGAGTTCAAGTTTATAGGCTCTGTCTTTAACATTCACCTGCTTTCCTTTGTTTTGCCAGAGAGATGGTTGCCCAAAGATTGTCAACCTGGGGAGTTCCAAGACTGACCTTTTCTATGAACGAAAGAAGTATGGCTTTAAGAAGAGGTGATTGACTTGACCCTCCTTGCCCCACCACTATGTTGCTGCCCCAGTTGAAGACACCGTCACCACCCTCACCCCCATGGGAAGGGGAAAACGGGACCCAGGTTTCACCAGATTTGCCAATGACTACCTCCCCCTTTCCTCGCCAGAAACTCAGCAGAGGGAAGAACAATCCTACCTAAGGACTGTACAGGCTCCTCTGCACTTCCCGTTTCTGCACTGATGAATGTGTTCTAGAAGGCTAGTGTCATGTTAGTTGAGTCTTTGGGGAGTTGCCCATGAAACTCCACAGTAGCAGCAGAGTGAGGAATGTGGTCTAGCAGTCAGCTCCTCGAGAATTGCCCTCCTTAGCAATAGCAGCATTTTAGGTGGGGTGGGAAAAGCATCAGAGCAGTCACAGTGGGCTGCTGCTGTATCCAGGCACACTTCTGTGGTTACTGTTAACACATTTTCCTTTTCTCCCAATCAGTTATCTTTTCTGTAGCTGTAGCAACTATTAATAAAGTTGGTGTTTCTTTTCTACTTGCAGTCTTCTATACCTTGAATTCTGTGTGTATCTCCACATTTTGGGTAGGGAGGGTAAAAAGCCAAAGAATTCTGTCCGAGGGGCCCAGGGGTTTCCTGGACCCCTTAATGTTTCACACAAAGGAAACTCCAAAGAACACGTTGATATACAAGGGCCTCAGCTGGAAGTCCTTGACCCACTATTTACAGCTCTTGGAGTTTTCCTTTGTGTTACCAATGGATGTGTTAGTATTCAGTACCATCCTCCAGTAATGCCTGAAAGTTCATCAGAACTGCCTAATTCCATTCTTTCTGGTTTTACCAGGCCTCTCTTTGAAAAGGGGGTGGTTGGGGTGGCTAGGTGGTACAGTGAATAGAGCACCAGCTTTGGAGTCAAGAGGACCCGAGTTCAAATCCAGCCTCAGACACCTCAGACATTTGACATACTGGCTGTGTGATCTTGGGCAAGTCACAACCCCAATTTTCTTGCCCTCCTCCCTCCAAAAAGCAAAATAAAAGGGGGAGGTGGCTTTTTTCCTTCCCTTTGGCAACAGGCTTAATCATTGTGGCTACTGGAGGAGATTTCTGAGGGAAGGGGACAGACAGAAGGGTTTAAACTGAATTACCACTGGATAGGAACAAAGTCAGGGTTTTGTTTTGTTTTGGGGGTGGTTTTTTTTGTTTTTTTAGCACACGTTCACAACTCTGGGATAGAAGTTTCTATTGGAGAAAGTACATACCATTTTCTGTCATCTACCAAACGTTCCTAGTGTGTGCAGAGCCCTGAGCCAGGTACTGGGGTATGCATAGACATGAGATGGACAGTCTGGGCACAGAATAATGCTGGGACATGATGTTATGTGGCAAAGGCAGAGAAGAGAGGGCTAGTCGGGAGAGACTGTCAACCTGATAGAAGACTGAGTTGGACGAAGAGAAGAAGCCAGGTCAGAGGCTGAGAGTAATGATAACCTGCATTTCTCCAGAGCTCACAACAGCTCTCCTAGGTAAATAATGCCATTTTACAGGAGAAGTGAGGCAGACAGATGAACCATAGGCCCAAGTCCCTTGTGCTCACCTCTTCATAAGTGACCAAAAAATAATGGAATTTTGGGAAGAAATTAAGAACCTATCTAAATTAAAGTGGCTTAGAGTTTGAATCTTGGCTTCAGTGTTGACCAGCTCGGAATAATGAAAAGAATAATGGAAATGATGATTTTTTCTTTATTTTCATGAAGAGAGTGATTAGAAGAATGCTTTTAAAAATTGAATACTAATATTAATCAATGCTGGTATCTATGATTTGGAGAAATTGACAGGAGTTACAATTTATGTAGAGACCCTTGATCAGGTGGTCAGAATAAGCACTCCAGGTCTGTGTGGCTGGAAAAGCAGTCTGAGCTGAAGAAAACGTACAGGATGGAAGGATTTGGAGCTAGAAAGGGCCTTGGCATTCACCTGCCTCGTCAAGTTCTCTTGGTTTACAGTTTACACTCAGGCCACAGAAAGGAAGCCATACACTCCATTGACTTTCTTGTTCTGTTAAGCTAAACACTAATCTTACAAGTCTCCAAAAGGAAAAGGAATCTCTATAGAGCTAGGCACCGTGCTAAGTGCTCTTACAAACATCTCATCTGATCCTTACAACATGCCTGCAGCACAACCCACATCTCTTATTATCCCCATTCCGTGGATCAAAGGAAATTGAGACAGAGATTAAGTGACTTGCACACAGGGTCACACAGCTAGTAAATGTGTGAAGCTGGATTTGAACTCAGAAATACTGTGCCACTAATTATCACTTAATTTCCCTGTGTCTCAGTTTCTTCATATCTAAAATGGGTGTATTGCACCAGAAGACCTCTTCCAGCACCAAACCTGTGGTGGGTAGGTAAAAGGCTTGAATTAGGACAAGTGGGAGAATTCCAGATTGCTTTGAGTGGTAAGCCTATAGGAATCTGTTTTCTAATTCCTTAGATTGAAGCCTGAAGCATGGATGCTAATGTTTCCTTTTCTGAGGTTGGGGTTTTGTAATTCTGCCTCCCATATATATTGCTATCCTTTTATTCTCCAGTTTTTCCTGAACCTTTACTCACGATGGCAGCTTGTGACACAGATCTAATTTTCTTTGAATGAAGGACTTCGATTTCTGGTTTATTTTCCCTGTCCATCTAAATTCACTGCCACCATTCACGTGAGCAGAAAATCATTTGCACCAATCCTCCAATCTTGCTCCCTCAAAGCTGGTTCCTTTCTGCCTTGGCTGATTTTGACTCAGCAGGAGATTCAGATCGGAAGAACTGAACTGGAAATAAACAACAACAACAACAAACCCCAAACTATTTTCTTTGATGACTTCAAAGAACTAAGGGGCCATTTCTCACTCTGGTGTGGCAGTCACTCCACTCTCGAGTTAACTGGGCCAATTATAACCCCACTGCCTGACCTGCACTAAGCCATTTGGCAGGACTTGGTGAGCACTGAAAGAAGGGGAAACAGTTTGCTGCTGTGTCCCTCCCCAGGACCTTCTTGAGAGACTGAGCAGCTCACTGGGCTGTTTTTGGTTAAGACCATTTGGAAAGGGAGATGGTCTTCAGTGCCCAAGAGTGAATTTCTCTGCAGTACAATGATCATTTGGAGAAATGTGTGTGTGTGTGTGTGTGACAGAGTAGCTGAAGGACTTAGCTTGGCTAAAGGAGGCACACTAATTTGCCTTTGAATAATCCCCATTTTCTCTTTTTTTTTTGACAAAAAGCATTTTTATTTTGACATCCGAGTAAGTGTTGACTCCTCAGGACATGGCCTTTGGCATCTTTTCCAACTTATTCATCAGCTTGTTTCACTGTGCCTTTCTCAGAAACATAGATGCCACCCCAAAATTTTCTGATATCCTTGTTTTTGACTGTGGTGGCCTGTTGGATCAGGGCAGCTGAGTTTGAAACAAGTTCAATATCATTTCCTTCAAGAATTAACTCATCTTTCTGGGCTTGAGAAATAGCACAAGCAACACCTGGTCTCATGCGCACTCATAGGATATATTTTTCACCCAAGAAATTTTGGATTTCGACAAGCGAGCCATTCTCTTGAATAACAACATTGATGCGGAAGCAAACATACACAGACCTCATCTTGTTACAAAAACCCAGGGTAATGCCTTTGATCATGTTTTGTACATGGCTACAGATTGTGCGAATGGTTGCAAGTTCTTTTCTATTTCCTCACCACTTGTCTACCTGGAGCCTTTTTTTTTTCTTCTTTCCAAGGAGACTGAGCTCAACACTGATATGGTTGAAATCCCTAGGGAGGATTCCTCTGGGCCCCTTCACAATAACTGTCCAACCCTTAAGAGAGATGTCATCATTTTCTGGGATGTCGACTGTCTGGTTGCTTAGAATGGTCTTCTTTCTGGTAGTGAAAGGGCCAAAGACCCCCTCTTCTTCTTGATGCATGTACGGGTTTTTATTTAGCCTTTCCCCAGAGCCCTCTACTGTGGGCTTGGCTGGACTGCCACACCTCAGGATTGGGGAGTTCTTAGTACTGCAGGGGGAGATTTTAATAAAGGCACACACAGACTCAGGGAAACTTGAAACTATCCAAGCAGAGGGAGGACAACGACAGCTGACACTAGGGATAGGAGGTGGAAACCTTATGTCCTTTACTAGATTAATGACCTGTAACGTGGATGTGGATGGAGATTCAGTGTCCCTTCCACTGTAGTGGAATGGGAAGAGAAATGAAGTTAAAGTCAACAGAGCCACATTCAAATACCCCAACAGTGTTTCAAACACCCCAACAGTGTGATCTCTGACAATCATGTCCTCTTTCTGGGCATCAGATTTTAGGAAGGACATTGCTAGGGCGTAAGCTGTTTAGCCCGGAGAAGAAAACATTGGAAAGAGGAGGGAACATAAATGTTTCTACAGGAGGGAACATAAATGTTTCTACAATTGAATTCTAATGCTAACCATCAGTGCTGGTGGCTGTGATTTGGAGGTACTGACAGGAGTCAAAGTTTCTGTAGAGACCTTCCAGTGTGGTGGTCAGAGGATCACCTCATAAGAGCTGTCTTCAGGTTCCTAAAAGGCCATCTCTTAGGTAAAATGACTGGCCTCAGAAGGTAGAACTGGGAACCAGAGTGCAGTGGGGAAATCCTTACAGAGAGGCATATGGGCATAGGGTTACTCTAAGGAACACCATCCCAATAAGGGAAAGGGGGAGCAAGCATGGGTTAAGCCCTTACTATGGGTCAGGCACTGTGCTACAGAAATACCATGTCATTTGATCCTCACAAGAACCCTAGCAGATAGGTGCCATTATGAACCCCTATTTTACAGATGAAGATACTGGGGCAAACATCAGTTAAATGACTGGTCCAGGGTCCCACAGCTAGTAAGTATCTGAGTCTGAATTTGAACTTGGGTCTTCCTGACTGCAGACTTGGTGCTGTAACACTGCACCACCTAGCTGCCTAATAACCCTAGAAGTAGATTTGGCTGTCAAGGGAGATATTGGGTGGGTTACATCTTACTGGAGGGCTAGAGTGTATGCTGAATGATCATTTCTCCGGGACTCTCCATTCACGTTGAAGGGCTTTCCTACTTTGACTTGGCAAGTTTATGAAAATGCTGGTTGGGTCAGTGGAAAACTGTTAAACTTGGGAGCCACAGGACCCCAGGCTCAGACCCCAACTCTGTCACCTACTGTAACATTTGTGACCTTGGGCAAGTCACTTCCCCTTTTAAAATGAGGGGGCTGGACCAGATGGTCTCTCATGGTCCTGCCTAGCTCTAGAGGTGGAATTTGATGGTCTCAGGTGGAAAGTTATGTCAGTGACCACAAATTAGGAATCCCAGAGTTGCTGGGCCAAACACAGATTTTTGTATTATCTATGATTCCGTCTGGTTAAGGCATTCATATCCATGAAAGCTTTTCACTCTTTGGATACCACCCAGCTAGAGGGGATTGAAGAAAAGAAAAAAGTTCAATAACGACTACAACTCCCAGCATCCCTTACTTTACACGAGTAATCCTATTGGCTCCACGCAACCACCCCCGCCCTTTCTGCCTGCCTTATCCCTATTGGTCAGTTTCCAAGGCCAATCAGACACTGCCAGTCGTACTTGCTGGCCAATGGGAAGGCTGTTGCTAACACGTCGCTTATATTTTTAGCTCTGCTCTGCTCGTGCACCTAGCAGGTCTGTTTAGCCCCAAGAGGAACTGGGAGGAGGGAGAGAGGAGAAGGAGAGGGAAAGGAAAACAGACAGGGAGAGGGGAAGAGGGAGGGAGAAAGAGAGGAGGGACGGGCAGAGAAGAAGAGGGAGGAGAGAGGTTGAAGGGAAAGAAAGGAGGGGGAGACGGAGAAAGAGAAAAGGGAGGGGGGAAGGAGGAGGGAGAAGAAGGGGAGGGGAGATAGTGAGATGAAGTAGAGAGGAGAAGCGTAAATGAAGGAGAGGGAGAAATAATTAGGGAAGAGAAGAGGAGGTGCAGGAGATAATGGAGGAAGCAGAGAAGACAGGCAACTGGAAGGAGGGCATGGGAAGGGGAGGTAGGAGGGGGAAGGAGAGAAGGGAGGGAGGGAAGGGGGAAAGAAGGGAGCGGGGGAGGAGGGACCTGACACCCACACTGCTCGCTCTTACACCCCAGAAAAGTAGTCCGTGGAGGTGCCCCTCTGCCCTGGGTTCGCCCCAAGCGGGCTGAGCTTTGGCTGAGACTAGGGAGTGGAGAGGGGCGGGGCGTGCCTGGTCCCTTGCCCCACCCCTGCCAGTGGGAGATGCATCCCCAGCATTTTGACTGCCGCTGCCAAGGGAAGCGCTTTAAGACCTGTCCCTTCTTTGTCCCCTGGCCAAAAAAAGCAGCGTGTTCAAGAAAAATTTAAAAAAAAAATCTATAAGCTTGAACTTGTACCGAGCTGAAAACGTGCTGATCTCGCTGCCCACGATCTCGCTGCCCAGTGGGCGGCCAGAGCCCGAGCCCGGGACTCCCGGCCCAGAGAGCCGGGCAGAGGACAAATGGAGTGTTTGTGCACACGCACGCACACACACACGCGAAATACCTAATCCTTGCTCGTCCTTTGCGAGGAATGGATGGGGAGTAGGGACCCGGGATGAGCGAATGGGAGGGGGCGTTGGCGCACGTGTCCCAAAGAAACACGCAAAAAGAGCTTCGGAAGCAGACTTCACTAGCCACCTGACAAATTTGCTGGCGTCACAACCGAGCATCCTTTCCCTTCCCCCGCTGTGGGGTCCCTCCTCCCCCACCCTCCTGGGGTTCCGCCGCCCTGCACAGTCATAAAGAGACAGAAACCGGGGGCGGGGAGCCTCTGGCGGGAGGGGGGAGAACGGGGGGGGGGCAGGGCCAGCGCAGGAGCCGAGCGACCTACAGGGGCGGCGGGCGGATTATGCAGGTGGGGGGAGGGCGCGAGATAAACCATGCCCCATTTTTGCTCCCAGAAGCAGTAGCAGCGGCGTCGGCGGCGGCAGCGATGACAGCCTCTCTCACTCTAACTTGAGGTACTCTCCCCGTCCTGGCTGTGGAAACGCCTTTAGGACTCCTGCCCATGCCGCCCCCTGCCCGGGGAGAGGCGACTCGCACGGACCACCGGGAGTGCCCCCCGGGGAAGCTCATCACCCCGAATATCCGGACTTCTCTTAAAGGGGAGTCAGAAGGGGTGTTTCTGTTTGCCCAGAGATCGTGCGAGCCCCGGGGATGTTTGAAATGCACCCGCGGAGGAGAAGGCGGCAGCAGTGGCCATGGGGTCACTGCGCCCTCCGGGGGACCCCTTCCTCCTTGGGGCTTTGCAGAGAAAGAGCTAACTGGAGACATTCGGTTCCCTTGCTTCTTCCTCGCCCCCTTCTGCAACCGAAGGTCCTCCAGCTCCTTCCTCTTCCTCCCCAGTCCCCACCTTATCCACTTCACCCATTCCTCCTTCCTCCAGCCTCCTCTGCTCCACGTCCTTCGATCCAGGCTTTCAAGCATTAAATTATTCTCGTGCTCTGTCCTAAGTACTGAATAGATAAGCTGCTTGCGGGAATCTGGAATGCAGCCGAGTTTAGGGATTGATCATTCCCAAAGCTCCCAGAGAAGGCTGCTTTCTGCTTGCTAGCCCTCCTGCCCGGGGGACTCTAGCTAGCTGAGAGCAATGGGGACTTGTACTCTGTAGAAACGGACTGGACCCCAGTCGGGAGGCGGGGAAGGATCCAGAGTCTTGTGTCGCACAAGGGGAGGAAAGTATCCTGGAAACAATGTGTAGGTTATCCACTCCTCTTTGGGCTTGGTGTGGAAAAGGTTTGGAGGGGTCCGTCCCAGTGTACGGTTCTAGCTCTGCCACTGACTCTCGGGATGTGACCTTGGGTACTTTAAATCACTTCCTCTCATTGGGCCTCGGTTTCCCCGGCTATATAATAGGAAGGGATTGGATTAGATGGACGTAAGGTCTCTTCTGTATTCTAGAATTCTGTGAAGGGGGAAGGAGACGGAGGAGAGAAGAAAGTAAGGGACAGAGAGGAGACAGAGAAAGCAGAGAGACAGAATAGAAAATAAGAGGAAGAAGGAGAATCTAGGAGAGAAAAAGAAGATACGGGGAGGAAGAAAAGGACAAGAAACGAAAGGGGAAGAGAGAAGTAGAGAGGAAAGGGAGAAAGAGGAAAGAAACAAGAGAAAAGTAGAGGGAAGAGAAGGAAAGAAAGGAGGAAGAGGAGAGAAGGAAAGGGGAGGAGACGGAAGAGAATGGAGTGAGAGAAGAAAGAAGATTTTGGACGGGAAGGAGAGAGAGAAAGAATGCAGGCAAAGGGGAAAGGGGGAGGAACGAAGCAGACTAGAAGCCCCGGAGCGGGCGGTTCTGGGGCCGCTCCTTCTTGGATCGGCCGGTCCGCCGGGGTGGCGGCGCGGGCAAGAGTGGGTTAAAGGCGGCGGCTGCGGCCCAGGCTGCCGGCTTGGGCTGCGCTTGGAAGGGGAAGTAGTCCCGGCTCGGGCCCTACTCCTCCCTCCTATTGCCCCCTCCCCCTCGGATGCCGCGTCACCGTCTGGGAAGCCAGGATCCGTGCGCGAGGTTGCTAAGGGTGAAACTTTTCATTGACTTTGCTCACTCGGGGCGGGCCGGGGACGGGTGAGGGAGGCAGGGGCGGGTGAGCGGACGGCCGGACGGACGGGGCGGCTGCGGCGCCGCGGCAGCGGGCGGCCAGGCATACACACCGACGGACGGACGGACGCAAGGACTCCTCGACTCCTCCCTGCTGCTCCTCCGCCCTGCCCCCCAAAAACCATTCTCCAGCGCCATCGCCGTTCTCCCCCTGCCGTCGAGCCGGGAACAAAGAAAGCTTAGTTGTCACCCCGCGGCGGCCCGGGAGCTCACCACCGACTGGCCGGCCTCAAAGTCTGTTTTAGCCCCATCCCCAGCCCTAGCAGGCAGCACCTGGCGAAGAGGAGAGACAGACGACCTCCCTCCCCCCTTTCCCCCCGCGCCAGAGACATTCCCGACCCCCCCACCCAGCCCAGCCCGCCCGGCCGGTCCGGCCCGAGAACCACCCTGGAGGCAGCTGCAGCAGTAGCCGCCGCCGCCGCCGCCCTCTCGTCCGCCCCGGAGCTCCGGAGGCCTGAGGGACGAGTGAATCAGCCCGAGAGGGAGAGCGAGCCAGCAGTGAGTGGGGTAGGGGCTCGGGGGGCTTCCCTGTCCTCCGCCCAGCCCCCCACCAACGTCCTTTTTCCCTGGCTCTGCCCTCTGCCCCCTCAGCGCCCCTGCGCTCGCCCGCCCAGTCTTTGCGTGTGCCTTCCGCACCCTCTGCTCTCCGTGTCCCCTCCAGCTTGCTCTATCCCAAGCCTTTCTTTGCGCTCACTGCCGTGCGTCTGTCGGTCATTCATCCTCACTCTGTTCTCGGACCTCCTCCCTTCTTGCCTCGCCCTCCCCTCTCTGCCCCCCCCCCCCGCCCCATGTCTCTCCCTCTTTCCTGGCCTCCCTTTTCCTGCTCTCGTTCTTTTCCCCTTCTTCCTGAATGCCCCCACCCCATCGGGTTTCCTTGTTGACTGTCCCCCCACTCCCTTCTAGTCTCCTCCCTGTTCCAGTCTCTCTCGGCTCTG
>CM053597.1:166287270-166310834 GCA_028646575.1 Pseudocheirus occidentalis | reverse complement strand
TCTCACTTGCCCCTCCTGTCCTGGCCTTTGAGTGTCCTTAGCCTGTCCTGCCCTCTTCCTCCCTTTTTCTCCTTTTGTGACTATCCAGACCCCCCACACATACACACACACTTTAGCTCTCCCTCCAGAGTCCATGACCTTCCCTTTTCTCTCCCCCCCACCAGGATCCCATTTTTTCCTTCTTGCCAAACTCCTTTCTCCCCTTTGGCCCAACCTGACCTTCCTCCACTCCCCCTCCCCCTCTTCTCCCCCACTAAACTTTCTCCGGGATAGAGCTGAAGTCCTTCCTCTTAACTTGCTCCCCATAGCTGGAAACCTCTCAGGTTTAAATCCCCGGGTAGATTAACAAACCTACTAGCTCTCTAGGGCCACTTTCCCCTTCCCCCACTGACCCAGAGGTTTTTGTCTACCACCTGGGACATAATTTTGTTATTCTCTTTTACCTTCTGGTTTTTTGAAGATAGATCCTTTCAGGGAGGGGTGGTTGGTGGTTAAGGTCTTTTGGTCCCAGTGCTGCTCAGGCACCCCACCCTCACCATTTTGAGTTCCTTTCTTTCCAGCTTTTGGAGTGTATAGTGGGGAACCCAACAGTATGGGACTAGTTACCTGGGATGTGGTAATGTGCTGAGATAAGGGGCCTGGGAAAGGGGAGAAGTGGGTGAGACCATGTGTCCCCTCTCCCCAGCAAAGGTCATTGAGTTCGGATCCTGTCCCTGGGCAGAGGAGAGGCTGCCTTTGGCCAGATGGAGGAATGAGGGAGTAGAACAGGAGGGGAGGAAAGATTCAACAAATCTGCTCGTCAGAGTGATTTCCTTTTATTATTTACCAAGAAGCTTTGGTCAAAGTAGGCGCTTTGGAGTGATTGCTTCATCTATTGAAAGCTTGCTTCGATCCCCACCCTCTGAAACTGGGCTGCTTTATCTGTTTTCTACCTCTGTCTCCATTACTGATCCCCTATTTCTCCAAGTTGCCACCCAGTATTACATCCCCACTCCCTTAGAAAGGAAAAAAAAACCGGTAAAATTTGTGTGGGAGGAGAAATTAAGAAGATTAAAGTCCCTGGGAAGAGGGATCTTTGCTGAGATCTTGCTCTAATTGCAGGGTAGGCCCCAGGTGGGAGGAATTTTATATACTGGAAGAGTCCTTGCAGGTGCAAAGTGCCTATTTCCTTTCCTTCTTGAGAGAGCTGAACTGAGCTGTGGAGTGCCAGGGCCCTTGCCCCACTTGACTGAGCCAGGCTGGGTTTCTTTGGATGACTATCAGCCCTGGAGTGGGCAGGCCTGGCACGGCAGAGGCACTCTGTGCCTTGCATTCCTTTCTGCCCCTGTTGAGATGGTGTGGAGAGGCTGACCCTTCTTTGGGTGGGAAAAGGGATAATCTTCTCTGGCTCTTTGCATCTCCTCCCCCCACCCAGCACAGGACTGCTGGTCTCCATCCGGTAGCCCCAGACTAGGCTGGGCCTGGTAGATGGCTTTCAGATCCAGGGGAAAGAGAGGTTTACTTTGGGAGAACTAGCCTTACTCCTCCCCTGGCACTGCAGACCTGCTTAGAAATAGCCCTTTGCCCCAGTTGGGGAGAGAAGAGAAATGGAAGGGATGGAATGAGGGAGGGCAACTCTTCCCTGGTAATTGGGCCAAGTTGGGGATAAAACGGAGGGGTCTTCATTTAGACTTGTAGTAATGGAAGAGGTGGGGGGAATCAAGCACTGCGCATATGCACTGGAAACTTTTCCCTTACTCTTTCCCCACCCTCTCTTCCACTGGGCATGCGTGAGCTGCTTGATTCTTAAGCCTTTTTGCCTTTCAGAGGCATATTGGGAAATGTAGTTAGAAGGAAAAGTAGGTCGTGCAGTACTAGTCTTTAGCTTGTCCTAGGACTACAGTTCCCAGAATTCGGTTCAGTCTTCCACTTTGATGTGTGTGCCCTCCGCCCCCCACCCCCCACCCCCCACCTCCCACCCCAAGGAGTTTGCTGAAGTTTGTTTGCCTGGTTTCTGGGAGAAGTTCCCCAGTGGCTGGGATTTGGAGGGTTGGAGTCCCTACCTACTCCCCCCAGTGCATGAAATGCAGGGGAGTGAGGGGCAGAAGGATGATTATAATAAAACCTAGATGTGTCCTCTCTTTTAACAAAATTCGCCAGTACCTGCTGTGAGATATTGGGGGAAGTGGGGCCAGGCGCTCAGGCGGAGGGTGTTCTGACCCCAGAAGAGTCGGGTGTGAAGCCCCAGTTCTCAGTTTCCTGGCTGGTGAAATGGGCACAAGCATGCTTACCCCATCCACTTCAGCCTAGGGTAATATCGAGGCTAACGTGTGGGTAAAAAAAAGCTACCTTAACTGTTGGGCAATTGGGTGTGTGCTAGTGTGAATGACATTATTAAGCATAGTACCTGCCCTTGGACCATTTTGGAGGTCATCTCAGAGAGCCAGGAGGGAGAGGGGGAGGAGCAGGCACTGGGGACCTCTATTGATACCCAAATGGCAGAACTAGACTTGGGACCAAAAGGTGGAGGTTTTCGTCTCAGCTCTGTCACTGATAGGTCGGGTGACCTTGGAAGGGATTCAGTTTTCCCTTTGTAAAATGAGAAGATTTCAGTTGTGAGGGTAGAAAGGAGGAAGGGGTAACACAAATCCATCCTGCTTGGTTCTTGGCTCTGGGGTCCGGTTAGGGGGCAGCCTCCCCAGCTACTGGTTCTGGAGTCCTGGCCTGGCTTTCCAGGTCAGTGCCACATGAGCAGAGTGGAGGGCAGCTGGCACAGGAGGTGGCAGCTTCGCCCTCTCATCTCTGACCCAGGCTTTCCCACTTTCCCCTCTGTCCCTCTCGGCTTCATCTGAGCATGTGGCCAGGGGGTAGTTGTTGCTTTGTCCCTCCTTCCCTCTCTGTTGTTTAAAAGTAGGGTTTGTGATGAAAAAGTGTACTGCCTTTAGGCATTGAACAAAGCAGGCACTGGCTGCCAGCAGAAAGCTTAGACTTTGGCCCAGTTAAAGCAGGAGGAGGGCTTTGTCCTTGTCTCCTGAACATTCCACCTAGGGAATTTAGGTTTGTTTGGTTATTGCTCCCCTTTCCTTTCCCTTTTTTTTTTTGAGGGGCAAGACATGCTCTATGCACTGTGCCACCTTGGGGCCCCCACCTCTTTCCTTCCTTTAGGACTGTTCTTAACTTTTTTCCTCTGTCGAACCATTTTCCCAGATTCCTTCTTCCCATCCCGACCCACATCAGAAAGTTGGACTTTTTAAAATTTGTGTCTGCTGGGAAGTAGAATGGGATGGACCTTGCTTGTAATCTGGCCTCTCATCCTAGTTCTTTTGTGTTTCTGCCTCCCCAAGTCCCCTTTCTTTCTCTTCTTTATCAACTCCCAAAGGCTGCCTGGACACAGGCTGGCTCAATGTTTGGAGTCATAGGCCCTTTGGGATCCCTTGCCCCCAAGGTAACCTTGGGCAGACATTTCATTTGTAGGGCCTCAGTTTCTCCTTGGTACAGTGAGGGGCTTGTACCAGAGGGCCCCTGTGCTCCCTTCCTCCTCTGGGTCTGGAATTGTGTTCTCAGCTCCCCAGTATCTATCTATTCTCCAGTTGCCACGATAGAAGAACCTCATGGCTGGATCTTAGTATCTTGGGCACCTGTAGTTCACTACTTCTCTCCAAAGAATTCCTTAGGGTCAGAATTTTCCAGCTTAAAGGGATCTGAGAAGCTATCCAAAGTCTCTTAGTCACCCAGGAGACTTGCTTCGTCATGAGCCTTAGGAAGAATTTACTGCCTTCTTCAGACATCTACTAAGCCTATGTTCTGTTTTTTCTAATATAACCCCAGACCTTTTTGTTTCTGAAGCTCCCCCCACCATTCTGCTTTATCAACCCCCTTTAAATTGAATATGTTAACTTAGAGGTCATTGATCTAACTCCCTATCACTCAGTGAAGGGGCTGAGGCATGGGGAAATGACGGGGCCAAAGTCTTGGAGCCAGCTTAGACTTCCTCATCTGTTTTTATTTTTTAACTGACTCTGTGCTCTTTCCTCTAGTTCATGATATTGTTCATGCAGGCTTGCTCTAGAACCCCTGTGTGAGAGGGGCCCCTCACCTGACCATCTAGCAGCTATTTTCAAGCTTCCTGGGGCCATCTCCCTGCTTGGGTTTTAACAGAAACTCCTGAACATGTCCGCAGCTTAAATGATTTCTGTGGCATAGTTCTGGAGCTTTGGGGGTGGCTGCCTTTGTCCTCTGCTCCTTGAGTCCCTCTAGAGTAGCCAGAACCTCAAGGCCTGGCCAGGAGAGCAGAGCAGGCAGACCCATTGGACTTTCATTGGCCTGTTCTGCCCCTCTGCTCTCCTCCCTTTTTTTTTTTTTTTTTTTTTTTGCAAGGCTCCACCCTGAAGCCATCTGGCCTGGCCTGTTCTCCAATTAGAGACAGGAGGTGTCCTGGCCAACTTCCTTATTTGTGAAGCCTCCTCACTCAGGTAGGAGCCACCCCCTGCTAGAATTTGGTGCTCATTGCTGTCTTCCAGAGTGTAGGGGAATCTCTGGTTCAAATCTAGGGAGGGAGCTGCCGAAGGGAGAAATCAAGGAAGAAAAGGGATCTCCTGTTTCCTGGTAAGTGCAGACTCAACTGGGATTCCTTGGCTGCTCCTACTGGCTTGGCTTGGCTGATAGGGGAAGATGAGGTTCATGTCCATGATCTGGTCCATTGAGGGAGTTTTTTGAGCCAGTATGGGTTGGCACCTTGTCTGCCACCTTTTTCAAAGCAGGAAAAAAATAAGTACTTGCTTCCAGACCAAGTAGGACTAGAGAGCTATCTTAAGGCTTTTTTGGTTTTGTCTGTGACCCTATAAACTCCAAAGAGGCACTGAATGCCACCACAATGCCTGGTAGTTGGGGAAACAAAACCCCAAACCCCAAGTCTCCACTTGGGGAAATGGCAAGTCTACATAGGAGTGAGTACAAAAGAGAAAGTGAAGATGGTCATTTCATTTAGAAGGGGTGGCAGCTGGCTGGGAGAATCAGGAAGGCTTCCTGGAGGAGGTGGCCTTGGGAAAGAAATACAGATTCCAGGAGGTAACTGTGAGGACAGAGGAGGCTGGTCCAAGTATGAGCACAAAGATGGATTGTTGTTGTATATCAAGAAAAAGCAGGAGGCCAGTTGGCTGCAATCAAGGGCTGGTCAGGATGTCTAATAAGCCTGGAGAAGGTCTGCTGTAGCTGGTATGGACTGGATTAAATGAGGGAGGCTGGAAGCAGGTGGGGAACCCCCTTGGGAGGCTCTGGCAGTGGCCTGGGTCCAAGGTAAGGAGGGAAGAGGCCCAGCTACCAGAGGTGAAGCCCAAAAGCTCTCCCTGGCGGGGGAGAGACTCAGGATAGCTTAGTCTGTGGTGATCTGTCAGGGGTGGAACCTGTGGCCTCAAGGCCACATGTGAACCTCTAGGTCCCCAAGTGTAGCCCTTTGACAGAATCCAAACTTCACAGAACAAATCCCCTTCCTAAAAGGATCTGTCCTCGAGGCTGCAGGTTCCCCACCCCTGCACCCAGATTCTAACAGCTTTGGGCTTAGCCACAGATTGGAGACCCAACTGAGAGCCCTTCATCAGAGACATCCTATTGCAAGAATTCATTTGTCATTCTTTCCAACAGGCGTGTGTCCTTTCCTAGGGTCAGAATTAGCAGCAAGAGTCCTTAGAAATCAGACATTTAGTTTAGTTTCCCCATTTCACAGGTAAGGAAACTGAGGCCCAGAGAAAGAAAATGACTCGCCCCAGACAAGTTCATATGGCCTTGCTATGAGACTCAGACCCAGTTTTTCCAGTTTTAGATCTAGTATTCTGTCCACTAAAAACAGATCTACCTCTCTCTGGTGCATGGAAAAGGTCAGAGAGCCTAGACTTAGGCCTCCTGATTCAGCTTTCTATCTGTCTTCAGCCTCCCTGGCCGCCTTCTCAGGTCCCCTATCACCCAGGCAGCGCATTCTGCCTGTGGACAGCTCAAGTTAATAGCTGGCTTCTCCTGATATCAGACCCTGAATCTGCCTCTGCAGCTTCTACCCACTGAGCCTGATCTGGCCCTGGAGCCAAGTAGACCAAGCCAGAGCCAAATCTCTTTTCCCAGCAGCAGCCCTGAGATACTTGAAGGCAGCCATCTCATCCCTCCTGAGTCTCCTCTAGCCTAAAAATCCCTGCTCTTGGGACGATTGTCCTACCGCCTGGTCTCTGGTCCCTGCTCCCTGCCATCTTGGCCGTCCTGTGGATAAACCCAGGCTTCTCAAGATCTGTTGTCAAGTGTGGTTCCAGAAGGGGTCCGACCAGGGCAGGGAGCAGTGGGACTGTCATCTCCCTTATGTTGGAAACTTTTCCATTAATGCAGCTTAAGATCAGACCCTTCCCTTTATTTGATAGAAAGGAAACAGGCCCAGAAAATGAAATCGCTTAACTCAAGGTTCCTCAGCTCGTAAGTGACAGACTGTTTACATCACTTTTGGCGGGGAAGGAGGGACAGCTGTGGCATCCTGACTGATCTTGACGTTGAGCCTGTGATCTAAAGCAACCAGGTCTTTCTGTGGGAGCTCTGTCCTTGCCTAGCTGGCTCATCCTCATGCGTCCGATTCACCCCAAACGTGGGCCTTTGCATTTTTCTCACCCTCTCAGTACTAGTCTGGGTCCAGCCTGTCAAGTGCTCTGTGGTTCTATCATCTATAATATTGGCTAGTAGGTGGTCAGGCTAAGAAGAGTTGGTCATGTGCTCTCACAGAGGCAGGAAACTGGACCTTGAAGGACCCCCCTGGTGGTACAGTGACTCCCAAGCAGGTGGCAATGATGAGAACTCAGCAACTCACAAGAAGACTTTTCCTAACACTTTGTTATTGAGAAATTTGGTCTTCAATGGAGTCCAAAATAACCTCTGTGCCCTCAATTTCTCCCCATTGGCCCTCGTTTTCTTCTGGAACGAAACTAGTTCTTTTTCCTTTTATGGGGGGCCTTTCCTGATTCCACCCTCTTCCCTTGTGACCATGTGTATCCACTAGGCATTCATCTCTGAACATGGTATCTACTCCTCTTCCCCTCAGGGAGTGGAGTTATCTCTGTTCCCCCTCAACCCCCAGCCCCAGCCCCAGCCTCACTGTTTCTGGCTCCTCCTTGGGAGCTCTAGGTAAATGCATGCTGAGCGATTGAATGCATGGGATCATCTCTCAGCCATGTATACTGTTCTGCCCTCACCCTTTGTCTTCGCCAGAGCAAACACTCCCAGTTCCATTAACCTGGTCTCATCTCCTGTACTTACTAGCCCCCCCAGTTCCCAACATGGTGACCATCCCTTTTATAGGAAGCCTGGGAGCATTGGAAAGAGCACAGGGTAGGCCTCAGTTTCCCCATCCATCTGTAAAATGACAGTATTGAAGTAGATGATGCTCAAGGTCCCTTCCCTGCCCTAGCGCCCTATGACTCTGTAATCCATATTCCCAAGCCATGACCATTAATGGGCAGTGTCAAGGAACAAGAGTCCAAGCTAATGGGGTCTAGCCAGCCCCTGTCCCAATGCATCTTAATCTGGAGCTGGCCTAGAACAGTTTCTTTCCTTGCACTGAGACATGTCTGTGATTTCACAGCAGACATCTCTTCCTCTGTGTTTAGTAGAGCATGGATGACCCAGGGAGTTGCTGAGAAACATCTCTTGCCTCTCTATCTCGCCTCTTGGTCTCCTGCCAGTTCTAGAACCGTCCCAGGTCCATTTCTCAAGAATTTTCCTCCTTGGGCCCAAGCAAATGACTGACTTGTGGCTGGCGACACTGCAGCTCAGGGGCAGGGTGGTGCCTAAGACTTCTGGCATCATAGATCCAAGGTTGGGAGAGACCCTTAAGGCCACCAAGGCCAACCCTTTCATTTATGGAGAAGGACACTGGCCCAGAGCAGTGAAGGGATTTGTTCCTGCTTGTACTCCTTGTTCAGACCCCTTGGTCACCTTCACTTGGACAGGCCCTCTGGGCAGAGGGCCAGTCTCAGAACCAGGAATACATGGGTTCCTGTTCTGACATAGACCAGCTGTGTAACCTTGGGCATCTCATTTAACATCTTGGGCTAGTTTTGATTTGATTTGATTTTAATCTGTGAAGGGAGTTAACTTCACAGGCAAATCCCTACACTAATGAAATTGAAAAGCACCTCCCCCCCCAAAAAAAAAAACCAAAACAACTTCAGAAACAAGACCTAGAAATAAGGAAAACTTGAGAACTGATCTTTTTTTTCTTAAACCTCAGGGGAGAGCCACTCCCACATAATCCTGTCAGCATTGACCTTTTCTCTGGGAAGTGGCCAACAGGGGTAAGCTGGAGGCCCAGAGCCAGAGAGCTGGTGGGAGCATTCTGTGGTCATTGCCACAGTCAGCCTTGAGAGCTGATGAGCTAGGATGGTCTCTGAGGATTCCCAGGATGGGTTGGAGGCCTCTGATGCTATGTCAGTCCCTTCCAGCTTCTGTGTTAACATGAACACATTTATCTACCCACACAGTGGGCTGTGTTCCTGGGCCTCTGACATCTCTGGTTATAAAGATTACCTGATGGTATGGGCAGCACCTCTCTCCATGTCTTCTTCCATTGACTTGGTATGTCTTTGGATGTAAATTCAAGGCCTTTTCTCTGTAGGGCTGACCTGGAGCCCATTGTCCAAACCATATTTGTGTGCATGTGTATATATGTGTATGTGCTCCTGCCCACGACCCCATTAGGGCTGTATCAGAGGAGACACATTGGTCAAAGCTCCCTTCCAAGTCCCTGGTGGAAAGCTGGCCCCTTTGCTTCCTGCATAGTGCGGCAGAACTGTCACCTGTGTCTTAGCTCATGACTGGGGCTAGGTACTGTGCACAGTTTTCCATGAGCCTTCTCACTTCCCTTGGGCTGCCTGGTGTGGCTTTGACCTGGCCCTGTTCCTCAGACCCTTCCTGCCCCTGTGCATGACTTCTGTACCCTGGCTTCTCTTGTATTGACAGGGGACCCCCTCTCTCTTGTTTTCCCAGAGCCATCAGGAACCAGAACCTGCCCACGTTTGTGTCTTCCATCCTCACTGCCCTGCACTCTGACACACCCTGCTCCCAGCTGCTACCCTGGGAGAGGAGGAACATGCATCTGGAGATCAAGGTTGCCCTCAACTTCATCATCTCTTACCTGTACAACAAGCTGCCTCGGCGCCGTGCAGACCTCTTTGGTGAAGAGCTGGAGCGCCTCCTGAAGAAGAGGTACGACGGTCACTGGTACCCAGACAAGCCCCTCAAGGGCTCTGGCTTCCGTTGTGTCCACATTGGGGAGATGGTGGACCCTGTGGTGGAGATGGCAGCCAAGCGGAGTGGCCTGGCTGTGGAGGACGTGCGCGCCAATGTGCCCGAGGAGCTGAGCGTCTGGATTGACCCCTTCGAGGTTTCCTACCAGATTGGGGAGAAGGGGACCATCAAGGTCTTATACCTGGATGACAGTGAGGGCTGTGGTGCTGCCGCCGAGCTGGACAAGGAGATCAAGAGCAGCTTCAACCCAGAGGCTCAGGTGTTCATCCCCATAGGCAGTCAAGACAACTCCCTGTCCAACTCGCCCTCACCATCCTTGGGCCAGTCACCCAGCCCAACCTTCATCCCCCGCTCTTCCCAGCCCATCACCTTCACCACCGCCACCTTTGCCGCCACAAAGTTTGGTTCCACGAAGATGAAGAAAGGTGGCAGTAGTGCAGGTGGGGCCGGGGGTGGTGGAGGAGGCCAGCAACCCCCCCCACAGCAGTCCCGCCTGACCAGGTCTCCTACCAACACCCTGCTGCGGCAGAAGGGCCTCTCTCTATCTATGCATTCTCTGAACTTCATTGGGCCAGGGCCAGCACCCCAGTCCCAGCTCTCCCCCAATGCCAAGGAATTCGTGTACAATGGTGGCTCCCCTAGCCTCTTCTTTGACGGGGCTGATGGGGCACCCAGCAGCAGCCTGGCCTCCGCCCCCTTTGGCAACCTTGGTGGTGGCAGCTCTGGCAGTGGTGGAGGCTTTGATGTGGCCCAGGTGTTTGGAGGTGGTGCCAACAGCCTCTTCCTGGAGAAGTCGCCCTTTGTGGAGGGTCTCAGCTACAACCTGAATGCCATGCAGTACCCCAGCCAATCCTTCCAGCCTGTGGTCCTGGCCAACTGACCATCTGCAGGGGGCCGCTACTGAAAAGAGAAAAGAAAGGAAAAAAAAAAGGAAAAATAGAAATATACAAAAAGATTTCTGATCTTCTTCCTTCTGGCTTCTTGGAAAAAAAGAGACACACAGACCAGGCCTGGGGCTGGGAGCTCCCCAAAGCTTGAATGCGTGTTTTAACTTGATCCCCTGCTATTTTCCTGCCTGTCTCTGATTTATTTGGTTGGTTGGTTTGGGGTTTGGAATTTCTTTTGTTTTTAATTTAGATTTTTTGTTTTCCCCTAACATCGTTAGTGGCTTCTCATGCTGAAAGTGGTCCAGATGGGCATTTCCCCTTCCTCTCTCACTTCTGCCTGACTCCTCTGGGGCCTCTGCTGTCTGGAGAACAGCTGAAAGGGAGGGAAAGCCTTTTCTGTACCTGGGGGAGAGGAAAGAGGAGGGAGGGTCTCCCTGTTAGATCACAGCCTCTCCCCACTCCCCCTCTGAAGACATGCACCCTTTGTGGTCTGGCCAGATCTCCAAAATATTGCCTTGGTCTGGCTAGTGAGGCATGCTGGGCAGCAGTGGTTCCTATACCCCCCATCTCCCTGTCCAGTAGGCTTAGGCCATGGGGAAAAGAGCCTGTTGGGTTCTTCACCTCAGTTCTGTGGCCTCCGTCACCTGACCACTTCCCAACTTGACCAAGCCTTTGATCTCAGGGGCCCTAGGAGAGCCATGCCACCCTCAGCCTTCCACAGCTTGGCTATCTCCCCAGGGCTACAGTTGCCCCATTTATGGGCTGGGGTGGGGGGTGCCCTATTTCAGAGGATGGAAAGGCCACAAAGCCATATCCTGGGGTGCTGGCAACCTTCTGGATGTTGAGCTGTTCCTGATGGGGTGAGGTCAGCAGGGAAGGGGTGGGGGGAGGGTTCTGAGTCTTTTAGGTGGGGATGGCCCTAGAACACTCTTGAGATCAGTTGGGGTGTGCAACACTGAGTGGAATTAGAGTTCTCAGCTGCCTGGTTTCCAGACTACCTGCACTTTTATTTCAGACTCTGACCAAAAATATAAAGAAGCAAAGGTTTTCTGCTCCCAGTGAGTGAGTCAGGGCTGCATGGCACAGCCTGCCTGCCTGGGCCTTTCTTGCCTCCTTTGAGGTCCAGCCTTAAGCCAAGGGTGCAGACTGCTGGCCCTGACTGACCCTCAAGAGTGCTTAGGGGTCCTAAAGCAGTGCCTGGAGAAGGGGGCTTGGACAAATGAGTGTCCTGAGACTTGAATTCAGAGTTCATTTTCCTTCTCCCTCTTCCCCCTCTTTATTTCTGCCCTTCCTTGGCCTTAAACTGCAGTGGGGCTGGCTACACCCTCCCCTCAGAGCTCACCCTTATTGCTGCCTTCTGGGGAGAGAGGATGGAGCACTCAGCACACCCTTCTCTACTCACTCCCAGCCCTGTTCTGCAGTCAAGATCAGCCCATTGAGGGCTTGCTTTGCCCTCTTAAGAGCAGGCCTGTGTGGCAGTTCCTGCTGGCCAGCCTTGGCCTGGTAGGCATAGGGCATCAAAGCTGGCCTTCTCTCTGTGCCCACTAATGAGTCTCCCTTCCCCCAGCCCTGCTTCAGTCATTGGGATGTACCAAAGACCCCTACCCAGGTGCCGAGGCTGACATGAAGCTGTGGTCCTGGTGGCGTCTTGGCCAAGGTCCCCAATGCCAGCGTAGCCACCCTCCTTTTTCCCACCCTGCTTACTTGGGCAGGTTAGTTCTACCTCCCCCAGCCAGGTAACTTCCTGGCCTTGTAACCCAGCACCACCCAGTCCTGCCCTCCACACTGTACTCGGGGTTGAGCCCTGGCTGGGCAGCCCTTTTCTCCCTCCCCCTCTTAAAAAAAAAAAAAAGATGAACCTCTCTCTCCCAATGGGTGTCAGGGGCCCTGACAGAATGGCGCTAGCTCTCCATGCTGCTTGTGAGAGACGGGATGCTTCCTTACTCACTTCACTCCAGCATCCCAGTCCCTGTCTGTCTCAATCTATGGAGCAAAGGAGCAGCCAGGCTCCCCGGCCCAGGCCTATGAAAGAAAATCCCTGGGCTTTGTGGATCGGGACTCTGCTCTGTGCTCACTCTTTCCCATCTCAGACATAGGCATTTATCTTCAAGTTTATTTTTATTTTTTATTTAAAAACAAAAACAAAAAACATACCTGCACTAATTTACCTGGTTTCGTAGGAAAGCTTTTTTTTTTATTTTTTACATTTTTTTTTGGTGTCTGTTTGTAATGAATCATTTGCTACATTTGTAAAATGTAAGAGATATAATATATGTATATTTCTAACGTAAAAAATTGTAAATTTTTTTCTTTTGGAGATTTTTTCTTAAAAAGAGGAGAGAAACAAAAAACATATTTTTTCAGGAAAAAAAAACTTTGGGAAAAAAAGAGGAGAGACTTGAACCCTTTTCTCCCCTGGGTCCCCATCCCTCATCCATCCCACCTCCCCAAGAAGGAATCCAAAGGTGGGTGGACTTGTAAGCTTAGGCCAGGCATGATGGGTTTTCTTCTCTTTGGAGCAGGGTCTCGAGTCTCTCTCGTTTTGCCCCCAGGCAGGGAAGGGGCACAGAGAGCATTAGAGAAGGGGGTGGGGAGCAGGATATTTTATTTTTTTCTTTAGTGAAGGAGGAATACAATCAGGTTTTGTATTCAGACTGTCGTGCAATATTTTGGAACAGGACATTGGAGTGTTTTGAGATTTTGTTTGGAAACAAAACACATGGTTGATCAAATCTGTACAGTTTCTATTTCAGATTTTTTTAAATTTGTATTAAAAGCATGATATCTAATGGCTGTCTCCTTGTCTTTTAAAAAAGTTTTCTGGATGTTATTGAGGGTGATGGGAGGACAGAGGGGAGCAATAGGGATGGGGAGGTAAGAGAAGGTTCTCCATTGCCACATTTCAAAGCTGCAAAGGGACCTGGGAAAATAGCCTCTATTTTACTGAGGGGGAAACTGAGACCCAGAAAAGCTCAGGGACCCTGCCCAGGGCCACCCAAGTGAAAAAATGACACTAGAAATGTGAACTCAGAACCTACCATTCTGGGTGTAGAACCAGGAGGTGCCTCAGATTCCCTCTCTTGTTCTATGGGGGTTGGATTAATTGGCTCCTAAGACTCCATTCAGCTCAGTTAAGCCATGACGTTGTGATCTAGTCCAGATAAGGAAACTGAGGCTCTGTACCACGTCCCCACAGGTAGTGAGTGGTAGAGACAGGACAGATCCAATCCCTGTTCTATACTACTGCTCCTCTCCATTTTGCTGATGGCCTGGCAAAGCCTGGTGCCCAAGGTGACCCAGCTGGTAAGAGAACTCAGTGTCAGGTGCATTGGGCCCAAATGTCCTTATGTTACGTTCAAGTTCAGGCCTGTCCTTACTAGTAAGGTGGCCCTTACTAGGTGCCCCTCAGGGTCTCCTGGGGCAGGTGAGGGCTTTTCTCCTTTCTGCCCGGCCTTTGGGTCCAGAGAAAGGTGAGGCATCCTGACCACCCTCCCCATCCTCTCCTTACGTCTTTGGAAAGTTGGCTCCAATTCTTTCCACTTCATGTCATCTCCCTCCCCTCCCCTGAGTTCTCCCTACTCCAGTTTCCTCCAGTAGCCTGCTTCCTCCCAACCAGGTGACTTTAGTATCACTGGGCAGCTCTTAAGCTGGGCATTTGCCAGAAATATACCTGCTGCTGCTGCTGTGAATGGGTCATTTAAATCTAGAGCTTAAGCTTAAGCCCTCAGCAGGAGAGGTTGACTGTGATAGCCTGAGAGCTGCTCTGGCCTTTGGACATTGACTGTTACACAAACAAGCCCAAACACAGGTCTAGAGGTGGTGAGTTGACCAAGGTCACATAGGAAAGAGTAGAGATCAGGTTCAAGCCCCAACACACCATCTTTCTTTGGGGACCCAGGATGTCAATCAACCAACAAGCATCTACCTTGTGCCAAGGACTGAAGGTACCAAGACAAAAGACACAGTCCCTCCCCTCATGTTCATGTATAACTATGGCTATACATGCACATTGGCCACATCTCCACAAAGCATCTTGGCAGGTGGGCTGAAACCTGGTGGAGGGAAACTGACAGGCCTCAAACCCATCAATGAGGGAGGTGGATATCTATCCCAAGCAGAACAGGAAGATGAGAAGAATTCATTCCAATGGCCATGATGGTGGTGGAAGCAGACACTATGGAGCACTTAGAGTGTTGTCAACCACTGAAGCCACCAAGACCATCCACTGGCCATTGCTTGACTTTCATCCTGCCTCTGGACTTTGATGACTCTGGAAGAGTGAGGCTCAGCAACTCTGCCTCACTTAAATCCAATTCACTCATAAGTCCAGACATCACACCGAGAAGTCACTGACCCTCTGAAAATGAACTACAATTTAAGCATGAGATAATTTGGAGGAGGAGACCCCAGCAGCTGGGGAGGCGGAGGGGGGGGGAGCAGCATGTGAACCAGGAAAAGTTTAATGTACAAGGTGGTGCTTGGGATGAGCTTTGAAGAGAATCAGAGATTTCAAAGCTAGTGCTGAGAAAGGGATACATTCCAGGCATGGGAGATGACCATTGCAAAGGTGGGGAGATGGAGTGTCTGGTAGGAGGGATGGCAAGACCAGTTTGTCTGGATTGTAGTTTGTAAAAGGGAGTAATAAGGCTGGAAAGGTAGGTTAGGGCCCGGTTGGGAAGGGTGTTAAGTGTCAGGATTATTTTTGATCCTAGAGGGAACAGGGAGCCATGGGAATTTTGTGAGTAGGGTGTGACCTCGCATAATTATTACTAGGTCAGCAGAAGGGCTCAGACAGGGGCCTTTTCACCCAGACTTTTTCCTCCCCTTCCCACGCTGCCTCTCATGATCTCTCAGGCTGTCATCCCAGATGCCTCACCCACTGCCTCCTTCCCCAAAAAAGATCAGAAAAGACAGGTCATCAGATGCCCCAGGCTGGTCCCCCCTAAGTCTTCTTTAGGGGTGGTTTGATTTGCCTTCTCGCCCAGCACCTTGGACAGCAGAGCCACTGAAGCCCCATCTTCCTCATCTGTTTCTTCTGGACCTGGGCCAGCCTGGCTTGGATGCCAGACTCTGTCTTCCCTCCACCTTTTTTCTCTCTTTTTGGCCCAGATCTCCCTCTCTCTCCCCACCTACCCAGAGAGGCAGTGTGGAATGATAGAAGGAACACAGGCTTTGGGTTCATGTGCTGCCCAATACTCTCTCTGTGACCTGGGGTAAGTCTGCAGCAATCTACTTTGTGGTCTCTGAGATCCCTTTTAGCTACAGATTAGGGACCCTGACTTTCTGAGGACAAAGCTGATGACCTCAGACAAATCTCTCTGGGCCTTAGTTTCCTCATCTGTAAAATGAGAGGGTTGCTTTCTTATGTTTCTTGGTTCCCTTGGTCAAGCAGTCTGGGGAAGTCTAGGGAGCCCTTCTCAGATCAGTAAACATAGATGTCATTCCCCCCCCTCCAAACCCCTTTGAAATCTTCCCACTGACCCTGTAGGGGACCCCAGTTTAAGAATCCCTGCACTACATGGTCTGCAAGATTCTTTCAGGCGGGATTTTATTTGGATTCAGGGAATTGTCTCTCCTAAGACAGACTACGTGGCAATGTATACATAAGTATGCTACTCTATGCAGTATACTGTAGTACACAATGCATACTATAAGCAAGGTGGTGCTGTACAGTTTTTAGTCTTACAGAATCACCTGGGAGTAGAAAGAGTCTGGTCATTTAGCCAGTAAGTCCAAGGGAGGACTCGTGTTCACCTCCTTCGGTCAGTTCTCTCTCCCCCACAGCTGACCTGCTGCTCCTCCTCCACCCACCCTGCCCTTCCCTGACACTCCGTTAGCTGAAGGAAAGCCACTCCAAGGCCATCCAACAAGCCTTTTTCATGAAACCTCTGCTTTGTGCTAGATACTGGACAACAAGAGAAAACTGCCTTTGAGGAACTGATGGATGGCCATAGAGAGATGGGGCTTATAGATCTGTAGGACATGAGACAAGATGAGCTGAGAACGAACAAGTTCAGCTGGAGGATTTAGGGCAGACTGGGGAGGGATACCCAGAGAGGGCGTGGCCAGAATGGAGCCTTGAAGGATCTCAGCAGGTGGGATGAGGAGGGAGTGTCTTTCAGCCCTGGGTCCCAGCCCGTGAACAAGGGCAGGACAGGAGTAGGGAATGAGTCAAGGCAACATGGTCAGAACGGAGGGAAACTCCCAGGTCAGGAAGGGCCCCACATACCAGGCTAATCTGAGAGGTGGGACGGACACCAGGGGCCCGTGGTCCAACCTAACTGTGAACTATGACCTCCATAGCGATTGGTCAGCAACCCCAGGCTTCCAAAACCTAAGGGGAATGAGTGGTTTGTCCAAGCCCACCTGCCTAGTGAAGAGCAGAATTGATATTTGAACACAGGGCTGACACCAAGTCCAGTGCCACAGTGGGCCCCCCAAATGTGTGACTGGTCATGGCATAGAGTCACTTCACCCTAAGTGGCTGTGCTAACCCTTCTCTGTAGACAGCGACAGCTGGGCCTCTGGACAACAGCTTGGGCCAGCACCTGACAGGGAGCTCCAGCCTCAAGGTCTCATTTGGGGGAAGTTCCCTGTTGGTCTCAGGAGCCATGCCAGGATTCTCTGCCTCATCTGAGAGTTCCCAGGGACTCTGTGGAGTGTCTCTGAGCTCCCACATTAAAGTTTCTATTTCTACCCCTCCCTGGCCTTTACCTCAGAAACAGTCAACAGCTGAGGAAGAGCCAGGGCCAGGAGCCAGTGGAATTTAGCAATGGGTGTCAAAAGGAACCTAGACATAAGGCAACATGATTCAGTACAAAGGCCCCGATTTCAAATCTTCTCTTCTACCTGAGTGATTTCTCACCTGTGGCTATCAGGTTCCTCATCTGTAAAATGAAGAGTCTGGACAAAAGGACTTTTAAATATAGATCTATGATTATATGAACTATCTAATTTTCCAGATGAGGAAACTGAGGCCCAGAGACATGAAGGAACTTTCCCAAGGTCATACAGGTAGAAGAGTTAACAGCTACTGCTCCACGCATGACTCCTGGGGGAGGAAATAGTGGACTGAGCATCCTCTGAAGGCAGAGGAAACTGAGGAACAGTAGGAGGGCTTGTTCTCTCAGCCCTTTCTTTTTTTCCTTTGTTCTCAGGACCATCCCATGTTCTAAGGCCTCCTCCCCACCTCCAGCTCCAACATCCTATATTCCAAGGGCCCCCCCAACTCCAACTTCTCATGTTCTAAGACCTCCCACCCCGCCTCCAGCATACTATGTTCTAAGGCCCCCCAGTCACAGCTCCAACACCCCATATTCTAAAGGCCCTCCCAGCTCCAAAGTGCTGTGATTCTGAGTAGGGGGGTAGGGTGGAGGGGGAGCTGAACAGCAAGACTTTTCAGTGGAGAAGGAGGTCTGCTGGGAGCCTGGTTCTACAGAACTAGAAGGCAGTAGGCAGCCCAGGGCACCAGTAACCATGGTGGGTAAGGGTCCAATGGGGGCCTCAAGGACTTGCTCTTTTTTCTCATCTGAAAGGCAAAGGGCAAGGGATGTGGGGGAAGTCAGCTCAGGCATTCAGTACTGCCCATCTGTGCCTGCTCTGGACACTGTGTTCTGCGTCTCTCCTTGGCACATGGTCAAAGAACATTCTCTGGCAAAGGGCATGGGGCAGCAGGGCTGGGGAGGAAACAGAGGGATCCAGGTTTATTTATTTATGACTCTTCCTGAAAAGAGAGTTTGCTCACCTGGGGCCTGTGGGCCTGGCTGCAGCTCTCTTAGTCTTAGGGGAGCTGGGCTGGGCCCAGCCATGATGGCTCCACTGGGGAAGCCAAGAGCTGAGACCCTCTGGCCCAACGCAGAGACTAGGAGAGGGGGGTAGCAGGAGTTGGAGTTGGCCGGCTTGAGTGGACAGAGCTCCACTCCCAAACCTACCACGGACTAGATGAGTAGGGGACAGGTCACTTCTCTCTGGGCCTCAGTTCCACCTGGAAAATGAGGAATTTTGACCAGATGATTATCCAGGCCCCTTCCAGCTCTGTCAGTCTAGGGTCTTACAGTTTTGTCCATTCTTTAGCAGGGGAATTTGCACTGTATGTAGGTTTCTAGGAGGGAGGAAAAGACAGACAGGCCCTCCTCACATCCTGGGGCCCTGGGGAGCTTGTCACACACCAGGCAGTGGAGCCTGGGCTCACCGCTAGAGCTGGGGAGCCCTGGGACACAGGGACATTTTGTAACCAGGTCAGAGCTCAATGACTGCGGGTTCTGATGAAGAAACTTCACTCCTTATTTCATTCCAAACTCTAGCCTAAAGGCTGAAACACAGGCTGAATAAGGACGTGTACAACTGACCCATTCTTTATGGGGAAAAGCAGGCTTATGGTGGGTGTGTAGGAGATTAAGCATTAGAGCTTTAAAACCACTTTGCTTTTTGGGAAGAGAACTTTAGTCTGATTTCCGTGAAGTGACTGGTCTCTTCCCCTGCTGGGCCTCAGTTTTCTGATGTGGAAAATGAGGGGCTACATGATTTCTAATTTCAATTCTGACATCCCTATTCCAAAGCCCCTCCTAGCTCTGGCATTCCCTGTTTTCAGGCCCCTCCCAGTTTGGACATTCCCTGCTTTTGGTCTCCCTCAACTCTGATATCTCCTATTCTCAGGCCTCTCCTAACTCTGACATCCCCTGTTCTAAGGGCCCTCCCAGGTTTGATATTCCATGCTCTTAGGATTTAAGGTCCTTCCCACATATGTGACAATGACCATGGCACTGTTCCCTGGCATTTAAGCTTTTTCTAACCTGCCCAATTCCTACCTCTCTGGTCTTTCTGTGCCTGACTCTCTAGCTCCCTTGAGGGGTGGGAAGTGGGCTGATGGTGGGTACCTGATTTCCTTGGTCAGCCTGTGCCTGCTGAAGGGCCTTATTTCATTTGGCCCAGGGCCTTGTGAGGTCTCTGAAAGGCCTTGGGAGCCACCAGAGGCCTGTGTGCCAGTGACCTTTGTGGTCACTCTCTGTGATCCCATTTGGGGGTTTTCCAGGCAGAGATACTGTAGTGGTTTGCCATTTCCAGAGGAGGAGATGGAGGCAAGGAAGTGACTTGCCCAGGGTCACACAGCTAGTGTCTTCTTGACACTAGGCCACTGTGTCACCTAGCTGCCCAAGCTACTTTGGAGAAACCATTTTAAGTTTCAACCAACTTTTTGCACACTGAGCATTCTCTGGGTCCTGTTGGGGAGAGATTTGTTCTTCTTGTTCTGTTTTTAAATAATCCTTGAGAGCTCCTGTAGAAGACTTAAAAGTTTTCAAAGTATTTTAGAAATATTGCATTTGCTCTTCACAGCAGGAGGTGGGGAGGGGTGGGGCAGGAGGCTAGCATTATCCCTATTTTGCAGATGAGGAAACAGGCAGACAGAATTCAAGGAACTTCTAGCAAAAGCCTGAGCCTGCATTGGAACTTACATCTTCCTGATTCTAGGTATGGAGCTCTAACCACTGTACAACCTGGCAATCATTTTAAAATACATTTTTGAAAAAAGTAAATATTCCTTTGTAAAAGCTAATCAATGTTAACTGCTATTAATGATATTAACAGGTTCTGAGTAATTGATACTGGGGGAAGAAAATACTGGAATGAGAGCATTAGACAGATATTCCCACCACAAAAGGCAACAAATGCCCAGCCCCTCAGGGATACCCCTAGAGCCTCAAAGGGGAGAAGTAGCAACCCTCTGAGGGTCAAAAAGGCATTGAGATAAGGCCCCCACCCCCAACTAATATGGCTATACTATAACAGGGGCGAGGTGGGGAGAGACTCAAAACCAGCCCAGGGAGGGCCAGAGGGGAAGGACACCCGCCAGTCTGGGACAGAGGGAAGGAGGAGGCAGGTCACTGGGGCTGGAACCAGGAAGTGAGAGAGACTTCAGTCATAAGACCCCATTCTGCTCTGAGGGACACCTAGAAGAACTCCAAAGAAGTTAGGGAGACCACAGAACCTAGAACCAGGCATCTGAGAGCTGAACGAGATGGACAGTGTTCATTTAACCCTAGACAATCATAGGTTTTAGGGTGGGAATGATGTGGTCTGGGATGCTTTTGTCTGTAACCTCAGTTTGTAAAATCTTACTTGGGTTCAGGTACCTATGTATGTAACATCAGTCTGTAACAAGCCTGTGTAATTAAGTTGTAAAAGTCACACTTTCCCCCAGTCATAAAGGCATCAACTTTGCCTGTCCCCTTCTCCCAGCCTGAAAGTCTCCCCTTAGCTAGCAAGTCTGCCTAGAGATAAGCATTCTATAAACAAACCCTTAGAGAAATGCATAGCCCCTTTGTTCTAAGTGCCCAGCTGCACCCAAAAGCCTTGAACATTATTGGACAAGATAACTCTGTCTCAATATGGTACCTCCTGAATCCATAATCAGTCTAGCTCCCAGATTTGGAAACAATGAAGTCTGTCCTCCCAAACAGCCATATTGGACATAGCTCATTCATCCTTGACCAAAAGTAACCTAGTGACGGTTCAAGCTTCAAACCACACCTCTTGAAATCCCTTAGGGGGATTTACCAGTGAATTATGGGTAATTCACATGCGCAGTTGATACAAAAAGTGCATGTCCCTTTAAGCACTGATCACTCCTAAACTCCTCCCAAACTCCACCTTTGCCCACCTAGTTAGCATAATTAACCTCTGACTGACAGTTTTATGGTTATAAGAACTGCCCCTCAAGCCTCAGCTTTTTGCAGGCTGTCCTTAACCTTTTCCTGCCCGCTACAGTGCATAAAACTTTGTAACTCTACCTTAGATCCATGCACTTTGCAGGACCCCTATTTCTCCTGCCTGCTACTAAGTAAGCCTATCAATAAACTTTGAAACTTTGCCAAAAGACAGCTTGGGTCCTATTTGAAATTCTTTTCCAGACAAGAACCCACCAGGTATTATATGACATCCCTCAGACACCCCCTCAGACCCATACTCCCCACACCTCTCCAGGAAGGCACCTTAGAGACAAATCTAGTTCAGTCCCCAAAGAGGGAGAAGTAATAGAGCTGGGGCCTGGGAATCTGAGGTTATGGTTTTGAATCCTGCCTTTACTACCTAGGTAGCCAAGTCTCCTTCATTCCCTCAGTTTCCCTCTGTGTAAAATGAAGGGGCTTAGTCAACTTAAGGTCCTCCTTCTCTTTGAAGCCTTTCCTGGTCCTAGCTGCTGCCTCACCCTTCATTTCCCACCTACAAGAAGAAGTTCCCCCTCTCACCCCACTAGAGGAGAGATTTCCCTCCGGCCTTTCTGTCCCCAGGGATACAAGGGCCTGATGGACCCTTGTTGATGGATTGGTTTATTTCCATGCTTCTTTTCAGGTCTAAGTCTGATCCAATGGGGAGGAAGACAATGTAGACAGAAGTTGTCAGCCAGAAATAAGAGAGCAAAGGGAGGCTCAGAGATGGGGAAGTGGGAAAAGGGCTAGACCTGGGCTTAGGAAGACCTGAGTTCAAATCCAACCCCAGACACTCAGGAGCTGTCTAATGGAATTTAAGTGGCCCTGGGCAAGTCTCCCTCTTTGGGGATTGAGCTGGATTTGTCTCTAAGGTGCCTGCCCCCCCTAATTTCTGTCTGCCTCAGCTTCTTCCTCCATAGCACTGTGTATGTCCCAGGGTTGTTGTGAAGAGCAAATGAAATATTTTTTAAGTCTTTTGTAAGCCTAAAGTACTATATCAATGGGTGCTATCATTATTATTAGATTCGGCATCAAGGTCCAGTCCTTGACTGCATATGTACTGACTCTAAATTCAATACTTTATCCTTGGCCACAACCAAACTGAGGTTCAGACTAGCACAGAAAAAACTCAAAATCGGTCACAGTGTAAGAGGAAGAAGGAGGGTGGACCAAGAAGACATGGAATCCTTCTGCCTGGGAGGACTCAGAAAGTTCAAATCCAGCCCCAAATACTTACTAGTTATGTAACCCTGGGCAAGTCACTTCACCCTGTTTGCCTCAGTTTCCTCATCTGTCCAATGAGGAAATCTCAGGGTCAGAGTTTTTGGATCTGATCCTGGAAGTGAAGAGGTATAGGAGAGAAGTCTCTTCGTGGTTGCCAAAAACGAAGACGTATTGTGAGGGAATGCATTTCTAGGAAATCCTTTGAGGGCTCTTAGTCTGAAAGAATGACCAGGTCCAAGGTCTCTTGGCAAGTTTGTAAAAGTTTATTATGCTTTTCAGCAGGCAGGGGGGTGTCAGAAAAAAGCCTGCAACCTGCAGAAATTAGTGATACTGATTATATAGTAATAAAACCATAAATCTGATAGCCATTATGCTAACTAGGTGAGTAAAGGTGGAGTTTAAGGAGGAGTTTGGGAGGAGTTTAGGAGTGATCAGTGCTTAAAGGGACATGCAATTTTTATATCAACTGTGCAGGTGTATTACCCATAATTCCCTGGGAGAAAGCCCAAGGCGGGGCTACCAGGAGGTATGGTTTTTGCCTTGAACTGTCACTAAGTCAGCTAGTGGTCAGTTCTGATTGAGAGGCGCCCGGTCTGTTAGCCATCAAAGTCCTTTTTTACAAGATGGATGTTAGGAAGCTGGGCTAATTGGGGATTCAGTATGTGTCTAATGGTGAGGAGTTACCTTACTGATAATGCATTGAAAGATTCATAGTTTGTAGCTGGCCACTAGAACAAAGGAGGTATACCTTTCTCTAACACCCCATCAGAAGGGGCCCCAGAGGTCACCTAGGTTATCCTTAGGGAGGAAACAGCTGAGGGCCAGAGAGGGAAATGACTGGGCCTAAGTCACACAGCAAGTAAGGAGAAGAGCTCTGGTTTAAATCATCTCTCAACAGAAGCGGAAAGAAAGAAGGAAGCAAATATTTGTTAAGTGTCTACTATGTGCCCAACATTCTATAAAAAGTACTTCATTTGCACATTATAAAGACCCTTGGACCTAGGTGAGAAAATGCAGGCAGCCAGAAGCTAAGAGGCTTGACAGCTAGCTAGTGTCTAAGGCAGGATTTGAACTCAGGTTTTCCAGCTGAGGGGGCCTAGATTTATATCCACAGAGCCATCTCACTGCCCTGGGGCAGGAACTGAGTTCTGGAAGCTGAGCAAGGTTGTCCTGCCCCCACTGAAAATGAGTTCATGCTTTGTTTTGCAGTTTATCAGAGCTGGAAGGAGCCTTAGAGAGAAATCTGTCTCATTTTATAAGTAGGGAAACTGAGGCTGGCCCAGATTCCTCACCCTGACAAAAGCATGGGTTTAAAAGGAGGGCTTTAGGGATCATCTGGGCCAATCTTTTCATTTCATAAAGGAGGAAATAGAGGTCTGGAGAGAAAGGGGCTTGTGGGGCCCCAGGTCTTCTCTTTTCCATCTGTGAGCTCCCTCTGTCAGACCTCAAGCCTTCCTTCTCCTAGTCCTTGATCCAAGGACTTTGGGTTATGTAACCATGA
>CM053597.1:166257501-166280824 GCA_028646575.1 Pseudocheirus occidentalis | reverse complement strand
ATTAACAGTGTAAGACAAGGTGGAAACATCCATTGAAACTCTTAGAACCAACTGGGAAGCTTCTTTTCCTTCCTTCCCCTCAGCATCCCTTTCCCTTGAGCCTCCATCCTCTTGGTTTCCCAGGCCTTAGGACCACACTCATCTCTTCCCTCTCCCTAACTCCCTACTCTCTGCTCAGATTGGCTTGCATTCTGCCTCTGAGAAAGCTCTCACATCTGCTCCCTTTTCTCCACTCACACAATCACTGCCCAAGCTCAGGCCCCCATCGCTTCTCACAGTGAAGCCTATTGCCTTAACTTCACTCTAGGTCATTTTCCTAGAACACAAATCTATGTCACCCCCCTTCTCAAAAAACCTTCAGAGGCTCCCAGTTGTTTCTAGGATCAAATGCCAACCCTGGACCTGGCATTGAAGACTGTCTGTGATTTGGCTCTTCCCAGTCCTTTGAGCTTCATTTCCAGGATGTGCTGAAAACAGTTGGAACAGGGGCCAAGAGCAGATTGTTAAATTTTCAGTGTGAGCATTTATCCCTTGTGTGTACACCTCTGCCCAGTCAGTTGTTAAATATTTACCAGCCCACCCTTGTTCATTTCATATTTATCCTCATTCTTGATATATTTTGGCTAAATTGGACTGCTGGTTAGTCTCTGTGACCTTGGGGAGCCAACTCCTGCTTTATCCCAAACTTGGAATGCTTCTCATGTCCAATTTTGGGTGTGTTCAGTCACATCTGACTCTTCATGACCCCATTTGGGGTTTTCTTGGCAATGATCCTGGAGTGGTTTGCCATTTCCTTGTCCAGCTCATTTTGCAGATGAGAAAAGTGAGTCAAACAGGATTAAGTGACTTGTCCAGGGTCACACAGCTAGTAAGTGTCCAAGGTATGATTTGAACTCAGGTCTTCCTGACTCCAAGCCAGTGCTCTGTGTACTAAGGCACCCTGAGCTGCCCCACCCATCTCCTGTATCTCAAAGAATTAGGTTCTACTGAGAACCACTAAGCCCTCCTTGATGCTCCCTACCCCCACCCCAACCCCAGTTGCTAGGGCTCTCTCCTTCCTCAAACGCTTTTGTACAATTATCCCTTCCAGATCACGACTTTCCCCCTCGTGCTTTTGATATATCATGGGCTGGCATAAGAACTTAAATGGGAATTTTGGGGAGTTTTGCAGAAGTCACTGATGACAAAAGGCCAGCAGAAACACAGGGCCTATGACCAAATACTAAACCCACATTTTACAACAAGTTCATGTAAACACCCCATAAAAGAAACAGAAAAAATTCAGATATCTTCTCTGGTATGAGAAATAATCAAACAATCTTATGCAAATTTTCCAGCTTGAGGCACACTCCCCTGATTCCCACCAGATGGAAGGGGTGACTGTGGTTACCCCTAATGCCAGGCCCAGGGGCTGGTATTTTATCCTAGAAACAATTGGGAGCCTCTGAAGGTTTTTGAGTAGGGGAATGACGTAGATTTGTGTTCTAGGAAAATGACCTGAAATAAGGAGAGACTGGAGGGAGAGGGACCAATGAGGTTACTGCAATAGGCTTTGTTGTGTCTCATTTGTCCAATAAGATGAAGGCAGAGACTGTTCCACTTTTTGCCTTTGTAACCTGGGCTCCAAGTTTAGTGCCAGATATGCAGCAGGTGTTTAATACATGTTGAATTGGATTTTAATCATGGAGGAGAAGATGAGGGTGTAATGGTACCAACAAATTGATTACCATTACAGAGGGTTTCAGTGGGTGAATGAAGAGCTTTTGGTTATCTTGTGTGGGGCATTCAGACCAAGACCCTTTGGTGGACAGATGTTCTTTGCAATCTTCCCAAAAGTGAGCATCTCCCCACTCTATTTAAACCACTTCCCTGGTAATGGGGAGCTCATTACCTGTTTCATTTTCGGACTCTTTGATCATAGCACCGTGGTTGCCTTCCTCAGCTTGCATTCCAGCTCCTCAATGTTTACAAAAATACGGCTCCCCAAAGTGTTCCAGTTGGGGTCTCCAGTCCAGTTTTGGGACTGTCAATGTTTCCTCATACCCCGGGCCCTGCAGCTCTCCCTGGCCCACGCCACAGCTCCCTGGGCTCTTCTCATCCTGCCAATATTTGCAGCTGTGGGGAGCGGTGAATGAAGAGCCAAGCCCCCGGGATCAGGAAAAGGAGGCAGGCTCCCCTCCCTTTGTCCAGTGTCCCTGCCCCTTCGGCCCCAGACTCCTTGGAGCTCCTCCTTGTCTCAGCCCTGAGGATCGAGGTTTGAGTATCTCAGAACAACAGCACTGTTGTTTCTGGCTTTGGTCTTATCATTTTAGGTAGGGAAGCAGGCTAGGAGTGATAAGATGATCATGGCCACAGTTAAGTAAGTGTCCAACCCGGGTCTTGAACCCAGGCCTTTTGACTTCAGAATGACAAAGCTGCTTCTCAGTCTGAGTTAGCGCTGTTTTCTCTCACATATTTGGGCTCCTTGATTTCCATATGCAAATATATGCCAACCACACACAAATGAGTTTGCTTCCAGGAATAGCAATTCTTGGTGACCTACTCACCCAGGGACAGAAAAGGGAGAGTCCCTGCTCTGGGGCTTAGCCACAGGCCAGTAACCCCACAAAAAACTCCAGAGTAGAAAGTACTTTTGTTTTTTTATTTTATTTTTTTATTTTTATTTTTTATTGCATTTTTTATTGACTTGTTTGTTTATTTTTCGTTTACAAGATTCAGTTTCAGAATCACTTGAGTTTCAGATTTTTCTCCCCTTCTTCCCCACCCCCTGCCCCCACCACAGTGGCATACAGTCATGTATAGGATGAAAGTAGACTTTTGGAATCCCTATGGCAGAGAGAGAGCCAGTCTTCCTGCCCCTCCTGAGGCCTTCCTTTTCCTATAATTTAGGATAACTGCACTCCTGCCCATCTCACTGAGTCAAGACTGAAGGTAGAGAGCGGGGGGACCTTATTAGACAGGTGTGTTTGAAGCTTCAGAGAAACCCAGCAGCCAGGCAAGGAAGAAGGTCCAACCCAGCCTGGGTCCACCTGCCCACAGCATATGCTCCCACTTTATTCCAGATACCCACATAGACACAAGCACATTCTTAGGAATTCAGACAGATCTAAATGTCCACATACTTGAGCTGGAAAGCTCTGTCCTGGTCTTCTCTCCCTACGCTCTCACATATGGCCTAGTGACTTCATCAGCTCCCAAGGATTCATAGGTCACCTCTCCATCCACAATGAGCCAGATATACAGACCCAGCCCTTACCTCTCTCCTGAGTCCCTATCCCACATTCCATAGCTGACAATGGCCTCCCAGACACTTTCCATAGGCTGTTCCAGAGGCATTTCAAACTCGACTGGTGGCACATAGTATCTTGAACTTCTCCCTCATGGCTGCCTCTCTTCCAATCTTCCCCATCTCTGGGGGGTAGAGGAGCCACCAAGTCTTCCTCACCTCCTCCCTTTCTCTCATCCCTAACATCTATCAACCACCTTCACACCATTTCTGCCAGCCTTCTTCACCTACAGTGGCCTGAGCTGCAAGTATCTGCTCGCTGGTCTCTCTGAAGAGCTGGTCTCCCATCCCTGCTCCCTTCACACACTTGTTGAATGGGAGCCGCTCTTGTACTGTGGGAAGGACTTCTTCCCCAACTACCTGGACAACACCACCATGTCACTTGCCCCCTTGGGCCTCAGTTTCCTCATCTGTAAAATGAAGGGGCTAGCCTGGAGGGCCTCTAAATCATTCCTCTAACTCTGCAGCCCCCTGCTGAATAGGTCCCTCATGGCTGCTAGGAGAAAATCTACTCCTATTCCCAATGGGGCTCCAGTGTGCCTTTCCCAGCTGGCCTCATACCCTTTCATGCTCTCTGCCATCCAGCCAATGGGGACTCCATGGGTGACTTCAGCCCCCTCCTCTGACCATCCCTGCTTAGAATCCAGGCCTTGCTTCCTCTAGGAAGGCCTCCTTCTTGCCAGGTAAACTTGATCTTCCCCTTGGTTCATTATGGAGAGTGGAGGTGCTTGTGGGGGGCATTGACTGATGTAAAGACAAGAAGCATCAATAAAACGTATTTTAAAAGTAAATAATTGGATAAATAAATAAATATGTGCTTCCTCCCTGCTCACATTTCTCCCCGGCACCTGCCTGGACCTTTCCTGTACCACCGTTATTTGTGTCTGAGAGTTTCTTCTATCTTATTAGGGTACACACTCCCCGTGAGCAGTGTGTGTCACAGCTATCTTTGGAGCTGCCTGGCCTGGGCAGGGGGGCACAGGGTCTGCCTGGGGTGCCCTCAGAAATGGGGGATATTTGGGGGAGAGCCTAGGCACAGACATAGACATTGTTGGATATTGGAGCTGGAAAGGGCATCCAGAGACAGCATTTGGACACCATGTTCCTCAATGGAAAGAGGCCTGGATTTGGAAGGAATCCAAAAGCTCCCAAGAGCTAGCTGGCATTTATGTGGTGCTATAAGGTTGGTCAAGTTCTTTAGAGGTATTTTCTCATTTTACATGTAGAAATCTGAGCTCTAAAACTAAGAGTGGCCTCCACCTAGAGAAAAACCCTCATTTTACAGAGGAGGAACTGGGGCCCAGGAAGGGTCATAGGCTCGGAGATCTAGAGGCTCCCAGGCCATCTTATCTAACCTTTGCATTTTCTGGAGGAGCTAAGGGCCAAGAACTTGTCCAAGGTCACCCATAACTCTCAGGCTGGAAGGAACCTCAGGGACAATGTAGTCCAACCCCCTCTTACAGATGAGGGAACAATGTAAACTCTCTGAAGAAACAAGGAAGTCAAGAGACCAACCAGTAGGGCAACCAGAAGGTAGCTTGTATGGTGCAGTAGACAGAGCCTGGAGTCAGGAGGACCTAGTTCAAATCTAGCCTCAGACACTTCCTAGCTGTGTGACCCTGGGCAAGTCCCTTAACCCTGTTTGCCTCAGTTTCTTCATCTGTAAAATGAGATAGAGAAGGAAAACCCCTCCAGTCTCTGCCAAGAAAACCCCAGAAGAGGTCACAAAGAGTTGGGTACAATTGAACAACAACCAAGATCACACAGGTAGGGTAAGAGACAGAATTTGAACACAGGTTCTCTGACTCCAGGGTCTTATGAGCCCTGTGCCTCTTACACACACACACACACACACACACACACACACACACACACACACACAGAGCGTGTCAAACAATGACTCTCCACAGACCAACCAGACCAACCACCCCCACACCACACTTTGGTGGGCACAATTTTGGAATCAAAAGAATGAGTTAAATCCCAGCTCTTGCTATGTCTCCAGGTGACAACCTCTGGCCCTCAGTTTCCCTATCAAATGGGTGGCTAGCTCTTGATCCTACTGCTTTTCCCTCCTCTCCACCTTAGTCCACCCAAGAGATGCAGCTCCTGGGAGTCTCTGCTTCCAGGACCTGGGACTGGGTGATGATGAGGAATGACTGGGCTCCTCTCCTTCTTCTCCCCTCCCTGCTGGGCTCCTTCTCAGGTCCCACTAAGCTGGAAGTAGCTCTGGGGCAGCCCTGCAGCTGGGACAGGGCTATCCTAGGAACAGCTGCCCCCAGCCCATCCTTCCCGCCCCAGCTTCTGGTTATCCCAGCCAGACTAGAGACTTGGACATCCAAACTCAGCACTGTCTAGGTATCATTTGCATAAATGAGATTATGGCGCCACCTCGTGGTAAGACTTAGACATTACCCCAATTAGAATCTGGTCTAGCCTGCCCCCTCAGCACTCCCAGTGCTGCCCTCCCAGCACTTTCATTGTTAAGGGATTGTCTTCTGGAGTTTCATGACCTCAAGGGATCCTCTGTTTTCCACCTTCTTTAAATAAATCCTTCATTTATTGAACCGACTGGCCTCTTCCTTTCTCCTCATGAACTATTCCCATTTCACAGGCAGAGAAACTGAGACATAACTGTCCCTGTAGCCTTTCCCTGCTGCATTTTTCATATCCAGAAGACGACAGATCGCCTCTCGGCTCTGACATTCTGGGTTCTCAGGTCCCTTTGGGCCCGAAAACTTCTAATTCTGACGTGCCATGTTCTAAGGTTCAACTGCATCCCTGGTATTGATGAAAACACAGGCCACATGACCATAGCAGGCACAACTTGGAAAGGACCTTAGGTCCTTTAATAATCTAGCCATAGGATCATAGGTACAAGACTGGAGGGGATTTGAGAAGCCAGGGAGTTCAAAGCCTTCATTTTACAGATGAGGAACCTGAGCCACGGGTTGGCAAGAGTCCAAGGTCCCACAGGCAGGAAATAGCACTTTCATTTTCTTTCACCAGAATTGGCGCTCTTCCTACTGAACCACACTGCCTCCAACCACCATATTTACCAATGGAGACATCAAAGCCCAGAGAAGGGGAATTGACTTTCCCCAAGTTCTGACAGGTACGGTTGGAAGGACCAGAGCTGGGACCTCAGGGTGATTTTGTCTTTCTTGGAGACAATGGACTGAATTAAAATTTCTAGGAACCGCAAGGCTAGGGCAGGGGGAGGAGAGATATTGAAGTGTTTGAAGGATGTATAATGGGGAATGGGGATGTTTTCTTAGTTCTCTGCTTTCCTCTTTTCTTCTCCCATTAGAGTGTAAGCTCCTTGAAGAGAGGGACTGACTTCCTTGCTTGTTCTTCATGTTCCTAGTGCTTTGTAGTTCCTGGCACATATTGAGTAGCTAATAAATCATCCATTCATCCATTTACCCATTCATTTATTCATCTATCTATCTTTTAGCCTATCTATCCATCCATTTACTCATATATCTAGCTATCTATTTACCTATTCATTCACCTATTCATCTATCCATCCATCCATCCATCCATCTTCCTTTCTTTCTTTCTTTCTTTCTTTCTTTCTTTCTTTCTTTCTTTCTTTCTTTCTTTCTTTCTTTCTTTCTTTCTAGCTATCTACCTAATCTGAAATTACAGCTGGTCTTGCCCCTAACTCTAAATGCCCCATGCCCTTCTACACCCATAAATGAAGCTGCACCCATCTTATGTCATTTTATTCCCTTTATCCTTCTAACAAAAAGAAGACTTTCAAGGACTCCTTTATGTTCCCTGGTCTATGCCTGACCTTTTCCAAATCTGCCTGTTGGCCTAGGATGCTCCCTGGTACCTGGAATATGCTTGCTCCTCTTCTCTGCTCCTAGAAAGCTTTCTCCTCCTTTCTAGGTTCCGTTCATTGTCTTTCCTCTCCAGCTCCCTCCCTCCTCATGAGACCTTGAATTTGCTTTTCTGTGACCATATTGTCTCTCCCTGTAGAATGGAAGTTCCTTCAGGGCAGGGGCTGTGGCTTCCTTGCTGTCTTCACATCCCTGGGGTCAGCACAGTGTTTGGCATGAGCTGGGATGGATCAGATGCTGGGGGGGGTTCCTCCCTTAGTGCACATATAAATCAACCCTTCCATGCCCTCTCATTCTTTTGGATTCTTCTCTGTGGCCTCCTGTAAATCCTCCATAGAGTGCACATTTAGTGGCCTGAAATCTCTCCATTGCATGGATGCCTCTAGATGGGCTGATAATGGGTCATCCCTCTCACTTCATCATCAGCCCACGAATGACTCCACACATTCCTTTTTTGGGACCACTCTTGTGATTTCATTGATGTAAGCAACATACAGTGAGGAAATGTCCTTGACCAGTATAGATTTGCACCTGTGCCTAGGCCACAGAGAAGCTAATTCTAGGTGTCTCAAGCTCTGTTTCCATGACTGTTTCTCACCTCTGCCCTACTGCTGTCTGGGAAATAGGACTGGATTCCATTCTAGCTTCTCTTATTTATGCCATCTGGGGTATCAAACTTTCCTGAGACTCAGTTTCCTCATCTGTTAAATGAGAATGCTAGACCTCTGTGCATGACCTCTAAAATCCTTGAATCTTAGGGAAAGACAGAAATGAGGCCACACTTAGAATCCTAGAAATGTCAAAACTGAAAGAACATCAGGGAACATCTCATCTAACTCTCCAAATGAAGCCAGAATCTCTTGTGTGACTTCTCCAACTGAAGATCTCCCCCTCCCCCTGCTGTTTGAATACCTCTAGGAAAAGGGAAGCGCACTATCTACCTGGGCCACTCATTCTACTTTTGATTTTTCTAAAATCTCTGATTTTCAGGAAGCTTTTTCTTTTCACTGAATGACATCATCAATGGATATCATTAAGCATTTTAAGTCTCACAGAACACTTTGAGTTATCTTGTCTAATCCTCATAGCTACTGTATGAGGTAAGTGCCTTCATTGTGGGCTCTGTGACTTGTGAGTGGCAGAGGGTTTGAACCAGGATCTTTCTGTTCCTTGCCAAGATTCTTCCCACTACTGTGCAGTGCCATGGCTTCCAGTTTGGTTTAATTTGGTTTTTCATCTATGAGAATGACTTTCATCTCTCCTGTTTTTAGTGTGACCTTAGGCCTCAGTTTCCTCATTGGTAAAAGTAGGGGGTGCACTAAATGATCTCTGTGGTGACTCTCAGCTCTAAATCCCGAGCTGGTCAGATTGGAAAGGGAAGAGTGAAATCATGTGGAGCCCTCCAAGGTGGGCCTTGGAAATGGAGAGCAGGAGGTGGGCATGACACAGGGGGACACAGGGAAAAAACAGACTTGCCTATTCTGACCTTCCTTCCACTGTGGGGTAGGGGGTGGGGTTTGTGCTGCTGCTGGGCAGACAGAGGGGAGAGTGTGCAAAGGTTAACCCAGGTTAACTCTAGCCGTCTGGGTGAGGCTGGGCCCTAGACTGTGGAGAAGGACGGGGCTCTGGGTTCTGCTGCCAGGACCATTGTGTTCTCTCTCCACTCTGCCTCCCTCCACTCCACGTCAAGGACAGGTAAACCCTGGCACTCACTGGTGAGAGCTGGGAAACTTGGCTGGACTCTGCCCTTTGGGCTCTGGAGGGTGTTCAGGGGCAGTGAGCAGGGTGGTGACCTCTCTGGCTCTCAAGCCCCACTGGCCTTTACCCCTGTCCTGGGCCCCCTGCTCTCTTCCAAGCCACCTTCTTCCAGTTCCCTTCTCTGTAAAATGAGGCAGGGCTGCACCAGAGCATCTCAAGATAAAAATTCAAAACCCTAGACTGGGAGGCAGGAGATCCAGATTCTAATTTTGACTCTGTGGTCACTCACCATGCAGACATCTCTGAAACTCAGTTTTTCCATCTGACAAATGGGAATAGTAAGTCCTGTTCTGTCTTTTTCTCAGGGTTTTCCTGATGGTCAGAGGAGGTACCATAACCCCATTGTTCCACCCCATCCCTTCTCTTTCCTCAACTAGAAAACGAGAATTTCTCTTCTTTTTAGAAATTCTTAGAAACTCAGACTTGGAGGAATTCTCAGAGTTCTAACCAGGGGTTGGGAACCTGCAGGCTCAAGGCCACATGTGGACCTCTAGGTCCTCAAGTGCAACCTTTTGACTGAATCCAAACTTCACAAAACAAATAACAGATGTAAAACTTGGACTCAGTCAAAAGGCCACACCCAAGGACCTAGAAGGCCACATGTGGCTTCAAGGCCACAGGTTCCCCACCCCTCCAACTCTTTACTGAAAGCAAGAATTCTCTTGCCCTGTGCTCATGTATTTTAGGCTTGAAGGCCTCCCAAGGTGGGGAGTCCACCAGCTGTTGGGGTAAGCTGTTAGATCATTTTGTTCAGAAGTTTCCCCCTAAATCAAACTGGGATCTATCTCCATTCCTCTTCTCATCCCTCCTCCTGTGAGGCCCAGCAGAACAGACCTAATCCATTCTCCTCCCCTCCTGAAGCCCTTCACATTTTTGGGAAATGACCAATGCCTTTCTCTCTCCTCCTCTTCCTGAGTCTGTGAATGAGTCAATGGAGGAGCTTGGGAGGGCAGGAGGGGGATGGGGGGGTGAGAAGTCAGTCACTCCTATACCTTATTTTTCTAGGACTGCTCTTCAGATTAATTGGGGGGTGTGTGCGCAGGGGGAGGTTCACCAAGGCAGCATACCTTGCCCCCACTAGATTAGTCTAGGGACCCCATTTACCAATGAAGGCAGATTGAGGGTCCCTCTATGCTCTGGGTAGCAAGCTATGGGGATCCCAGAGCTAGTCAATAGAAGCCTAGGGTCCAGAGCTGGAAAGGTACCAGGCAGGCCTGGGAGCCACTGTTTATTTTACTTTAGAACAGTATGAACTTGGGATTGAGTAGTTTAGCTGAGACAATAGATGGGTCTGAAAACAGTATAAACGGTAGCTATTATGAATTCCATTGGTTTGGGAAACTCCCTTTCCCCACAAAGATCGGCACCTCACTAATTAATGCAAATAGGGGAAAAGACAGGCAGAAAAGGAAGCAGAGGGAGGGGCAGAAGGCATGGGATTGTACAACCTGGTTTGGACCTTGTCCAGCCTTGTCTACTTGCATCAAAGGTGGTAGAGACCAGCAGTGCCTGCCCAGTGAGGATCACCCCCTGTGGAAGCTGGTCTCACCATCTGTCCAGTTTGGGTGTGGGCAGGAAGGGCTGGGGGTGCTTGTGGTCACATTATCTTGCCTTGGGCTAATTATTTTTTTTTCATTGATGGTGGCAGGGCCCTCTTTCACTGTTGGCAGCAGCTGTGGACCTAATCATTAGTCAAGCCTTGAATTGGGCCAGCCCCCATGGGAGCTGTTCACTCAATGGACTGGCTGAAAGGCCAGGCATCAGGCCTACAATCACTGCTGTCTGTGTGGGCATTCTCCTGCTGTAGTTATCCAGGGGCCCAGGAGGTTGGGGCTGTCACTGCCCCAGAAACAGCCCAGCATCCTGCTCATTGAAGGCTAACTGGTTGCCACCTATGTGAGTGCCAAGGGAACAGCGCTAAAAGCTTCCATTTAAAATGAACAAAAGATATGTGTAACTATTTTGAGCAGATTTTAGAGCCCTTTATATAAAGAGTTGTAAAACATCAGAGCTGGGAGGAGCCTCAGAACAGGGGATCTCAGGGCTAGAAGGGGCCTTCAACATCATCTAATCCAACTGCTGATTTCTTTGGAACAAATTGAAACCTAAAGATGAAGAAACTATAGTCCCCCAAATTAAAAATAGGATTGCATTATACTTCAGAGGTCATTTTCTATCGAAAATAACAATGTTCTAAAATAGATGTTCTTAACCTGGAGTCCACAGATGCCCAAGGGGTCTATGAACCTGTATGAGAAAAAAAATTACATCTTTATTTCAATAATTGCTTTCCATTGTAATCAAATACATTTTACTTCATGCATTTAAATTTTTTTTTCTGAGAAGTCCAGCACACAAAAAAAGATTAAGAATTCCTATTCGCAAGTGGGGGCTAAGGTTCCAGAACACATTCACACTAAGTACAGGAAATAGATGCAACCGGGCCTGTCAGTTCAGGGTCTGAGACACTGAAATGACCATGGAGGTGAACTATGGTTCTGCTAGTACAGAGGGACCCATCCTTTTAAAAGGTATTTCTGCAGGGAAAGGTGTACCAGGTAGGGATGGCCAGGACATTTCCTTTTCTAGGCAGCCATTGTCTGATGAAGACAATGAAGAAGAGGGTGAAGCTTTAGGAGGAAGAAAAAGGGTCTTTGGTGGAGAACTGGGGCTTCAGGAGTAGGGAGCCTGTGGGAGCAATGCAGTTGAGATATGTACTCTCGATTTCCAGGGCAGTGCTGGGTTGGTGTTTCCCCTCAACATCTACTAAAAACACACCCCCCCTCAACTAAGTCAAGCAAGTTGGCTAAGCACTTTGGCTGAAGGGCCCACATGGCTATACTTCCAGGCTGGATGACCCTAATTCACTTTCTGGGACATTCTTACTTCTCTGTGATCCCATTTAACCCTGTGTACTCCATGTGCATTCAACAGATGCAGAAAGAGAATGTACTGGCTAAGGACTGGGCCTGGTTCCCCATGGGCAGGTCCCACAAGGAGTTGGCAGCAGCTCTGGGGAGGTCTTGGCCAGCTGCCCCTTTATTCCAACTGCTCCAACAAATCCCTCAGAACTTCTGAGTGAGGCACAAGTGTGGACTGGGGTGGAGGAGCAAGTGGGACAGCCAGAGAAATAATTTTTGTCTAGCTAACGCTTAGCCCATGGGGTCAACAAGCCAGGAAGGAAAAACAGGAATACTGAAGATCAAAGATGTACACCAAAATTTTTCTCAAAATATTTAATTCTCTGGGTGTTTTTGGGGAAGGTCACATGCCCACTTCCCTCCCCTTGCCCAGTACACCCCTCTCACCCCACAACAAGCAGTAACACACACACGCACACACATACATATGATGACACAAGATCAGACTATTGCATTGGAAGGTCTTCAGCTGAGAAATCTTGGCTTCCTGCCTCATCCTTTGAAACTCACACAGAGTTCACCAAACAGGGCCATCTTCCCTTTACCCACCGTCCCAGGCATCCCCGATGCACTCCCAGAGGGGAGACAAAAGCCAATCTTTTCCATCCCTTCCCATCTGCCCCAAACTCTCCAACACATAGAAAAACAAACATCACATGGCCTTCTGGCACCATAAACACAGTAAGAACAGCTGTCTTGCAACTGTCTTTTTTTTTTTCCATTTTCTAGAAAATTTATTGTGCTACATTAGCAGAAATACGAGCAAAGTCCCCATCAGAGTGCTGCAGGGTATCCACATGACAGTAAATGGGGTGGCCCAGCAAGTAGACGGCCAAGGCTGGAGGGCCGGAGCCCCCTCACTCACCCATCATTGCCCATTTATCCTTTACTGGCCAGCCAGCAGGACCTGTGGCAGCAGTGCTGGCTGCCACCTCCTCCCCACAGGCCAACACCTCCAGTGATTCGTAAACATTTATTTTCTATATATGCTTCTAACCCTCAAGCTTAGCCATGATTCGTCAGTTCTGAAGGATCCAAAAAGAAGCAGCTCCTCAACAGGAAGCTGAAGGGTGAGGCCCTAGCCAGGCTCCAGATTGTCATCCTTCCTTTGCTCTTGACTCTTCGTAGAAGATATAATTAGTCTCTGGGCCTCTCGTGTCCTTGGAGTTGGCCCAGCAGAACAAAAGGGGGAGCCAAGAGTCAAGGGACCCCAAGGATCCAGCCCCTTCCTCCCTTCTGGTTCTGCATGGACCCAAGTCTTTGGCCTGCTGGGGACAGAGCACAGGACACCACCCAACCCTTCCCTGCCCACGCCCCCATTCCTACAGCAGGCTTGTACCATAATGCTTGCATTTGGCACAGCAGCCCCTTCCCTCTCAAGAAAGCTTTGGGGGATAGGGGCCCTGGCTACCCCCTATCTGGTGAGGGTAGTAGAGGGTGGGAGAGAAGACATGAAAAGATGTCTACAACACTGTCCCACCAACTTGAATCAGAACACAGAATGGCAACCAGATCCATAGCATTGAAAAAATGGTTAACAGTGCTTATTACTCTTTAAAAACAAGTGTGTGTATATATATATGTGTATATATATATATACACACACATACACACATATATACATATATGTACACACACACATATATATGTATATAAACATATACACACATCTATGTACCTATATATAAACCACACTGTATCTGGTCAAAGAAAATTAAGACACATTATACTAACGTCATCCCCAACAACAAGAAGAGACCTGCCCTCGTGGTAGGCGGCCAGGGCCAGGAGGGAGTCCCCAGCCAGGCTGCCTGCCCAGGTCAGGGAGCTGACCCAAAATGATGGCCCTCTGCAGTCTGGGTCTCTCTTAGAGGGAGGAGTCATGTGTGTGTAGGAAGGGTTTTTACCCTCCAACCAGAAGCCCCAGGAGACATTGAAGGAGGCATTGTCCTCCAGCTACCCCAGAGGCAGGCAGTGGGTCATCACCAGATGTGGCAAGTCTCCTGGACATCACTGTCCACTGTGGTAGTTTTACATGGGGTTCCTACCATTTGGGTTTGTTAAGAGTCTTTAGAGTGACGTTACTCAGAACTCAGGTCACTTTAAATAAAGCAAAGTGTCAAGTGTGACAATTTTGTCCATCATCTCATTTTTCTTCTTACACATGCACCTTCCTTTCCTTCTTTCCACCCTCGAAAGAATCCCAGACGACTTGAGGGCTTTCTCATTCACCCAAGGGTCTCTGAAGGGTCTCATCAGTATGGAGAAAATGGGACAAATCTATTCAAAAGGGCAAGCACCGGCTACAAAAGTCAAGGAAAAAGATGGCTTTGCCTTTGTCCCCATGACAGCCAGAAGAGAAGTGGGGCAAGGCTAGGCCACTTTGGGTCAGTAGGGGGCTTTGGGTCTTACCGAACTGCCCCCAACCTTCTGACTCACAAGCTTTTCTTCTCTTCCAATCTGTTCATCTTTAGCAGCCTCAGACCCTACACTTGCACTTCTCTCGTTGCTGGCCAAGAAGACAGCTCAGATGAGATCATGCTGAGAGCTCATACTGATCCCCAAGACAAAAACTAGATGTGCCCTAGACCACTAACCTCAGCTTGGCTTTCTTCCAAGCAGGGAGGCCCAGTTTTCTAAACCAAACCACAGGCTCTGCACACCAGGACTGACTAGAAAGAAAATTCCTTCCTCCCCAGTTTGTCTAAAACATTTATAATCTAAAAAATCTGGTCACAGCAGGCACGATGAACCAGTACGTGCAATCTTGGGTGGCAAACACCTCGCTCTGACAGTTGCAGGCCTTCCTGATCCTGCTGGCTGTGGTGACAGTGGCCAGCAATTCCATCTAAGACAGTGGCGATTTCTAAGCCCTGGCTGCCTCAGCTTCCCCACTTCTCCTACAATCATGCATAATTCTGGTTCTAATGCAGGCACTAAAGAACACGCTCACAGGCTGTTGACAGCAAAGCCCTGAGGAAACACCAGGCTCTGTGTTGTGTCTGCTGATAGACTGCCACCTCTCCGAGGATGGAAAGAGGCCTTTCCTACTGCACAAGGTCCTTCCCCTTTTCCTGGGTGGAGCTGGACAACAATGATATCCTACCTGGCCAACACACCCTGTTATCTGATGGGATGTGAGGGCAGGAAAAACCAGGGACCATTCTGAGATGCCAGAGAGAGGCAGCCCTTGTTAGCCCAGATCTAAAACGGAAGGAAAGTCAAAGAGAGTGAGCACTCAGTGAAAGGAGGCTGTACACTCCAGAGGGTCCCCTTTCCAATACAACAGGGATGTCCAAGGGTAGAAAGCTGAGCCCTCGTCACCCTCCTCAAGAGAGTCCCTTCATTCCCCACCAATGAGGAATCCTGCCCCCAGAGTCAGGGGTTACCAAGTCCTCCAGATGCGCCCTGCGGGACCCCTTTGGGCAGAAGGGCCCTGGCACGAGCCAGGCTGGGAGCAGCGGACCTCCTGCTAGCTGTGGTGAGCCCCAACGCCTCCCCACACACTCGCTCTGGGAGTCCCTCGGCAGAGATGTCTAACACGGAGAGGGGGTGGTGCTTACAAGGGTCCATATTTCGTCTCATACTTGGAGACGATGCTCTTGCACTTGCCCACTTCCTTGCGCAACTCAGCGACTTCCGTCCTGAGGGCTGTGTTTTCTTTCTCCAGGAAAGCAGCACGGATGGTGATTTGATTCTCCTTCAGCCTGCGGGCATCTCGGGAACGCTTGGCAGCCACATTGTTCTTCTTTCGGCGCGTCCAGTATTTTTCATCCTGGGTAAAATGTTTGAGAAATCTTAACGGTCTCCAGCAGGGAAGGGGCCTTCCCCTTTCCTCTGTTCCACACCTTGGCAGGCCCCAGCTAGGGCGCAGTGTTCAGGGAGAAAGGCCTGAAAACATCCAGCCTCACAGGGGAAGATACTGACACTTAACTGACTTGGTCATCAGTCAGTCTAGGTCTGAGCCCAGGGCTGTGGACTCCAAATGCAGCGTCGTGTCCATTAACTACACATGAGGATGCATGTTTAAGGTGGCCCTTCTCTTCAGAGGACCCCTAGGGTGGGGGCCGGCTAGTGGCAGGTCCTCCCAGTGGACTAGAAGATGGCTCCTCTGGGGCAGAGGAGAGTGATCCCTAAAGGGTTAAAGGCTCCAGAGCCTCTGACTGAAGTGGGAGCTACCTCTTGGCATTCCACCAGCAATCCTGGAAGGGCTAACCCTAGGCTAAGGGAACTCTGGCTTCCTGATTGTTAGAGAAACAAGGCCCAGAATCAGGAAGAGCCACAGGAGGAAGGGAAAGGGAAAGTAGACCAGGAGCCAAGAGCCCACAGTTCTAATGCCATCTCTGTCATTAACTTTACTGGGGTGACTTGTCAAGTCACTGAAAGGGAGTCTCTCCCTTCTTCTCTGTAAAAAGAGACCAGGAAGCACAATCTCCAAGGGCCCTTCCGACACTAAAGGGTCTACTGCCTGGGATCCAGAGCAGACCTCCCCAAAACAGGGAGCCTATTGGCTTATCTCTCTAATTTTCCCAAGTTTTTGCCTAACAGGGTTCCCATCACTGATTACATCCTACTCCAGCGTGTCTATAAGGTGGAATGGTCCTTCCAGCTACAAATGAGCATCCCTTTGTCTCTCACAGGCTACTGGGCTCACCTCATAGAAAAGACAACAGAGACTAGCCAGCCACCAGGACCCCATGATGGAAACCAAATTACCTTCTGCTCATCAGGGACAAAGACCTTCTTGGCCTTTTTGATCATTGGCTGGGGCTTCAAGTCCTCTTCGGCAAACTTGTGCTTTCGAGGGTTGAAGAGTTCACCCCCTGGCACGCTGGAGAGGACCAGGTCCGCAGGGTCAGGATTAAAGTTCACATCGACCTCTACACAGTTGGGGTCAATGGGACTGGGGGTCTCTCTTTCATTCTCCACAGAGGATTCTGAAAAAGACATGTGAGGAAGGGCTCGATCAATCCTATAGATGTAGGGAACTCTTGGTATACCCAAAGATCCAGGTTTTATCTCTAGATACATATCTCCTCTTCCTTAAATAAATTGTACTTACTGACTCTAAAAGAACACAAAATATTGCACAAATTGCTGCCACTTAAGAAAAACTTCTCCTAACACACCACAATCAGTCAACACTACAATGTGCAGAAAGAATTTAAAAGGCACAAAGAATTAGTGATTTTCTATTTGGCGTTTTCCATAAAGTTTGAACAAAGTTTAAAGTCAATGTAGCCCTAAACTTTTCTCTGTTTTATGAAATTCTAATGGGATTGGGGAACAACTACTCTTGGGGCAGACTATTTGCAGGACTAGAGCTACCTTGGCCATTGATTCCCCCTGGTTTGGAAGCAGTTTGCTGAGGTCACTGACTAGTGCAGAGGGAAAACAAACTGCTGTCTGATGGGGAGGACCCCTGGATGCCCCAACAGCAGATTAGATTAGATTCCTCAGCTTAGATGTGCAATTCTAGAAAATGTGGCAGTAACAGGGAAGGTTCAGGGATGTAAAATGTCTTATGGGAAATGACTAGGGAGACTCTGCAGCATTTTCGTGGGGGGGTGTGTTACAGGATTGCTGTCTTGAAATGTTTTACAGGCTGATAAGGTTAAAACTGAGGTTTTAAAGTTCCAGGCCAATACATGGCAGAGCTTTCTCTATGAGAGACTTCTTCACAGAAAGACAGTCTCTGAAGCTAGCCTCCTCCTCTGCACCATTCCTGGCAGGGTAGCATCTAGCTTCTCCCCAGAGAAGTGCCACCTCCTGCCTCAGACAGTTTTCCTGTCAGACAGCTCTCACTGGGAGGAGCTCCTTTTGGATCTCCAGCCTCAGTTGGCCTCTCTTTCCCAGGACTTCAGCACCACTGTCCCTGTTCTTCTGTAGCTTCTCAAGGTTTCCTCCTTACCCCCTGGGCCCTGGTTGCCCCCAAGGATGATGCCCCTATCAGAAGAGACTCCTTGATAAGTGAGGCAGTCAGGATGGATGAAGATGGGCCTCTCCTCCCTATTCTCCCCTCTTGGCCTCTGGGCTACCACATCCAAAGACGGCATCCCACAACCCACAGGGTTCTCCACTTCATCTTAAAACATTTCACCTTAGTAGATCTGGTTGATTTGAGCCCCCAAAGACATTTTTGAAGCCTGACTCCATGGTCCAGTTTTGGCTCTCCCTACTAGCTTGGTAAGGATGCTCTTGAGGCCTTTATCCAACTCTTCAGAGCCATCTCCTAGATATCTTCTAAGATTCTGTCAAGACATGACTCACTCCTCTTTGGATTTGGACATTCAATCCAAACTCTACTGTTGTCCAGCCCATATTTCCCCACATTTTCCATAAGAAGGGTACAAGAGACGCTGTCAAATATTTTACTAAAATCAGGCAAATTTATCTCTGGGATTCCCCTGATTTGATAGTTGAATAACCCTGTCAAAAAAGAAGAGAGCCAGTCTGGCATGCCCTGAACTTGACCCGGCCTCTGGGATCACTGCTTCCTTTTCCATATGGCCACCTGCCATCCCTTTAATAACACAGTTTAACATTTTCCCAGAAATTTCAATTGTGCTCACTGTAGTTTGCAGCTCATTCTCCTTCCCCACCCCCCTCTTTTTTTTTTTTAACTTGGACAGCAATGCTTTTCCTCTTCTCCACGATCTTTCAAAACTCAGGTGAGTCAATTGTTACAGAATTATTTAAGCAGATTCTGGATGACCACTTGCCAGATGTTAGAGATTTTCTTCATTAGTTGCCTTCTATGTGCCAGGCACAGGGCAAAACAAAGAATAGTCCTTGCCCTCAAGGAGCTTCCATTCTATTGAGTGAAAACTTGTAAAAGTAAATACAAAGTGGATACAAAGGAAATTGAAGCGGGTAGTTGGACTAGCCAAGCTCTTGGATCCCTTCTGACTCGAAGATTCCATGACACTAAGTAGAGGATTGATAGCCCAGCCTTACCATCAATGGCTCTTGGGGCAAGGCCACTTTTTCCAAGTCTGAAGTTGCTCCCTACACTTATAAGGGGTTCACTTCTAAATGAGATGAAGAAACATGAAGGCACTGCAAATGGAGGATCAAAAAAAAAGTGAAAGGAAGGTTTCCAAATCTGCTTGTTTTCAGAGGAGGTGCTTCGTAAATGTTTGCTGTGAAATTCAGATTATTTTATGCCTGTTTGTGGCTCCTACTCATCCAATATCTCCGCAAAAATGAGGATCATGAGCAAGTTAAAACAGACAGGGTGGTTTTTTTACTAAGCAAAGGCTCAGGGTGATTCTGATTTTCCCTATATTGTTCTGGCCATCTGTAGCACTATCAACCAACAAAAAGACTTCCACTGGGCCTAGGCGGCTACTATTTTTATCCTTTGCTGGAAGGGGGATCATTCTGAAGGGTGTGAAGAAGTATGAGAAGAGAGTTATTTCTTCTAACTGCAAAGCTCTCCTAGGATCTTCTAGATGGAGAAAGAAATTAATGAGTGAGTAGACACAGGTGTTTATAGATGTAGGGTTGGGTCCCTCTATGTTCAAGAACCCATTTCAGATGGCCAATCTCCCCCATGACCAACCTGTGCTGGAGGCGGTCTCTGAGGGCTGAAAGACCATGGTGGAAGATGACGATGGGGAAGCCGTGGAAGAACTAGCTGATTCCTTCCCCTCCAACTCAGTTACAGGTAGCAGCACATTCTGAATCAGGTGAGTGGGGCTGGCTGGGATCCCATTCTCCAACAAGAACTCATCCAGGTCCATGTACTCGAGGTGGAAGGATTCACCATCGTATGGGATGGTTTTGTCCCAGATCGGGGGCATGAGGGAGGCAGACACAGCCATGGTGCTAGCTGCAGCTGCTTCATCTTCCTCCAGTTTCTCCTTTTCTTTTTCTTTATCTACAGACACAAAGTTCACCAAATGAGACAACTCAGTCACAAAGAGGGTCCGTGGTTTGCTCCCTACCCTCTGACCCCATCTAAAAGACATTCACATTGAACATCCCAGCTGATCCACAAGTGTTCCACTGCTGCCCAATGCAAACCCACGTGGTTTTAAATCTGAAGTGCAGGCCCCACCATGCCAGGAGCATCATATCTCCTAAGCTATAAGGGACATAGAGCAAGGACACTTCATGACATATCTCTGATTCTCCCATTGCCCAGATCAGTGCTCCGCATACAAGACGAGCTAATGTTTGCTGAGCTGAATGAGGGGGATTTCCTGACCACCACCTCCAAATCCTGAGGCTGCATGCAGTTGGTGCCACACGAATATTCTGCAAATCTAGTATCTGGAGCTGTCCTGGAGTAAAAAGAGAATTCGGGGGAACAGGGAATGAGAAATTCTAGACACTAAAGGTAAGGGAGGAAATGAGGATTCTAATTAATTCAGCAACCTTAGGGTGAAAGTGCCTTGACACTAAGTAAGAAGCTGAGAATGTTCTCCACTCTCTCCTGACTATTCTGGTTGCTGTTGTACAGTGAAGGCTTGGTTTAAAGTGGTCCAATACAGTGGTCCATGAGATGGAGGAGCTGCTGTTTCCAAACTCTTAAAATTAACATTCAGTTTCAATTTTTTTGAGGCTAGATTAGTTACTAGAAGAGGGAAGTTCCCCAAAAGGGTCTTGCAGTAGGGCAAGGGAGGTTGGGGGCAGAGCTGAGATGAGGAGGAGTAAGCCCAAATCAGGGATGGAGCCAAGCAGATTCTTGATTTCAGTCCTAATGTGAACCCAGGGCCAGGAAGGCAGTTCAATGAGTGTCAGACATGAGAAGCAGAAGATCCCCAAGTTCAGCCCCTCAGCCGTACCTATCCCCACCCCCATATACAGGTAGCTGTCTACTTGGACACCCTTTTCCTCACTTGCCTCTTGACTCTCCTTTCAATCCTCTTCTCTCCTTACTGGTCTCCCAGACTGCAATTCACACCCTCTCCCCTTGCCAAACTAATATTCCTAATACAGATCAATTACCCACTACTCAAAAAATGTTCTGGGTCTTACTTTTGTCTCTACAAACTCCACAGCTTTTCCAGCCTTCCCCAATCTGTTCACTGCCTACCTTTCTGGTCTTCTCATGTTCCTTCCCTTCACACACTGTTATAATGAAACTGGCCTACTCAAAGTACTATTTGCTACTCTCCATTTCCAGCTACCATGTCCTTGCCCACAGTGTCTGCCAGGTTTAGAATGCCCTCCCCCCTCATCTCTACTTTCTTTTATAAACCCTAGCTCCTTTCAGAGCCCAGTCCAGGGTCATCTCTAGGAACTTCATTAGCATTAACATTCCCTCCTTGAACAATTTTTGCTTACTTATCTGCATACATGATGTACCTAATTTCCCAAGTAGAGGTAAACTCCTTGAAGGAAGGGACCATTTTGTGTTTTTCTTTTTATTTCCAGCAACCAGGACAGTAGTGCTTAGTACACAGCAGGAATTTAATGAATGTTTGTTTCACTGAATTAAGGAGAAGGAACAGAGACATAATCAGGGCAAAAAGGAGGTAAAATTATGGAAAATTCCCTATAGGTTTTAAGATCTGAGGGAGAGAATTCTGAACTAAATCCTCTAATGAAAGAGGAAAACCAATGTGATTACACTGGAAATAAAACTGGGCCCTGGTGACCCAGAGAGCAGGAAAACAAACGTGTTGGCTCAGTGTATACTGGTCTAGCAACTGAGATAGGTGGAGGTTCCTGCAATCACACTTTGAGAGTGATCTCCAATCAGGGGTAATTTAATGCCCAGCAAATACCTTCTCTGTTGGGTCAGTCTGAAGAACCAAACCCTCCCCACAAACTCTGCTCAGAAAAGTTGCCAGCCCACCAGCAGTGAGGTCACCTGGGTCAGAAAGGGGTGGTGAAGGGGTAGCAGGCCCAGAGACAGGGGCCACCGGCAAGGTGCTGAGCGCAGGAAGGGCGAGCTTTGGCCTGGTCCAAATTCAGACCAGCATTAGGGGAAAAGAAGGGGATGAGAAAGGTTCATGGGACCAAGGTCCCAAGCCCCCTGCCAGATCTACATCCTGCCGCCCTAAGCCGACTTTCCAGGAGGTACAGCAGCCCATATGTCTCCCCAAGAGAACACAACCCTCCCCATCTCTAGAGCCCAGGGGCCACTCCAAGCCTGGCTAATCTCTACCGGCTCATTCAAAGCCAGGAGCCTCACAACCTCTACCGCCTGAGATTCAGGACAGCAAGCTACGGGATCCAGTCTTGAAAAGAGATGATGAATATTATTATCTTTACTGGCCCGTGAACATCTCTGTTAGGGGGAAAAGGCCACTGGGAAGCCTCCTGAGTTACTCTACACCCCAACCAGGGGGTTCATTCCCTGGGTCTTACCTCAGGCCCCTGTCAGGAGCTAAACCACCTACTTAAAACAAACAAAAGTAGTTCCCAGCCCTTTGCATAAAAACAAAAGGAAGAGCCGGCCTCACCAGACAAGCCAAGGGGTATTTATAATTCAGGAAAGACAGCCGAAAGAGTGAAGTCAACACAGGAGAAGATGGAACATTCACCCCTCTCTCCCCCACATTTCTGAATCGCATTTAGGGTTTTGGAGGCTTGTATCTGAACCACCCCTCAAAGGACCAAAACCTCACAACCACAGAGGCCCTCTGACTTCCCACTCTAGAGGACCTTTTGGGGGGGCAGTGGAGAATCCACTCACGGTGCCAACAGTGTCAGAGCCCAACAGAGTGCTTCACTGCAGATGCTAATTCCCATAATTCAACCCCTAACCTAGAGACAAAAAGCTGTCCCCCCTCCTCCCTGACTCAAACCACTGATATGGGCAACATTTAACTGAGATTTTATTCTTTGTAGGACAGTGGTCAGGCACATACAAGGATGTGGAAGACATCATCCTTTCATTCCATTCATAAACATTTAGTAAGCACCTACTATGTGTCAGGTAAAATAGGATAAAAACAGGCAAGTCTGCTCTCAAGGAAATTATTTTCCTGATAGCTTCCTCTCAAAGTTTGTCATTTCCTTCACCATAAATATACAAGTACTCCCCAATGCTACCTTTCCACTCTAGGATTCTTCCACCTCCACACCACGAATCATCACCTGAGTTCCCTCCCTAATGATCCCCACCACAATCCACCTCATGGCCATCTGCCCCTCCCTCCCCATCACCCTGCACCAAGAGCAAGTCCTTTACATTCTCTAAGCCTCAGTTTCCTCATCCGCAAAACGGGCCCAGGCACAGCGCCCACCGCACAGAGCGCTCCTAAAGATGGGAAAGAAAATGCAGGTAGGGGCGATCTTAAAGGGAACAGAAAGGCGAGCTGTGCCTACGGTGAGAGCCGGCCCTGCCCACCTGGCCAACTCCCGCCCCCTATTGACCGCATTTCCCTCCCCTCCCCCCACATTACTCTTCCTCCTGCTCCCCTCCATCCTCCTCCCCTCCTCCAGTGATTCCTCTCCCCCCTCCACTTACTGACTCCTCCTCCTCCCCTCCCCTAATAATTCCAATCCTCCCCATCCCCTTCCCCTTCCCACCCTCCCCCTCCTGATCCCTC
>CM053597.1:166207190-166252190 GCA_028646575.1 Pseudocheirus occidentalis | reverse complement strand
GGACTACCCAGAGTTCAATCAACTAACAAAAATTTAATAAGTTCCTACTCTGGGCAAATGGTATAGTGGATAGAGCATAGGCCCTGGAGTCAAGAGGACCTGAATTCAAATCCAGCTTCAGACATTTCCTACCTGTGTGACTTGGGACAAGTCACTTAACTCTGTTTACTTTAGTTTCCTCATCTATAAAATGAACTGGAGAAGAAAATGACAAACTGCTCCAGTATCTGTGCCAAGAAAATCTCAAATGGGTTTGAATGCAAAGACAAAACCAAACAGGTTCCTGGCCTGAAGGAGCTTACATTCTATTGGATGTCTTGGCTCTCTAGCCTGGCACTGAATGTAAGGACCCTTCATGGCTTCCCCTAGAAATGAGAGTGGTACTGGCTCCCTCTTACCAACAGTTTGCTGCTTTTCCTACTTCAGGCAGATCCTGGCTTCAGGTCTATCCCCTCCCAGGGCCCCAAGTATTCTGATGGAGTGCCTCAGAACACCAGTGCCATCTTCTAGGGCTGCTTCAAGAAGAGTGGAGCCACTCTAGGTCCCCTGCCCCTACTTGCCTTCTTTTTTACACCCATGAAAGCCTCCAGTCTTACCCTGTTCTCCTCTCTGGATTTCTCTGATGACACACTCACTTGACATTTACTTGGTGGGTCACCATCAGTGTCCCTCTCCCCTCCCAATTAAGTGTAGGGGGTGAGCCAGAATTCCCCCAAGGCTCTGTCCTGGCCCTCTTCTCTCCTCACACATGGGTACTTTGTGAGCTTCCCATGACATCTCTTACCATAGACACAGGTGACAACCAGCCAGGGATATGCTAGAGCCAGCTCAGACCAGCTCACAGAGCCTACTGCTAAATTGTCAGCGTGAACATTTGCACCTTGGAATTTTGCAAATGCTTCACATCAGGGCTTAATTGTTGTGTTGGTTGTCTAGACCTAAGAAAGTGATGGAGAAAACACAAAGCAGGTTCAGCTTCAGTGAGATGGCTGTTAAACCTTCACCAGCAGACCCCTGCTTCCAGGTCTACAGCTGTAGCCGCGCCTCCTTCCTGAGCCCAGCTACCCCAAACCAGCTGCTTGCCAGACATTCCCATCAGTGTGTCCATCTCGACATGTCTAAAATGGAACACATCACTTTTCCAGCTTCTCCTGTTTCTGTTAAGGGCACCCCCACCACCACCATCTTCCACCATATCCACCTCAGCCAACCTCGGAGCCTTCTGTCTTCCCGCACTTTCTATCACATCTCCCATCTGTCCACCCCACAAGGACAGGCAACTCATCACCAGAGTCCTTCCCCATTCCAATCAACTGAGAAGCATTATTAAAGCCCTCTACCAAGCACACCAGAGCTGCCAGATCAACATTCCCAAGACAGAGGTCTGACCTTGTCAAAACTCTTCCATGGCTCCCGTTGCTTCTAAAATAGAATCCAAACTCTTTAGCTCAGCTTTTAAAGCACTTTGCACATTGATTCACACTTTTTTTTTCATTCTGAACACTTACTTTTTCAGACTTACCCCCTTCCCCCACTCAACCAATGCAGACAGCCCAGACAGCTACAAAGTCTGTGTTCCCTTCTTGCTCCTTGCCTTTCCCAAGAGTGTTCCCATACCTAGAATGTGCTCCCTCTTCCCCTCCCCCTTAGAATCAATTCCTAAGTTCTTTCAAGGGTCAGCTGAGGGACCCCTTCTAGTTAAAGGCTTTCAGGGGCCCTCACCCAGGCTCCTCAACTCATATACATCTGTGGAATGGGACATAATTCCCATTTGGGTAGGTCTGGCCTCCTTGCCTCCTTCCTTCCCTAACCTGGGGCAGGGGATCTAACATCCTCATCCCTGTAGGGTGTACTTGGAGGGCTACCTTGACTTCAGAAACACTTTCCCTCCTCTGATAACTGATACCTAAACAGGAACATGCATACTTAGAGTTTAATACCTTTAGTTTAGGACCTAGCCAGCCCTGCTGAAATAAAACTGATGCCTTGTCTTTGTGCAGTGAATGCACATCCATCATTTCCTTTGGTTTCTCACAATAGTCCCCAGACTAGGCTAAACAGGACGTAGGATTATCATCTTCATTTTACAGGCAGGAAACTGAAATCCAGCAAAAGGTTCCAAGGTCAGCCAAGGAGAGCAGGTGGCAGACCCCCTGGCTTGGACCTACATGAGTGGCCCTGGGAGGCGAAGGCTTAGCACGACTGTCACTCACACTGGAGTGCTGCTTTCCTGAGGCTTGGTCCTTTCAGAGCTATTCCTAAGGGGGGAATAGAGGGAGAAAACATGGGGTGCATCGCAGAATGAGGGGGGACCCAAGTCAAGTTTCATTTCACTCTCACTCATGCCCTGGGGAGTCAGTGTCCCAGAGGAGTAAATCATTGGTGGGGTCAGAAGGGAGATCAGAGGTCATGCAGTCCAAGCAGGACTCCTCTCTGCCCTCCCTCACCAGAGAACATTCCGTAGAGACTCAGAGAACTTGGTTCAGATTCCATCTGTGTCTGTGTGACCTTGGGTAAGTCACTTTTTTCTGGACCTCATTTCCTTAAAGAAGGTTGGACTCCTTTATAAGTGCCTTTCCATCTCTCAGATCCTGGGTTTGGATTTAGTTCTAGACTCTATTGACAAGTTGGGGCAAGACTAGAGGGCAGTTACTGGAATGGCAAGGAGAGCTGGAGATTGCCAACAAGTATTTGCTGAGTGCCCGCTATGTGCCAGGAACCGTGCTAAGCAATGCACCAGGATATAAGGGGATCATTTGAACAAACTGTCAATGTTTAGACTAGAGAAGAGAAAACTCAGGTGGGAATATGACAGTCATCTTCAAATATTTGGAGGATTGTTCTGTAGAAGTAAGATTGGATTTGTAGTATGATAGACTGCACCTTTCAAGCGAGGTCTTTGAGTCTCACTCTCTCAAGTCAGCTAACATTTATTAAATCCCTACTATGTGCCAAATACTGCACTAAGCTTTCATGTTACTCAGAAAGTGAGGCCCAGAGACAACAACAACCAATATTTATGTAGCGCTTCAAGGATTGCAGAGCATGTGTTATCTCATCTGCCCTCACACCAGCCCTGTGAAGTAGGTTTGGGGAAGTGACTTGTCTATCTATACTCCCTAGCTGGTAGGTGTCTGTGGTAGGATTCAAACCTAGGTCTTCCTGGCTCCAAGTCTAATACTCCACATTGCCTCCACTTGTTTTGTTAGTTCTCAGGGAGTAGAATTAGGAGCAATGTGTACCAGCAGCAGAAGTAGGTTTCAGCTTGATATAAGGACAATTTTTTATCACTAGAGGTAGTGTGTTTCTCATGTCTTCAAGCAGAGGCCTGGGGTCGGGGGTGCACAATTGCCAAGAAGGTTTTAGTGGGGATTCCTGGTCAGGCAGGGGCTGGACTAGACTCCTTCAGAGGGCTTGGAGGGAGTTTTTCCCCTTTCTGGCTCTCCACTCCAGCTCCAAGATTTGAAGATCCCTCCCAAGGGATGCTCAATGCTAGGATGTGCTTCTCTTTCTGAGTCCCTTGGTTCCCATTTGGGGCAGCTGTGATCCTCAACAAGTTCCTCCTTCTATTAAGCTGAAGTCAGATCCTCCACTTTTCCCCTGGCTCCCCTCTCCAAGCTGGTTTCCTTCCTGCTGGTCCAGCAAAAGAAGCCAAATCCTTCTCCAGAAACTGAAGTTCCCGTGGGTCACTGACAGATAACAACTTGCTGCTTCCTTGGACCCTGGGCCCCAGGAACTTTGGAGCTTACCATCTCCATGATAGACCCTGCACTTGACAAATCTTTGGCCACAGAGGCAACCAAGCAGAAATTCTCAGCATCCTAGACCTTTCTGCCAGGATCCCTTTCACAGATCTCTTTCTCTCCCCTTCCCCCGAAAGTACTTGGTGTTTATCTTGTCTATACTTGCCTATATACATGTTGATATATCCTACCCCACCTCAGGATATGAGCTCCTTGGAGGCAGGCAGTAGGGACATAGATGAGTAGTTGAAAAGGCAGTGCTACACACTCTGAACTTGGGGTCAGGGTGACCTGAGATAGGTCACTTAACTAATGTGTGACTCCCCTTCTCCCTCATCTCTTTATCTATTTAGCCTCAGTTTCCTGATGTGTAAAATGGGGGTAATAGCATCACCTACCTCATCATGTTGGTATGGGTACCAAATTCATGTTGTTGCTATATGCTTGAAAGGTGGCATGTTATAATGTAGACTCGGGCACTTCTGAGACATATGTGCTGTATTATCCTTGACAAGTCACTCATGCCACCAGACACCTACTTCCTAAGACTGTAGGTTGCACAGGAGGTAGTGACCAGCACACTGGGAATTTTCACATCTGGAAATTCTCTATGCCAGTGGTTCTCAAAGCTTGGTCTGGGACCCATGGGGGTCAAAGCTACTTCCATGATAATAATAAGGCATTTTCACTTCTAACATGGTGAATATCAATAGATATAGCCCACTTAAGCAAAAACTTTGTGTGTGGGAGTCTCCACTAATTTTTAGGGTATAAAAGTATCTTCAAATCAAAAAAAGCTGAGAAATGTTGATCTATGCCATTGAGACCCTAAGTCCAGGTTCTATTCCCTATGGGCTGCTTAATTAAATTGAATTGAGAATATAAAAAGTCACCAGACCAGGACAGAGGGGAACAGAACTTGGGAAAAGCTAGTGGAGAAGGATGACTCAGCTAGGGAAGCTGGGGAAGGAGACTGAGGTCCCAGAATTAGGAAGCTAGCCAGTTGGGGAATGACTGTGGGGCAGAGAGAGCTCAGTGAAGTGTCCTGGTAGGTTGGTGGATCAGGTGACTTGCTGGGCAGCAGTTTTGATCTGGAGCCAGAGGGTCTGGGAGAAGGTGGGGGTATTTACCTAGAAGGGACTCTCATTCACCAAAGGCCTGGCAAATGGACAGAGAGCTGAGCCTAGGCTTGGGCATGGAAGCTGGGGAGATATTGGAGAGAGGTACAAAAGCTGTCCTCATGGCAGGTTCTAGCAAAAGGTCCTTTGAACTGGTAAGGGGAGTGATCCTAGGGAGAGCCCAAAAAGCATGGCTTGGTGCTTTAGACCTGTGCCAGGGTGATGGGGGATGCTTGATAGCACCTGCTTCTTATCTCAGTCACACATGGGTTTGACCCTGGAGTTCCCTCACATGGCTGGAAAGCTCCAGTGTTTACTTGTCTCCACTGAGAAGCTTGTGAAGTGGACTGGAGTCAAAAGAGAAATGCTGCTTGTTCTTTCTGCAGTGGGAACCTCTCCCCTCTTTACTCCTGGTGGGGGGTGGACAGCAGAAAGCTGAGTAAGGCTAGGGGAGAGAGGACTCAGATGGGAGGAGCCAGAGGAGTAGCATGAATCAGCTCAGGGGTCAGTACTCACCACCTCTACTAGTCTTCCCCACTTTGAGTTCATTGCTAAGCAGGAGAAATGTTTGCCATGCCCATTTTAAAGACAGATAAGCTGTGCACTGCATATCCTTAGACAAGTCATCAGGGTAAGGAGGAACAAGATCTAGATTGGGAGTCAAAGGACCTAGATTTGAATTCTGACTCTGCCCACCTCTGTTCCTTCATCTGTAGAAGGAGAGGGTTGGACTAGAAGGCTAAGGTCCCCTAAGGCACGTCATCTCTCAGTCTCTGAGTCCTGATCTGCAGAGTGTCAGGGTTGTACTAGATGAGCTTTGAGGGTTTAGCCTAGAGCTGTTCTCTTCATCTTCCAGGTGAGGAGGCTGGGCTAGATGATGGCTTTTGCGGTTCCTTTCAGCTCTTGGGCTGTTCTGGAATTGTAGGAATCTAGGACCACTAGCCCTTGTACCAGGTTGGGATGTTTGCTGTGCATGGGAGGATGGCTAAGAATCCTGATTCCTGCCCGGCCTGGGACTGGCCTTCTCTCTCATGATGCTTCTCAGGCTCATATTTTAATTCTTACAAATGGTTTGGGAAGCCTGGGAAATGGTAAAGTGAGAAGGGACAGCAGCAGAGCAGGGCTGCTGGGCTGGGATGAACCCACTGCACAGAAAACCTTTCCACTTCAGTTCACGTCATCTTATATGTATGGAGTAATTTGCATATTGTCTCCTCCAGTGGAGTGTGAACTCCCTGAGGGCAAGAGTTGTCAAGTACCTTTGATACCTTTCATTCTCTCACTAAAGCTTAGCACAGTTGTGGGCTGTAAGGGCTTAGTAAATGCTGTTTCCCGACTGACTCTCCTGACTTCTTCTTGGCCCTGTTGAATAGAGGTCCAATACACCAAGCTCGGTGGAATCTCCTATCCTTGGACCTGTCCAGTGGGCAGAGGTGAGACTTCATCCTAAGAAGGGACATGCTAGAGCCTCAGGTGCTTACTAGTTGTGTGACCCTGGATAAGTCACTTAACCTCTATTTGCCATAGTTTATCTGTAGAATGAGAGGGTTGCACATAATGACTTCCAAGGTCCCTTCTAGCTTTGATTAAACGTATGATCCTAAGTTGCCAAACAGGTACCAACCTATGTCAGTGGAGGATTTCCTCACCACAAGTTCCCTTTGCCAATACAATCACAAATCTGACCTCCCATCCCCCATATAATTTATTCACATGCACAGATGCTGTTTCCCCTTAATAGAAAACAAACTTCCAGAGGGCAGGGACTATGACAAGTGGAGTTTCCTCATCAGGAGCATGAGTGAAATTAAAGGTCCAGTCTCCATTCATTTTGTCTCTCTACCATCCAGCAGGCTGCCTGGTATACAATAGGTGTTTAATCAATGCTCATTGAATTAAATTAGCCCATATAACAGAGGAGAAAACTAAGGCTCAATGTGATGAAGTCTCAAAGTCAGTAAGCAGTGGGAGGGGGTTAGAAAGTTCTGTTTCCCTCAGGGAGCCCAGCTAGCTTCATCTCAGCTAGCTTCTTTAAAAGGGAGAGTGGGCTCGTGTGTCTCTCAGTCTCTGGCAGAGCACCCTGTGAGGTTTGTGCAGTAGCCAACAGGAAGCAGGTCTGAATCACTGTCTCCCTTAGGTACACAAGTACATAGCACTGCCTGTGCACATGGTTATTACCACATGATCCTATGGAATCCCTTTTCCTGTCCCAATGGGAGCAGCCTCAGCAGCCTTTAAACCATCCTCAGGGGAGCATCCTGTCACATTCATGCCTGGGTGGCGACCACATCCTTCTGTTTTGCCCAGGATCCCAGCACCTTGAAGGGCACAAGCAGTCCCTGGAATGACCTCCCTGACAAAGCCCTGTCCAGTCTCTCCTTGAGGGCCTCCAGGGACCCCAGGTGACCCATCCTGCTTCTGGGAAGCTCTCTTTGTTAGCAGTGTCCCATTGAAAACTTCCCCAGAATGCCTCACTTGCCTCTGAGCAGGATTACTCAGATGGATCTGGTGTGAAGAAGGGTCAGAGCTCTAGCAACCACACACTGAGCCCAGACTTTTCTCACTGAGCTGATTTTTCCTTCTCTATGGTGATATCTCTTTGTTGGGAAGCAGAACTTCACCTTCCTACTTTTCCCACTTAGTCAATAGCAGCCCCCCAGTTTCAGATGCCAAATGAGTTGGCAGAATCCGCCATTAGGACTCTGGGTTTGTGCCAACTGAGAATCTGGCCAGTAGCAAGTTTGTCCCAACTTCTAAAAAGCATAGGGTAAAACTAGGAATAATGACCAGGCAGGCGCAATGGAGGTTAGCGCTGTTGGAAGAGAAACAACAGGTACTGCCCAAGCGGGTGAGGGGTGGAGACCTGGGAACAGTGATGCAGATTTCAGAGCACAGACATCAACGGGCACTGCCCTGTTCTTGGCAGGGAGGCAGTGAGTTACAGGTTTAGAATTAGGGATGTTTCGGCAGACAAAGTAAAGGTTTGGCTCAACTGAACATTTTTGTTACAAGGGAGGGTACTTTTGGAAGCAGAGTGAGATATGCTAAAAAAAACCTGGGAAACTTTTTTTTTTTAAAGAAAGATTAAGCCTGTAGGTACAGATTGGGGAGTCATTGATTAATCAACAAGCATTTATTAAACATCTGCTATGTATCAGGCACTGTGATAAGTGCTATGGATACAAAGAAAGGAAAAAAAATGTGGGGCCTGCCCTCAAGGAGCTTACAGTCTAATGGAGGAAACAACCATACACATACACGTATGTTGTACATATATATTACACACACACGGTATCCTAGGGCTGTTTTAAACTTTGGTAGCATAGGGATGATCATTGAACTTGTGGGACATGAAGAACTTGGGAGTCTGGGCTGTACCGATCTGGGTTATCTGCTCTAGTAACAGCCAATAATAAGTCCCATTTCTCTGATACTGAAGGTTTGTGGAGTGTTTGCCTCCCAACAACCCTGGGAGACAGACAGTGGTACTAGGAGTAGCCTCAGTTTCCAAATGATGAGGCTGAGGTTCCAAGGGAGGGGGGCTCTGCCCAGAGTTGCCCCAGATGCTGGGATGCCAATGTAGAGCTCTCCTGTCTCCAGGTCAAGCACCATTTTAGATAAACCAGGATAGCTCTTAACTGCCCCAGGCTTGGGGTCTCCAGGGAGCCCTGATCCCGGACAGCTCCTGAATGGAACAGGCTGGTCCTTCAGTTCCCTGAGAAAGCTCTAACTGGTCTCCAGGTGGTTTCAGCTCAGGGCTGAGGAGGCCCCTTAGAGGCCACACGGGCCACTGAATCTGCCTCTCTTCCTCTGCTTGGCTCCCGCCCTCCCTTTTGCCCCCTCCCTCAGCCCTATGTTTGACTGTGGTTTCCTAGGAACGGGTGCTCTAGTGCTTATGGTTTTGTTATATAACATTTATCCCATCTAAGAGTTGAACCCATCCAAAGAACAGGCTAGGCTCAGGTGCCAGTCTGTTCCTCTTCTTTCCAGCCGGCTGTGTTCAGAGGAAGAGGCCTGGCCACACCACCTTCCCTGGCCTGTCTCATCTTAGTACAGTGACTCCAGTGCCCACTCCAGATAGATGGGAATGCCTCTTGTCCCCCTCTCTGAGGCTGCCCCATGCCAGCACCCCCAGTAGCTGGGTACCTCCCCATGCTTCCTCTCTTCCCTCCTGCCAATTGAGCTGAAGTCATATGGGCAGTGCCAAGCAGCCAAGCAGCTCCTGCTCGGCAGTTATGCACCTGGGTACCCGCCCACCTCCTGGCACATGGGCAGCAAGATGCCAGGAGATAAATGGGGGGCACCAGCCAGCCTGGACTCCCCAGGACTCCTACCTGTTCTTCGGTCAGTCCAGGGCAGGGAGTGCTCCAGCAGAGATTTCAGCACCTCAGGCATGTCCATGGCAGGACCCACCCCAATCCGCTCACAGCTCGCCATGGCACTCCTAGGGGGGAGCAGGAGAGAGCGGCTTTCCAGAAGCAGCCCAACCAGCCAGAGCCTCAGGGTGACAGGGAGAGGGAGAGGGAGCAGGCAAGGCAGCCAATAAGCCGCAAAAGCTGCTCAGCCCTCGTCTTCCCACCCCCGCGCCAGCTTGGGCTGCCTGGCGGGCCTGGGCACTGTGCCAGCAGCAGCACGTGGAGCTAGCCATGGCCAATCCCACCAGGGAGAACAGGACCTGTTATCTAACTTTGCAAAAGGAAGTTTGGCTGCTCACAGGTCAGAGAGCTTGGAAGCAGCCCAGTCACACAGCCACACACACACACACACACACACACACACACATACACACACACACACTCACACAAGCACGTGTGCTCACACACACAAAGTACCTGAATGCACAGCATGAACACCAACCCACCTCACCCACAGAGTAAAAACATGCCTAGGCCCACACCAGCCAAGCACACATGTGTGCCAAGGCCCCCAGGGAGGCAGTTCTGACTCACTCAAGGAGAAAAATTCCAGGCAAGACCCGGCACACCAGGCAACCCACAAAAGAATGAGAGACAAGTTTGAAGCCCCTCCAGGAAACATGTTTTGTGTGTGTGTGTGTTTGGGTGTTGGATTATACTTAGGATCCTAGACAAACAAAGCTAGAAGGGACCTTGTAGGCTTTCTACTCCAACCATTTGTCCATTTACAGATAGAAGACAGAAGCCCAGAAAAGCAAAAAGACTTGGCCAGGGTCATACAGCCTTTCAGCATGATAGCTAGCGTTTATCAAGCACTTCACAAATGTTATCTGTTTTTCTTCACAATATCCTGAGAGGCTGGTGTATCCCAAACTGGTGCAAGGGGTGGTGGTCCTAGATTCCTGCCATTCCAGAGCACCCCAAGAACTGAGGTGGGCATTTTACAGATGAGGAAACTGAGGCAGACAAAGATCAAATGATTTGCTCGGGGTCATAACAACTGCAAATGTCTGCAAACAATTCTAACTCAGATCTTTCCAGATTTCACCCCTGGCATTCTATCTCTGACTCCACACCGCCTTGTCAGGAAGACCTTTGTTTGAATTTCATCTCAGATACTTAGCTCTGTGGCCATGGACCAGTGCCTTAACCTCTGTGGGCCTCGGTTTCCTTATCTGTAAAATGAGAGCATTGGCCTAGATGACTTCTGAGGGCCCTTCCAGTTCTCAGCTAGGATCCTGTGACCTCTGGACACCACAGAGCTAACTCCCTTTGTGCTTGGGGTCACTTAAAATTCAGGTTGTTTTCCCATAACCCTTCCTGTGGCCTCATCTCCATTCCTTTATACCCTGAATTTGATTTCTGAAAACAGGACTTGTCACATTTTCCTGTTGAATGTCATCTCGCTGACTTCAGGCCATGATCTCTGCCTCTTAGGCTATATACTGGGTGCTGATTCTGCTCTCCAAACTGTTGGTGATCCCATGTGCTGTTACAGCTCCATCCAAGTCATTGATATTAGTGTGGAACCAACCAGGCAGCCCCCCAAACTGCATGGGCCACAGTCACGGATGAGATGCTTGAGCTGGAAAGGGGAGGACCTCTCCCTTCCCATCTTACCCCAGGACCCAAGTGGCTCAAAACACCCTCTCAGTGCCCGTGTGACCAAGGTCCACTCAGTTGTCTGACTCTGCACCTCAGTCTCCTCATCTTCAAAATGGAGAGAACATTTTGGCCACTGCCCTGTCCACCTACGCAGAGGATCCTGGTGCCGGGAAGCAGAGGGGGTCCCTGGGAAAGAGCAGTCTCCGCTGGAGGCATGTTGCCTCATCCCTATATCCTGTGTCCCACAATCATCACCATTGTCCGGGAGGTTGGTTTGGCATTTGGTGGCAACTTCTTCCCTCAGGGCTCTCTGGCAGCTGCAAGAGACTCCCTGTGAGCTTGGGAGAACAGCACACCTGAGTTTTTTGTAGGCTTCCTCAGGACAGACCAGCAGCCAAGATGAGGAGCTTACTGATTTTGTGGTTCTTCTAACCAAAGTGTAAGCTCAGAGACACTGCTAGGAATTTTGTGGCTGGGGCAGGCAGCACAGGCTGTACCCTGGGTGTTCTCATCTGTGGGAGTGAGAGGGAACTACTGCTGGATCAGGGCTGGGCAGCAGCGCAGGAACTGGGGAGGGGTGGCGGGGAGCTCACTGTAGCCATCTGGTTGCTAGCTGTGTTAATGAATGATTAAGTTCTAAACTCTATTGTTTTTAATGTGGAAGCACTGCAGGCCCCTTAGGGTGCTCCAAATTCAGCATCCTGGGACAAAGTTCTCAGTCGCTCCACTCTAGTTATGACCAAGGCATGGGGTAAACCCACTGCTTAAATTTCCATCTTGTGCAGGGATTGGTGCTTCTTCATAAGTAATTCCAATTCCTCCTGGTCTTTTGAGGAGGTGTGTGTGTGTGTGTGTGTGTGTGTGTGTGTGTGTGTGTGTGTGTGTGTGTTAGTGCTGTTGCCTGAACACTGGCTCTCAAGAATTAGTGAACCAGTGGTTCACTAAGAATATGTGGTTCACTAAGATATGGAGTGGTATGAGTGAAGAGTAGAAAAGGCCTGGGACATGGTCAGGAGAGACCTGGCTTTGAACCCCTACTTATTAGCTATATGACCATGTCATTTAACTTTTCAGAGCCTTAGTTTCCTCATCCATAAAAGGGGGATATTATTCATGGACCCTCCCTCTTGGAGGGTTATAAGAAAAGTGCTTTGTAAGTCTAAAAGCTGGAAGATATATGATTTGTATAAAGTTCTTTAAAAGCACATATCATAGCAACCTTAAAGGTACTGGGAAAATGTTAGCAGCCAGCCAGAGAAGTAAACCACAAGACTGTAACAATGAAAATGGAACTACAAAAGAAAAAAGGACCTGAACATTGTGTGACTTGAAAGATCAGACCTAAAGGAATGGAGAAGATAGACATTCTTGACTTCTTGGCAGAAATGGAGGGTCATGGGTGAAGAGCACAGCATTTATTCTCATATGTGGTCCTTCCCTTGGTTAATTTTATTGAACTTCTCTCTTCTCTTCCATTCTCTTTCTTATTCCTTGTTGAGAGAGAGAGAGAGAGAGAGAGACAGAGACAGAGAGACAGAGAGACAGAGACAGAGACAGAGAGACAGAGACAGAGACAGAGATAGAGACAGAGACAGAGAGATACAGAGACAGAGAGAGAGACAGAGACAGAGACAGAGATAGAGACAGAGACAGAGAAAGAGAAAGAGAGAGAGAGAGAGAGAGAGAGACTGGGGAGGGAAGGGATGGATTTCTAGATGAAGATGATAGAGAACAGAATAGATTGTTTTAAAAAGATAAAAGAAATTAGCTGCTCCCTTTGCTACTCCCCACTCTCCCCCTACCTCCATCACTCAGTCCTCTCCCTATGAGGTCCGTGCTATTCATCTCTACAACCCACAACCCAATCAGAATCCTGGTAGCTCTTGTCTATAGACCCTAAGTTCACTCCCTTTCCTCCCTCAGTGAGTTCAGTACTTGGCTCACCATTTTTCTCTCCTTCCCAACTCCTAGCTTCATACTAGGAGACGTCAACGTTAGTATTGACTCTCCCACAAACACCCTAACCAGCCTCCTTGATTTCCTTGACCCCATCTCAGCCACACCCAAAGATGGTCCCACCCTGGATCTTGCCATCAATCAGGAATGACTCATCTCTATGTTCAAGAATTTCCAGATCCCCTTATCAGACCAAAAAGCCCTGGTTTTCCACCTTTCCCTCTGCATTCTGTCATGAAGCTCTACTTTCTTTTTCTTTTTCTTTTTGGAGGGGGGAGGGCAAGGCAATTGGGGTTAAGTGATTTGCCCAAGGTCACATGTCTAATAAGTGTTAAGTGTCTGAGACTGGGTTTGAACTCCTGACTCCAGGGCTGGTGCTCTATCCACTGCTATACCTAGCTGCCCCTAAGCCCTTCTTCCAACCCCACCATAACCTCCAATTCCTGGACCCCTCAATTCTCTCCCAGGTCTTCTTCCTTGCGCTGACCACTCTCCTCTTTTGACCTCTTAGGAAACCAGCAACTCCACGCTGTCTTCTTCTGGAGTCCTCAGTCCTATTATCACTTGGTTTATCACATTCTGCCAAACATCAGCCTGGGATCATTCCTACCACCCCCCACATTTGCTCCTATACACATGCAGTTGAACAAAGGTAGAAATAATCATGCAGTTGCTCTGATGGAGTCCACTACAGACTGATGTTCCACAACCTCACCTGGGCCCTCACTGCTGCTCAGCAATCCTTCTTCATCTCCCTTATCGGCTCACTGTCTCACTCTCCATAGTGGCTCTTCCAAACCTTTTCATCCATCCTCCCCTCAAACTGCCCATGTTTCCCCCTTTCCCCAGCCCCTCAGCTGAGAACTTTGTTTCATGTTTTACAAAAACTGAAGCCGTTCACTGCGAGCTCCCTCTTGGTTCCTCTTCCTTATCTCCTATCATTTAGATGCCTTCTGCATCCATCTGTCTTCTATTCTGTCTCACAGGAAGACATGGGCTTGCTCCTTTCCAAGGCTAGCTCTTCTACCTTCACAGGCTAGCCCATTCCCCTCTAGCAGATGGCCCCTTTACTCATCCCTGCTTTTCCAGTTATTTTTAATCGTGGCTCCTTTCCTTTGTAGGTAGCCTACAAAATGCCCATGTCTCCCTCATCTCGAGAAACTCTTCCTTGATTCTTCCATCCACTTTCTGTGAAAGATGTGGTTTTCATTGGAGAGAAGCACAAGGTATAATCACAACCTATCAGAGCTGGGAGGGGCCCAAGAAGAGGGGATGTCAGAGCTGAGAGGGACCTTAGAACAAGGGATGTCAGAGCTGGGAAGGAGCTAAGAGACCATGTAACCTAACCTTACTTTTTTTTACCAAGTGTAGAACCAATTCTCAGAGTGAGGAAGTGATTTACTCAGGGCCCAAAGGTAAGAGAGTAAGAGCCAGTTTCTCTGTGGAATCTAAGAACTTGGAGGAAAGTGAGCTTTACTTGCCTGCCTCTTACCCCTACCTGTAAGCCCCATCTCTGGTGTCTAGCAAGGTGCCTGGTGCCTTGTAGGTACTGACATTCTTGTAAGGCCTCCTGCCCAAATGGTAGAAGGACACTTGCAGGGGATGGTTGGACATCCATATGCATCCTTGGTGAAAAGCCTCTACATTAGTAGGACCCACTCAGGTCTCTGAAAGTTTCATGTATGTCATGGCATGGCAAAGCAGCTAGACAAACTGGGACCTGGGGCAGCATCAGGTACTATGTCCAGAGCAAGAGAGAGAAGGTCCTTGTGAAAGGCTGTCTGCAGTAGAGGGCTCACATTTTAGGCCGGACAACGAGCAGGTAGAGCATGACAGGCAGTGACCAGACAGGGTGGTGAGGGAACTGGAGACCCCCTACCCCACAAGAATAAGGAGAGGGAAGTGTGAATATTCAGCCTGGAGAAGAGAAGATTTAGGGGAGCACAGGACTGGCATCTTCCAGTCCTCCAAGGCCACCATGTGGAAGAGGGTCAGTCTTTTTCTTCTTGGTCCCAGGGGGAGAACTGGGAGCAGGATGGGGAGAAACTGCACACTCAATGGGATGTGAAGGAAAATTTGACAATTAGTTCTATCCCAAAGTGGAATAGGATGTCCCAGTGGCTAGTGAGTCCCCCATCACTGGAGGTCTTCAAGCAAAGATTGGGTGCCCATTCTTCAGGAGGCAGTAGAGGGGCTTATTATTCAGGTGTTGGGTGGGATAAGACATCCTCTGAGTTCTCTTCCAACTAGGCTCTAGTGCCTAGCTCAGTCTGGCATACAGTAGGGGCTTTATGCTGGGCTGTTGAAATGTTTGTTGAGCACACATGCCAATGAACCTCAGAAGAGTTTGGCCTTGTTTACAGTGTTCCTCAGCCTCCCTGGGCCCTTTGCCCTGGGAGGGACCATCCTTGACCCATCTCTGCCCCCAAGAGGTGGTCAAGCTGAGCAAGGAGGGGGCCCTCCAAGGGACTCAGCACTCTGACCCAGGGCTTCCTGAGCTGGCGGTTACACAAACACACTACGGGGACTGGGTTAAAGTGCACTTTTATTTTCTAGTACAAAGGCTAAAAGATGCAAGTTTCTTCTGCTTTATTTTTAAGAAGGACCAAAAAATTGTTATTAAAACATCTACAATATTATCCAGATACTAGGGCCTTATGAATATTTAATATTAAAGTGTGGTATTCTTAAAATTTTTAATACACAGACATTGTAAAGGACTATAAACCCCATCATTACCTGGTTGTGAAATGCAACATCCCCTGTCTTTTTCATTCATTTTTGACACTTTATCTCGCCTTAGTCTATGCAGGTTTATCCTACTGGGGGAGACGGGGTGTGACTATACACATGTGTGCATGTATACAGACATATATCCATGCAGGTGTATGTACACATATGGGTATACATGCATCTCCCCTTGGTCTCACCCTTGTCTGTCCGTGAGCATCCTGGTGGTTTTGGTCCCAACCCTGAGCTTGGATTTCAGCATCTAAAACTAAAGACCATTGCAATCCTTCCCTTATTCCTCTCCCTTTGGAGTCCTTTTTTTCCTCCAATTTCTTCCTCTCAGATCTGTGTCCACGTGCTTTCCAGGTGGACCCAAATGCCCACCCCCAGGAAGAGGGCTCCTTGGCCCAAGGAGGACATGGCCTCCTTTGGCTTAATTTTCTTTTTTCTCATGCAGGATCACAGGTCTAGAGTTGGGAGACATATCAGAGGCTATTGAAGCCAACACCTTCATTTGACAGACAAGGAAACTGGCCCAGGGAGGCTATGTTATTAGCCCCACGTAATAAAAAATTGAGCAAGGAATCAAACTCAAATCCTCTGCCTCCCAATCTGGGCCTCTTTTCATGGTTCCCATGGACAGCATCACTTCTCTAAATGGGACAGGTAGAATTGGACCTGTAGTTTCAGAAGCTTGGCAGCCCCAGTTAAACTGGGCCCTACCCCTTCAGCTAAGAACACAGTTTCTCCACTGGACTTGGCCCTCTCTTTCTGCCTCCCTCAAGCTGGGTTGGGAAAGAAGACACTGGACAGAACCAGGTATCACATCCAAATCTTGCTTGTTCAATGACCTCCAATCCTACCTTCCTATATCATTAGGTACCTTGCTGATCTGAAGTGAAAGGGAAACAGCCCCCATTCACCCTGCTCCCAGCTAGGGAAGCCAAATCAAACCCAGGGCTCCTGCTGCATTTCCTGGCCAAGTCCTTTATCCTTCACCCTCCTTACAAACAATTCCTTGGATACCACACACATATATAATATTATATAGAGTGATATATTTAATACTTGTGTATATATGTATCACGGGGCCAACATATATACACACTGAAACAAGGCTGGTGACAAGAGACAGTAATACCACATGTCAGGTTATCATATCAGGGAAAACAATTATCTACGTTCACAGAATCCCTCCCCATGGGTCCCCACTTCTGGTTTTATCCCCCTAAATCAAATACCCTTTTATTCTTCTCTCCTCCCCAGGCCCCATCATCCTGGTTCACTGGGGGGAGGGGGACAGGGCAGGGTGCATGCCATGATCATAGAATAAAGGGTGGGGGTCCCAGGATGGGTGGTAGGGAGGAGACCCTACCCTCTCCAGTTTCTTTGTCATTAACATTGTCTTCCAAGAGGCCTAAGGAACAAAGACATCCTATGAGCGATACGCTTCCACTTGGACTGAGATATAAAGTCTGCCTTTCTTCCTCTCCCCCAAAGCCTTACCCCCAAGCCTAAGGTCCCAATCCAGTGGTGTGGGGCTTTCTGGAATGTCTTGGGGTCTAGTGCCTGAATCTGGCAGGGCGGACAAGGTTGGGGGAAGGTGAGCATAGAGAAATGCTATACTGAGGTGCCAGATACAGGGTGAAGTAGTGGAAAGTCTGGTGAGCTAAGGTGGGGGATGGGGCCAGAACAGTTAGATGAAGCTCTCCCCTTATCCATTCTGAACCCACAGTATTTTAAATTAGAGGAGTAGGTGCAAAGTAGGTGACCCTTGGACACTAATTCAGTGTGTGTGGTAGGGGGCAGTTCCCTTTGACCAGAAGGATCATAGTCTTAGAACTGGAAGGGATGTGAGAGTCTACTTAATTCAACTCCTTCATTTTACAGATGTGGAAACTGAGGTCCAGAAAAGGGAAGGGACTTCAGACTACAAGAACATTGATGGAAAACTGGAAGGGCCCTCAGAGGTCATCTATTTCTGAGGAAACTGAAACTCAGAAAGGGGAAATTACTTACTTAGGGTCATAGAAGCATAGATGTAAAGTAGGAAGGGAGGCCCAAAGCAGGGCAGGGACTTACTTAAGGTCCCACAAGTCTGGCAGAGGTGGTTTCAGAACTCAGGGGTTTGGGGGAGGAACACTTTCCCTAGGTCCTGGTGCTGCTGTCCATGGTCCCAGGGATGGTGGCAGAGATGTCTTTGGGGCCTAAGTGGAAAGTCCCAGGTCTGAGTTCCAGCTTTCACGTTTGCTAGCTGTATGATGAGGTGAAAGGGACTCCTCCTCTCGGAGCCTCAGTTTCCTCTTCTGTGACATGTCCCACTTCTCTTATTGGGAGCACTTCATAGATTTTGACAGGGCTAGAGAAACTGGAGCTATTTCTGTTAGAAGTGACCCAGGAAGGCAGCTGGAATGATGCTTGCTCCCTAGCATGCCAACCCCCAGATTTATGCTCAGCAGGGTCCCTATTCCTAACCAATATCAGAGTTGTGGGTGAGGGGCAGAAATGAAAGGGCCTGTGTCCCCATGCTTAAGAGTTATCCAGACTTTCAACTCCATTGATGTTAGTATAAGTAATCTTCCTATCCTATATCCATCGAAATCTCATTGAACTCTGGGCAAAGCTGGCCCTGGTTAGGAAGGAGACATCCCTGGAAGAAAGAGTTGCCTTCCCTTGGCTTCCCATCCCTTCACCTCTTCCTCCTCCACTTCCCTAAACCAGGCTTACCTAATAATCTAGGGGTTCTGGTGGGCTGTTTGGAATCTGGTATAGAGATTATTGCGCATGGAGAATACAGGTTCAATATGAATGGTCCTGTCTCTGGAGGGGCCGCCTAACATATCCTGTATTGGGATCACTGCCCACCCCTCCTGCTCCATACTCCATTTGCCATTTGTCTCTTGGATTACTGAAGGGAAAGAGACTGGGGAAAAGAGAATCAGGGTTAAGATTAGGGGAAGATTAAGATTAAGATTAAGGTTAAGATTAAGTTAAGATTAGGAAGAGTCATAAGTTTCACAGCTATGTGGATCCCAGGTAGGGCACAGAAGAGAAACAGATAGCTACAAGAAAGATAGGAAGGGTGTCTCCAGCCAAAAGGACAAAGGGCTGAGGGAAAGAGCAGAGAAGCCAGTCTCCTTTGGCAGCTGGGGAGAGACATTTAAGGGAATACTGAGCTCCATCATGTGGATCATTAAGGAAGTCTAGGGTTTAAAGCTAAATGGGGCATCTGTGCTCTTTGAGGTCTCCAGTTGTGCCTTGGGGAAGAATGTGTCCCTGTCCCCATCTCCTGCATCCTAGAGAGAAGGGCTGAAATTAGGAACCCAGAGAAATGGAGAAAAACCAATTCAGCCAAAACTCCAAGAGGACAACCCTGGGGGATCCCTGATGCCAGTGACCACAGGTTTTTGGAAACAAAACACAAAACTTTGGGTTGAAGCCACTAGGCAGTGTCCGTCTGCCCTGCTCCACCCTACTTTGGGAAACAATAGACCTATCTAATACTACAGAATGACAATAATGACCTGGGACATATCTAACTGATCTGGGCTGTGTGTGCATGTGTGTGCCCTCCTGTCTCCAAACACTAATGGCCATGTAACTGTGGTCAAGTCACTTTGTCCTCTCTGAATCTCAGTTTCCCCATCTGTAAGATGGGGGTGATAATACTTGAGCTATCTACCTTCCAGGATCATTGTGAGAAAACTCTATAGAAATGTGAGCTATTGTTATTATTCTGATTATGTGCATGTATGTGTGCTCCTGCCCCACACAGACGGGAATGAAGGGGGACCCCAAGTGTGTGGGTGTGCCTTTAGAGATGCAGGGAGAGAAAAGGTTTGTCCAGAGATCTACTTCCCAAGTCCTCCTCCACACACTCTGCTTTCCACAGCCTGGCTTTTCTGACACTCATTTGAGAACAAGGAAGAAAGCCATGAAAGTTCCAAGGAACCAAAGAGTTGGGAAGTCATATCCTTTGGCCCTTGCAGTAGGGGTGGCTAGCAAAAAGAGGAACCGAAGAGAAGAGTCAGCTCTGGGAAGGGGGAGGCCATTCAAATCCCATCTCATCCTCCCATCTTTCTTCTCACTCCCTAAGTCCCACCCCCAGAGTACTGTCCCTGGGCCCCCCTATACGTTGTCCTGCAATAGGAAGTTGTATTTGCCAAAGTCATCATCCATTGGGCAGAGCAGCATGTCCTTTCGAGCCTTGGCCAGCTTCTGTTTCAGCACTTCCCGCCGATCCAACCACTCAGTCAGCTCCTCCTGCCCGTGGGCACAGCGACACTTCTCCCCATCTGGGCAAGTCTTTTTTTTCTGGAACCTATGTGGGGGTGGAAGCAGGGAGGATGAGAAACTCAATGCTGTCCCTCCAAGGCCCATGGACTGCCCAGGCTGCTCAACCTTGGGCATTAGCCCACCCAATAATAAGGAAGGACTCAGAAATCAACAAAGATCAAAAGTTCATAAATCTGGAGCTAGAAGGCACCTCAGAAGCCATTCGGTTCATCCCTCCCCCGTCCCACTACAGATAAGAAAACTGAGGCATCACCCAACCCTTTGGTAAAATCTGCTGTACCCTAAGACCTCCAGTAGCTTGCAGTTGAGTCTTCTGCAGGAGACTCTACCCAGGGACAAATGTTTCACTGGAAACAGCCACCCAAGAAAAGAAATCCAGGGAACTGGGCACCCCAAGAGCGCCTACCTATACCTCTTTCTTGCTCTCCTTTCTGACAATATACTTGACTCTGTGGCATGAGGACCAGTTCAGAAACACCAGTCCCCAAGTTCAGGCATATTATGCCTTTGTAGGCTCGTTATCAGCTGCCTCAGAGAAAGAGAGAAGCTGGTGCCCGTCTTGGGATTCTTCCTGGCCACAGCTGCTGCCTTCCTACTCCTCAGATCAGCTGTCCGGCCTTCAGGATTGCTCCATGACTGCAGTAATAGCTGTGACTTCTCATTACCCCAAAGCTTCAACAGACTGGGAGGTGAGAGATCCAGCAAAGTTGTAGAGTGAGAAGGGCATTGGATAAGGTGGCCGGAGAGCTGGACTCCACTTCCAGCCAGCACACTCACTAGTGGGTGACCTTGGACTAATCACATCCCATCTCTGAGTCTCAATCTCTCCAACTGTCAAATAGGGATGAACACACCTGCCCTGCCTACCTCACAGGGTTGTTGGGAGGGTGTGGTAAGATGAAGGAGGGAAAGTGTATTGTAAGCATGAACGTCACACTTCACAGGAGACTGCAGGTACTGCTGTGACCTGCTCTGACATAGCCTGTCTGTGCCTCTGGGAATGGCTTTTTTGAGTTGCTGTGGCTGAAAGAAATCATTAATCGATGGCCAATGACCAACTCTGCACTGAGCATTTCCATAGCCCCCAAGCCCAAGGTGACCTCTACTCCAGGAGGCCACACTGCAGGAGGATTTCAGTGGAGGTGGGAGCCAAAATGGCCCAGCAGAATGGAAGTTCCTCGAGGGCAGGAACTGTTTCCTTTTGCCTTTGTACCTCTAGTGCCTAGCACACTTTTGTTGTTCAGTCATTTCAGTCGTGTCCGACTCTTCATGACCCCATTTGGGGTTTTCTTGGCAAAGATACTGGAGCAGTTTGCCATTTCCTTCTCCAGTTCATTTTACAGATGAAGAAACTGAGGCAATCAGGATAAGTGTGCCCAGGGTCACACAGCTAGTAAGTGTCGGAGGCTGGATTTGAACTCAGGTCTTCCTGACTCCAGGCCCAGCACTCTATCCACTGCACCACCCAGCTGCCCTAGCACACAGCTTATTGCTGTTTGTTGAACTGACTAGAGTTGATGCTGTGTAGCAGAAAGGGCATTGGATTTCATGTCAAGAGACCTCCACTCAGGTCCTCCCTCCTATGCTTAAAAAGACTGTAGGAGTTAGCACTGGAAGGGTCCCAGGTCCAACCTTCTCTTTTTCCAGCTAGGAGGGACCCAGGGCCCAGAGAAGGCCAATGACTTGCCAAGGTCACACGGCACTAGTTGTATGATCACAAGCAAATTGGTAAATTTCTCTGAGCCTCAGTTTCTTGTACAGCACTTTAAGAGGGGAGTCTATAAGACTCGAACCACCGACCTATCTAACCAGGTTATTGTTCTTCCCTCTGGAGACTGGAAGCTCCCTGAGGGCAGGGACTATTCTGTTTTTGTCTTGTATCATCTGTGCCTAGCATAATGCCCGGCGCGTAGTAGGTGCTCAATGGAGGAGAGGAAGAAGAAAAGGAGAGAGGAAAAAGTTGAGGAGGGAGAGAAAGAGAAGAAAACAAGGAAGAGGAGAAAATGATGATGAAGGAAGTACTTTGCAAGCTCTAAAGTGATAGCGGGATGTGCCCCAGAGTTGGGATGCCATTGCCAAGGCCGGCTGTTCTCAGGGAAGTCCTCTGGGCCCTATCTTGCCCCAGCCACCTCCTGGCATCTGCTGCCAGCTAGGAGCCAGAGGAACCCAGCAGGTTCTGAGCCCCCACCCCCGACCCACTCCAGGAGCGGCACCTTTCACATAGCCGGAACTCGCCCATGGGGAAGCGGAAGGTCCAGCAGCTGGAGTCGCTATCTGATGTGAAGACCTTTTCTTTGTGCTTCTCCGACTGGATGTGCTGCTGCCACTGCTTCTTGCTGTTGCTGTTTTTGCCACAAAGCCAGCAGTGGAATCCCATCTGTCGAGAGCGGGGGGGAGGGTGCTGGGCGAGCCTTCTGAGCACTCCCAAGATGGGCCTTGGAGCCCATCTCTGCGGCTCTCCTTCCCAGGCTGAGGATCTGCCCACCTGGCCCCTCTGCTCTCCTCCTAGCTTTCTCCAAGTTAGTTTCTGAAAGGTCTCCCTCTCCACCCTGAGGTCCCTGAGGCAGAGGTAACAAAGGTGCTCACCCCCATCCCCAAACCACCTGGCCCTCTTTCACCTACCCTTCAGGCTGCCAACACTTTCACCCAGCCCCCAGCTCCCATACTCAGCCACTAAGAGCATCTGTCCCGCTGGATCCCAACCCATAACAACTACATGAAGAAGAACCTTAGTGGGAGGAAGCAGGTAATGGGATGGACAAGATGTAGGGGGAAAGGAGAGCAGGACACTTTACACAACATCCACAATAATGACAAGGAAAACACCATTAAAAGACTTCAAATCTCTGACCAATGCAGTTCAGCTATGCCAAAGCAGTGCTAGTGATGAATTCCATGAAATGGCCCCATTATTGGGATCTGTCTTGCTCATTTCCATTGGGCTGGAACCAATGACCATGTTTTACAAAACTAGAAATCTGAATAGGAGCATAGAAGGCCATTTCAAGGGATTCGTTATTTGCATTAACTGGGACCTAGCGATAACTAGCTGTGACTTCAGAGGATGGAGGGGCAGTGGATTACAAGTGCTGAATAAAACATATATTTTCGGATATGACCAATGTGTTGATTTGTTTTTCTGAACTGTACCTATTTGTTACAAGGAAGGACTTTCATGCTGGCAGGGTGGGGTGGGGTAGGGAACTCATTAGGAACAACAATGATGTTTTAAAAAAAAAGTCAATAAAATGAAACATTTTTTAAAAGAGAAAGAGGAGAGCAGTATGGCAGAGGAATCACAGAATTAAAGAGCTGGGAAGGACCTCAGGGATGTCTAGTCCAACCCCAACACATTATGCCTACGGAGTGAACCCCCGCTATTAAACTCCTTTCCTCATAGAAGTTATACTGCTTCTGCTTGAATACCTCCAGGGACGGAATGCTTGTCACCTCTGAAGACAGCCCATTCCATTGTGGGACATTTCTGATAGTTAAGAAATTCTACTCTCAGAAAAAGACTCCCTATAACTGTCCCCCATTAGCTCTGACCCTGGAAAATAGGATAAAGTCAATGCCAGGTATTTGCAGGTGGGAATCACACTGCGTTCCCCTGCCCTAAATCTTTTCTTTGCCGGTCTAACCACTGTAAATTCCTTCTATTGCTTCATATGAGGAAAGACTTTGACATTCCTCACCATATCCAGAGGACAGGGGCCAGCTTGTCAATCTCCTTCCATCCAGATGTGGCATCCAGATGTGGTCTGACCAGGCCAGAGGGTATCAGTTCTATCCTGCTTCTTGCTCTGACTGTTCTAACTCTATCACTGAATTTGGGTTTAGGGGACTACCATTTTATGGAGAAGTTAGCTCTTCTTCTCTTCCCATTTCGCCTAGTCTGTATTTGCACAGATGGCTTTTGTTTCTTGTTTTGCTTTGTTGGGAACCCAAAGGACTTTATCTTTGTTGCCATTCTAATTAACCTTGTTGAATTCTTCTACTTGTGTTATCCAACATATTCTGGGCCCCTCCTGGCTTGGGGTCACCTACAAGTCAAACATGCCAGCTCTCCATGTAAGTTACGGCTACAAAGGATGTAAAGTGGGGCCAGGAAGGTATCATTACCATGATGTCCGCATAGTCAGTGGGCATCTGGATCTGCTTCTCTCCTTCCCGAGAGGTGACTTGAGTACCTTCCCCAGGCTTCCCAGGGTTGTGTTTCTTCAGCCACATGTCATAGGTCTGTTGCATGTCTAGGACTGGGAAGGGAAGGGGTAGAGGAGAGAGGGAGAGGTAAGATGTGGGGCTAGAAGTCACATCCATTCATCCATAGATCCCTAGAGTCCCATCCCAGTCACCACTCTGGACAGTCTTACTGCCAAAGGCTGCCCAGTCTATTTGGTGGATGTGAGAAAGAGCAGGTGTTGCCCAGAACACAACTCTAACGGGGGAGTACCCAGCTATCAATGCCCTCTTGCAAGACCTTGACCACTGAGCAGCTTGACTCCAGGCAAAAGGTGCCCACATCCCTCAAATGGGGCATGACAAGTTCAGTGGCCAACTGGACTGTTGAGTGTGGAGCTGGCCTGCCTGAGGAAGGCTCTGAATGAGGGGACGTCAGGTCTTCTGGCTACCCAGTCTTCCTAAGCATTGCCATCTTGGGCACCACTCCCTCCCATCTCCCCTATGGTACTCCAGGCAGCAGGGCCAAGCTGACTCATAGGGAACTAAGGGGCCATCTAGTCTAACCCATGTCTGAAACAGAATCCCCTCTCTTGTCATCCTCCATAAAATGACAGCCTTCATTGGAAGCCTCCACTGATGGGGAGTTCACTGTCTCTCAAAGTTGCCATTCCACCTTCAGACACTAAGTCAAATTTAGCCTCCTTGAAACTTCCTAGTTGCCTGGTTCTGCCCTCTGGGGCTAAGCAAAACAAAACTAGTCCCTCTTCCATTTGTCAGGACTTCAAATACTTAAAAACTGTCCTGTGGGAGCCAGAGGGAAGGAAAACTTGATAACTTCCAATTCTTCAAGTAGAGAGGGAGAGACAGGAGCCAGACAACAGGCCAGGCTGTGAAAATTATGGGTAAAACCAGGCAGGGAAGGATGTCCTTTGCTCTCTCCAGCTCAGACCCAGGACATCTGAGCCCCAAACAAGCAGTTCCATTAATTTCATTTTGTTTTAGGAAACATTGGTTGGAAACAACATCCTTTTGGGGAATGTCAGCTCTGCCTTGAAGGTATCTGTTTTCCTTGGGGTGACCCTGGCTCTGGGCTCCACATTGAGGTCTCCCATTTCCTTCCCTCCCTCCATCCCCCAGCCTTCCCTCCCTCCAGGTCACCCTGGACACACTCACTCTTATTCTCTTTCATGAAAGTCCACATGTCTCTCTCCTCCGGGCTGTGGGCAAAGGAACAATTCCCCACGTACTGACACTTCCGGCCATTCTGGGCATGGATACATAACTGTGGCACAAGGGAAGGGCCCCCTGAGTCACTCGTGCCCTGAACATCACCCCCTCCACTCACTGAGGCCCCACTGAGAGTGATGGAGGTGCTGCCCACACTGTCCTCTCAACACTAGAGCCCTGCTCCCTGGGGGATCCAGGCTACGTTCAGCAGGCACCAATCTCCTTCCCTGGACCCCCACCCGAGGACCTAACCACATACAACCTTCCTTCCTCACTGTTATGTAAGTCAGGTCTCTGAAGCTGGACTACACTCTCCTTCCCCCCATCTTCCGTGGCTCCCTATCACCTCTAGGAGAAAACTCAAAATCTGCAACCTGGCACCTAAAGCTTTCTACAGTCTGACTCCCACCCACCTTTCTAGTCTCATTTCATCGTGTTCACCTCACGTACTCTCTGTTCCCATCAAACCTGCCTACCAGCTATTCCCTGTACACAACATCCAACTCCCACTCCCATGCCTTTGCTTATGCTGTCCCCCATGCCCAAAATGCTCTCTCTCTCAGAATCCAAAGCATAACTCAGCTGGAGCCTCCTATACAAGGCCTTTCCTGATCTCCCTACTTCTTAGCATTTTTTCCCTCTAGGAACTACTCTGCAGTTTGTTTCTCTGGATCTTGGATCTCCCCAGCAGAATAGAAACTCCTCAGGGCAGGGCTTGTGATTGCCTCAGTATCCCTAGCCCCCATAACAAATCCCTTCACTATTTGCCCCCTTCTCCATCCGACTGGGTCCATGATGTCACTAGAACTCCCAGTGAGTAACTTTCCTTTCCCAACGCAGAGGAGTCCTGAAGAGCCGCCCATGGCCTTAGAAGACCACCAAGCCCTGGAGGGGTGTGAAATAAGCAGGTCTGTCTGCTCCTAAAGTGGTTCTGGGGTCTTGATCATTATTTGTTGACTTAACTGAGAACTTTGACCAGCACCTACACTACATATGGCTGATGAACCTTGAATGACAACCACATGGTCCACTCTGGGGCCCATCCTGAGGGCCTGTCCAGCTGGGTGGAGCCTACCAGAGCTCATAGTCATCTAGCAGAGCCTTTGAGAGCCACCGTCACTCTTATGCATCATTGAGACACAGGATAAAGGCTTCGGTGGAAGAAAAGCAATACCAGACAATATGTGCCAAGTGCCAAGGGAGTGGTCCAGATAAGGGAGTTCAGAGGAGGGGAGGGGCCACAGATCTGAGAGCTGGAAGGGAATTGAAAGGTCCTAACCTCCTCATGTGACATGTCCTCAACCCAGAGACAGGACAAGTGACTTGCTTAAAGTCACACAATGCAATTTAACAGCGTCTATTACATTTCTATTTTGGGCCTAGCACTGTGCTAGGCACTCAGGATACAAAACCAAAAAAGAAGCAGTCCTTGTCCTCAAAAAGCTTGCATTCTTTTGGGGGAGATATAGAAAAATGAAACAAAGCCACGCACAAAGGAACTGGGGGAGGGGACACGAGAAGCCAGGGAGATGATACATGCTGAGCACTGAAGGGAGCTAGCGATACTGTGAAGTGGAAATGAGCAAGTGCGCTGGAGGCATGGGCAAAGATCTGGAAGTGGGAAATGGGGAAATGGCAAGCTGTGGACAGTGAGCAAAAAGCAGGTGAATTGAAGAATGTGAGAAGAAGATGGAAAAGGGGAAGAACAGGCTTAGCATAAGCTGGAAAAGTCAGGAAAGACTTCCTGGAGAGGGTGAGCCAAGTTAGAGTCTGAAGGCAGGGGGAGGATTTGGAGAGGTAGTGCTAGGGGAGAGACAAATGTGCCCAAAGCTGGGCTCTACTGGAACATGAGCTCTAGGGTCAGAGGGTCAGAGTACAGATCCTGCCACTGATACCTGCTACATGAGTGACCTTGGGCCAGTCACTTCCTCTCCCAAGGCTTTGGTCTGCTCGTGTGTAAAACGATGGCCTTGGGACTAGATTCCAGCCCTAATCTATAAACTAAAGAACTATAAGTCACTTGACCTCACTGGGCATCAGCTTCCTTATTTGTAAAACAGGGGGCTTGGGCTAGATGGCCTCCAGGGATTCTTCCAGCTCTTGTTCTATGACCCCATGCTCCTATGTCTTCCTGGTCCAGACCCCAGAAAAGGCTGGCCACTCCTAATCCCAGTGGGGATGGGTCTTTTGGAGCAAAGCACACGTTTCTCCCCTTCCCTAAAGGAAAGGAAGAGGCCCAGAGCACATTTAGGATTTGGGCTCACATGCTGGCTGTGGGAATGTCCAGAAGCCCCAAGTCCCTCTTCCTTTTGTAGCCTCAGTTTCCTGGGCTACAAAATAGGACCACACCCTCTTCTACTTGCCTTTCTTCACAGGGTTCACTGGGGCTGTTATTCTGATTTCCAGAGACATGGACCAGAGCTCCATTCCTACCTGCTCTGAAGACCCAAATGCCCTCCACCACGAAAGCCCCCATGTTGCCTGGTCCCTCCCTCCTACTCACATCATACTGTTGAGGGAAGCTGCGGATGGATGGGAGCGGACGGACAGACACCCACTTCCTCTTGACTTTGGACATCACCAACAAGACGCGCCGCTCCTTGGTCCAGCTGGAAGGCAAAGCAGAGAAGCCAAAAGTGATGAGGGGGGAAATAGATGCAGCTGCAGAGCAGGCATGGTCCAAGGAAGGGGATGAACAACCCCCATGATAGTGGCCCATCCCTCTTCTGGCTCTTACTTTTGGCCAGGGATGGGAAAAACTGCTGCTGCTTCTCTTCCCAGCCCAGATTTGCCACCACCTCCTGTATATCAGGCAGGGTGACCTGTCACTCTCCAGCTCAACCCTTCCATTCTGTGATCAATCTCAAAAATGCAGCATAGACAAGAAGCCCCTTGAAGGCAAGGCTTTGTGCCTGAAGAAGACACTATCTTAGAGGGAAGTGCTCTGGGCTTGATGCTAATTAGCTGTGGGATCACAAATTGTCTATTTTGTTTTCCTGAGCCTCAGTTTCCTCATCTTTAAAACAGTGATAAAGACCTCTGTCTGGTCTCTTCCCTCCTCCCCCCCCCCCCAACCCTAATGCTCAAATGAGAGAATAGATGAAAAAGTCCTTTGGAACCTTGGAAGTACACTGAGAGAGACTGTAGTCTAGTGTGCCGAAAACTCAGAAATATGGGGATTCAGATCCCACCACAGACACTTAGCAGCGTGACCCTGAGTGTCACCTAAACTCTCTGGGTCTCCATTTCTTCATCTGTGAAATAAGGGGGCTGGATGTGCTGGCCTTGGAAGGTCCCTCTCAACTCTCAATCTCTGATTCTGTGATCTGAAGGCAAGCCCAGCTTTCCTCCCTGCTGGCCTCTCCCATCCCACCTGCCACAGCCACCATCACCATCCCTTTCTCCTCACCAGTGTCGGGCTTTGGCACTGCAATATTTGAGGTCCTTGTCGGGCTCTACCACCTGCCCATTTCTCCAGCACTGGCCACACACAAACTTCATCTGCAGATCAAAGGTGCTGGGTGCGGAGGTCCGAGAGCTGGCCTACCACGGGGCAATAGGGACAGGTTCAGGCATGGCATAAAACTCAGAGGGTTGGAAGGATGGAAAGAGTCAGGGCCTTGGTGTCAGTGGAGACTCGAGTTCTAATCCTGCCTCTGACATTTATTAGCTGTGTGATCCTAAGGGAAGTCACAATCTCTTGGAGCCTTAGTCTGCCTACCTATAAAAGGGAAGACCTTACAGGCAATGTTTATAGGGAGGTAGTTTGGCATAATGGGTATTTCTGATTCCTGCTGACTATGTAAGTGAATAGAAAAGGGCACTGATTCTAGAGTCAAAGGAGTTGAGATCCAATCAATCCTGCCTCTGATGCGTACTGCCTGTGCAACCTTGGGAAAGTCTTGTTACCTCCCTGGCCAACTTCCCCCTCCGTAAAATGAGGAGGTTGGGCTTGCTGGCCTCTGAAGGTCCTAAGATGGGAAGCCTCCTCTCATTACCCACAGGCAATTCTCTAAGATTCTAAATCAGCTAGGCCGGCTGAGGAGGGAGTTTCCATACCAGGTCTTCCCTATACAGATGAAATCCTAGTCATTATCTGTTTGGGTCTCACAACAACCCTGTATGGGTGCTCAGATCCCCTGCAGCCTTAAAGCACCACACAGAGACGAGTTATTATTAGGTTCCCTAGATTAGAGCATAGGACTTGGGAATCAGTAAGGTTTGGGTTCAGATCCTGCCTGGCACTTTCTAGCTATCAGCTGTATCACTGAGCTGGAATCTCAGCCCTGCTACTTTCTACTTCTACAACCTTGGGCCAATCCTTTCCCCTCTCAGGGCATCAGTTTCCCCCTCTGTAAAATGAGGGAATTCGGCTAAATGGCCCCAGAGTTCCTTTCTAGCTCTAGAGCTGTGACCCCATGACCTCTCTGGCCACAGTTTTCCCACTTATAAAATGAGGGGGTTGGACTAGACAGTCTTGGAGTTCCAAATGCAAGATCCTGATTCTTCCCATTTTGGGAGAGCCTTCTCCATAGCAACAAGAGACTTAGAGGTATTAGGATATAAAGGGGCAAGGCACCTTGGCTCTGGCCCCCTCCACCATTACTGTGAGAAGCCCTTCTTCGACATGTGCAGGCACTTTCCCAAAGGCACTAGGGGATCACTGTGAGCACAGCCAGCAGATCTCCCCACTCCTAGCCCTCCACCACTTGCTCCCTATGTGACCTCAGGCAAGGCCCCTCCCCCTCTGGCCTTCATTTCCTCCAGTCAAAAAAAAGGGGGGTAGATTAGGGGATCTTAAAAGTCCCTACCAGCCTAGGTCACATGACTGTCCCTCCCCTTCAAACAGCAGCAGCCAGACTGAACATTTTGTCCTGGAAGGAGGAAACTGCTTCCCCTTCCCCCCCATTCCCCGCCTGTTCCTACCCCTCCTTGTTCCAGTGACAACAAGGCGGGGCATGGGGGCCTCATACCAAGAGGAGGGGAAATAAGGAGAAAAATCCCAGGGGTTTGGGGGGCCCACTGGGACTCTCTCTTGGACAGCTAAAGGGACTGGGGACCCCCATGTTCTCCTAGAGCCCTGAGCTCCCAGTCTGAAATCCCCAAGGCACTGGCCTCCACCTTGTCCTCAGGTGACCCAAGTGCCTGTGGGAAGGAATGAAAGGGAGGGAGAGGGGGGCAGGGAACAGGCGAGGCGGGAAGAACTCAATGTTCTCTCAGAAAAGCAGCTTTAGATTACAGTGCTGGGAGGGTTGGGGCCCTCCTGTTACTCCCAGCCGGGCTCAGGGCCAAGAACAAAAATAAACAACATACCAGAGAAAGAGAGGAGAAGGGGGAGAGAGGGAGAGACAGAAGGGGGAGTGAGGGAGGGAGGAGAAGAGAGGGAGGAGGTGTGAGAGGAGGAGGAGGGGGAGGAGGTTAGGGAGAGAGGGGAGGGGAGGGGGGAGACAGAGAGACAGAAAGGGGAGGGAGAGAGGGAGGAGAAGAGAGGGAGGAGGTGTGAGAGGAGGAGGAGGAGGGGAAGCAGGACAGGGAGAGGGGAGAGAGAGAGGAGGGAGGGAGGAAGAAAGGAGAGAGGGAGTGTGACAAGAAGAGGGAAGAGGGGAGAAAAGGGGAGGAGAGAGGGGAGAAGAGAAGGGGAAAGAGAGAAAGGAGGGAGGAAAGGAAAGGAGGGGGTTTGAAAAGAGGAAGGGAAGAAGGAGCCAAGAGGGGGAGATATGGAGAGAAGAGAGGGAGACACTAGGAAAGAGGGAGGGGGAGACACTGGGAGAGGAAGAGAGGAGGGAGAGAGGGATAGAAGTGGAAGGGGAGGGAGGAAAAGGAAGTGAGAAAATGGAGGAAAGGAATGCTGAGAGAGACAAAAGGTGAGTAGGAAGAGAGAAATCTTTCCTCTGATAACCACTGTCAGGCAAGAATTCGGTGAGACCAAATTCTCTCCACTTAATTTCCCTTCTAAATCTACCCCTGAGCATCCACTCCCCTAGCTCTGTACTGGGACCACTCAGAAGGCTTCAAGGTTATTCTAGAGGGGTCTGGATACATTACTTCCATTCCCAACTCTCTCCTTCATGGGAAACAGAAGAACCCAGAGTGACTCAGTTTCCCCAATGCCCTTCATGACCTGGATGAGGCAGCAGCACTTCAGCCTCTTGAGGGAATGAGGAAAGAGTTGGGAGACATGCTAGGGAGGTGAGCAGGGGCAGGGAACAAACAGGAGAGCTAGCTGGAAGGTCATTTGGGGAATGTCTAGTCCAACTTCTTAGCTTAGTAGAGGAACAAACCAAGGCCCATAGAGGAGACTGAGAAAAAGAGCAAACATTTCCCTTGGCACTTCAAGGTTGGCTTTTGCCAACCTTGCCACATTATCTCATTTGATCCTCACAATAGCCTTGTGAGGTAGGGACTATTATTATCCCCATTTAACAGATGAGAAAATTGAGACTACGTGACTTGCCCACAGAGCTGGCTAGCATCTGAGGCGATTCCTTCCACTCCATGTTCATGTGTGTGTGCTCACCCCCCAACACACATAACACATGCAAAGATTCATACATAGCCACACCCAGGCATCCCTGCATAGAAGAGGATTGTAGGATTGAGAAGGGACCTAAGAGGTACTTGATCTAACCTCCCCATTTTAAAGACTTTCAGAATGGCCAAATGACTTGTTCAAGGCCCCAAGGGCAGCAAACATGAGAGGCCAGGTGAAATCTGGGTCTTTGGGCTCAGGCTCCAGGCTCTCCCACTGCACCACCATGTGACTGAAGCCTTTTTCTCATTGCCCTCCCCTTGCCCTCAGCTGGCTCCTCACCAAGCTGTTGGCAGCTTTGCCTGCATAGGCCTCCATCTGCTGCCAGCACTTCTTGGACTCCTGGACGATGTCCTCATGGGTCATACCTGGGCAGGGGGGGGGGGGGAAGGAAACAAGCCTGAGGATGGTTAATGGGCTCCATGGGGCCTTGCTGGGGCTGGGGCTGCTCCCCATGCAGGGTGGGGATGAGGGAGCTGGGTAGAGGAGCTGGAAGATGGGGCTGTGAATCCAAGCTCTGATCCTCACTCCCTGGGTGACTCTGGACAAGTCACTGCCCTCCTATCAGGCTCTGTTGCCTCAGATTGACAATAACTCCCATCTCCATAGTGCTTCAAGGTTCAACAAGCTCTTCGAAGAGTCCTGTGATATAGGTAGTAGTATGCTTAGCACACAGTCAGTGCTTAATAATTGCTTGTTGATTGAGTGACAGAAAAAAGTATTATTATCTCAGGCAATACAGTAAAAAGAGTTCTGGATTTAGAACCCTGACTTTGGTACTGATTAGCCATGTGACCTGGAAGATCACCTACCCTTGCTCAGCCTCAGTTTTCTCACCTGTAGTAGGAAGGGGTTACGGGGTGGCTAGGTGGGGCAGTAAATAGAGCACTGGGCCTGGAGTCAGGAGGACTCCAGGCCCAGTTAAATCCGGAGTTAAAATCCGGCCTTAGACACTTGACGCACTAGCCGTGTGACTTTGGGCAAGTCACTTAACCCCAACTGCCCTCCAAAAAGCAAAAAAAAAAAAAAAATAGGAAGAGGTTAGACTAGATGACTGCCCTTGATTCATTCAACTAGCACTTAGTAAGCTCTTGCTGTGTGCCAAGCTCTATGCTGGGTAATGGTGATACAAAGACAAAAGTCAAACAGCCCTGCCCTCATAGAGCTTACATTCTATTAACAATAATCATAACTTACATAGCATTTTGGGGGTTTGCAAAGCATTTTAGAAATAATATCTCATTTTATCCTTACAGCAACCCTGAGAGGGAGGTGTTATTATATATTATTATCATTATTGTTATTTTCTTTTCTTTTGGCAAGGCAACTGGGGTTAAGTGACTTGCCCAGGATCATACAGGTAGTAAGTGTTGTGTCTGAGGCTGGATTTGAACTCAGGTCCTCCAGTCCTCCAGGACTCTATCCACTCTATCCACTGTGCCACCTAGCTGCTCCCATTGTTTTCACTTTACAGATGGGGAAACTGAGTCAGGCAGCATTTAAGTGACTTGTCCAGGGTCAAACAGCTATGAAAAACCTGAATCTGGATTTGAACTCATGTCTCTAGGCTCAGAACTCTGTCTACTGTACCATCTGTTTCTGGAAAATGGCATCAATCAATTATTGATCAGTCAATTATATTATTAACCTCTTGCTATCTTCCAGGCACTTTCCTGGGTACTGGGTTTACACAGATGAAAACAGGACCATTTTTGCCCTCAGCCTGCATTCTATGGGGAGGGGAGAATAGATAGATACAACATCAAAAAAACTAAACACAAAGTAATTTGGGGGGTGGGGGGGCACTAGCTACTGGAAGGTAGGACTGCAAATTGTTTGTAGAGACATCAGTTATAGATGCTGGAGGTGAAATGACTGACTCATCCCAGGCTGACACAGTTACTGAGAGTCAGAGGTGAGATCTGAACCCAGGTCTTGCTGATTCCAAGTTTAGCTCCAGAACTCCTTAGAGAGCCTAAAGACATAGGATCTCAGACCTAAAGCTGGAAGAGGCCTCAGAGGTCAGCTAGTCTGACCCTTCTCATTTCACATATTGGGAAACTGAGGCAATGGGAGGGGGACAGACTCACTCTCTCAGACTTCCCTTTCTCACAACCATCACCTCTGATGCCTGTGATGTACAGGGGTGTCTCTGAGCTCTTGGAGCCTTTGTCAAGGATCAAATTTCTAAAAAGTCCTGTTCAGCACAGACCTTATACTGACCCGGGGGTTAGTTATCTGAGGCCCCATCTTAAGTGCAGAGGTATCTGACATATGGAGGCAGATTGCTAGGAGATGAGCTTTGAGGCTCTTGAATTTGTTTCCTGGGTGGGGGATGGGGGATTGGGGTGAGAGGGTGGCACTTGGGTCTCCAGTGCTAGAGAGATGGCCCACATTTTGACATGACAATAGCACTTTGGAAATGTGGAGGAAGGCTACCACATTACTAGAAATGCTTACTGGGTTCAATGAATAATAACACCCCATAATTTCCACTTATGAGAAAGCTTTGGAAAAGGTGCAATTCTGTACAAATACAAAATAAGCTAAAATTTTTTTTAGATTGTAAGCTCCTTGAAGGCAGGAATTCCGTCATCATCATCCTCATCATCTTCCTCTTCCTCCTTCTTCTCCTTCTCCTTCTTCTCTTATTAGGGGTTCTCTGTAGAACCAGAGTCAGGGGTTTTAAACTTGACTCTGATACTTAGCGGGGCAACAAATCTAGCTTCAGACACTTACTAGCTATGTGTGTGTCCCTGGGCAAGTCACTTAACCCTGTTGGCCTCAGTTTCCTCATCTATAAAATGAGCTGGAGAAGGAAATGGCAATTCTAGTATCTTTGCCAAGAAAACCCCATATGGGGTCATAAAGAGTCAGACTAAAAATGACTAAACAACTGATACTTAGTAGTTGTGGGATTCCTGGGCAAATGACTGTCCCACTCTCAGCCTCAGTTTCTTGATCTGTAAAATGGGAATAATTGTTCAAATACTCTAGACTCCATGGGGATGCTGAGAGGAAAACACTTTCCAAATCTTAAAGTACTAGAGAAATGAGACTTATTATGATCAGGTGCCCTGAAGCAGGTCCCTTCAGATGGGTGGGAAGGGGCACAAGTTGTGGGCTGGTCTTGTCTGGGCATGGAGTAAGGGAGGAACTGCCCAATGTGGAAAAGAGGAGCAGCTCTGGAGCAGTCCCCTCCCCCTCCCACCTCATGCCACCTTCTCCTTCCTAGTCTCACCTGAGTATTGCTGCAATAGCCAGACCTTAAGCTCGATGAAGCTGTGGGCAAAGTGGCAGCTGTCCTCTCGAAGACAGCCATAGCGGACCTCATGGCGGCACACGTCAAACTGGAAGTGCTCTTGGAACTGGCGGATCTTTGAGTATTTCAGGGCAGTGGAGCGCACGATGTGGACCAGACACCTGGCAGGAGGAGGTGGGCAAAGTGAGCTTGGCATCTTTTGTTTTTACAGCTCAGACATTCCTCCAATGTAACCAAGAAAAAGAGCGAAGCAAAACAGATGGAGATGATGACCATGTTTGATGTTGTATGCCACATTTGGTACCCACAACCCCTCACCTCTCTGCTAAGACAAGGGAGCTGTGTTTCCTTAACTTGTCCCATAGAACCAAGATTGATCCCAGCATTTGATATCAAATTTAGCTATCTTTTATAGTTATGCCATTTCCAGTCCTGATTCTAGCCATTGCCTACACTGCCTTTATAGTCCTACTTACCAGGATTCTGCATTAGGTCGTACAAGGCATGGAACCACAGATTTAGGGCTGGAAGGGAAGTTAGAAGTTCTCAAGTCCAGTGGTGTTTAACCTAAATAGAAATGGATCCCTGCAGGCTGCAGATTGCCTTAGAAAACCACAAATGAACATTACCTATATAGTATTGCATTTTCATTTGTTTTGTAAAACATTTCCTAATTACATTTTAATCAGTTTGGAGCACTTGGGTGTTGTGTGGGCCATGTGCAGACTGCAGGGAGCAGCTCTGATCTGGATCAATGCCCCATTTCACAGATGAGGAGACTGAGGCCCAGACAGGTGAAGCACCAGCTGGCTGAAGGTCATACACAGATTGGAAGAAAGTGGAAGAAATGGAATTTGTACCCAGGTCCTCAGACTCCAAATCTTCCCAGATTCACCTGCATTTCTCATATCTGTCATTTCTTAGGAAATTATACGCCACAATTTATTCGGTAGATGCCCATTTGATAGAACTCCACTTTGTTTACAATTTGGTGGTTGTTGTAGTTGCTGTTGTGTCCACAGTCCTTCCTTTGGAATGGTAGTTGCCCCAAGGGTGTGGCTACATCACATCACAGGGAGCTAGACCAGAAGTCTGAAGTTCCATGTCTGGTATCCCCATTCTGATGCTTACTACGTGGCCTTGGGCAAGTCATTTTTCCTCTCTGGGTCCCAGCTTCCTCATCTCTAAAATGGGTCTCACCATCCTCCCTCTAGATACTTCAGTGGGCTATTTTGGGAAGAGTACTTTTTGAACCTTCAAGCATGGTACGATGACCACATAGTCCAGCGTGGAGTTATAATGAATGCTGCCTGTGGAATAAGGAGATCAGATCTGGGTTCTAGTCCCAGCCCAGACACTTAGTAGCTGTGTAGCCCTGGGTTAGTTATGTGCTATCTCTGAGGCTGTTGCCTCGGCAATTACATGGTAACAATAACCCTCGGTCTACCCCCTTACAGAAACATTCAAGTGTCATAAAATGTGAGCTGGTAAAGAATCCAGAGTCAACGAGCTGAGTTCTCTCTTCGAATGCTGACTTGGAAGTTCTAGAGGAAAGGAGAAAGCAAGTTGGATGGGGACCCTTCGTATTTAGAAGAGGCGGCCCTGATGGGAGGATTACCCACATTCTGGGTCTAGAACCAGAAGGGAATTTCAGAGTCATCCAGTTCAACTTCCTCATTCAACAGGGGAAGAAACTGAGATTCAGACAGGCCAAGGGACTTGCTCAAGGTCATCCAAGTAGTAAGTTTTAGAGATGAGATGGAAACCCAGGGAGTCTCTCTTACCTTTAGGGCCCATTCTCTTTCCCTTCTCTATCATAGATGCATCATTGTCAAAATATTATAATGGATTGACCTCTCAATTACCCATATAAATGTGGGGGTAGAAGGGAGGAACTGGGTCCAGGTGATCCAAACAGGCAGATGACCCAAGGGATCTGGTTTTAGAATAAAAGGCAGGAAGTCACCAGGGCAAAATGTCCCTGGGGTTCCTTGCTTTGTACGTTTCCTCCAGGGAAAGCCTTTGGAAGCATTTGCTGAACCCATTGGTTCAACCTTTTGATCTCAGGACCCCTCCCCCAAAGTGCTTTGTTCAGTTTGGTTATAGCCATAAATCTTTACAATATTAGAAACTTGAAGCCCAGGATTATTAGGAAAATGACTTTGTGGTCCACCTGAAAGGGTCTCAGAGATTTCCCAGGGGTTCCTTGACTACATGTAAGAAGTGCTGATCTGATCCGTATTCTGCTGTCCCAGATCATTTGGGAAAAGGGAGCCAGTTAGGGCCTGCTGACTGGTAGGCACAGACAGCAAGAAGCCTGACTCGGTTCCAGTCAAGGGCAAAATAACCCCAGGGGTGGGAATCAGGCTTTTAGTCTGGACTAGTGATTTCCACGCATGTGCAACCTTGGGCAAACCACCTTCCCTCTCTAGGCCTCAGTCTCCCCATCTGTGAGAGGGGAAACATAAGTACCGCATCACCTCCCTCCTTGGGGGGGCTGGGAGGACCACTTGAAGGTGACCTTCAGAACTGCCTGGGAGAGCTAAAAGGGCCAGATGGCTAAAAGGCAGTGACAGAACTGTTATCTTAGTGAGAGGCAGCCAAAGAGAGATGTGAGAGTGCTGGGCACAGAGCCCAACGGTCACAGAGTTAGAGCTAGAAAGGGTCCTGGGTGGGGTTCATCCGATCCATCCTTATCTGACAGAGGAGGAAACTGAGGCTGGGACAACTGATTTGCCTTAGCTTGTTCAGGCTGCTGCTGTTGGTCCTTTGTTTTTGGAAGAGGACCATGGCGCCAGGAAGGTGATGCCACGACTTGCAAGTGAATGAGATTTAAGTGAGGCAAGGCTGTGCAAAGACACCAGCCTCATTCCTGCTAGTGCTCTGCCTTCCCATATACCACACTGCCTCCTACAGGAGGGATCTGGTTTCACACCCCACCTCTGATGCCGCAGCTTACTGCTGGGCAGGTCACCCCGCTGCCTTTAGCCTCAGCTTCCTCATCTCAATAGTGGGAACCACAACACCTGTAGCACCTACCTCACAGGCTCCAAGGAAAAAACACTGGGTGTCTCCAAAGTCTTGATGCAGTTTTAAGCTATTAAAGCTTACAAATGAAGAAAGCAAAGCCTAAAGGGGAGATGTGACTAGCCCCAATTCATATATGGAGGTTGCCAATATGGATTATTAAAGCTTTAAACTATGATAAGGCTTTGCAAACTTTAAAGAACAATCAAAATGCCAGTTATTATTAATACTATTGTTATAGGGAAGCTACATAGTGCAGTGCATAGAGTGCCAGGCTGGGAGACAGGAAGACTTATCTTTCTGAGTTCAAATCAAGCCCCAGACACTTCCTGGTTGTGTGACCTTGGCCAAGTCACGTCACCCTGTTTGCACCAGTTTCCTCATCTGTAAAATGAGCTGGAGAACAAAATGGCAAACCACTTCGCCAAGAAAACCCCAAATGGGGTCATGAAGAGTCAGACTCAGTTGAACAACAATCACAACTACTGTTATTCTTGTCATTATACCATTCTTCTCTTTTTCAATGAGTTTCTGATAGAAACAGTCCTAGTACTGTCATGAATCATTCCCCTGCTATTCTTCATTGGCATTTAGCATTCTATTGATTACTGCACAGGGGAGAAATCGCTACTTCCGGCGATTGAACAAAAGTGTCTGCCCAAGAGCTGCCTTTCTGGTGGCTTGGTTCAAGCAAGCATCCTGGGCAGACAGAACCATGGGGATGCTGTGTGCTGCATCTCAGCCCTGTGGAATTGAGAGCTCCTTGACTGGGGCTCTCTTGAAAGCTCTGTGAGTCATGGAATATGGAGAGTATAGGCCTTGGGGATGGAGACATTGATTTTCAAAGCTGTCCTCGTGTTTTCTGGGTTAATAGTTGGCTGAGTGATTTTGGGCAATGGTTCTGTGTATGACCCTGCAGATTCACTGGTTGAGTTCTCCAGGGCATTTTGAAGAAACGCTTTTTCATTCAGTGATATCACAGGCCCAGTCCCCCCCATCCTATTATTATTGTTGAAGATAATTATGATGATAACATTTTTAAGTGGAACAGAAAAAGTGTTAGACTTGAGGTCTAGCCTTAGGCACTTAAAGCAACATAACCCTGACTCAAACTATCTGTCTCAGTTTCCCCATTTGTATAACAGGGATAATAAGAGGACCTCCACTCAAGGTTGTTGAGAGGATTAAATGAGATATCTGTAAAGCAATTAGCACAGTGTCTGGTATACAGTAGGTATTTAATAAATGTTTTTCCCTTACTTATGGGGCACTGGACCTGGAGTCAGAAAGACCTGAGTTCAAATCTAGCCTCAGACACTTAGTGTGTGATTGTGAGCAAGTCTCAACTTCTGCCTCAGTTTTCTCATCTGTAAAATGACAATAGCATCTACCTTAAAGGGTTGTTGTGAGGCTCAAATGAAATAATATTCATAAGGCACTTTGTCAGCCTTAAAGGGCTACATAAATGATAGCTTTTATTGTTATTATTAGTAGGTGATCAAGATTATGTGGAGGGTTGGAAAGATGGCTAGTCTTGGAGTCAAATGACCTCGGTTTTCATTCTAGCTCTGTCCATCACTCTTAGACCTCAGAAAACATCACTTAGCCTTTCTGAGCCTCAGTTTCATCATCTGTGAAATGGACAGCATGACCTTTGAGCACCTGGTCTCCCATCCACATTATGAGCAAGGTCCAGGAAAGGAAAACTGTCATTAGGAGCTTCTTTCTAAGACAGTAAGGCCCACGAGTCTCTCCAGTGACAAAACCCCTGAGCTGAGAGTCACTAGTACCCCCTTGAGAGCAGGAACCTCATGATAGCTAGATAAAGAATCTAGATGCCCATGTGCCTCTGGACCATGTGGAGTCCAAATAAACAGGCTAGGAGTGGGAAGCATGTTTGTGTGTGTGTGCATGTGTGTCTGTGTGTGCATGTGTGTCTGTGTGTGTGGTGCTCAAGAGTATGCAGTTCTAGAAAGCATGATCCCTGAGGCACAGGATAAAGAAGGCTAGACTTGGAGCTAGAAGCCCATGATTCACATCCTGACTGACCCTCACTACTCGTGTGATCGTAGCCAACCCTCTCTGAACCTCCATTTCCTGACCTGGAGAATGGGGATAATCATGCTGGGGTGGCCTTCCTCACAGGGTTATTATGAGGAAAGCACTATGCAACCTTCAAATGGTGTTGTAAAGATGGGAACTATTAAAGCCCCTCCCCTACTCTGCTACTCACTCCCTGGGGGACCACCTACATTGAGTTCTATGGGCCTCGGTTTCCCTATCTGTAAAATAACACAGACTAGATGACCTCTGAAGTGTCATCCACATTAAACAGCTAATTCTAGGAATGGTGCAAAGAACTACCTACAAAGGACATGGGCATTTTGGAAATCTTTCCCTATACTAGGGATACCCACTGAAGGTTCCCCCATCCCCCAGCTAAACCATGGAGGAGGAACTCTTGATACCCTTCCCTATGCTGGTCCAGAGCCTCAGGAAGATTGGGTGGATGACATTATTTTCCCCCATTTTACCGCTGGGGATACCAGAGGCCCAGGGAGAGGCACACAGCATGCCAGTGGACAAGCCAGGAAGAGAACCAAGAACAGGGGGTTTCCCAGGCTAGGCCAGGCCCCAGCTACTCACTTGTTGTCATGGAAGCTGTGCTTGGCTGCCAGGTTGGAGCAGACAGCGGGAGAGTCCTTAGTTCCCTTGCTGATGATCCTGGGCTTGCTGTCGAAACAAATCTGTTCAACAAAGGAGCAGGAAAGAGCAAGGTCAGGGTCCAGGAGAGGACAAGGCCCCTCCAGCTCCATGGGGATGGTCCAGAGAAAGTTCTGGGGTCCCTTGAAAAGGTTTCAAGAAAGCAACATGTGGCTACTTCCTGGCCAACTGTCCAATGTGGGAGTTATCTGGGTCCTTGGTTCATCTCATAATTTCAGATTTGGAAGGAGCCTCAGAGGTCACTTACTGCAGCCTTAGCTGAAAAGGGATCCCCTTAACCATATTCCTGAGGAGGGAAGCACAGTCAGCCTGTGCTTAAATACCTTTGGTGACAGGGAACTCACTCCTTCCAAAGGCAGCCCTTTTCATCCTGGGATAGGTCTCATTGTTAGAATGTTTGTCCTGACATCGAGTTGAAATAGACCTCTGGCATACTTCCCTGGATTGTTTCTAGTTGTGTCCTCAGAGGCCAAGCATAAAGAATCCAATATCTCTTCCAAATGTCAGCCCTTCTTGAGCACACCAACCCTCCCCCAGTCTTTCCTTCTCCTGATTAAACATGCCCAGCTCCTTCCATCACTCCTCACAGGCTATAATGGGGGGGGGGGATCCTGAGGTCCCTCCTCAATCCAACATTTTATGCCCAGAACTAAACCCAATACTCCAGATGTGATCAGACCAGGGCAGGAGCAACAGGAAGATCACCTCCCTCCTTGTGGTATGCAGGGAAACTTAGAATCAGGAAAACCAGGGTTCAAACCCTGCCTCCATCACCATAGCTGCTTGACCCTGGGCAAGTCTCTTAAATGGGGATCGTGACAGCTCTTGCCTCACAGGATTGTTGTGAGGATCGAGTGAGATCATATTCATAAAGCATTCAGCACAGTACTAGGCACGGAGTAGATGCTACATAAATGTTAGCCATTATTATAATCATTATTCACCTCTTTAGGACTCAGTTTCCTCATCTATAGAGTAAGAAGGCTGGACTCCGCGGCCTGAATGGTGCCTTCCAGCAGCAAATCTATGATCCTAGGCCTAGATACTATGCCTCTCTTAAAAGAGTCTGAAATTATATTAGCTTTCTTTCTTTTGTCTTATGTGTTTTTCTTTTTGCATTATTTACATATACTAATATATTCTTCCCCACTTTCCCTCTAAGAGTAGAGGAAGGGGCAGGAAAACCTTGACCCTGGAATCCTCCAGCAGATCTTACGCCTCTGCCCCCTGGTGTTACAACTTAGCTTTATACAGCGTGAGTCCCAAGGAACGCAAACTACTTTGTCGTGAGGATTTCATCCTCAGTTACCTCCCCAGCCTGATTTGATTTAGCTCTTCAGGGCAAAGGATGTGTCTCCTACTTTTCCTTTTATCTTCCACAATCCCTCCCCTCTGCAGGGAGCCACAGTGTTGCTGGAGACACTGAAGCCAAGGAGAGCCAGGAGACCTGGGGAGAAGCCCCAATTCTGGTATTGACTTTTCTCTCATCAGGTTTCAGTTTACAACTCTGGAGAATAGCAGGACTGGATTCAGTGATTGCTAAAATTTCCTTCAAAATATATGGTTCAATTAGGAATTTAATTTTTTCAGCATGATGAACAGAAAAAGTCCTGGAGGGTTCCCTCTAACTTACTGTGTGAGTTGGGGCTGATGTTAGGACCTCTCTGGGCTGCAACTTTCCCATTTAATAAGATTTAAGGGGTTAGATCAGAAGATCCCTTATTCTGATGTTCCATATTCTAAGGACCCTTTGAGATCTAACATTCTCTGTTCTAAGGGAATATTACTTTTGACACTTCTGGCATTCCATGTTCCTTGGTCATTTCCAGTTTTGATATTTTGGATTCGAAGGATTCTCTCCACCTAAGCCAGAGCTAATATTACATGTTCTTTGTTCTAAGGTCCCTTTCTAGCTCTGCCATTCTAGATTCTAAGGCACATCCAGTTCAGATCTTTGCTCTTCTAAGGTTCCTCCCAAAGCTGAAATTACATGGCATGTGGTCCCTCCCAGCCCTGGGGTCTTTTCTCTCTTCTAAGGTCCCTTCCAGCTCCAAGAGTCTCTAAGGTTGCTTCCATCTCTTACATTTTCTATTCTGTAGTTTAGGTTCCTTTCCTGACTGCCACTCTAGAATTTTAGCCTGTGAATGAATAAGTGCTCATTCTAGGCATGTGCCAATGAAGGGTGTGACCTGAGAATTTCCCCTCCAGGACAACAGCTGCATTCTCACACTTTCCCCGGGAGGCTAGGGAACAGAAGGAGCCCTACCTCACAGAGGAAGGTGAAGATTCCCTGGTGCTCTTTGAGAAGCTTGGCAATGGTGAGGCTGCCCCGCTTGACTCCCCCAAGGGGGTCAAAGAGGAGGTCTCTGTTGAGGGTCCCCTTCCTCTCCTCCGTCCACACGTCGATCTCCTCCTGATGGTAGGCGAAGGTGCAGTTATCCCCGTACTTACAGTCCTGCTTGTTAAGCATGTCTGCGGAGAGGCAACAGGGACACACACGTTCCGCCACGGGAAGCCGTGGCCCAATCACCCACTGGTCCTTGATGCCAAGGCCCAGTCTGTTACCTACTGCTCCTGAAGCCTGAGGCCCTGCTATCAGGGAGACCTTCCTTGGATTCCTTCTCCATTGCTGAGATGAGGGATTAGACAAGAAGGCCCCCTTCTTAGGGTCCTTCAAGCCTTAGAACTTTGGTCCTACTCAAGCTAAATGCTTCTTAAAATTCTGAAAATGTTAATTAAATCACAAGCACTCAATATATTGCCTGGCACCCAGCAGGCACTTAATAAATGTTTACTAGATTGGATTATTGGATTGAAAACACCAAGAAAGAGAGAGAATTTCCATATATATAGCAGAAGCCAAAAGAAAAATCCTATTATGAAGCCACAAATCCCAGCATATACTGCCTGCTTTTTTGATCCATCCTTTAACTAGGCCTCAGCTTCCTCCTTTGTAAAACGAGGTGTTTCTATTAGATGACCCAAGGCTCCTTCCAACTTTAGAAAGGTCATCCTAGGACCCTCATATGGAAAAAGGGGACAATAACGATTATGCCTCTTGTCTCTTAGGGTCAAGGGTGACCGCCATGTTTTATCACTAGGGGTGGGGGAGGAAATTAATGAGCACTTGGTGGCTTGATATGTCAAGGTGGGGCTTGAATTCCCATGATGTTCAGAGGCTGCATTTGTTAAAATCTCACTCTCCTAAAATCCACCGATGCTTCAGAGGTTTATAGAGCTTAGAAGGGCCTCAGAGGCCATCTAATTCGCTTCACCAAGTTTATTTTATATTTTATTTTATTTTTTGCTTATTTGGAGGGCAATTGCTCAAGGTCACACGGCCAGTAAGTGTTAAGTGTTTGAGGTCAAATTTGAACTCAGGTCCTACTGACTCCAGGCTGGTACTCTATTCACTGTGCCACCTAGCTGCTCCCACTTCACCCATTTTAAAGATGAGGGAACTGAGGCTTGGAGATGATCCTAGATCTGGAGCTGGAAGGGACTCTAGAGGTAATATTTTCCAGCTCCCTCATTTAACAGATGAGGGAAACTGAGGCCAGTGAGGAGAGGTGCTTTGCCAAGACCTCTCATGTAGTTAGCACAAGAGGCAGGGTTAGAATCCCTCACCTTGGTGTTGAAGTGACCCCACAGTCACAGAGCAGAGCCCAAGCTTAAGTAAGCTCCAGGAATCTGGGAGATCTCTGGGGCCAGACACAGACCAGCCAAGCTTGAGCCCCTCTCCTCTCTCTCCTCCCTTAACCCTTGGAAAGTTACCTTCTGACCTCATGCAACAGAAATTCCTCTCCATAATTACTGGGGACCTAACTGCCGAGTATGAGGGCCTTTGGCCAAGCCTCAACCTCTGGGGCCTTTTCTTTGACACTTTTGTGTTCTTCCTTCCCCTTTTCCCCCCTTCTCTTCCTCCTCTTTTGCTTCCTCCTTTTTTTCTTCCCCTCCTTTCTCCTCTTCCTCCTCCTCCAGTTGTTCCTGAACACTCTACTTATTCTCCAGGGGCCATCTCCAGTCATCCTGATGAGTATCTGGCCACTGGACCTACATGGCTCCAGAGGAGAGAGTGAAGGTGGCAACTGGGGACTGAAGTGGCCAGTTCTAGTTGGGCAACACAGCTCCCTCCTTCCTTCCCTCCTTCCTTCCTTCCTTCCTTCCTTCCTTCCTTCCTTTTTCC
>CM053597.1:166146546-166206690 GCA_028646575.1 Pseudocheirus occidentalis | reverse complement strand
TCCTTCCTTCCTTCCCTCCTTCACCTCCTTCTCTCCTTCTCTCCGTCCACATAGGGAATCATACCCTTACCTGTGGGCACTCTGCCCAAAGGAATATAAATTTTGATCACTGAAACCTTGCAAGATATCTTAGAGTTTATAGGCTAGATTTCTTTTTTAAGGACTATGCCTTAAACCCAGATCACTCTGGCTCTTGCCGATTGGCCAACAATAGGTCCTAGCTCAAGCCTCACTTGGTCATTGATGACTCAGAGTAAGTGTAAATAGCAATTGTTTCTATTTTGGTCAAAAACCTTAGGGTCTTCCTATCCCAGACTGATTTTTTTTGACTAGATAAAAAAGTTCATTCTTTGCCTCATTTTTTACCTAGTCTTAATCACTGAATGAGCATTGCCTCAGTCAGACTGAGACCTGGGAAAGATCTTAGCTTAAAAAGGCCAAAGTCTCCCCATTGCATCCAGGGCCGTTTCCAATTGTCTTGATCTATATCTCACTACTGGCCCCAGATGGCTCAGGAGGAGAAAGTGAGGCTGGTGACTTGGCACAGCCCTGCCTCACTAAATCTACTTCACTAGCAAGTCATGATATCACCTTCCTGATGTCAAGGTACAACGAACGAATTTTCTTTCCTGAAAAAAAAAGGGGCTGGCACTGGTTCCCAACCAGTGGCCTGTAAAGAGGTTTGCCCAGTCCATGTTTAACTACCTTGAGAAGTAAACCTACCATGTATGTCACACATGAACATGCATTACTATTTTCAAATTTGCAAACTACTAATTAATTTGAAAATATTTCTAGGACCTAAGGGTACTATGTCATGAGAATTTTCAATTAATAGATTACCAATGGTACAAATACTATCAGGTGGGAATTGGTGAAATTTTTGGATGGGAAGGTCTTCCTACTCAAAAAGCCTGGGAACCAGTAGATATGATGGTCTCTGAGACCCCGAGGTTTCCTGGCCTTCAGTCTCTTACCCCTCCAACCCACCGTCCACACAGCTTAAAAAAGTGTGAATCTGAACAAGTCACTACCTTCCTCAAAAGCCTCCACTGGCTCTCTATTGCTTCTGACATCAATTATAAGTCTTTTCACTGGCATTTAAACCCCTTTGCTCTAGAACTCTGTGTTCCAGTCAAACTGTTCTGCTGCTATTCCTCACAAACAAGGCTCCACGTTCCACCTCTGGAGATCTTTGCACCCATGGACCCCCAGGATTAGGATGTGCATCCTCCTCATTTCCACCTCTGGGAATCCCCGGTTTTCTTCCAAGTCCAGCATCAGGGCCACTTCCCACTGAGGCCTTTCCTGATCCCCCAATAGCTGGAGCCTACCCCCTAACCATCTGGGGTATGTGCATTTGCTAGGATGTGCCTCTATGTGCACTTCGAGTTTCCTCTAATAGAATACAAGCATTTGAACCACAGTTTCTTTTGTTTTGTTTTGGTATCTTCAGGGTCTGGCACTTTAGGAATTTAATAAATGCTTATTGGTTGACTGACTGACAAATTGATGGATCTCTTCCAACTCTAACATTTTGAGGTCTAAGCTTTCTTCCAGCTTTCGAATTCAATGTTGTAAGGTCCCTGTCACCTGACTTGGCATGTTCTAAGGTCCCTCCAACTCTGCCATTCCCTATTCTAAAACTCCTCCAAGCTCTGCCATCCCCTGTCCTAAGGTCCCTCCAAGCTCTGATATTTTTTGTTCTAAGGACTCTCCCAGTCCTGACATTTCCTGTTCTAAGCTCCCTCCTTGCCCTTACATTCCCTGGTCTGAGGTCCTTCTCAATTCTGACAATCTCTGTTCTGAAGTCCCTGGAGCTCCCTACACTAATATTCTATAATCTATGCCCAAGGCCTGGAAGGGCTCTTCCCCTGCCTTGTGAGGCTGCACAGTGCTCCCTGGGCCCTTGTGCTCCTCCCTCTCATCCCCCTCTGCTGGCTCCTGGCTCACCTTTGCACAGATAGTAGGAGCCTATGAAGCTGGTCTTGGTGGGCCGGGGCCGGATCCGCTTCCATGTCTTGTCCTCAGAGTTCCGGATCCTCCCCAGAAGGATGTCCCGTTTACACTTGTGCTCTAGATCCTCCCGGTAGGTGTAGTCACCAGCTTTGGGACCTTTGGGGAAGGAGAGGAGGGACCTGTGAGTCTGGGCATGTTAGTGTGTGTGATGAGCAGGAGTTGGAAAGGCAAACAGAAAAAGAAGCAAACAGGTCTGAAAGAGGTCAGAGGGACCTAAAGATTTGTTTCTCTCCTATTATTCTAATGACTATTGAAACCCTTCCTCCTCCACCCAAATCAGAGACTCTAGCTCTGTATGATATTAGTCTTGAGTCCCAGTATATTCAACCCAATAAACTGTATTAGGCTTTGGAGGACACCGACAAAAAGTCGAACAGACTGTTTTTAAGATGCTTACAATTTAGTTGTATGTGTGTGTGGAGGGGAGGACTAGGAGAAATAGGTGGCAATAACTGCACTTAGGGGAAAGGGGAGAAGGCAAAGGAGAGACCCCAGCAAAGTCCTCTGAGGACACAGGAAAACTATTCGGGCAGAGAACTATAATTCACAGACAACAGTATCCCAAAGAAGAGGTAGTAATGAAACCCATGACCCAAACACAGAAACTGTGAGAAGGCACTGAGGCAAGCTAGAGATGGCAGCCTGAGGACCCTCCAGTCATAGCTGAGTCTTGGAAGGATAGCACTCCGGACTGGCAGAAAGAAAGGGGAGGGCTGTGGGGAAGAGGAAAACCTCCCCACCAGCCATGTTTGGCAATCAATTCAATTAGACAAGCGCTTATTAACAGTACCTGCCACGCATTTAACAGCTGGGTGGCTGCTGGGGATACAGAGACAAAAATAAAATAAGCCTTGCCCTCAAGAAGCTTACATTCTATGGGAAAGGAAAGCAGAGATAAGTAGATGCAAGGAGTGGGAGCAGGATGCTAATACCTAGAGAAATCCTTGCAGGCCTTGTGGAGGATGTAGTGCCTGGGCTAAGGCTTAAGTGAGTCCAGGCCACACTTTATCCTCAAATCTTGGCATATCTACAATGTGGCTACGATCAATGCAAACCTATATTCAGGGCAACTGGAGAGAGTGCTGAACCAGCAATCAAGACCTGAGCTCAAATATGGCCTCAGATACTAGCTGTGTGAATGAGCAAATCACTTAACCTCTGTTTGCCTCAGTTTCCTCAAGTATAAAATGGGCATAATAATACTGCCTACCTCCCAGGGTTGTTCTATAGATCAATTGAGATAATATTTGTAAAGCTCTTAGCACAATGCATGGCATAGAGTATGTATGATATACTCTTTTTTTTTCAAAGAACTCATTCTAAAGGCTGACTTGTGTTTAGAATAATACGGTAATGGCTCATCTTCCTTTGATGAGCAAATGATCCAGCATTCATTATTTAGCTGTAAGTCACCTGAGGTCAAGGATCTGTGATTTAATTCATTCCATCTATACAAGACACTCCTTCTATGAAGTTTCCTCAGCGGTCCTCACTGACAGCAGATCCCTTCTGCACAACCACATATCTGTCCCAACGTGCTGCCTGATCAATCGCCAGTGCCTTTGGTAGAGCATGCTAAGGCCTTTCCACTAGAAGGAAAATATTTATTCTGATTTATGTATACTCCCTCTTCTGGTTCCTGCCTCTTTTAACCTGTCTTAGTGACCAGCACACAAGCTGTGAGATGTCTGGTGGGCACAAATGAGATGGCCAAAGATCCCAGACAGACCAAAGACCCAGTCTAAGCAGGAATCCAATCCAGGACATTCATTTCCACAACTTTGGGGTATAATGACTTGAACAAAGTAGGCACATGCTAACAGATCTTCTTAATAAATTCTTCCAGAGGAATAAAGTGTTGGTGAAACAGGGAAGTAAGTTTCAGTTCAACAGAATAGAGCTTAATATAGGGAGCTGTCCAGCAACACACAAGTAATCTTTGATAGGGGCCAATGAATTTTGTCACTGGAAGTATTCCACCAGAGGCTAATCACTTGGCATAATTCTGTAGAGGCATAAAATTCATACTTTGGGATGAGAACTAAATTAGATAACCTCTAATATTTCTTCCACTTCTGAGATTCTTTGTTCTGAAATGCCATGTTTCTAAAAGTCTATAATCCCAAGATTGGGTGTTTCTGAGCTGGTCTATATTTTTAAGATTCCAGGTTTATGATTATGAAATCTCTGAGCTTCCCTAAGTCTATGGTTCTCAAGGTCTGTGAGTCCAAGATTCTCTGATTTTCTTTTTTTTTAATTTTTTTATTGATTTGTTTGTTTACTTTTAGTTTACAAGATTCAGTTCCACAATCCCTTATGCAATCAAGTATAGGATCAGCAAATACTTTCACATTAGACATTAGTCTGGTTGTAAAGAAAGGTTGTAACCAATGGAATGAACAATGAGAAAAAGGAAACAAAAGCAAACATGAAAAAGAAAGAGAGCAGGTAGTTTGCTTTGGTCTGCATTTAAATTCTGTTCTTTCTAGTCTTTCTCTGAATTTAGACATCTCTTTCCATCATGAGTCTTTTGGAGTTGTCTTATAACCTTGCATTGCTGAGAAGAATCCAGTCTATCAAAGTTGGTTGTCACACATACGTTGTGTCTGTAATTGTGTGAAAATTTTTCCTGGTTCTGCTCTTCTCACTTAGCATTAGTTCGTATAAGCCTCTCCAGGTAAATATGAAGTTCATCTGCTCCTCCTTTCTTATAGCACAATAGTATTCCATTACATTCATATGCCACAACTTGTTTAGCCATTCTGCAATGGATGGGCATCCCCTTAATTTCCAATTTTTTGCCACCACAAAAAGACCTGCTATAAATAATTTTTTACATACAGGTCTTCTTCCCACTTCTATAATCTGTTTGGGATACAACCCTAGAAGTGGTATTACTGAGTCAAAACGTATGCAATTATTTATAGTCCTTTGGGCATAGTTCCAGATTGCTCTCTAGAATGGCTGAATCAATTCACAACTCCACCAACAATGCATTAATGTTCCAATTTTTCCACATCCTCTCCAGCATTTGTCATTTTCCTGTTTTATCATCTTAGCCAATCTGACATGAGATGTGGTACCTCAGAGTTGTTTTTATTTGCATTTCTCTAATCAACAGTGATTTAGAGCATTTTTTTATGTGCTTATAGATATCTTTAATTTCTGCCTCTGAGAATTGACTATTTATGTCCTTCAACCATTTATCAATTGGGGAATGACTTGTATTCTTTTTTTTTAAATTGATTTGTTTACTTACTTTTAGTTTACAAGATTCAGTTCCACAATCCCTTGAGTTTCAAATTTTCTCCCCTTCCTCCCTCCCCCCCCCCCACCATGGCAGCTTGCAATCAAGTATAGAATTTGCAAATACTTTCACATTGGACATTAGTCTGGTTGTATAGAAGAGTTGTAACTGATGGAATGAACAACAGGAAAGAGGAAACAAAATCAAACATGGAAAATAAAGTATGCAGTTTGTTTCAATTTCCATATAAACTCTGTTCTTTCTAGGTCTTTCTCTGAATGTAGACATCTCCTTCCATCCTGAGTCTTTTAGTTATCTTATAATTTTGTGTTGCTGAGAAGAGTCCCGTTTATCAAAGTTGGTCATCACACATATGTTGTGTCTGAATGACTTGTATTCTTATAGATTTGACTCAATTCCTTGTATATTTTAGTAATGAAGCCTTTATCTGAGACACTGGTTGTAAAAATTCTTTCCCAATTTCCCACTTCCCTCTTAATCTTGGTTACATTGGCTTTGTTTGTACAGAAATGTTTCGATTTAATGTAATCAAGATTATCCATTTTGCATTTTATAACGCTTTCTAACTCTTGTTTGGTCATAAAGTCTTCCCTTCTCCATAAATCTGACAGGTAAACTATTCCTTGCTTTCTCAGACTGCTTACAGTATCAGTCTTTATACCTAGATCACACACCCATTTAGACTTGATTTTAGTAATACAGAATTAGATAATGGTCTGTACTCAAGTTCTGCCATACTATATTCCAGTTTTCCCAGCAGTTTTTGTTAAATAGTGAGTTCTTATCCCTAAAACTGGGGTCTTTGGGTTTATCAAATAGTATATTACTATAGTCATGGACTAATGAGTCTTTTGTACCCAATCTATTCCATTGAAGTAGCTTTTTACTTGATTCTCTAGGATTCTCTAAGTGTATCATCCTATCACCTGCAAAGAGTGATAGCTTAGTCTATCTGCCTAATTTGATTCCTTCCATTTCTTCCCTCACCCCCCTTATTGCTACAGCTAACATTTCCAGTACCAAAATGAATGAGAGGGGTGGTAGTGAACATCCTTGTTTCAGCCCCAATCTTACTGGAAATGCTTCTAGCTTATCCCCATTATCTGTAATGCTTGCTGATGGTTTTAGATAGATGCTGCTTATTATTTTAAGGAAGACTCCATTCATTCCTATGCTTTCTAGTGTTTTTAATAGGAATGGGTGTTGCATTTTGTCAAAGGCCTTTTCTGAATCTATTGAGATAATCATGTGGTTTCTGCTAGTTTTGCTGTTGATATGATCCATTGTACTGATAGTTTTCCTAATACTGAACCATTCTTGCATTCCTGGAATAAATCCTACCCGATCAAAGTGTAGGATCATTCTTGTGATAGGTCGCTATAGTCTTTTTGGTAATATTTTATTTAAAATGTTTGCATCTATATTCATGAGAGAGATTGGTCTATAGTTTTCTGTCTCTGTTTTGTCTCTTCCTGATTTAGGTATCAGTATCATATTAGTGTCATTAAAAGAATTTGGTAGGACTCCTTCTCCACCAATTTCCCCAAATAGTTTGTAGAGTATTGGGATCAATTGTTCTTTAAATGCTTGATAGAATTCACTAGTAAATCCATCTGGCCCTGGAGGTTTTTTCCTAGGGGGCTCCCTGATGGCTTGTTCAATTTCTTTTTCTGAGATGGGGTTATTTAAGTAATTTACTTCCTCTTCAGTTAATCTGGGCAACTTATATTTTTGTAAATATTCATCCATTTCACTAAGATTGTCAAATTTATGTGTATACAACTGGGCAAAATAATTTCTAATTATTGTTTTAACTTCCTCTTCATTGGAGGTAGATTCACCCTTTTCATTTTTCATACTTAAAATTTGGTTTTCTTCTATCTTTTTTTTAATCATATTCACTAAAGGTCAATCAATTTTATTGGTTTTTTCATAAAACCAGCTCTTAGTCTTATTTATTAGTTCAATAGTTTTCTTACTTTTAATTTTATTAATTTCACCTTTGGTTTTCATTATTTCTAATTTCATTCAATTTGTTCTTTTCCTAGCTTTTTCAATTGCATGCCCAATTCATTGACCTCCATTTTCTCTAATTTATTCCTGTATGCATTCAAGGATATAAAACTTCCCCTAAGAACTGCCTTTGCTGCATCCCACAAGTTTTGGTATGATGTCTCATTATTGTCATTCTCTTGAATGAAGTTACTGATTGTTTCTATAATTTCTTGTTTGATCCACTCATTCTTTAGGATTAAATTATTTCGTTTCCAATTAGTTTTTTGTCTATCAATAAATGGCCATTTATTGCATATGATTTTTATTGCCTCATAATCTGAGAATGATTAAATGATAAAATTTCTGCCTTTCTGCACCGAATTGTGAGGTTTTTATGCCCTAGTACATGGTTGATTTTTGTGTATGTGCCATGTACCGCTGTGCAGAAGGTATATTCCTTTTTATCCCCATTCAGTTTTCTCCAGAGATCTATCATATCTAGCCTCTCTAAAATTCTATTTGCTTCCTTAACTTCTTTCTTGTTTATTCTGTGGTTAGATTTATCAAGTTCATAGAGAGGGAAATTGAGGTCCCCCTCTAGTATAGTTTTGTTATCTATTTCTTTCCCTAATTCCCTTGATTTTCCCACTAGGAATCTGGATGCTAAACTGCTTGGTGCATGTATGTTAAGTAATGATATTGCTTCATTTCCAATGGTGCCTTAGCAGGATGTAGTTTCCTTCCTTATCTCTTTTAATTAGATCTATATTTATTTTTGCTTTATCTGAGATAAGGATTGCTACCCCTGCTTTTTTTTTTTTACTTTAGCTGAAGCATAATATATTCTACTCCAGTTTTTTACCTTTACATCCGTCTCCTTTTACATCAGTATCCCCCTGTTTCAAATGTGTTTCTTGTAGAGAGCATATTATAGGACTGTGGTTTTTAATCCATTCTGCTATCCACCTCTGTTTTATGGGAGAGTTCACTCCATTCATATTCACAGTTATGATTACTATCTGTGACTTTCCCTCCATCCTATTCCCTTCCTTGTTTACATTTTTGTATCTTCCTTTTTCCTGCCCCTCCTTAAGAGTTTTCCTTTTGACCACTGCCTCCCTCAGTATTCCCTCCATGTGTCCCCTCCCTTTACCTACCCTTTCCCCTTGCTACTCGTTCCCTCTCTTCTAACCACCCTCCCCCTTTGTACAACCCCCTCCTCCTCTTTCCCTTCCTACTGTCTGTAGGATACAACAGATTTTTATATTTAATGGAGTATGTTATTCCCTCCTTGAACCCAAACCAATGAGGGTAAATTTAGCACAGTGTTCCTCTCCCTCCCTTCTTTCCCTCTATTATAATTATTTTGTGTGTCTTTTCATGTTAGGATCCTAAACTTAACTGATTATATTGATCCCTATTTGAATCAGAACCAATGAGAATAATGTTCACATGATGCTAAACTCCCTCCTTGCTTCCCCTCTACTTTAGTATGTTTTTATGCCTCTTCATGTGACATAATTTACCATTTTCTGCCTCATCCTTTCCTTTTCTCCCATTACAATCCCTTTGTTCCCCTTAATCTTCTGATTAGTTCCTTTATATCTACACCCTCTATCTATGTACATCCCTTTTAAGTGTCACAATAATTATACAAATTTCAATATTGACAGGTATCAGCTTCTCATATAGGGATATAAACAGTTTGCTCTTATTGAGTCCCACGTTATGTGCATGTGTGAGCATCTGTGTCTGTGTGTATGTGTGAGCATCTGTGTCTGTGTGTATGTGTGAGTGTGTTTTCATTGTTTACCTTTTTATGTCTTTCTTGGGTCTTGTAAATGGAGACTGAATTTTCCATTGAGCTCTGGCTTTTTCATCAGGAAAGTCTGGAAGTCCTTTATTTCATTAAATAACCATCTCCTTTCCTGAAAGATCATGCTCAGTTTTGCTGGGTACTTGATCCTTGGTTGCAGTCCTAGCTCTTCTGCCTTACAGAATATCAAATTCCAATCCCTCTGATCTTTTAATGTAGAAGCTGCTAAGTCCTGTGTAATCCTGACTGTAGTTCCACAATATCTGAATTGTTTCTTTTTAGCTGCTTGCAGTATTTTCTCCTTGACCTTGTAGTTCTGGAATTTGGCTACTATATTTCTTGGAGTTTTCAATTTGGGATTTCTTTCAGGAGGACACTGGTGAATTCTTTCAATAACTATTTTACGCTCTAATTTTAGGACCTCAGGACAGTTTTCTTTGACAGTCTCTTGGAGGATGTTGTCCAGGCTGCTTTTTTCAACATGGCTTTCTGGTAGACTGATTATTCTTAGGTTATCTCTTCTGAATCTCCAGATCAGTTGTTTTTACAGTGAGATATTTTAGACTTTCTTCTAATTTTTCAATATTCATGTTTTGTTTGACTGACTCTTGATGCATCATAGAGTCCTTAGCTTCAATTTGACTGATTCTAATTTTTAGTGAATTATTTTCCTTGATTAGTTGAGTTTTCATTTTTAGGGAGGTATTTTCTCCAGTTAGATTTTTGAACTTCTTGTCCTAGTTCTCCAATTTTACTTTTTAAGGATTTTTCTTCAGTGAGATTTTTTTCAAATTTGGTCACTGTAGATTTAAATTTATCTCCTACCTCTCTAATTCGGTTTAAAAAATCTTTCTTGAGCTCCTCCAAGAATGCTTTTTGGGCTTGAAAGCAGTTCATCTGTCCTTCTGTGGTCTCCAGTGTGAGTATAGAGTCCATGTTGTCCTCTGAATTTGGTTGTTCTTGCTCACTATAGAAGAATTGTATGGTTCTAGATCTCACAGATTCCTTCTTCCCTACTGTGATTGTCTATGTCCTAGATTTTTAGAAAGGTATTTGCTTCTGGGATAGAGATGTATTGCACTTCTCAGGCTGTGAGGTAGGGGTTTGGTTGTTAACTCTGTGAGCTGTAGCCTCTAAGTGTCTAGACTGAAGCCAAGGCCAGGACTCTCAGTGTTTCCCCTGAGTTGCCCCGATACTCACAGAGTAACCTGTTGGGGAGGGGTGGTCTGGCCACTTCAAATTTCCACCTCTGTGTCTCTGGGCTATAGCTCAGGCAGGTTCAGCAGCTGGAGCCCAGCAGGGCTGGTGTCTGCAGATTCCCCTGGTAGTGTTAAGGCACACCTGGGCTTGTGTTGTTAGTGCTTGCTGGCTCCTCCCCCCCGGGCTTAGACTCCATACAGCCTCACTTTCCCCTTCCTCAGTGACTTCCAAGCCTGAGGCTGTTTCTACTAATTCAGGATTTTATTCTGGGTGGGACATTTATCTCTGGGTCAGGGAGGGGGAATCAGAACAACTAGGTTTTATTCTACCATCTTGAGTCCTGGAAGTTCAGGTTTGTGATTTTTAAATATCCAGGCTGTGGGCTAATAGCCCCAGGAGAAGCTGCTGTCCCTGCTGCAGGCCCTGAATTTTCTTGATCTGCGCTGGTGCAGCCCCTGTGTGCTCCATGTTGCCTGTGCCCAGACCTACTTGGGCATTTTCCTGGGCTGGGAATCTGCCACACTCTGTCTCCTAATGGGTTCTGTCACTCTAAAATCCATTCAAATTCACTTTTTAAAGTTTAGTGACAGAATTCTTTGAGGAGCTTAAAAAAATTATTGCTTCCTTTCCACCATCTTGGCTCCACCTCCGATTCTCTGATTTTCTAAGCTGATTTTTCTATGTTTTGAAGATTCTCTATGAGTCCAAGATTCCATGAATCTCTGTGTCTTTGATTCTACACTGCTAGGGTGACGGGAGGGGAGGCTGGAGGTGGGAAGGATATTACATTACCTGTTTTGGGATAGCAGAGGTGGCAGGCCTGCTTGAAGAGGTGGGTAGAAGCCAGGGGGTTCTTGACAAGCAGGGCAGTATTAGGCATGGCAGACTCTTGCTGGGGCAGCAGGTCAGCCACCTTGGGCAAAGGTGAGTGACTTGTGCTGGATGGCTAGATACAGGATGGGGAAGAAGAAGGTGAGTGTATGGCATTAACCAGAACCTGCCAGCCCAACTAGAGACCCAGGGTTTTTGTTCCTTCCTTCTCTCCCAGCCCAGACCTTTTTTCTGATAATGAAGTACAGCTAATAAAAAAGAACTCAAGAATGTTAAAGTTAGGGAGGGTCAAGCTGCCCAACTCTTCCCTCACAGATGACAAGCTTGGAGCCCAGAAAAGGGGAGAGATTTGCACCTAGCTTTGTTTGAAAGATGGTACAGTGTAGTGAAAAGAGATCTGGCTTTGGATCCAGGAATATATGGGTCCAAGTTCAGCCCCTCACACATAACCGTGTGACCCTAGGTAAGTCACTTAACTTTCCTGTGCCATAGGCAACTATCTAAGACAAATTATACACAGAGTGTCAAGCTGCCATGGTGGAGGGAATTACATCATCTGGGATTCCCTATATCGGGGAAATCCTAGGTAATCCTATCTCTCTCCCTAAGTTTGAATAAGAATCTAGTACCTGAGACTTCCTAGTCCAGGCTCTTTTTTGCTAGGTCCTGGGTAGTGCCTTTCTCTAGGTACTGTTAGGAAACCTGGCTTCTAGACAACCTTGGACCAGTCACTTGAGTTCCCTATAGTCTTCCCATCTGTAAAATGGGGGAATTAGGGTAAATGGGCCCTAAGATTCTTTAGGGCTCCAGCATCTTGGGATTCTCTGCTCTTATCTGGGTCTAGGTAAGCAACTACATTATCAACACACTGGCTCCAACTTTTTTCTACAGAAGAACCTAAGCTCTCATTCCTCCTTCCTACTCTTGCCCCACCTCACCCCAGGAGGGAGAAGACCCCCCTAACAAAAATTTGTCCCCCTCCAGGTCCCCAGATTTCCCCAGGGGAACATGACTCACAGCAGGGGGTGGCTTCTGGGTGCTGCTTGGTGGTCGCATGTCCTGAGAGGAGGTGTCCTCTAGGTGGGAGGAAGAGAAAAGGGCATTACTTTTACTTTCCAGGAGGGGTGACTGAGGTGAAGTGTGGGATATGGGCTATCTCCAGCTCATCCCTAACTCTGTAACAAGTGCCTCATCTAGTTCTCAAGAGGCCACACTCAGATTCTGACATGTAATAGAGAGGGTGTGAAGTCAGAGGAGCAGGGTTCAAATCCTTCCTTTGACGTTCACTGCTTCTGTGGGGTTGGTAGGTCACACCATGTCTGTGGACCTCAGTTTCCTCACTTGTAAAATTAAGGGTTGGATTTGATGGTCTCTGAGAACACCAAATCTGAGGCTTAGATCTTGTTTTTTCCTTATGTTGTACTGCCAAAGCAAAGGGCACACAACTCATACTCACACAGCCTTGCTGAACTCTTCTGTTTGTCTGAAAATAAGTCTGAATTCTCCCTCAAAATTTGCTTTGTTTAAAACCCAAGTACACTTTATAACCAGGGTTATTTTAAGGGGGTGGCCTATATTGGGGTGAGCTATCTTCAGATTAACAGATTGAAATAAATGACTGATTTCAGGATCTTTATTCTTCCCTATAGGTCATCTCACACACACACACACACACACACACACACACACACACACACACACACACACACACACACACACACACACTGGTGAAGAGGCAGGGCAGAATGGGGGTAAGAGCCCTGCCCTGAGGGCTCAACAGACCTGACTATAGGTCCAAGCTTTGCCACTAAGGTGTCTGACCTTCCCTAACAATGGGCCTCCAATTCCTATCCTAAAAAATGAGGAAATTGGACCCAAACAGTCCCAAAGGTCCCTTCCCTCACTGACATTCTGTCTGAAGGTTCCTCCCAGTTCTGACATTTTCTATTCTAGGCCCCCTCCCAACACTGACATTTCATGTTCTAGGATCTCTTCCTAGGAGCACTTACCTACTGTGAATGAATCAAGTGTGTCCAGGGAGCCCCGGACAGGCCCAAAGCTGTCTAGGGCTTCAAGGTGGGCATCTGTGTATGGAAGCAAGTCCAGAGGATCCAAGGTGTCCAGTGAGGAGGCTGGGGAGTCAAAGGCTTCCAGCATAGAGGAGGCCATCTTCTTGGTGGGGTCCATGACAAGGCCAAAAGATGCAGGGGGCAGTGGATTGGAGACAGGGATGGTGCCACTCACCACAGGGGGCAATAGGGGTGCACCACCCGGGAACACAGGGATTCGCTGGGGCATTTCACTGGGTACAGTAGCTGAAATGGAGCCTTGTACCAGAGACTACAAGGAGGTTGGCAACAGGTGGGAGGAAGGAAGGTATGGGGCATGAGAAAGAAGAGGAGGGAGAAAAAGAGAAGAAAGGAAGAAGGGGAAAGGAGAGAGAAGGGGAAAGAGAATGGGCAACAAAGAGATAAGGGAAAGAAGAATAAAAATATATATAGAATGAGAGATGGGGGAAGAAAAAGGAAGAGGAAAGAGATTAAGAAAAATAGGAGAGAGGGGAAGAAGGTAAAAGAGAATGGAGATAAAAAGGGAAAGGTAGAGAGATGGAGGGGAAGAGGGAAAAGTGGAGGAAGAAACAGTTGAGTTCTAAAGAGCTTTAAAATTAATCTTAATTGTTATTAAATAAAAATAAAGTAGTATAATTAATTACAATTATGCATCTGAATAGATTAGATATCCCCTGCCCTTCCCTCTAGCATATAATTTTGCCAAAGTCAGGAAGCTGTGGGGTCAGTTCCAACTAACCCCCTGATGAGGGATATTCTTTTTTTATTTTTTGGAGCAGGGAAGGCAAGGCAATTGGAGTTAAGGGACTACTCAAGGTCACACAGCTAGTAAGTGTCTGAGGCTAGATTTGAATTCTTGTCTTCAGACTCTAGGACTGGTCTTCTATTCACTGTGCCCCCTACCTGCCCCTGATGACTGATACTCTTAAACCAGTCATTTTCCTCTCTAGACTTTGGTGTCCCAAGAAAAGATACATGCCTTGGGTTAGTGCAAGGCTTAATGAGATAATAGATGGGAAAATAGGTTGGAAGCAAAATCAGTAATAAACTTGTTTTATTTTTGTGATTATTTGGCCCTATTTTTATGTATGAGGTTGCCTCAGCTAGAGGCAGGGGAAATTGGGCACATTTGGTTTGATTATTTGATTATTTGATTATTGGGCACAGTACTAACATGGAGGGGATTCCTAGCTCCCTCTGGTGGGCAGAGAAGTGAGTGACAGATCTCACCAATGAATCCAGAAGGGAATCCAGCTCTGGCCCAAAGACATCTCCATCAGAGAAGTCTTCTGCATTCTCAGTTCCAGCCCCATCTGGAGGGGCCAGCAGGTCAGCAGTGGGAGGGAAAAGGGTTGTGGTGGAGCCCTTGGCCTCAGGATCAGAAAGGAGAGTGATATCACAGCCAGGGATGGAGGTGGCCGTTGGGGCTGTGAGACATCTTAGATCCATGGAGCAGTCTGAGGAAGAGGAATATAGAGAGAAAGCTCAGCATTCTCTGGGGCAGGGGTTAGAAAATTCAACCAATTCAATTCAGCAAGCATTTATGAATCAGCTACCCCGAGCCCAGCCCTGTACTAGGTGATGAGGATACAAGGACCAGAAGGAAATCGGTCCTTGCTTTCAAGCAAGTCTAGCATTCTACTGGGAGGATGCAAAATTTGTTCACAGATAAGTAAATACAAAATACAGATGTAGCACTCATTCTAGACTAGCTCCCTTCCAGTTGGCACACGTAATGAAAAGTGGAATCTGTAGAGGGTGACTGCCAGTGTGAGTTCTAAGGCTATCCCGTGGCCCTGTTCTTAGAACACTAGAGCTCAAAAGCTATCACTGGTGTGTTTCACGTTAAGAAGTCAATAGACACAAACAGTTCTTAGCAAAATAATTTACTAAGATAGTAAAAAGAGTAAAAATAGCTTAGGGCTACGTTATTTTAAACCTTGTATAGATGTGTCCCATTTTTGCTTGTCCAGTGGGATTTCTCCCTTTAATTTGGTCACATAAAAGTATACAGGTATAGGGTAATGGAAAAATCTCTGCAGCTGTTTTCACACCTAGTGGTGATTTTGTGATTCCAATCTTGGTCTTCTGGGATGGGGGACTGGTCAAAGATCAACTCCTTTACATAGTCACAGTGAAAACAAAGTGATTTCATGTAGGGAGACAGAAGCATTAACAACTGGGGGGGGGGAACGGAAGAGGGGATGAGAGAAGGCTTCCAAACAGGCCATGAAGGGAGCTTGGGATTTGAAGATGTATAGGTGAGGAAGGAGAACATATAGGATGTAGAACTTTGGGAAGTGGTACATTGACGAGCTTGGCTAAAACTTGTGTGCAGAAAGCAAAATAATGTGACCTTGCAGGAAAAAAAAAAGGAGTAGAACCAGATTGTGAAGGATTTTAAATGTCAAAAAGGATCATTTTTTACTAGATCCTAGAGACAACAGGAAAGCTTCTTTAGTAACAGAGAGATTCAGTTAGTCTGGTGCTTTAGGAAACTCATTTTGATGGCTGTGTGGGAGATGGATTAGAGAGTGGAGACTGGAGAGGGGAGACTGGAAGCAAAGGGGCAAACCAGGAGACCAGCAAAGAGGAGACAGGGGCTATACAATGGTGATTGATGTGTAAGATGAAAGGAGAACCATTGGGATGTGGAGAAGACAGAACTGAAAAGACTTGGCATGGGGTTATACAGGGGAGGTGAGAGAACAGAAGTTAGGGAGGACTCTGAGGTTTTGAGCCTGGGAAGCCTTCTCTGATATCCCTAGCAAATAATGACTTTCCTCCTTGGACCTCATGTAGTACTTTTTTGTACATAAGCCCTCCTATGAACTGATAATATTATTTTTATTGATTAGTAACTGAGATTTGTGTGTATATATGCATATGAATATATGTGTACACATACATGTATATATGTATATGCATACCTACATATATGTATACATGTATACACTGTGTATATATATATATAAATTTGGGCCTCACAAAAATTCTGTGGGGTAGATGCTAATATCATCCCCATTGGCAGGTGAGGAAACTGAAGAACAGAGAGATAAAGCAGTGTGCCCAGGGTCTAATAAACATCTGAGGCAGGGTTTGAACTCTGTCCTTTCTGATTCCAAGTCTAGCATTCTATCCACTCTACCACCTAGCTGGGGATCAGGGATAGAGCTTTTGATTAAGAAGGCAGGGGTATCAAGAAGTACTCCATCTCCCCTGGAGGACCCCAGTAGAAAATATAGAGAACATTAAAGATCTGGGAAAGATTGAATCATTTCTTGAAATCAATCTGAGGTTCTTAGTTTCCTAGTGGTAGGCAGGTTCTAGGCTCTGGATAGTCTTGGGTCTCCTTTTCTTGGCCCCTCCCTTCTCCTGGGATAGAATACCCCCGCCCCACACCACCCATTCATCATCTCCCAGACAAGGTTGGTCACTCTACCTGTTTCGATGTCATCTATAGACCCAAGTCCATTGGATGTTCCCTGTGAAGAGAAAGAGGAGATCATGGTATCAGGAGAGATGTGGGTGGCCACAAATTACCTTCCATTTACTCTGTATATGATATCGTGTATGTACCTGAATGTCTTCCCCTATTAGAACATAAGCTACTTAATGAGAGGGATTATTTTTGCCGTTCTTTGTATCCCCAGTACACAGGAAGTGCTTAATAAATGCTTATTGACCAAAAGCAAGGAAACTCCAGTGTTCCCTCATGTTCAGGGGATCTAATTTTATACCCTTACTGTCTCCCTATCTCAGATTAGTAGTCTGCCAGCTCTCATTCCATTATACAAAGAGGTCAACTCTGGTGTGTGTGTGTGTGTGTGTGCACAACCCTATTAGTGAACAGTCATAAAAAACATGGAGAGACAAGGAAAGGATGATCACGCCACAGGTGTCTTTGGAGGTGGTTGAACGACTGGACCCAAAGAACAATTGTTAGTGGAACATCATCTACCATGAGAAAAGTCTCTAGCAGAGTGCCCTGGGACTTTGTCCTTAAAAGGATAAATAGTATGCTGAAAGACATTTACAGATGACCCATGAGCCTTGAGGGAATGCTAACAGGTTGCATAACCAAACAAGCCTCTCAAACTAGAATGCTGGGCCAAATCTAATGTGAAGAATTTTAATTGAAAAATCCAAGTCTTGGATTTGATTTAAAAAAAATTTATCCTCACAGCAAAAGAAAAGGAAGGCGTGGCTAAGTCACATTTGAAGGAAATATTGATCAACAAGCCTTTATTAAGTTCCTCCTATATGCCAGGCACTGAGCTAGGTGCTGGGTATACAGTGACAAAAATGAAACCAGTTCTGCCCTCCAGAAGGGTAAAATCTATGGAATAATTCCTCAGGATTTTAATAGCCTGCAAATTTTGCCCAGCAGCCAAAACCTTAAGCTGATCTGCTTATTCTGGTGTTAACCTCCAACATGACCAGAACAGAGAACCACTGCAGGAGATCAACAACTTGTCTGGAATTTATATTCTTAAAACACTGCTTGGGGCATTGAGAAGTGTCATGGCTTGCCCAAGGTCACACAGCTAGGACAGGTCAGTGGGAAGACTTGAACCCAAACTTTCTCAGTTGCAAAGCTGGGCTCTTAACCAATAAACCACACTGCCTCTTGATATTCAAGTCCATAAAGAGAAGTCTGCACTGCAAAATAAGAAAGGAGATTGTCTCTATCCACATGTGGCTCCTATAGAGCACAGTGCCCACCTGGTACATGGCTGGTTTGGCTTGTGTTTGGTTCTGGATATTGCACTTTATGTGGGGTAGCTCCAGAGAAAGGGAATTCAGGAGGACAAAGAAAAAGACTGATTGAAGGAATCAGGGATATTCAGCCTGGACACAAGATGACTTGTATCTGAAGGGTGATGTCCAATGGGATAGGGGGCAACCTTTGTCCACTTGACTGCAAAGGGTAGAAAATGGAGCAGTGGAGGGAGAAGAAGCTGAAGATATGCAAATTTCATATCAAGGTAAAGGATAAACTTCCTAAAAATGTTGTTCAGTCATTTCAGTTGAGTCCAACTCTCCATGACCCCACTGGGGATTTTCTTGGCAGAAATGCTGGGGTGATTTGCCATTCCTTCTCCAGCTCATTTGACAGATGAGGAAACTGAGGCAAGCAGGGTGAAGTGACTTAGCCAGAGTCACACAGCTAGTTGGGTTTGAGCTCAGGTTTTCCTCACTCTAAGTTTAGCTCTCTATCCACTGAGCCATCTAGCTGCCTTCCTAATGATGATAGTTGTCCAAAAGTGAGAGGGACCATCTCCAGCAGTGACTCCTCCATCACTGGAGGTCTCCATGCACAAGATGGATGGAGATTTGTCAAGGATGTTCAGGTATGGATTGGACTCAATGGCCCCAGGAAGTCTGGGATTCTGTGATACAAAAATTGTGGATTCACTAGCTAATGTTTAATCTTCAGCTGGCTGTGCTCAGTTCCTACATGGGTGTGGATTCCCAGTTTAGAGGAGGTAAACTGCTTTATCATGAGTCTAAGCTAAGTGTAATTAGAAAGGGGCAAGCCACTTGTTCAAGGCTGTAAAGAACCTTTTATGATATGCTTCACTCTCTAAACTACACCCTTCACTTTGGACTCCTCCCTGTCCCAGCCCTGAACCAAACTCCTTCTTCAGCACTTTTGGCTCCGTGGATCTCTCCACCTGGATTGCCCTTCCTGCCCCTACTCCTTGAGCAAGATGGCCTTGAAGTCACATGAAGAGGTACTGCCAGCTGGATTTGAGGTCCCCCCCCCAGTCTAGATCTTGGCTCCTTGTAAGGAGCCATCTGTAAGATGAGGGAGTCAGACTGACCTCTGTGGTCCTTCCAGCTCTGGTCTCCTTCTCTGACCTTCAGTTGTCCACAGAGGGGAGAAGTTGGCTTCCATGCTGTATGCCTCCTCTCTCTGCCCCAAATCCCAGGATCCTCAGCTCTTATGAACATCCCCAAACCAAGTCATTTTTCCCATAGTCTTTCTTCCCCAAATCTTTTTTCAAACTTCCCCCTTCCTGTTTGAGGTACCATCCACTAGCCTTCCAGGCTCCCAGGTTCATAACCTCAGCATAAACGAACTCCCTCTCCCTTTCCCTCAGTCCACGTAACCAAGGAGGTATCAAATCTTGTTTCTGCCTCCACAAAATCCCTCCCATTAGACCCCTTGGGAGGGGGAGAAGGGTAGCTAGGGACACCATAGTGCAGAGTGTTAATCATGGAGTTGGGAAGACCTTAATTCAAATCTGGCCTCAGATATTTACTAGCCATGTGATCCTGGGCAAGTCACTTAACCCTGTTTTGCCTCAGTTTCCTCATCCGTAAAACGAGCTGGAGAAGCAAATGGCAAACCACTCCAGTATCTCTGCCAAGAAAACCCCAAGGGATCACAAAGAGTTGGATAGGTCTCAACAACAACAATTTGGGGTGGGGGAGCTATCTTCTATTAGGTGTAGGGTCGGCAGCCTCAAGGTGGGGGTGGGATTCTTTCTCTCTCTCTTTCCAGAGAGAAAATTGGAAATAATGTGTGGTAGTTAGAGGCAGGCAGATGTGGGTTTAATACATGGGGGTGGGAAGCAGGGAGAAAGTGAAGGGGAAGGAAGATCTGTAAATGTACCCCTATAGGGAATACCTGGTGTGGAAACTTCCTTCACTGAGGCAAATCTCAGCTCCTTCTTCACATAAAGTGCTAGGGAAGTATCTGGGGGCACTGACACATTATGGGCAGGATTTGAATTTGGTTCTTTTAGATTCCAGGGCCAGCCCAGCCACTGTCTATGCCTCAATGTAACAGCTTCGATAGTGATTAAGTCAAAGAACAACGACCTCTTGTGGTAGCCGGTGTTCAATTTACTTTTCCCATTTTGCAGATGAGGAAACAGGTATTGAGAGGGGAATGCATTTTGTCCACTATCCCAGAGCACAAAAGTTTACATATATCATCTCATTTGCTCCTCAAGGGGACTTGATCAAACATTGCTCCAAGTTGTTCTTTTCTAATTCATTCAAGAGACTTGTTTCACCTTCTCAAAGTGATTGCTGAATTTTTACAGTTAAGCAAGAACAGCTGCCTTACCCCACTGAAAGAGACATTCTCATGCCCATTTTACAGATAAACTGAATCACTCATCCACTGTCATATAGCAAGAATTTCTTCAGGTGGAAGCTGAAATGCCTGCACCTGGGGAGATTGTTGAGGAGATTCTTGCCCAAGTACAGACTGTACTAGATGATTACCAAGGACCTTTTCTGCTCTGTGCTTCTATGGATAGCATCCCAGAGATACCTGCCAAGCTTATCACTTGCACTGACCATTACTTCAACACTGCTGTCATTCCCAGATCCACCTTATCACAAGGGACCACAGTCTTCCCTAAAACAGAATGCATTTCAATATCATTGCTTTCCTTTGTAACCATCTATATTTTATTTTATGCATTTAATAAGAATTTTGTTCAATTGTTCAGTCATGTCCAACTCCTCAGCATCCTCTGGACTCCTCCACTATCTCTCCAAGTCTGTCCAGGCTCATGTTTATTGTTCCCATGACACCTTCTATCCATCTCATCCTCTGCCATCCCCTTCTCCTTTTGCCTTTAATCTTTCCAACATCAAGGTCTTTTCCAATGAGTCCCATCGTCTCGTTATGTGGCCAAAGTATTTAAACTTCATTATGTTATATTATAATAATGTTACATATTTTATAATATTGTATTATTGTATTATAATAATCTCGTATATTATAATAACATTGTTAAAATACATTATTATATTGTAACAAAAGCTAGTATTTATAAAACACTTTAAGGCTTGCAAATACTATTCCATTTGATCCTCAGAACAACCCTGGAAAGTAGGTACTATTGTTATCTCCACTCTGCAGCTAAGGACACTAAGGCAGACTAAGGTGAAGTGACTTGCCCAGGGTCACACAGTTACTAAGTATCTGAAGCAGGATTTTAGTTTCCTTAACTGTCAAATGAGCTGGAGAAGGAAATGGCAAACCACTCCAGTGTCTTTGCCAAGAAAACTCCACATTATTATACTCCTTTCAGAGGAGAGGAAATTGAGGCTCAGATGGATGATATGATTGGCCCCTGGTCTCATTTACCTAGTAAGTAGAAGAGCTAAGACTGGAACCCAGATCTTCTCTTTTCCACTAGAGTGCAAATCAAGGGGAGATGGAGTGAGAAGGGATTGGCCAGAATGACCACGGAAGGAATTATGATTCACTTTCCTTTTCAAGTCTGGGAGATGATGGGGGTCCAAGGCATGTGCACACTCTGCACACGCCCTCCCAGTGGGAAAGGCAAAGGCTCCATCCTACCTGATCTGCTAAGGGAGCTGAGGTGCCATTACTGAGCAGCGAGAAGGTTTCCAATTCCTGTGGGGGAGGAGAGGAGAGGAGAGGAGAGGGGAGGGAGGGTGGGGGGGGTGGGAAGAGACAGCAGACACAGACAGAGGGTGGAAGCGAGAGGGAGGGAAAGGGAGAGAGACAAAAAGAAGAGGAGAGCAGAAAGAGAAAGGAGGGGGGAGAGAGAGAGGAGAGGAGAGGAGAAAGAGGGAGAAGGAGGATGAGGACAGAAAGAGAGACAGAGAGAGAGAAGAGAGAGGAGACAGACACAGTCAGAGAGGGAGGAAGTGAGAGGCAGAGAAAGGGAGACAAAAAGAAGAGGAGAGGAGAAAGAGAAAGGAGGGGGACGGGGGACAGAAGAGGAGAGGAAAGAGGGAGAAAGGGGGGAGGGGGGGGAGAGAGAGAGAAAGAGAGAGAGAAAGAGAGAGAGAGAGAGAGAGAGAGAAGGAGAAAGAGATGATGATTATGGATAATGTCATCCTGACCACACTCCCGAGGTGAGACTGGACAGAATCAAGTCCTGCTGTCTCATAGAGGCAGAGATGGGACAAATTCTGCTCCCCAGTATCAGGGCTCTTATTTATTGCCTTACCTCCCCTCCCCCCAATCTTCCTTGCTAATACTTACCTACCCCTAGGATCTCCATCTAAAATCCCCAACAGGCTTTATTCATCTAGACCATCATTACCAAGGTAGCGAGCAAGGCTTATTTACATGGCATAATACATACATGAACATGCCTGTGCTTTTAGCATATGGACATCTCCAAGCACATGCATCCATCTTCCAATCCTTAAGAATTCATCTTAATTCTAACTCTCCCAAGAACCCCTAACTGGCTCCCCCTGCCAAACTCTACCCCCCGCTTTACTGCCTAGAATATTTTTTAAAGACATTTGTCATTCTGAAATCTACATATACGTAGAATGATACCACCCTGCAAAGGCTCTAGCCATCATGACCACTGTTGGCCCCCACCCAACAACCCTGGACTCTGCCCCTGGGGTCCTAGGATCTGGTAGGTGACCTTTGCCTTCTCCTGCCCAGAACCAGGCCTTTCTGTCTACTTCCTGGCTATCCTTCACCATGGTTCCTCAGGGGGTTCCCACCTCTACTTCTATCTCCCCTTTCTATACTCTCTCCCCTCATTGAAACAGAAGCCCCTTGAAGGCAGGAGCTGTCCTGCTTGCTTGTATTTGCAAACCCAGCACTTAGCCCAGAGCACTTAATAAGTGTTTAGTCAATTCTTACATTCCCTCTGTGTGTCTTCCTCTGTCTCTCTCTGTCTCCCTGTCTCTGTCTTTCTGTCTGTGTTTTGCCCAACCAAGGTCCTTTTAAAGCAGCCATCTCATGTCCCAATTAGGCTGGAAGAATTCTTGGACATGTGCCATTCTGTTGAACAGGGTCCCTTTGGTACCTAAGACAGGGGCTTTCTTAGTTTGAGGAGGTTATGATGACAATCTCCTGGTCTCTCTTGTTCTATGGACAAAATAATACTATAAGTTCACACCCTTATCAAAGGCCATTTGGTGCATTCAATTCATGAAACAGAATCTGGGGACTTTGGCTAGACACTAGGAATGCCCTGTAAGAGGCGATGAAAAGTGGGAGACAGGACCCCAGGGGCCCTTGAGTTTACAAAGAAGGAAACTAGGGCCCAAGGTCCCCCAAGTGTCAGAGCCAGACTCTGAACCTGGCTTTCCCGGTTCCAGAGCCAAGGCTTTGTTACAGCTTCATGACGCCCTTTCCACTTAGGGGAATTCCAAGCTGGGCTTTAAGAGGCACATTACCTGGGGAGGGTGCATTATAGGCCTCCTCTAAAGGATTCATAAACCAATCACAGGTTGTAAGATTTATGTACTAAAGGGTGAACAGGCAAAAAAGAAAGTAATACTAGTCTATGCTAAGTTAATGCTCATTATTTTGCCATAAACCTGAATTGCTCAGGCCGGTTCATTCCAGTGTGCCAAGGAATGCAGCCCCCTGCAGCATGGGATGTGTGAGGGGGGTCTGGGCACCCAGGTCAACAGTTTAGCAGATCAAGGCAATCCCAGGAACATAAAAGAAAAAGAAAGGCTCTCCTCCAAGTGGGGCCAGAGGCACAGGGGCCCAGGGTAATAGAATCTTGGATTTCCAGGTGGAAGGAACCCAAGGGCCTGGATAGAAAAATGGGAAGTGACATGCCCAACGTAACACAGGTAAGTCAGGGCAGAAATATGTCGGGCAACAAGAATCCACCAAGAATGTTCAAAGCCTTCTCCTGCCTCCAGCTCCACTGACCTCCCTCATCTCACCTGCCAGGGCACTTAGTCTGTCTCTGATTTAGTATTTAAATCTATATTGATGCCTTAAAATCTCTCTTTTCGAATGTGAGTCTTAAATCTCCCTGAAAGATAATCAATCACATTCCTAAACAGACTGTCATACACCTCTTCTCTGTCCCTCAGTCCTAGCATCTGCCCCACAGCTTGGAAATCCCTGGTGGCTTCCTCGCCTTGGGGCTGGGAGGCACCCTCACACACCTGCACCTTAGAAGCGACTTGGGAAACAGATGCTCAGACATTCTCTACAATCTACCCATCTCTGGCTTAGACTGGGCAACCCTGATGACTACGAAATCCCAGGAAATCCCCCAGCAGGGTTATGGGCCTGAGCATTCCTGCCTCCTTGGAAGGAGGCCCCAGGTACTCATCTCCCCTTCACTTCCCAAGCCCTTCCACCTCCACTGCCCAGGGCTCCTGCCCACCTGAGGTCTCTTATATGCTTTTCGGCAGGGCAACCTCAGCTTCTGGGCCAGCTCCCGACTGAGCTGAGTGACGCTTTCATCCTGGGGAAGGAAAGGAAATGTTAACAAAGAGGGGAAAAAAGTCTGGGTTGCTTGGTCCCCAGCAGTAAAAGAAATGCTAAAATCTGGACCCCTTCTCTGCCTTTCTCCCCTCCGCCCCCCACCTGCCCCTTGTGCCCTTGCCTTTACCCTCCACCTGACTAGTTCTCAGGTTCTTCCCCAAGCCTTCTTCCCCCATCTGAAAACTCTGGAGCTAAAGTCAGCTTGGACCAACTTGGGAGCAGTGGTTGTTAGATTTCTGATGTGAGGATTTACACCTTAGAAATAAGCGTACACTACAAACCAGGGTTTGAGCTATTATTTTGTTGATTGTCTAGAATAAATGAAGAAAAAATATTGCAGATTAAATTTAGAAGGTGCCCTGCTTTTTAAAGAGCTAGTTGTTAAATATTCATCAGTATACCCCTGGTTACAAGCATTAGGTGGATGGATTTGGGGGCTTTTTCAGAGGTTAAAAAATACTTGCCCTCTGCTCCCCCCAGTCCAACAACTTCCCCGGCTCTGCTGTCTTTATGAGAAGTCAGGGATCCCCGTCCAGGCCACAGATCCTGGGAGTAGTGATCTAGAGTCAACTCTTACCCACTTTGTGAGCTATCCCTGTTAGAAGGTAAATTCTTCCTGGGAAGAGACTTTCATTTTTGTCTTTGCATCCTCAGAACCTGGCACAGTGCTGGGTCCCCAGAAGGCACTTAGAAAATACTTGTTAATTGACTGACTGAACCAAGGAAGTGATCTGCGGGTTGGCTTCAAAATCAAACCAGTGACCTCCATGGTCCCTCCCTGCTCTAAGACTGGTTATGAGTTTCAGCTATTTTTATCACTGACAGAAGAAAGATGGCCTGAAAAAGGAACATTCAAAGGAAAGCATGGAAAAACCCACCCCAGTATATGACGGTCATAGGGTGGTAGAAAAAAGATTGGGCTGGGAGGCTGGAGATCTGGGCTTTGTTTCTAACTTTGCCACTTACTCTATCCTATGTGGCCTTTAGGCAAGTCCTTTTATCTCTCTGGTTCTCAGTTTCCTTCTCTGTAAAATGAGAGGATTGGAAAGGATGTTCTCCAAAGACTCTCCCAGCTCTGCCATTTTCTGTTCTCAGGTCCCTGCCAGGTTTGAGTCTATGACCAATCTATTCCAAAGGCAGATATGTCATCTCCAGATTATTTGTGATAGTGTCTCAAAGAACCTCCTTCCTCCTGTTACCAACCAACAAACATTTACTTGGGTTTGGTGTTGAGATAAATACACAAGCATAAGACATAATTGTTACCTTCTGGGAGGTTTGAGGTTAGAAAGGCAACGCACATGTGCACCAGTAATCACCTTCTAAACCTTCTATCCTGATATAAACTGGCATTATTATCACAATGGTTAATAATAACATTAATACAGCATTAAACAGTGTGCTGCTGCTGTGAACAAAACAAGACCTCCACAAGCCTTAGAATCTCTGATCAAATGAGACAATGTTCATAATGTTGTTGTTCAACTGTTCTTAGTAGTGTCCAGTTCTTCATAACCCAATTTGGGGTTTTCTTGGCAGAGATACTGGAATGGCTTGTCATTTCCTTCTCCAGCTCATTTTACAGATGAGGAAACTAAGGCAGAGCTAATTAAGTTACTTGCCCAGGGTCACATGGCTACTATCTGAAGTTGGATTTGAACTCAGGGAGACTTATCTTCCTGACTCCCCATGGTTACCATGGCACCCCATAACTGCCCTCTAGCATTTATCAAATACTGCACATTTTAAAGTACTATACAAATGTTAATTCTCATTACTATTATTCTTATTTCTCTAACTGCAAAACAGAGACAACAGTGAAGCTACCCTACTTGCCTTAAAGAAAAGGTAACCTGAGGCTCATAGAGCAGCAGATGGCCTAGGGTATATGGACTGAAGGCCAGATATACACAAAATATTTAAATAGCAATGCAAATAATACCATATTGTATTTTCATCAAGCAGGAAAAAAAAAAGACAAGTCAACAAAAATTGCTATTATCCAAAGTAGACAGTTTGACATTAGAAACAATAGAGACAAGGTAGAACTACTCAGTTCCCATCTGGTTCACAACTTTGCCAAGAAGAATTAACTCCAGACTGGAAAGGGTGGCACCAGTACAGTTAAAAGGGACTTGAAAATACATTTTAGGAGATGGGAAGAAAGCCCCATTTAATGTAGGAGTTCTCAACCTGGGGCCATGAACTAGTTTTGGGGTTGTTGGGGTTTTTTTAATGTGTATTTTTTTTTGGAGGGGGAAGGTAGGGCAATTGGAATTAAGTGACTTGCCCAAGGTCACACGGCTATTTTTTTGTGTTAAATGTCTGAGGTTGAATTTGAACTCAGGTCCTCCTGACCCCAGAGCTGGTGCTCTACTCACTGTGCCACCTAGCCACCCCAGTTGTTGGGGTTTGTTTTTAGAAATATTTTGATAAATAGAACTGGCTTCCTTTGTAAGCCTTTGTACTTTATTTTATGCATTTAAAAATATTACTCTGAGAAGTTCATAGGCTTCACTAAGAGAGCCAGGACACAAAAAAGAGGGAAGAAAGCCTTTTTTAATGGTTCAAAATGAATTTGAGTCACCTGATTCCAGTGTACTTTATGGGGAGGATGGGGGGAGAGACACACAAGAACTTGCAGCTGAGATGCAAACTAGCTCTCCAGTCTTATTCTGTGACTCCAATCACATATATAACCTTCCAGCCATACTAGACTACCAGATATTTCTCTGACTTGAAATGCCATCTCCCACCTCCATGCAGATGCCTGGAGTGTTCACACCTCACCTTCCTCTCACCTTTCAGGATCTTCATCTTTTTTCAAGGCTCAGTTTGGGTAACACCTCTCTGTATCTTTCCCTGATTCATTCTCCACCTTGTTCCTCAGCTGAGTCTTCTCTTCCTCTTCAAACTGCCCTCCAGCATTTTACATGGCTCTCTGTTCTGCCCCCCCTCACTTCCTACCTCATATTATAATTTTCTCCATGGGAAATACCAAATCTAGAAACTACCTGTTGCTCAGCATTTTTCCACTATCTAAAAAGTAATCATTCCTTACATTCTTTTTATAATTCAGGGAAAAGTTGGACTGTGTTTTATCGGCATTTTTTCCGAAGTCAGCTCTGAGCTATGCCTCGGACACGGAATACCCCTCTTCCCACACCCCCACCCTACCCCTCCTCCACCTTCCCCTCCATCTCGACATATTCTCTTCATCCTGCAGGGCCAATTCAGCATCACGCCTTCTCCTGGCCACCACGTCTATGATAGTACTAGGTACTGGTTATGATGATCTAAGACTGTACAGAGCCAGAAAGTCATCTAGCTCAACCCCCTCATTTTGCAGCTGAGACCCAGAGAGCTCAGGGAGAATTCCCACAGCCCTGTACGGTTTGCAAAGTACTTGCCAGTGTACTATTGCATTTGACCCTCACAACAACCCTACGAGGTAGAGTGCCTTCATTATCCACATTTTACAGGTGAGGAAACAGAAAAGTTAAGTGACTTGATCAGTCACACGTTAGACGGAAGATTCCAGTACGATACCCTATCCATTTACCCCAGGGTGAGACACTTTTCACTTTTTGGAGGCAATTAGGGTTAAGTGACTTGCCCAGTAAATATCAGAGGCAGGATTTGAACTCGGGGTCTGTTCTCTATTCCTTGTGCTGCCCCATACTTTTCAATTTTTTTTCCTTTTTGGAGGCAAGAAGGCAGGTCACACAGCTAGTAAGTATTAAGTGTCTGAGGGCAAATTTGAACTTGGGTCCTCCTGACTCCAGGGCTCTATTCACTATTCTCTACTGGCTGCACCACCTAGCTGCCTGGACACTTTTTTTTAAAGGGCTTTCTCATTCATTATCTCATTTGATCCCCACACATGCCTAGTGAGGTAAATGAAGTAAGCAAGGTAAGCATTGTTATTCCCACTTTTCAACAGAGAATACTAAGGCTAAGGAGGAAAACTGCCTTGCCCAAAGTCACACAGCCATCAAGCAGCAGAGTAATGATTGGAATCCAGGTTTCTTGACTTCTAAACCAATGTTCTTTTCACTGTGGGAACAGGGTGCAACCCCAGCCCAAGGCCAGCACACAGTGACTGCTTAGTGATGAGTTAATAAATGAATGGCAGATGAACCAATGAAGTTGGAAGCAGTGTGACCAGCAGGCAGAATGACAGATATCGCAGTGACTCAGTTCCCATATTAGCCCTCATTGTGACCAGCTGCTGATTCCCTTCTTCCCTTTCCCTTTGTCACCCTTCCCCAAGTACAGTGGAGGGTGGACCAGGCAAGACAAGAAGGACAAGGGGACCCATGAATGGGAGATCTGGAGTGGGAAGGGACCTCTGCCACCTTCTGCTCTAACCTTTACAGATAAAGAAACTGAGGTCCAAGTGTTTAAGTGACTTGCTCAAGGTCACACAGGCAGGAAGCATCAGAGCTGGACCAGAACCCAGGTTCTCTCCTTCCAAAGCCTGCTCTTTCCACTGTGCTCTGGGGGATCCAAAGCACACCCAACATGTGATCATTGTTGAAGAACAGCCTTCATTGGAAACTACATGAGATACACCGTCATTTGTTGACCTACTGTGTGTGACTACCCTGACTTGACCTGCCTCCCCTCTCAGTTTCTCTGCCACACTTAGGTGTCACCCTGTACCACACCTTTCTCTGCCAAGGTGGGCTCCAGCCCTCCTCCCTCCATTTCCCCTGCCCATTGGGCCATCTGGCTCCAACACACTCACGTGGGGGAGGGAGATGGAGCATGTTTTACTGCACTCGTAGGCTTCCTTATGTCGCCCCAGCTCATTCAGGGAACTGGCTTTCCGGAACAAAGCTCGGATGTTCTCTGGGTCCAGCCCCAGGGCCTTCTCGCTATCTTCCAGTGCCTTCTCATACAGGCCCTGGGAGTAAGAAGGGAACACCTGCTCCCACCTGTACCTCCCTCCCCAGACCAGGCTAAAGCCCCTGCCCCTGTCCACACCTCCCTCTCCAGTCCAGGTTACAGCCCCTGCTCCCACCCATACTTTTCTAGGCTGAAAGAACCCAGAGCTCTGAAGCAGAGGGATAGGCTGGAAGCAGGGTTAAAGGTTTGGGAAAAAGAGAGGTTGGAACTTAGGAAGATTTGGAAGGAGGGCTGAAGTAGGGGGTGGGGGGGAGATGGGGAGCTTGGAAAATATAGCAGGACCAGAAAAGAGAGAGAAGACAGACTAGCTCTTGTCAACGTTGGGGACCTCCACTGGGAGTGTTAGGGTGTAACAGCCATTGAGTCACCTTCATGGGGGCAGGGGGCAGGGAGACAGAACACAGGACACCCAGTAATGCCAAGTTGTTCCGCCTTTTGCCCCACATCCCACCTGAACCTACACCTCTGTTAGCCAAAATAATTATAGCAATGTCCATCTCTATGGGTCTCTCCTTTTCAGACAGGAAGAGATTGTCTCTAGTCCCCATGGCCTCGCCCAGAGCTTGTCACATCGTGGGCTCTTAATAAATGTTTATTGCCTCATCACTCACTGAAGCCTTACAAGGTTCCTTCCTTCCTTCCCACAGCCTTGAAAAGCAGATAATATAATAGAGATCAGCTGCCTTTTAAGGAAGAAATGAAAGTTTCCAAAGAAAGTGTTTGCCCGGGGCTACAATGCAGTGAGGACCCAGAACAAAAACTCAGGCCCAGGCCTGCTAACCCTGAGCTTAGTGATCTGCCCACTTCCCTCCACTGGGCAATGACATCAGGGGTCCCATAAAAATGCCTGAATATCCTTGAAGAAGGGCAAAGGGTGCTGGACCTGGATTCAAATCCAGCCTCTGATGAGCTAGAGAGAACATGAGAGGATAACCAATCCAAATCCTCCTTTAGCAGGGAGAACTGAGGCTCAGAGGGGTCAAGTGACTTGGCCATGTACAACTTAGGTGACTCTGAGGAAATCCTTTCACCTCAGTGCGCTTGTTTCCTTACCTGCAAAGAGAGGGATGTACTCCCCGGCCTCTAAGGGCCCATCCAGCTGGAAATCTATGACTCTAGACTCTTAGCTGTGTGACCCTGAGCAAGTCACTCAGCCCCTCTGAGACTCAGTTTTCTCATCTGTAAAATGGAGATGATAATCTCCCCAGTCCATACATATACCACAGGGATTTGGAGAGGGCTTTGACAGCCTTAAGATCTTTAGAAAAGTGAACTGCCACTCTCATCTCATTCTTCTTCTCTTTTCCAGTGGAATCCAGATAGATCCAGCCCTGGGATAAGTCCCTATCTGCCATTTTGTTTTCTATTTAATGTTATATGAACAACTGGGCAAGTAGACAAAAATGTGTTGTTGTTGTTGTTGAGTCATGTCCGACTCTTTGTAAACCCATTTGGGATTTTCTTGGCAAAGACACTGGAGTAATTTGCTGTTTCTTTCTCCAGCTCATTTTAGATGAGGAAACTTAGGCAAACAGGGTTAAATGATTTGCTCAGGGACACATAACTAGTAAGTGAGGCCAAATTTGAACTCAGGAAGATGAGTACTCCTGATTTGAAGCCCAATGCTCTATCCACTGCATCCTTGGACAAAAATAACCGTGTGGATTAAAAATATGAGGATGTGACCTCATGTCTAGGTTCACTGGGAGCATCCTTGGGATAGCTTTAGGAACAAAGAGAATGAAAGAATTGACATACACCTATTCCCATATGTTTTAATCTCCTTTGCTTGGTCTATCCATTTGAAAAGATTTTTGTTACACATAGCTTGAGGAATACAGGCAACTGGATGAAGATAATGATTAAAAACACGTCATCCTTTGCTTCTGATGGTTCAATGCTATGCCTGAAGGTTGTGGACAACAATTTTATCCATGACACTGGTACCTTTACTGGCCAATATTTCAAACTTATTACTAACATTATATTATTGCTATTGTAGCATTCATTTTTGAGAGCTTCACATGAAAGAAAAATTAAACTTGAAAGGTTGGGTCCCCAATAAGGGGAAGTTATCAGGGAAACTCTCAAATCCTGGACACCACAAGTCCTGATTCTGGATTAACAGTTTTAATGAATCTTCCTTAGTGCCTAGAACAGGACTGAAGACACAAATGAATGTGTGAATGAATGAATAAATGAGTCCCATCTCCAGGTGGCTAAGGGGCAGTTTCCCATCAGTTAATTCATCTGAGCCTCTGATGCCTCCATCAGAAATTGTCTCTGTCCTCCTTAGCAAGGTACCAGCAGGTTCACCCCATACTCTATATGGAGAAAGAGAGAAATGGAAAATCCAAGGTACGAACAAAGGCTTATTGTCCTGTAGGCTCATCAAACTGATGGGAGGGGTGAGAGGGAGAACTCTTGTGATCGTCCCCTCCCCCTTCCAAAAGAATGTTGTAAGTTTGGAGAATAGACAAGACTGGGGTTTGGAGGAAGTGAGTGGAAGAGTTTAGAAGCTACAGGAACAGAAGGGGATTAGAACTGGAAGGTAATGGAAGCAGAAGGAAACTGGAGGCTGAAGGAGTGGCAGGAGATTTGAGGCAGAGGATATGGAAGTGAATGAAAATTGGAGGTTTACAGTAGGAGCTTTTCATGGAGCCTGGGACAGAGGACCCTGGAGGATGAAGGAGTGGGAGGAGATGAGAAAAGGCTGAGGATTGTGGGGCGAGAGGGGGTGGGAGCTCTGCATAGAGGGTTGAGAGGAGGCCCATGGCCTGCAGGGGACAATTGGGGTCCTCACCATGTTGAAATAGCAGGCAGCTCGGTTGACGTGCAGCTTACAGAGGAGCTCTCGGGGCAGGGTCACCTCGTCAGAGGCAGCATAGTCAGCCACATTCAGCCCCTCCACATACTGCACCAATGCTTGCTTGAAATCCTTCTCCCGGAACAAGTCATTCCCCTCGGCAAACAGGTTCCAAACCAACTTGTGGAGAAAAGCCTGGGCTCCCACAGAGGGGCAAGAGAGAAACATCCAGGTGTGGGGAGAACAGGCAGGAGGCTCCACCACCCTCCAATGTCTAGCCCCTGGGAGCAAATCTGCTCTCCCACCCTGAGGACCAATCTTTGCCCTACCCACTCAGCCTTCCTTGAGAGAAGCCCCTGTGGTCTCCACCAGAGAGGGGAGTGGTTCCCACCCCTGGGCCCACTACCCTCCTTGATATGGAGCCTGGAGGGCTGGGGAAGAGGCTGAGTATACTGTTCCCCTCTTCAGGGTCACCCCTTTTCTAGGGGGAATTCACCTACCTCATAATCTTCTTGCTTTAGTGATATCGTGGACCTGAGGGCATAAGGAAACATGTGCCAGGTAAGACCTGGGCCCAAGCATCCAGCCTGGGGGCAGGTAGAGAGGTGAGGTCCCTCTAGCTGGGATTCCATGTAGCCTTCTAGGCTTAGTTCCTCCAATCCTTCCTCACTGTTACCATTGTTAACAGCCAACATTTATTACCTAGTTACCAACAAGGTAGCACATTGGCCAGAGAGCCAGAGCTGGAGTCAGGAGGACCTGAGTTCAAATCCAACCTCTGGTACTTCCCAGTGACCCTGGACATGTCACTTAACATCTGCCTGCCTCAGTTTCCTCATCTTTTAAATCAGGGCAATGATAGCACCTACCTCCCAGGGTTATGGTAAGAATCAAATGAAATAATATTTGTAAAGGTCTTTGCAAACTTTAAACACTACATAAATGATGGTAGTAGCAGCAGCAACAGCAGCAGTAGTAGCAGTAGCAGCAGTAGTAATATATGGCATTTTGGGTGGGCTACTTCATAGCCAGGTTTTCCCCAGGGGTGGACAAGTGGGGCAAAGCAGGTAATTATGTTTTTTCTATAAAAATATTATTCCTTATAGTGAATGACAGCATAAATTCTGGTAAGCCTTTAATCTATTAGTTAAAGCAGTAGGGTGGCTTGAGTCACTGGGCACCCCTCTCTCAACCCCTGCTGAAATACATCCCCCTTTCTTCAAGGTGCAACTCAGGTGTTATCTCTGATACTGTCCCTGAGACCCATGCAACAATGATTGGAGGACTGGACCTGTACCTGTCCTTTGCAGAGATACTCCCCACCCCCCAGATTTTTATTTTCCCTATTTGTGTCTCATCTTTTTCCCCTTTTCAAATGCAAGTGCCCTGGGATAGAAAGGAGGGAAATACAGTCAGTTTTACACAATATGTCCACTGTGGAGATGTTCTGTGTAACTACACATGTACAAACTGTATTGAATTGCCTGTCTTTCCAGTAGGGGTGGGTGATAAGGAAGGGAAAGAATCTAGAATTTAAAGTTCTAAAATCGAATGTTAAATATATATATATGTATATAATTATTATTATTTACATGCAACTGGGAAATAAGATATAAAGGCACTGGGATAGGGAGAGCCATCTTGCCCTACCGTAAAGTCAGAGGGGTGATGGGGGAGGATGTAGAAGAGAACAGATTGGGGGAGGGAGTATACAGTGGGATTGCTGTTTTGGGGTGGTGAGTAGTAGAAAGACGGGGAGAAAATTTGTAACTCAAAATCTCATGGAAATCAATGATGTAAACTAAAAATAAACAAAAGTTAATTTAAAAAAATTAAATGTAAGTGTCCTGAGAGTACGATCAGGGTCACATCTCTCTGTTCCAACACACAGTCAGTGATTAATAAATGTATTTTGAATAAATGAATGGATGGATGGATGAATTGTGGATTGATGGATGGTGAATGAATGGATGGATGGATGGATTGTGGATGGGTAGATGGATGGTAAATGGATGGATGGATGGATGGTTGGATGGTGGATGGATTGTGGATGGATGGATGATACTCATCACCCCCTTTCATTGGACCAACAGAATGGCCTTGTACTTTTACTGGCATATGAGGCTCTTTTCTCCTCTGGCCACAGAATGCCAACTCAGCTCCATGGATATCACCAATCCAGGATACTTGGCCTCCTAGAAATTTACAGCTGAGAGGACCCTTAAGAGATCATCTGATCCAAACCTTCCCCAATAGCACCCCTCCCATTTTGTTGTTGTTGAGTCATTTCAGTTGGGTCTGACTCTCCATGACCCTATTTGGGGTTTTCTTGGCCATTTCCTTATTCAGCTCATTTGATAGACAAAGTAACTGGGGGAAACAGAGGCTAAGTGACTTGCCCAGGGTCACAGAGGTAACTAAGTGTCTGAGACAGGATGTGAACTCAGGAAGAGGAGTACAAGTCCTGTACAAGTCCACATTGGCAGGAGGAAGAAACATCAAATTCCTGCTCCTGACATTCAAGGCCACAATCTGCCTCCAACTTAAAAATAATGAGTTACATAGAAATCTAAAGTTTACAAAGAGGCTTTTGTATTTGATCTTCACCATAGCTCTATGAAGTGGGTCCTATTGGCGCTATAATCCCCATTTTAAAGAGAAGTAGAGCTCTACAGATCTGAAAAGACTTGTACAGGGTCACCCAGCTTAGTGAGGCAGGTCCCTGTAGAAGTCAGGAAAACCTCCTGCTCTGATCCTGCTGGAGACACTTGCATAGTTAGGTGATTCTGGGCAAGTCATAAACTCTCTCCCAGCCTCCATGTCCTCATCTGTAAAATGGGAAGAGCAACATGGCCTCCCTGGCAGGGTTGTTGTGAGGATTCAAAGAGAACATTGGTAGGATGTTCTGTAATCCTGAAGGTGGGATCAGAGGCAGGATTCTACCTTGTGTCTCCTCCTACATCCCAACATGAAACTGGCATTCTGGGGTCAGGAAATCATAGGATTTTAGACCCAGAGTCGGAAGCCTCAGAAGCTCTGAAGACCAGCCCCCAGAGAGGGGAAAGGACTTGCCCCAGGCCACCCAGGCAGTGACTGTGGCAGGATTTGAACCCAGGTCCTCTGGTGGCAAATCTGCAGCTCTTGCTCAGTTCCATGCTGTCTCTGAGGTCTATCCAGGCCAGACCCCTTACTACTTTCATCATTCATTTGATGTGAATTTTTCAAATATTTCATTTGGATGAATGCAATCCAATCAACTGAGTTAACAAACATTTATTAATTAAGTACTGGGTAGGCTTCAGCCTATCAGCACAAGTCTCCTTGGCTCTGGGAAGCCTTCCTGAGACTAGCCCACTCTAAGCAATCTCGCCCCACCTACAGCTTCTCAGATCAGGCTCTCGCGTTCAGGCTGAGGATGGACTTCAGAGACCTTGTAGTCAAACCTACTCACTTTACAGAAGGGGAAACTGAGGCTAGAGAGGGCAGGCCATGGGCGCAGGGTCACACATCTAGCAGAACCAGATCTGACCAGGCATTTCTGCCTCCAAACCCAGGACTTCTTCCATTGTGTCCTAGCGGTCTTCACGCCATCTTTTGTTAATACACTCTCATGTCTGTGACTCTGTCTGTGCCCTCCTGGATCGTTAGCCTGCTGAAGGTCAGGGTGTCAGCTCATTTATCTTTGCAGCTCCCCCAACTCAGAGCAGAATTCATTTAAATATATACAGAGTGACTGTATGAAAAATGAGTGTATGCCAGGCCAATAAAGTGGCCAGCTCACTTGTAGGACAATCAGGTGAGCTCAGTGCAGGAGTGGTTGTCTCTCATTCCCAGGATACCATCTTCATGGCTCAGAACTTTGTGATCTCAGACAGTCTCTCTCACACACTCCCCTCCCTGAGTCTCAGTCTTCTCATCTGTGAAAAGGGTAAGCTGACCTAGGATGACCTCTGAGCTCCCTCCCAGCTACAACATTGCTGGTTCTAAGCTTTCTCCAAGTTCCAATGTTCTCACATGTTTGTTTAGCTTTTTTTTACATTTAACAAGCATTTCCTTATTCTCCCTCTTCCACCCTCCTCCCCAATGAGAAAGAGGAAAAGAAAAATGAAAACTTTGTAACAAATATGTATGGTCAAGTCAAGCAAATTCCCATGTTGGCCTTAAAGAGAAGTAGAGCTCTACAGATCTGAAAAGACTTGTACAGAGTCACCCAGCTTAGTGAGGCAGGTCCCTGTAAAAGTCAGGAAAACCTCCTGCTCTGATCCTGCTGGAGACACTTGCATAGTTGGGTGATTCTGGGCAAGTCATAAACTCTGGGATAGACACACTGAAATGTGTGTCTGACATACCCTGTTCTAAGGCCCCTTCCAGCTCTGACAATTCTAGGATCTAAGGCCCCTCCCAGCTCTGACATCCCCTGTTCTAAGGTCTTTCCCAGCTCTGACATCCCCTGTTTTAAGGTCCCCCTCCTGGTTCTATTTTCTATGGTGATTCCTTTAAAAGAGTCAATCCTCATTTGGACATTTGCATTCTGCTATTTATTTTTTTAAAAACCTTTTTAAAAAACATCACATGACTTCACTAACTTTATCGTATGCCTTTTGTTACATGAATGTATAAAATGATGCACGTGGGGAAAGCTTGCTTGGATAGCCTCTGTCAGCCTCAGCTCCGTCAAAACTGTTTGACCTTGACTTCCTAAAACCAGAGATTTGGAGGTGAAAGGGACCATGGAAGTCATAGAGTTCAACCCTCTCATTTTTACAAAAAAGGAAAGTGACCCTGCAGCTGCCAAAGCAGGGCTGCTTAAATGAGCTAATGCTATCCTGCCCTCAGGGAGCTTCCCATCCACTGACACAGATTCCTTTACTAGATGATGCTGCACCAGACAGCATTTGAGAGAGGCAGCAGCGCCTCAAGTGGACAGAGCGGGCTTCAGAGTCAGGAAGCCACAGGTTCAAGCCCCAAGTCTGCACTTACTGGTTCTGTGACCCTGGACACTCAGTATCTTGCTGCCTCAGACAACCCTCTGAGACCAGAAGCTGCAATACAAGGGGGTGTCTCTCTGCATTAGCAGATTTTCTCATTGTGGGCTCCCTGCTCCTATAAAATAATTGGTCCCCTCAAAAAACAGACAAAAAAAAGCCCAAACCAAAAATTAATCGTCTGAATAACTGCAATAGACAGCCCCCTCCCCATCCCCCAATGCTCTTGAGTTCAGATGAGTTAGGTACTCATTGAGAGGGGAGCTCAAGAAGCCATCTGGGAAGGGGGGAATTTGTTTTAGTCTCTGAAAGAATGGGAAGGAGTTCCACAGATGACAGAGAGGTGGTTTGGGGCACCCCTGCCCAGGGTGTGTCCAGGGTGTTGTTGGGTAATTCTCCATAACCAGAGCTCTTCTTTCCTCATTTCAGGAGGATTCTACTCTAATCTGCTCCTGTGGAATGAAGCCTCTCTGTGATTGACCCAAACAACCAGTGTGACCAGCCACAAAATGGCGGTTGGGCCAAGGAAATGACCAACATATCACTTAAAAAATCAGGAATATATTTGAGGGACAGGGGTTCACCACCTCCTGGGGAATGGAAGAGGATGGTGGAAGTGGGGAGCAGAAAATGCTTTTCCCCTGCTGTGATCACCCAGGAAGTCTGCCATATTGTGGTTTCACCCTAACACTGCTGGGCCCAATCTATCAAGGCTGTGGGGTAATGGACAGAGGGAAATATTTGGAGTTCAAGAAAACCTGGGTTAAATTCCTGCCTTGGACACATACTGGCTGTGGCACTCTGGGCAAGGGGACCTTTCAGTGCCCCCAGACAATTCTTTAAGACCCTGAAGTACAGAGAAGCTTCAGAGAGGAGAGATGTTCCATGCTGGGAAGTAACCTACTCTGCTGAAATAACAGGTCTAGACAAAAAAAAAAAAAAATTAAAGACATAACACAGGCTAGAGTGTCTGTAAATTGTGTATGAAAACAGAATGTTTGTTATGCATATGAAGAGGGAAAGTATATTATGAGTGTAGGTAAACAACTGCGTAGCCCCATAGCTCTGAGTGTGCACACACACAGAAAGATGAAAACACACCATGGTCCCACCCAGTGAAGGGGCTACCAACAATACAAGTTCCCAGCCCCAAAGTGAGAGAGAGAGAGAGGAGAGAGAGAGAAAGAAAGAGAGAAAGGAGAGAGAGAGAGAGAGAGAAAGGAGAGAGAGAGAGAGAGAGAGAGAGAGAGAGAGAGAGAGAGAGAGAGAGAGAGAGAGAGAGAGAGAAACTTACTGGATGAATTGAAGTCCTTTCTCTATTTCTTCCTTTCTTTTCTGCCTCTCCATTAGTCTCTGAGGAGGAAAGAAAAGGTCATTCTGGATGTTCCTTGGCCTCCCCAGCAGACCCCTCCTCCCTAGTTTCAAGAATTTTGTGACCAGGGGCTGGGGCTGCTCACTGCCCTTAGCCCCCTCCCAGATCAGAGCGTCCAGAGTTGGGTCAGTTCTCGGGTCTGATTCTCAGAAGGAAAGCACAATCTTGCAGAGAGAGGACCTGAATTCACCAAACATATTTGACCAGCCTGCCTCCCTTCCACATCCCTGGCCTCAGGGACTTAACATTGACATTTTTTTTTGCCTACTAGCAATGAGGCTGGATCTCAAAGTGCCACAGAATCTTAAGAATCAAAAGTTATGAGTCAGAAGTAAGTCAGGGACAGGGGAAAAGGAATGGAATTAGGAATCAAAGGACGTAGATTTAGATCCCCCAACTTTGTACTTGATACTTATGTGACCTTGGGCACACAAGTATCAAGTAGCTTAACCTCTCTAGGCCTCAGTTTCCTGATCTGCAAAATGAGGGAATTGAACTTGATCTCTGAGATTCCTTCTGGCTCTAAACCTATGAGCCTATCAAGGCACTTCAGAAACGGACTAGTTGACCTCATCATGCCTGAAAAGGAGTCTTCTTATGGTGGCCACAGACAATGGTCAAGCTCTTACTGACAGGAAATACCATTTCCTTATGTTGAGGTAATACCTGCCTCCCTGTAACTTCTACTCATTGTCACTTGTGACTTCCCTCTCTCACCCCCGAGTTCCAACAAGCCCAATTAACCTTCCTCAATTGAGGGAGTGGCCATCAATTAGAGAATGGCAGAGCAAGTTAAGGTATATGCGTGTGATGGAATGCTACTATGCTATAAGAACTGATAAAGGGGATGGTTTCAGGGAAACCTGGGAAGATTTGTCTGAACTGATGCAGAGTGAGGTGAGCAGAACCAGGAGAACAACGTATACAATAACAACATAAGAACAAACCATTGAAAAAGACTCTAATCAATGCAGTGACCAGTCCAGAAGACAGATGAAGAAGCAAACCACCCACCTCCTGACTGGGGTACAAAAGTGGGGGAGTGGGCTCAGGGTATAGAATAAGATCTTCCTTATTAGACTTAACCAGTGTGGAATCCTGTTTTGTTTGATCATAAATATTTGTCACAAGGGGCTGGTTTTTCTTTTCTTTCTCAAGGAGGGGAGGACTGGGTAAATTTAGAGGGCTAGGGGTGAGAATGCAAATAAAAAAAGAAAAGAATGTCATCAAGGCATTTTTAATGTACAAAAGAGAACTGAAGAAAGGCCCATCAACAACCAAGACAGCTTTGAAAAGTTTGCATTGAATTTTTAAAAAACTTTTAAAAAGTGAGCTAAACATCACAGAGATTTGCAGCTTCATGTACAATCCTCTATATCTGTTCTACTCTGTACACGGAAATGATTTTAGCTGGTCTTTGTTCATGTCAGAATTTTTTTTAAAAATCCTTCCAACATATAAAAGCCACTATTCTGCCCCTGCTCTCCCAAAGACTTTTCTTCTTTCTCCAGGTTAAACATCCATAATTCCTTTAAGCAATCTTCACATATCATGGCTTCCAGGCCTTTTACCACTTCGTCATCATTCTTTGGACAGGACTTAGTCTGCCAACGTCCTTCCTAAAATGTGGCACCAAGAACTGAACTCACCTGAGGTCACTGGACAAATGAGAGTTTAGAAGGCTTCTCTACGAAGTTCTCTAGGAACCAGTTCTTACACACTTTAGAATCCCCACAAGTAAATGCAACCCTAAGATCACAGACCTAAGATGAAAGGGCCCTGAGAAAACATCTGAGTCACAAGGTCACAGATATGGAGCCTGAATGATCTCAGTCTCAATTTACAAATGAGCCATGGTGGCCTAGAGATATTCATTAGTCACAGGTAGTAAGTGGCAAAGTCAGGATTTGAACCCAAGATCTTGGATTATAAATCCAGGGCTCTATCATGTTTTCCTCCTTTAGCGATGAGGAAACTGAGGCTCAGAGAGTGAGCTGCCCAAGGTCACACAGCTAATAAGTAACAAAGGTACAATTCCGATCCAGTTCCTCAGATTCTAGACCCTTCAAGTCTTTCCACCAAATCACACTTACTAAGAACCCAGAAATCCCCAGGCAGACCAGTTCATAGAGTATAGGAACATAAGGGGCCATGCAGAAAATCTTTGAATTGAGCAAAGAACATTCTTTTTCCAAATGTTATATAGTTAATCCCAGTTCTACATGCCAGTAGAAGGAAAAAGTAGGAGGTATCCAGAATCAACTAGTAACAGAAATCATTTCTCTTTGGTAGTCAGAGAGATCCAAACACAGAAACATAAATTCAAGGATGGGTTTTATATTTCTCTCCTTGCACATTTCCATTCTCAGCCCAGGGCAAGCTAACCATAAGGGGAAGGAGACCTCAAGGATAAGCCCCAGAGGCAATATCTACAAGGTTGGAGCAATGTTAAGGAGAAGATGGAAAAAGTGAGATCCATGAGATAGAGGAAAAGCAGAGCATCTTTCCATTTGGTGATTCAGAGTTTTCAAAGTCATTTCCTCATATGTCATTATCACCCTTTTACGGATTCAGAGCTGGAAGAGATGTTAACCCAACCTTTTATTTTATTATTTTAAATAATGTATATTGTGCTATTCTTTTCAAATTGCTTTCCATTTTCAGTTACCTCCCAATGACTCTCCCCACACCCACTAGACCAGTCCCTTCTATCAATGAAGCATAATTAAGTAAAACACATCAATGTATTGACCACAATTGACAAGGTGTGCCTCATTCTGCACCCATAGGCCACAGCCTCTCTATGGAGAGAAAGGAATCAGGCTTCCCCATTAGTTCTCTGATTAGCCCATCAATGTTGTTTTCCTTTACATTAGGTCTCCTTGCTTCACTCTGCATCCTGTCCTGCACAAGCCTCGCCAAGTTTCTCTAAGGTCTTCATCTTCACCTTTCTTATGGTGCAATAATGATCCATCCTAGTAACTTAGGCCATTCCCTGGTCAAAGGGCACCTGCCTCCCTCACAGTCTGTTGCTTCCCCACAAAAAGTTCTGCTCCAACTATTTTGACATGTTTGTACCCTTGCCCTCTGTCTTTGGCCTTCTGGAGGTATAGAAAGCATAATGAGTGTCCTCATCTGTAAAACAGGGATAGTAACAGCACCTGCCTCCCAGGGTCATTGGGAGAATCAACAAGACTGACTTTAAAGCACTCAGCATGGTGCCTTGTACATCGTGGGCATTAGATAAACATTAGCTGCTACTGTTGTTATTTATCATTATCAACATCATAAGCCTATCAGTGGTACTCCTGCAACCCCCACATTCTGCAGATGAGGAAACCAAAATCCAGAGGTTAAGTGACCAGTTTTGCGTTACACAGTTATGTAAGAGGCAGGGGTGAGATTTCTTACTCCCCACACAGGGGGAAAAGGGAGGCAGATTGTGGCCCAATAAATAGGAAGAATTCTTAACAATTAGTCCTTCCAACAGTAGAATGTGCTATTTGGTGAGATGTGAATGAGCAGAGAAAAGCAATTAGTTAAGCAAACTACATACTAGGGATACAAAAAAGAAAAGCAAGCCCTTGAGAGGCTCCCATTCTAATGGGGAGAAAACATAGCCCCTGGTCTCAATTTCAGATCTCACAGAGGAAGGAACATCTTCGGAGAGTGGGTGATGTCTACTAGCAAGCCTTTTCAGAAGGGTCTCCCCTCACTGAGGGTCTTGAAACAGGTCCTGGACGATCAACAGTCATGTATTCGCATCTAGGTACAAGCTGGATAAAATGGCTCTGAGGTCTTTGCTAGCTCTGGGATTCTATAAAAACTACTTCCCCATCTGTAAAGTTTGGGATAAGGCAGCTAGGTAACACACTGGATAGAATGTTGGGCCTGGAGTCAGGAAGACTCATCTTTCTGAGTTCTAATCCAGTCTCAGATATTTACAAGCTGTGTGACCCTGGGCAAGTCATTTAACCCTGTTTGCCTCCTTTTCCTCATCTGTAAAATGAGCTAAAGAAGGAAAAGGCAAACTGGTCCAGTATCTTTGCAAAGAAAATCCCAAATTTGGTCACAAAGAGTTGGACTCAATTGAAACAACTGAACAACAACAAAAAGTTTGGGATAATAGACCCTACCCTGCTGCCTTCACAGGGCTGCTCTGTGATTCCAGTAAGAAAGTTAATATGAAAATGGTTCACTTTCTCAGTGAGATATTATTGTGGTTTATTGTGGCTACGTGTCTTATCTCACCAACGAGATTATAAACTCTTACAGCTCAGAGTCTAGGATTCTTATCTCTCTATCTCTTCCTTGCCTAAAATAAGACCTTGAACATAGTAGGGACTTTGGCAATATTTGCTGATTGATTTAATCTGCTGCAATTGGTGATTAGAGACCAAAAAGTAAATCTACAACTTTCATGGTTGTGAAGGGGAAGAAGAGCTTGAGAGGGTACATTTGGAAGGAGGGCTTTTGAAAGACAAAAGACTCAAGATATGCAAAGAAACAATTGTTTTCAGATACAGCAAATGTGGAAATTGGTTTTGCTAAGCATATTTGTTATAGGAGATTTTCTTTTTTTCTTTTCTGAGAGTGGGGAATTGGAAGAGTTGGGGGATGGGGTAGGGACAGGGTAGGAAAAAGGGGGAGAGGAAGAGGAGGAGAAAGAGGAGAACAAAGAAAAGGAGGAAGAAAAGGAGGAGGAGGAGAAGTGGAGGGGAGGGGAGGCAGAGGAAGAGAGAGGAGAAGAAAGAAGAGAAGAACAAGGAGGAGGAAGAGGAGAAGGAGAAGAAAAAGAAGGAGGAGGACAAGGAGAAGGAGAAAGAGGAGGAGAAGGAAGAAGAGGAGAAGAAGAAGGAGGAGGAGGAGGAGGAGGAAGAGAAGAAGGAGAAGGAGGAGAAGCAGAAGCAGCTGTTAAAGCATCTTTTCTTTTTTTAATACAGAGGGTGAAAATCCAGAAAAAAAACACAGAGAAGCAGAAGAACCTTGAAACCTACAAGTTGAAGTTATTAGATATTTACAAAGAAAAATGGGCAGAAGAGTTTCATGTACATCCTATTTTGCTTTTCTACTATGGCTCTAATTTGGTGCTTGTCTGATTCAGAATCAAAGGAATTTAAAGCACAAGGAAGGCCTTTCTCTGGGCTTCACTTTCACAAAAGCTAGAAGAAACCTGAGAAACTCTCCAAACCCACCCAGTCCAATGGTGCTAGTTTAGAAGTATCCCCAGTGCAATAAACAAGAGTTCTTGCTTAGAGCCCTTCAATGCAACGGTTCCCAACACCTCCCCAGCCAGCCCATTCCCATGATGAGCAACTCTCATTGTTAGGAAGCTTTTCTTTAAATCAAGCCCAAATCTGCCTCCACAGCCTCTGGATCTAAGCAGAGTGAGTCTGATCTCTCATCTAAAAGAGATTGTATATCAGGGTAGAATCAGAAAGAGATCTGGCTTAGAAGTCAGAAGAGAAATGGGTTTGAACTCAGCTCCTTGGGTTTGTTGCTTTGAGCCTTGGCTCCTCTATCTGTACAATGGGGATATCAATCAATGCCTCACCAGGTTGCTACACAGAAGGCAAATTATAAAAACTTCTGAGTGCCATAGAAACATGAGACATCCATTCATTCATTGATGTCACATAACAGCAGTAAGTCTCTTCTCCAGTGACTAGATGGGGAAGCAACCCCAAGATGGCCTCCCTGTCTTTAGCACTGAGTCTCAGAACAGCAGATGAGCATGTGTGAGGGAGTGGAAGCTGGTGACCAATATCAGAGAAACACAAAGAAAGCAAAACTTTCAGAATTGTAGAAAGAATGGAATCAGTGTAGACTTGGAAGCCATTCTTCTCATCTCAAGAAAAGGTGATGGTGGCATAGAGGGTGGGGCTACATGTGAGACCAAGGCAGGAAAGAGAGTTAGCCCCAAGAATATTGTATGCAAGGTGTTTGGGGAAGTAAAAGGCTAAAAGAAAGGCCAGGGGTAAAAAATCAATAGCTCTATAGGGGAAGTCAACAAAAGGCTCTGGGGAAAGGGATTCCCAGAACTCACAGTGAATTGAAATTAAAAGCTAGGGGAGGGGAGATATGGCAACCAGAATTTGCCATTGATTGTCTAGTCAATGTGGGACCCTGGGTAAGCCCTTACTGTCTCCTTGCCTCAGTCCATTAAATGGGCACAGTGAACTTGCACCCTTTCCTCATTGGACCACAGTGAGGAAAACACTTTGGAAATAGTAGAAAATGCAGAAATATAAGCTCTTCCTATGTCAACATCATCAACATTATTATTACAGATCCAAAAGTAACACTGGTTGCCATGGGGAGCTAACATCCCATGGAAAGGCCTGAACCTTTCCTTTTTTTTTTTTTTTTTTTTTTAAGATTATCTGCCCATCTTGACCAGGCTGGAAATACACTGGACATTCATGAGGCAATCCAACTGCAGATGGGCATGGGAACTTGGACCTGCTTCATTTCCCACCTGGGTTGAGTCGCCTCTCCTTAGGCTGCCCAGTGGCTCTCTGTTCTCAAGGGTCTCAGCAGATTAGTGCTGGGCTTAGTGGTGGACACCCAAATGGTTTAGCCCACTTCAGCTTAGAACTCCCAACCTCAAGCACTTGACCAGCCTCAGATTCCCTGGTGGCAGGATGCCAGCTAGGTTGCTTTACTCCAACACACCTGGCATCCTCTCCTCCTGTGATTGCCCCAACAGACCTGACTGGTGAACTTCACTCCAGACTGTGATAACAATATTAACAGCTGACATTTTTTTTTAATACTTTACACTTACAACAGGCTTTACATGTATGAACTCAGTTGATCCTCATGGCAGCCCCAGGAGAGACCCAGGTTGACTTGCCACACGTTTCAGTCGTTCAAGGACCGACCTTGCTAAGGATGGAGAGGTTCATCACCAGAAAGTTGATCACTGGGCAATGATCCTTTTCAGCCATAGCAACGTAGGGGGTTCAAGATGGGCTGGTCATTCGGCAGGAGAGAAGAATCGATGATAGACATCCCTGTGCTCCACTGGTTCCTTGATGTCCAGAGAAATGGTGGAAGGCCTTCATCTTGCTGTGTGGACGGACGCCCTGTGGAAAACTGGTGGAAGGACACGGATGGGCATTGCCCTGAACGGGCTACAGTCTATATCTTTGCAGCAAATACCCACATGGACAAGATCCAGATCCTTTGATGGGTTCAGCATCAGAAACAATGTAAAGTGTTTAGCAATCTTTAAAAATAAACATTAGCTATTTTACTATAATTACTATTATAATTATCTGAATTAAATGAGGAAGACTACTTACTAATCCTCAGATCATAGTTCTGAATCTCAAACTCAAAGGTCATACAGTTAACCTCATTTGACAGCTGAATAAACTGAGGCAACTTGGCCAAGGTCACATAGGTAGTAAGAGACAACATCATAGAATCCAGGATCTAGACTCAGCTCTAACTAATCCAACCCCTACATCTTACAGATGAGGAAACTGAGGCTCAGGGAAATAAGTGACTTAGAATCATGTGACTTCTTAGGTAGGGAACTTCAGTGGCCCATCTAGTCTTAACTCTCTCATTTTTCAGAGGGTAAGACTGAGGCACAGGGAGATGAAAAAACTTGCCTGGGTCCCACAGGTGGTAAGTGTCCTTAACAGGGATCTGACTCCAAAAAGAGCCAGGACTCTTTCCACTGCAGATGAAATAAAGAGTAAGATCCTCCCATAAGTTCCATCACCACCATCACCATCATCATCATCACCACCATCTTCATCATCATCATCACCATCTTCACCACTATCACCATCATCACTATCATCATCATCATCATCATCACCACCACCATCATCACCATCTTCACCACTATCACCATCATCACTATCATCATCATCATCATCACCACCACCATCTTCATCATCATCATCTTCATCATCATCATCACCACCATCATCACCATCTTCATCACTATCACCACTATCATCATCATCATCATCATCATCATCACCACCATCTTCATCATCATCATCATCACCACCATCTTCATCATCATCATCACCATCATCACCACCATCATCACCATCTTCATCACTATCACCATCATCATCATCATCATCACCACCATCTTCATCATCATCATCATCACCATAGTAATAACAATAGCTAACCGTTACACAGCATCTCCTATGTGCCAGGCACTGTGCTAAATGCTTTGCAAATATTATATCATCTGATCCTCACAACAACCCTGAGAAGTAGGTACTATTATAATCTGCATTTTACAGATGAGGAAACAGGCAAACAGAAGTTAAGTGACCTGCCCAGGATCACACAGCTGATAAGTGTCTGAGACTGTATTTGAATTCAGGTCTTCCATTCTCCAGACCCTGCACTTTATCCACTCTAGTGCCATTTAACTGCCCCCATCTGTAAGAGTGAGACAGGAAGGTAGGGCTCTTTGTAATTCTACCAAAGGCCAGGGGTCCAATTTTAGATTCAGCCAGTCACAGGCTGCTTTTAAATTACAGGAACCCATAATCCCAGAAATGGAAGGGCCTTCAGAAGCCATCTGGTCCAACCCATAGCTTGGCCAGAGTCTCCTCTGTCTTCTCCTCCATCTTCTGCTTGCAGACCCTCAGGGAGGGATATGGGTCTCATTATCTCCTGAGGCAGCCCATCCCCCTTTGAGGCAGCTCTCATTGCCAGGAAGTTGGCTCCAAATTTTTCTGCATCTACTCCCCGGGTCTCCACCACCCTAGCATCTCACCCAGCATCAAAGTGCACAGTCTATGTAGATATTCAGCAAATGTCTATTGGATGAACAAAGAATGAAGAGCTCTTACAAAACACAAATGCCATCAAAGAGAGAAATGCCCTAGCACCTAACAGGGCTTGCCTGGCACATGGTAGGTGCTGAAATAATATGTATTGGTTTATGGATTGATAGATAATTGAAAACTAAGTCTTAGAAAAATATAGGATGGGGGCAGAGGGGCCCCCAGAAAGGGAAGAGGATGTCCACAATATATGTAACAGCTCTAGCAAGGGCAAAGGCTGGCACCAGCTGAATCATACTCCAGAGGGCTACAGAGGCAGCCCATTCCACCTTTGTACAGTTCCAATGATTAGCAAGCTTTCCTTGACACCAAACCAGACCTAAATCCAACTCTTATTAACTTCTACCTACTGTACCTTGGGAATCCAGAAGTCTAAACTTATTGCAGGAAGACAGTCTTTCAAATACAAAAAGATAAGTATAATGCTCCACCCTCTTTCCTCTTTAGATTAAACATCTGTTTCCCTCAATAGATCTTCAACAACAACAAAATGTTAACAGTGAAAGAGCTCTGGTTTTGGAATTTGAGAATGTAGGTTCAAATCCCACCTCTGACACTTTCTCCATGTATGATCTCAGACAAGGTAGCTCACCTTCCTGAGCTTTAATGTTCTCATCTGGAATAATATTATTCCCATTTTATATATGAGAAAACAGGCCCATAGATATGCAGTGGCTTGCCTACAGTCACACAGCTAGTAACTAAGACAGAATTTGAACTTAGGTCTTCCTCACTCCAAGTCCACTGCTCTAGCCACAGTGCCACCTGGCTACCCCTAGTTATAACTCTGAGGTTTCTTCCATCCCTAGACTAATGATCCTATGATCCCATGACTCTCTTGAGATGCCTTTCTTCCCCACTCTGGACAAGAGGCAACCCAGGTTGCCCCATAGAAGATGGGAGCTGAGAGTTCTCCACACTCTTTCTGGCCACATGACCCAGACTACCTTTATGGATGATTGTAGTTAGGTGCCACAGTGGATGAGTATGGCCCTGGAGTCAGGAAAACACAAGTTCAAATCAGGCCTCAGACACTAGCTATGTGACCCTGGATGCCCACGCTGCAGTACGTGAGACGTGTCTAATGGTCTAATCATCTGTAGTACCCTTCATCCCTTACCTAGGGTTTGATTCTCCCCCGGAGTTAGCTGTCACTTAATGTCCAAAATATCATTTGGCTCTGACCCTTGTAGGGGCCATTGACATTTTAGTGAGGTATGGGGGGTAAGGCTCTCCATTCATTGTTCAATCAGTACTTCAAAGGATTTAGGGCTGAGAAGGGACCTTAGGGGCTATGTAATCCAGCCCCCTCACTTTACAAGTGAGAACACTAAGGCACAAAGCAGTAAAGTGATCTCACACCAGTAATAAGTGGCAGATCTAGGACTGAAAGCCAGGTCCTCTGCATTCTTTCCACTGAACCAATTTATGACATGCCTATGTTCAGTGCATTCTTGGGGAGGTGCAGAGATGTATAAAAAAAGAGCCTGGATACTTAAGGAAGCCCAAAGACAGCCCACTAACAATCAGAGATTGTGGGATGTGCTGCCCTGGAAAACGGTGAGTTCCTCATCACCAATGGTATTCAAGCAGTATACTTGTTGGGAAGACTATAGAGAATGTTTCTCTTAAGGACCTAAGGTCTCCGTAGTTGCTCCTAGCTCCTTGATTCTCGGCTCCGGTGATTCAGAAGCAGCCTCTGACTTTCTGGAGAGGGAGAAAAAAAAAGCTATGGAAGGCATTCAGGAGCCCCACCCTCCCACTGATGGGAGGACCTATTCGCTCTGCTAGAGATGGCTTCCCATTCACCATTCTTGGGCAGATGGGATGATATGAACAAACAACTCCAGGGGTTTCATCTGGGACTTGATGATCCTAACCTCTCATAGCACTGACCATCTGTACCAGGGGACCTCCGATCAAGGGATCTTAGATCTGGAGCTGAAAGGAGCCTTAGAAATCATCTTCACATTCAACTCCCTCATTTTCAGATGAGAAAGCCAAGGCTAATGCCCACCGTTCCCTGGCCAGCCAGTGTCTGAGAGGGGATTTGGATCCAGGGCTTCTTGAACCCAATTTCACTGTCCTGCCCGATATACCACACTGTTCCTGTCCTTTCAATGTGTAAGGACCTGGGCTCCCCAAAGAGACTGTAAGGGCAGGGACCTGGACTTTTACTTCTCTTGTCTCCCCTACAGTCCCTAGCGCTGGGCCATGTACTCAAGAACACTACTGATATCATTCAGTTCGTCAGTCCTTGGTGGTAATACTCCCTGCTAGTAGTATTAGCAGTGGTAGTAATGCTGATATCATTCCCATTTAATAGATGGCAAAACTGGGTTTCAGAGAAAAGGGCCTGAGCCATGTTCATACAGTTAATAGAGTCTGGAGCCAAGACTTCAGACTCCCCATTCATAACCATAATGATTCAATAAATACAGGTAATTGAACTGATCCTGACTATGACCCTGAGCTAAAAATGAGAAGCTTTCCAGCAGGGAGGCAATACTCTTTCTCAGAATCCCAGTCAGTATTAACCGAGCTAAAACTTGATAGTAAGAAGAGCCTCAGTCTTAGAATCTGAAAAGATGAAGGCTTGTTGAAAAATGGAAGACCATGAGCTTGGGAAGCAAAGTGAATGAAGAGGAGAGACTGAGAATCCTGACGGGGTCTAGAAAAGTGTCAGGAGATCTGGTGTGTGGCTGGTCACTCACTGAAATGGGAGGGACCGATTAGCAAGCAGAGTGGTTTGTATTAACATTCTTAATTTAAAAAAAAAATATATATATATACATATAATCAAAAGAATAAAGGAAGGAAAGGAAGAACAAAGAATGAAAGAAAAGGGAAAAGAAAGAAAAGAGTTAAGAGAACAGAAGAAAGAAAAAGGAAAGAAAGAAAAGGTGACAGGGAAAGAAAGAAAAGGGAAAGGAGACCCTGGGCTCAAACTAAACCTACTGCAACCTCATGGACCTGGAGTTGTGAGCATCAAACAGGAAGAATTCTTTAAGCCCTTAAAGGGCTATGTAAACATTCGATATTGTCCTCCTGGTTGTTGTTAGACTTCTCTTCCCCACTGCTGGGCCCCCCTCCCCCTACCACCCCAGGGCCTAGCACAGGACTGAAGAGCTTCAGGCACTCAGTAAACACTATTTGGTTGACTGAGGGAATCCAAGTCAGCCTGGAGAGAGAGAGACAGAGAGACATAAGAGAGACAGACAGAGACAGAGAGACGAGAGAATGCTGGACTGGCAGTCAGGAAGAGCTGGCTTTAAGACCAGCCTCTCTTTGTGCCTAAGTTACTCCGTATTTTAAAAGACACATTTAAATTTGCATTAGAACAAATCAAACTCAAATTAGAGCTAATACGAATTAAAATATGCCTTTCAAAATATGCAATATCAGAGATACAGAGAAAGGTCATTCAAGGTCAGAAAGATCATTTTTCAAATAAATACTGTATAAAAGTCCCTTTCCAACAGTGCCCCACCCTCCACCCCTATAATAGGTTTCCTTGTAACAGCAAAACAAACCAGAGCACTGTGTCACAATGCAGACCTCATCCAGCCCCTGTAGCCTACTACCTCTCCATGAGGAGGGAAGCATAATTCACCACCAGTTCTCTGAATTCAAGATTAGTTACCCCAGAGATCAAAGTTCTGAGCTCCTTCCATGCTGCTAAAGAGGGATTATTTCTGACCATCATTATAAGGGAAGGGATGTTTCATGGAACTGATTATATCACTTTCATTTCCAATATATTTCACCTTTACCCCTGCCCTATCTCTTCTGTTACTAGCATCTCTAACAGCCAGTGTGGCTCAATGGGAAGAGTACAAGCTCAGAAGTCAAACACTGTTTGAATCCTGTCTCTGCCACTTACCACCTATGTGACCCTGAACAAATCCCTCAGCCTCAGTATCCTCATCTATAAAATGAAGGGCTCAGACCTAGATGGTCTCTAAGCCTTTTTTCAGTTTCTATTGATGATCCTAAAGGGCAGAGGCTCTGTCAGCACCTAGCCACTAGACATTTAACACATTTTTGTTACTATAGAGTTATGATAACTCATCTCTCCAGGGCCATCTCCCCTCAGACCTCAGTGGAGATAGCCCAAGAGCCCTGGAAATAGTAGTGGCGCCCATACCATGGGCTCTGCTGCTTCCAGCCTAGCCCTCACAGCCCTCCTAGAGGAGAGTGGAGTTGCCAAGCTTGTTCCCACCAACGTCTGCCACTGAACAACTGCCCTCAATGGGCAGGGAAGCCCCACAGAAAGTCCTTGGAATAGCAGTGCCCCAGAACAGGAGCCCTGCTCCCAGCCTGGCCACCCTAGCCAGTCTCTGGGGGCACAACCTTTGTGGAGATGGGAGTTGGCAACTGCCGCTCTCCAGATGCTGCCATGGTGACCAAAGGCAGGGTAAAGAGATTTCTCACCACCAGAGTCTTTGTCACTATCAAATAGTATGATATCAGAAGCTGATTTCCACTTATCCATGGAAATATTAAAGAAGATGCACTGCCATTTGCCCCTGAACCCTAAGGACAATTGGGGTTCTCATCTGCCCTGCAGCTGAAACTGGTGCTATGTGCTACTCCCCCATTAAAACGGGAGCCCAAGTTTATATAATAACAACAATATTGTAAAGGCGAACACCTCTGAAAGACTGAGGAACTCTGACCAACCACAATTCCAGAGGCCTCATGATGAAACATGCTTCCACCTTCTGCTTGAAAGCTGATGGACTGAGAGTACAGATAGGAGAGGTGGGGAGGTGCAGGAATATGGCCAATGAGGGAATTTGTTTTGCTTGACTAGATATGTTTAGAATAGGTTTTATTTTCTTGCTTTCTCAACGGGAGTAAGGTGGGAAGAGAAGGTGGGAGAAGAGAATACAGACCTGAAAATAAAATAAAATTGAATTTTAAAAGAAAAAAGAATGGGACTTCCTTGAAAACAGATAGTCTCACTTTTCTATTGGTTAGCACAATGCTTTATGCATAGTAAACATGTTTCATTCGCCCATTCATTATTTACAAATTTAAAGTATATTCATTATGCCAGCACTTAGAGAAAGATAGTGCAAACAAGAGTCAAGTACCCCCACTTTACAGATAAGGAAACTAACTTACCCTCCACATCCCTCCAGCACACCACCTGCCAGTATAGGCAACTCTACACCACTGCCATAAACTCACTGTCTTTGGTCTTCAACTGTCCACTCTCAATTTTCCATGGCAGCTGCCATGAACTTCCAAAAGCTAGTTACACTTAGCCTTGCTGGTAGCCATTTTCTGTTCCCAATCTGGTTGCCTAGAACTTTTAATCCCATTCCTCAGCCTTCTCGGAGTCTGCCTTCAATCACCAGGGCAGAGGCTGTCCAAAGATGGAAGGAAACAGGTACCTAAGGGACTTATGGGTGAGATTGCCTCCTGCTGCCAGATCAGAAGTGGGAGACTACAGGTTCTAAATGAGGCATACAATGTCAGATGTGGCCAATAGTGATTCATTTACTTAGTGAAGGAGGGGGTGTCTGTGTGTGTGTGTGTGTGTGTGTGTGTGTGTGTGTGTCTATTTGTAGACACAGAGTGGTGAAAACAAGGGTGGGGCAATCAGTAAGACATTTAATTTTATAAAAATGAAAAAAAAAAAACCCCAACAACAAAGGGATCTCAGGCAGGCTGGGGGAGGGGTAAGAGTACTAGCCTGAATCATATGGGTTCATAGCTGTGACCTTGCTTGGGTGAGGCACTTTCTCTCTCTTGGCCTCAGTTTTCACTTTTAGTAAAACTTGGATAACAACCCTTGTTCTCCGACATCACGGCGTTGTTGAGAGGATCAGATAAGTCTGTGTATAAATGCTTTGTGACCATAAATACCATAGATGTGTGCTGCTGCTGTTGCAATCCAGAATTTTAAAAAATGAATAAATTTAAGAGCAGCAGACCTGTAAGAGAGACAACAAGAAAGTGTAAAGGCAGCTTGGTGGATTATGGTGGAGAGGGTTCTGGACTTGAGTCAAGAGATCTGAGTTCAAATCCCAGCTCTGACATTAATCCCTATTGTGAGGGATAATTTATAGTGAAGTTTCCCCATTCTGAAAACTCAAATCTAGAATGGCTTCAGTATTCACTAGGCCTAGGTTTAGAGGTCACCTGACCTTCAAACAATCTAGGGCTTACAGCAATGGAGACCCTCCCCCAGAGCCAGATCAGCAGAAGATAAGCCAAATAAGGTTAAGACTTCTTTCATTGGACACCCACATGTTTCGGGGTCCTTTGTCTCAGAGAGATTCTCACGCTTAAGCTATGGGTCAGCACCCCTACCAATGGGAGTGAGGGCCAGTTGGGGGGTTGGTGGTTAGGTTTACTGTATAACCATGGGCTTGCTTCTACCTGTTGCTCTCTCCCTGCCACCATGTGGGTGACAGGGGAAGGGTCCTTTCTCATGAGAAAGAATAAAGACCTTTTCTGACCTTAGATTCAGACTCTGAACTCTTTCATCTCACACAGTTTGGGCCCCACCAAGATTTTTCAGACTCCTCTCTGAAGAGGGGGAGGGCTCCCCAGCCTTGACCAACAGGTAAAGGATGTCCCACTGACTCTTTTGAGTGACCTTTTGGTAAGGTGGGGGAGTAACTCCCCTCTATGGAGAATGAGGCCCAAGGGGGTCTGAATCTGAGATCAGGAAATGCCAAAAGGGGGGAACAAAGATTACTGAAAATCACGTAAGTCTGTGCACAGACCCAGGTAAGGAGAGGCCTGAGTGATTTGGTGGTAGGTGGGGTAGACTGAGTCTGGCCAGGAGTTTGGTTAACTGGGAGACAGTTTTCAGGGGGCATGCTGACGAGTGGTCCCTGACAAGCGCCCCTCAGAATTCATGCCTCGGCACCCCAAGTTCTGGACCAAGAGGTTGACCGCATGTCCGACCAGACCTTGGATCTGGAAGGAGGTGGCTGGCTGACAGGCCATGCCACCTGCCTCTGGTAAAAAGGAAATTTTCAGCTTTTACCCACAAGCTGCTAAGTCAATTGGGAAGAAATGTTTCTTTCAACCCCTACCTTGATAATCCCTTGGGAGATAAATTTGGCAAAGTTAGTTGAGACTGTGTTTGTTCTGTATTTCTTTTGTTTGTTTGTGTGGATATGTGTGAAGTTTGTCTATTAATGAAAAGGAAAATGTTTTACCATTCAGACTGAAAAGCCTTGGGAGAGTTTAGAAATCTTCCTTCTCTGCCTAGCTAAACTTAGAATGGAGAGAATTCAGATCTTTAGCAGATAACAGGTAAGTGAAACTTTTTTTCTGTTTGTCTGAAATGCCTAAGGCAGAGGTAGAAGGAGCAAAAGGCCTAATTTATGTTAGTTAGGGTGGGGGAGGCACCCCCCACCACCACCTTTAGAAGGTTGGAAGAGAGTGCTAGTGAATTTTTAGCCTGACTTCAAGACCAGCAAACCAAGTCATGAGAAGTTAGAAGGGATAATGTTTATCTACCTTTCAGGCTCTCATTGGAATTTAGTTTTAAAAAGTTCAGATAATCATTAAATTTCTAAGGCCCCAATTGAGAGAGAAGTTAAAGACTTAACACTCCAGATAGGAGTGTTAAGAGAGGCTGCCCAAGCTACCCAACCACACCCAGTTTATTGGGTCGAAAACCCTTTGTCTATGAAGGAGATAAAAGATGGGAATGGGATGGTAGCAGGTGAAATGGAGTTCACATGCGCCTGTAAAGGCCATGTGTTCGCTTAAAAATATTTCTAAAGTTATAATTTAATTCCTGTGTAAGGGGGTTTGGAAATGCATTCACCTAAAGTTTTTAGTAGAATATAAGTTTTAAACATTTCTAAATTATGTAATTTGGAAATATTTATAAACTCTGATGTTAAAACAATTTTCTTATTCCTATTCAGAAGCTGTTAAGTTATCTAAGGAAATAGTTCTTTATGTTAATTTGGATATAGGTAAAATGTGTAATGTTTTTGAATTTTTAGTATTTAAGAAATTTAAATTTAAAGATGGGCACTGAGTATGGTAAAGATATTTGTAATTATCACTAGAACCAAAAGAAGCAGTTAGAATGATTAGCCCAGCACATTGTAAACTGATCTAAAATGTGAGCAGGAATGGGTATAGTGTAACAAAAGCAATTTTTGTTTGTTTATTTAAATGTTGTTCAAAGGAACAGAAAGTGAAGAACGGGGCACTCTGACCCAAGTGCTGTAATATTTTTTTGAAATAACTGTAATTTGGGAAATCTGTAAAATTCATTTCCTCATAGTTCCTGCCCAGATTGTAATTATAATGGGAGTTAAATATCAGATTCTGATAAGAAAGAGAAGGCTTAGGAATGGTAGGGAATTACCCTCCCCCACTTGGAAAAAAAAAGAAAGCAGGAGACAGGGGGATGGAGAGGAGGAAAGCCTCTACTCATTTTGGAAATGCAATTAATGGCATAATATCATTGTGTTATTATGTTATCTAAATTGCAAAATCCTTGTATATTGTAAAAACAACAACAACAACAACAAAAAAAAAAACAAAACAAAAATTGACCATTGTGAGCCAGGAATAGTTTCAGTTTTAATCTAAATTGGGTTGAAGCTAAAAGATGGAGAAAAATTGTGTAAAATGTTGTGTTATATGTTGTTGCCTCTGCTATTCAGAAAACCAGGTAAATATACCTTTACTTGTAATTATGAATGATTGTCTGTGCAAGGTGAAGTGGAAATGTGTTTTTTGTAGAACTCTTATTGAGCAAAAAAAAAAATTAAAATAAAAAATAGATAGATAGACATAGATTAGATAGATAGATAGATAGATAGATAGATAGATAGACAGATAGATAGAGGGATGTGGCTCAATTTGAAAAATACATCCAGCTGAACTAAGGTCAATGGATTGGTAATTAAATGGGTTTTGAAATTAAAAATTTAAATGTAAGAACATAATAATTGTGTTACTGGCAAACAGGGATGTTATCATATTTTGAAGTATTGTAATTTAAGAAATCATAAACTTTCAAGTTTTTTCTTTATTTAAAAGGAAGTTTCAGCTATCATTTATGAAATATATTGGTGAGAAGTAATTATTGGTAATTATGTGAAGACAAGACCAGTGAAACCTCCTAAATTTTGTCAATTATGAGGGAAAGATTTTATGACCAGAGAATTTAGAAACTGTGTATTAGTTAATGATATTAGGATAAATTGTTTTTGAAAAAGAGAAATATTCTTACTAAGAAATGTTTTACAAGATCTTTTGTTATAAGATGGGGAACAAACAGATTAGCAGACAAGAAGGAGAAACAGACCCCAATATTTGGAGAGTGGTGTTTATGAGTTTAACAAGATGAAGGACACAAGATAAGAAAGTTCAGGTAGAGATGCCTGCCCCTTAGTGCATTAGACATTATCTGTAGTCAATTTTGTACCTTTTAAGACACAAGATAACTGCTAATATGTATTGGAAGGAAGGGTTAGGTGGCCCCTAGAAACCTCATCAATCACAGGAATGGGACAATAAGAAATTTAAAATATGAAAAGAGAAAGTTAGTAATTATACAAAGACTTTGTAAGATTTCTAGTCATTTCATTGTGGATAGATTTTGTAATATTCTAATTTACTGTGAATTTTAATTTCAGGTGGATTGCCTAAAGAGTTCTTACCAGATTAAGTAAGGAATTTCTCCACTCCCCATCAGGTAGGAGGTGGGGAGGGGCAGCAGTTAAAGAAAAGAAATACTTTTAGAAAGGATGTTTTGCAGAAGACATCTTGCTGTTTTAGTCTGAATTTGTGGTTATTGCATGGTATAAGCAAAAGTTAACATTTGTAATTGAATGTATAAATATAAGGTTTAGAAGGAAAAATAAACAAAGTTGAGAGAACATTCTTTTCTGAATAATACAGGAATAATTATAATTAGACCAAGGGAAAAGAAGTTTGTGAAGCAAAGGTACAAATACAATGTTGAATCATTATCCCATAAACTAAGGCTGGGATACATCTGAGCTACTATAATAGCTCAGTGTGTGTTTAGGATCTGGGCTATTCAGTCTCAGATTATATTTTTTTTTATATGTTAAAGAATTTGGTAAATAGGTATTTGGCGTAGTCATTTGTCTGTCACTAGATATTTGTCTGTATGGAATAAGGTCCTTAAATATTTCAAAATGATGTTAGAATAATTGAGTATCAGTACAACTGATTGAGGGACCTAGCTGTTATTCTATTAATTACTGAAACTAGATCAGAAATGTCTTCTATGTGATGAAAAGAGTTTCAGTGCAAATTTCTCAAAGGGAGGTAAATTATGGAATACTTTTGTATTAATGGAAAAGTCAACTTCATTCAAAGTTTGTTACTATTGTGGAAATCATACATGTTTTCTGTGGTGCAAACATGTTTTATTATAAGCAGTTTATTGATATGAACTGCTTTGGGATTAATTACTTATGGATCCTCCCAAGTCTTTTATGGTAACTGGAGTTTATGATAACTGGAGTAGAAGTCAGTCTCTCCTATAAGTGAATTCATTTGTATAACTATTAAACTCAAAGATAGGAAACTTCTATCTACAAAGTGTTGATAGAGTTGAAAGTTTCTATCTGCAAAGTATAGACTCAGAATGGACATTTCTGAGGGAATAACAAGATCAGATAATTCTGTCTGTCAGATCTATCAGTTTGTGAGGTTTAGCCATTAACTTCTTTGCTTTGTCTAAGCAGAACAGTTATGTTAGTAAAAGGATAATAACCTATAAGCTGTCTTGTTTTATGGTTAAAAATGTAAAGGTTGAATAATGGGTTTGAGAAATTTGGAAGGATAAATAAAGGTTTGATTGGGAATATGGAAGGCAGATAAGAAGGTTTGGGGACAAATATGGGCTTCTCCAAGCCTTGCTGTCTCTGGATGGTAGTACTGGTTTTAAAGGGTTTTAAATAAGTTGAGAAAGAGTTTGAGAAAGTGTCTAGGAAGATAAAAGGATTTGTAACTTGATTTTATAATTAATAGCTTGATCAAATTTGAGAAGGAAAGGAAATAAGGGTACAAGTACAACTTTGAATCATTATCCCATGGACCGACACTGGGATTATAAAGTTGCTATAGAGAAGGTATATCTGTGTATATGAGTGAAATGGGGTCCCAGTGTATTTCAAAGTTATGAAAGAGCAATTGGGTATTAATACAACTGACTAAATTAATTGTTGGGATTAAACCAGAGACATCTTTAGTTGAGAGAAGAGAAATTTTAGTATGAGCTCAGATTAAGCATAATTATAAGAAGATAGAGAAGTTTGGAAGTAGATACAGTATATGCTGTATTAAGTATATGCTCTAATGAGCAATAATTTATAATCCCAATGGGAGATTTGTTTTTTTTATGAATAAGAATAAATATAGGAATGAATGTAGGTTATTTGAGGCTCACTTCAAAGATGTTCCTTAACCAATGTGAGATTATAATCACATTTTAAACTGATTGTTGGTTCTTGTTATTTAAGACTTGATGGGACTGTTAACTGACTGTTTGAGTTCAACTCCAGATAGGAGTGTCAAGAGAGGTTGCCCAAGCTACCCAACCCACCAACTGATGGTGCCAGATCCTGTAAGATACAGGTATGGAGGTCAGAGGAACAACTGTTCAGCATGAGCTGAGGTAGGATCCTTCTGACTGGAGTCTACCCACAAGCACCTGGCAGACTTTAAGCTTGGCTCAGTGGAGAATGCAGCACATTATATATTGTGCCTGGAATTGGCATTCTGAAATTTGGGAAATATGGTTCCCTCATTATAATTTTGTCCCTATTCTTGGTCGCAAGTTTCAATAATCAAAAGTTTTGAAATAAAACAGCAATAAATCTACTTGATTCTGGAACATTTTAAGTTACTATAAGATAAAGCTACTAGGCTTAGGGTTGAGTACAGGTATTTCTGTAAGAGTCAGGGTCCTTTAGTTCTTTTTAATAATATGACAAGTAGGACAAGGGTTTGTGGGAATATTATTCCGTTATTCAGTTAGTATCACATTTGTGTCAACTTTGTTATAGTCAGTGTTAAAAAAGAGGATAATTTCTGGACTACTTGGAAACATTTTTAATTGTTTTAATTGTGAGCTTAGTGAAATCCCGTCCTCCTAGTGGAGGACTTAATAATGGGTTAATGCAAAATATAAGAAACTGGTTCTAATGTGTGATCATGACAACTGACCAAGACTCCACTTTTAATTTTGTAAGAATGATAAGGGTTCTGGAGTTGTCATTTACATCGGTTCCAAGGTTCCTTTTGTGGGTAAATGAATGAAAGAAGGCAGAAGGAAGAGAAGCTGTGATGCAGGGCTGAAAATGGATGACCCTATGTGACCAGAGGACTTCCTCACATCCGGACAGCAGTGTGAAAAGAGACTTTTGGACTTTGAAAAGACAATGTATCTATACTCATAAAGGGGACTGCCCCCTTGTATGTTGTCAATACCACAAGGGCTACAAGGGTAATTAGAGTTAAGAAAAGTGGGGAAACTTCAAAAGGTATAAAAAAAAGAAAGTAGAGATTTGTGAGGGATAATTTATAGTGAAGTTTCCCCATTCTGAAAAACCAAATCTAGAATGACTTCACTAGGCCTAGGTTTAGGTCACTTGACCTTCAAGCAATCTAGGTCTTACAGCAATGGAGACCCTCCCCCAGAGCCAGATCAGCAGAAGATAAGCCAAATAAGGTTAAGACTTCTTTCATTGGACACCCACATGTTTCGGGGTCCTTTGTCTCAGAGGCATTCCCGTGCTTAGGCCGTTGGTCAGCCCCCCTACCAATGGGAGTGAGGGCCAGTTGGGGGGAGGTTAGGTTT
>CM053597.1:166114746-166146046 GCA_028646575.1 Pseudocheirus occidentalis | reverse complement strand
CTATATAACCATGGGCTGGCTTCTACCTGTTGCTCTCTTCCTGCTACCATGTGGGTGACAGGGGAAGGGTCCTTTCTCATGAGAAAGAATAAAGACCTTTTCTGACCTTAGATTCAGACTCTGAACTCTTTCATCTCACACACTATAGAACCATAGAGCAGTCACTTTGATGACTGAACCTGCACCCGGAACCTCAGCTTCCTCATCTGTTAGATGGAGATAACACCTACAGTACCAACCTCATAGGATTACTGTGAAGTCCAAAGGAAATAATAGATATAAAGAACTTTTAAAAATCTTAAAGAGCTATAGAAAGATGAACTCTCTCTGGTCCTCAGTTTCCTAACTAGCAAAAGAAGGAAATCTGCCCTGCTACCTCACAGGGTTCTTAGCCCACATAATAGGGAGATAAATGGATAGGTCCCATTTTACCCTCTCCTACAAAGTCCTCAGATACAGCACCACAATAAAAACTCTAATTTCTATCTGGCTTTAAGTGTTACTATTCATAGGGTGGGAAGCTTTTCAGCCATAGCAACTACTGAAGAGAACTTACTGAATCCCCTCTTCAAGAACCTCAAATCAAACAGATAATCATCTGCTTGGCATTTAAGGCCTTTCCTAATCAACTTCAAGCCTCGAGGTCCAGTGCATAACAATGCAGTATTCTCCTTCACACATTCTAGGTCCAGTCAAACTGGTTCGTTCACTATTCCCTGACCCCCCCCTCCTCAGGCCTGATTTCCCCACCCCCACCCCCAGCTCCACCTTTGATTCTTTGACTTCCTTCAGGCCTCAGTTGGTAGGCCACCTCTCCAGGAAGTCTCTCCTAGTCACCTTTCCCTCCTCCAATTCTCAGGCGTATCTGTTTCCACATAGAGTCTCCGGGAGAATGTATATTCCTTGAGGGCAAGAACTCTTTGGTTTTGGCTTTGTGGTTCCAGTCCTTTGTGGCATGGAGTAGTGGGGGGGGGGGGGTGTAGAAGGAACAAGCCTAGAGTGTACCTGCACCAGGTTCAAATGCTGCTTTTGACACACACTAATTGTATGGCCCTGGGCAAGTCAATTAGCCTCTGAGTTTCTCAGGCAACTCTGCAAAATTCTAAATGACATACAAATTGCCGATCTACATCAATGGAAGAAGCTTATACACTGAAGTCCCTTATGTGATGAAATTCTAGGTCCAGGCCAAAAAAAAAAAAAAAAAAAGGAAATTTCTAACATCTCTAGCATATGGGTGGCATGGAATAAATGTTTGCTGGCACTTGACCCCAGAGAAGAAAACAATCTGGAATCATGTGAGAAAAGTTTGTTCATGCCCTTTGGCCCTGACATCTCACAGCTGGACAAAGAGGTGAACAGCAGAAAGAAAGGCCTCACGTACAATAAAATACTAGGGTAGCAAAAGGGAAACAACATGGACACCCATCAGTTGGAAAAGGACTAAATAAAATGGTAGACAGCTAGATGGCACAGTGCTCTGGGCCTAGAGTCAAGAAGAACTGAGTTCCAATGCAGACTCAGACACTTACCAGCTATATGATCCTGGGCAAGTCACTTGACCTCTGTCTCAGTTTCCTCATCTGTAAAATGGGGATAATAATAGCAACCACCTCCCAGGGTGGTTGTGAGGATCAAACGAGATTTTTGTTAAGTCTTAGCATAGCACCTGTCACATAGTAGGCATCATATAAATGCTAGCTGGCTAGTAACACCAGTAATATGTGAATGAAGTAAAACGTTATTATCCCATGAGACAAGAGGAACAGGACATATCTTCACAGCTACAGCACCACGGTTAAAACACTGTACGTAGGGACTACAAAACCTCAGACAGTCCCAGAGGTCAATGTTAATGCCGAGTGGTCAAGCACAGCATTGGGAACTCTCCCTTCTTTTGACAATCCACAACCTACTTTTTCTGGTAGGTACTTTATAACAAGGTTGGGTTGTATCTTTTTTGTATCTACTATGTCCCCCATATACAATGTATTGCAATATTTATTTTCAAGAGTCACTGTAACCTCTAAAAGAAGCCGCCTCAGGAGAAACCATTGATTCCCAGACCCCAGGGCACACTCCCTCGGAGGCTAGGGGCATGTGGCCCCGACCTGACGGCTGTTTTCTTCAGTTATATGGACAGAAGTAGCTTCATGGAGCAGTGAAGTCGGAGTCAGGAAGGCCCGAATTCAAATCCAGACTCAGACACTTAACTAGCTGGGCTAGTTATTTAGATAATCTGAGCTTTAGCTTCCCCATCTTTAAAATGGGGGTAATAATAAAGCAGTCATCACATAGCAACCCTATGTGAGGATCAAACAGGTGCAGGACTTGAAGCACTAGTCGTTTGCTAATTATTACTAATAATAATTGCCGCTCGACCTCTATTTTAAAACTCAGCTTTGTAGGACTGAGGGACCATGTATATGGACTGTCAGACAGCACTGATTTGGGGGTTAGTTTAGAACGCTTTTTTCCCCTCTTCCTTTTAAAATTCTTTGTAATTTTTTTATGCTAAAGTAGCTATCTATAGTTGGGTTCTTTTTCTTACTCATTTTTACTTTTATTTTGTTTTATTTTATTTTTAGCAGCTTATTATTATAATAATTATAATTACAATCAAGTTTTAATCCCAATTGTGGGTGGCATTACCCCTAAGCCTCAGGTCCTTCTTACTGATATTTGCAGTTTCATGTGCAATCATCTTTTTAAAAAATTATTATTATTATACTATATTATGGAAATGCTTGTTTTATTCCATAAATTAAAAATTAAATAAATTTTAAATTAAAAAATTCTTTGTAATGAGGGATGGCTAATGGGTGTAGGGAAAAGGGGAGCACTATATTACACCATTGCAAAACACAGGAAGTCACCTAAAGGTGCAACAGTCAGAAAATGATGAAATAAACCATAGATAATGGGATACTATCACTAACCTGCAGGGAACACAAAGAATCCAAAAAGATGCTTACCAAAAATGTGAAAGCCAAAAGACAGCCATGTATTTAAAAAAAAAATTAGTCTACTAACTAACCTCTTTTTGCCTCAGTTTCCTCATTCATATAACAGAGATGATTCTAGCACCTACTTTATAGGATTGCTGGGGGAAGCAGGGGGTATGAAATGAGATAATAATATAAATCCCAAGAGAAATGTGAAATGTCAATACTAATGGTCCAGACCATTCTGGCCATGACAATCCCTCACTCAAATTTCAGTGGCTCAGGGGTAGCTAGGTGTTGAAGTAGATAGAGCACCATGGAGGGGGGGGGGAAGGGGAGTGTTTAGGAAGAACTGAGTTAAAATTTGGCCTAGCTGTGTGACCCTGGGCAAGTCACTTAATCCTGATTGCCTCAAAAAGAAAAAAAAAATCCAATGGTTCCCTTCTGCCTCTCGGATGAAATATAATCACCTTGGTTTGATTTTTATAGCCATTCACAATCTAGCCCCAAACTGTCTCTCCAGCTTCATTGGCTGTTATTCCTTTTCCCATGCTCCAAGGTCCAGTCCAACTGGCCTTCACTCTTCTTCATAAATGGCCCTTAATTCTCTGCTTTCCCACTGGCCACCCCCATGCCTGGAATGCACTCCCTCCTTATTTCTGTCTCACTTTCTTCATGACTCATCTCAAGCCTTCTGAGAAGGTCCCAATAGTCTGTTCCCACCCTACCAAACTCTCTTGTATTTCTATAACTTTGTATCCATACATATTGTCTCCCCCAAGAGAACATTAACTCTTGAGAGCAGGAAATGTGTCTTTTTGGTTTTTGTCTTTTAATCCCCAGGAACTGACAGTGTCTTAACACATGCCTAATATAGGATGGAAAATAACAAAGTCAAATTCAAGACCTTTCCCCCGTCTGACCATCCATTTCCTTCTCCATAAAATGAGGCTACTAATGCTTGGATTACTTACCTCTCAAATTTGTTATGGGAAAAGTACTTTGGAAATTGTCAAGGCCTATCCTATAGAAACATAAGATATATCCTCATTTTGAGTCCCCTCTGGGTATGAGTTTATACCTCTGTAAAATGGAGGAAGTTGGACCAGGTGGTTGCCAAGGCCTCTTCCAGCTCTACACTCTGATTTGAAGAGGTCTGAATTCCAATTTGTCATCAATGGTTGGTCTCCAGCTCCCTTCCCTGCTATGGCCCATCTTCTCCACCCCTTCCCTACTTTGACTTCCTTCCACACTCCTATTAGGATTCTACATGAGGAGAGGTGTCCCTCCCTACTCGATAAATAGAAGGTGAAAAGTAGCTGTGCTTGAGCATTAAAACGAGATGGGTTTTTATAATAATAGCAAAAAGTCATTTAAAGAAAAATAACAGATTAGGAAATACATCTGTGATAAAAAGTATAAGGAGTTACCAAAAATTGGACAGTGCTAAATCACAGTCCATGATGTATAATTATTGAAAGCATGTGAACAATTTTCAAGAGGAAATAAATGGAGTCCTTGGAAAAATACTCAGCCTCATTAATAATATGAGGCTAGAGTTCATATCCTATTTGCTACCTGTACGACCTTGGGCAAGTCACTCAACCCCAGCCGTCTTCAGTTTCCTCCAGTGTAAAATGGAAGGGTTTTGCTGGATGGCTTCTAAGGTTCCTTCTGGCTTTAGATGTATGAAATGTAAATTAAAACAATTCTGAGGTACCATTCCCACACCCATCAGATTAGCAAAAAATAATGAAAACCAAGCCAGTTTTTTTTTTTTAATGGAGAAACAGGGATTTTTTGTGAAGAAACAGAAATCATGCATTTCCGGTAGAACTGCAAACCTGTAAAATCCTTTCTGAAGAGCAATCCAATAGGACGAAGTAAAAATTAAAAAAACTGAACATACTTTTTGGCCCAGTAATTTGGTAATTGGGAATATCCTCTGAAAGAGTTTTCAGAAATAAACAAACCTCCCAAAAGAGCTACCTGTTCAAAGATTTTCATGGCAGCATAATTTATAATTGTAAAATACTGGAAGCCAACTAAATGTCCAGTAATAAGGGAATGATCAAGGTAAGCATTATACATGAAGGGAATGAAATACCAAGATGAATTAAAATGGACAGATATGAGAAGCACAGGGAAATCTAAAAAGACTTTTGTGGGGAAAAAAATGAAAAACAAAATCCATGTGAACTCTGACCACTGAAAAGTGGCCAAAAGGAATGAACAAAGAACCCTCATGAATGGACAAATTGGGATGATGTTTCTCAGTTCAATTTAATTAACTTAAATGCAAGAAGTTACTAAGTAAATTTAATTGTGTTGATGTTCAGTATTATTTTTGCCAAAGAATTAATATTTTTTAAAAATAAGATTCTGTGGTGACTAGGTAGTGCAGTTAATAAAGTACCAGCCCTGGAGTCAGCTGGACCTGAGTTCAAATCCAGCCTCAGACACTTGACACACTAGCTGTGTGACCTTGGGCAAGTCACTTAACCCCAACTACCCTGCCGTCCCCCCTCCAAAAAAAAAAAAAAAGCAAAAAATAAAAACAAAAATAGCATCCTACTACAGAACCCTCTGGTCTGGGGTCAGGTCTGTGACAAGACATTTAAACTTTCTGTGCCTCAGTTTACTCAGTATATATAATAGCACCGTGCCTGGCATGTACTAATAGATGCTTGTCTGTCTTTCTGTCATATGGGGGAGTTCAATTCATTTCCATAAACATATCTTAGGCACCTAATACTTGCAGAGGACTGGATGTGTGTTGGGAGGTGGGGGAGATACAATATTTAAGTAAGACATGAATCTTTTAGTCCTATCAGGGAATACCACACAACCACAGATAAGCATAATACTGTGTATCATCAAGTGCTTCAGAGAGGTATGGCAACAAGTATTCATTACTGGGGAGAAGAACAGAAAAGCAGAACAGCCTGAACCTTCAGGGAGCTTATGTTCTGACAGACAGGAAAAGGTACGCAGATGCAAGGTCACCTTGGATGGGTAAGTCCTGGGAACGGGGAGGGGCTGTTGTGTTTCCCCTTTTTCAGAAGAGGGGCAGTGATCTGTAGGAGGTTATAAGGTGTGTGTGCCCCAAGCCCTTCCCTCTGATTCTCCATCCCACAAGCCTCCTGATGCCTTCCTTTCTATTACTCAGAGAGGAGATTCTGTGTCGCAGCACTGGTCTGATGGCCTTATGACTGACTGAAAGCCATGAGGTCTGGGTTCCAGGCCCAGCTCTGTGGCTAGCTGCATGTGCCACTTCCCCTCATCAAGCCTCAGGTATGCCTGGAGTAGTAGAAAGAAAGCTAGATTTGGATTCCAGAAAGCCTGTGATCAAATCCAGCTCTGACATTCACTACTTTCTCTGGGCCTCAGTTTCCCCAACTCTAAGGTCCCTTTGGGCTCTTGGTTTTCATACAAGGTGTTTCATATAGCCTAGCTAGGGAATAGCTGGGTGGGGTAGTGGATAGAGAGTCAGGAAGAACTAAGTTCAAATCTGACCTCACACACACACACTAGCTGCGTGACCCTGGGCAAGTCACTTCACCCTGTTTGCCTCAGTTTCCTCATCTGTAAAATGAGCTGGAGGAGGAAATGGCAAACCACTCCAGTGTCTTTGCCAAGAAAACCCTAAATGGGGTCCGTCATGAAGAGTTGGACACAACTGAGCAACAACATTAGTAGCAGTGGTAGTAGTAGTAGCTGTAGTTCCTGTCAGATGATGTATGATCTCAATTACTCAATTGAATGGAAATTGTACCTATTTGGAATCAGAAAACCTGGGTCTGAAATGAATTTCCCTATTTTATTGCCTATGTGACCCTGAGAAGATCACTTGACTTTGCTGGGTCTTCCTTCCTTCTCTCTGAAAGGAGAAGGGTCCCATTGATGAGGACCACCAAATGAGAGGGCCACAGCTAAAAGGATCTTTAGAGATCATCTCACCAAGTTTCCTGGATATGCCTGGGAGCCCGAGACCCTTTCAGGGCGTCTAAAAGGTCAAAACTTTTTTTCATAATAATAGTAAGAGATTTTTATTTTCAATATGATAAATATTGATCAATATGACCCACATAAACAAAAGCTCTTGGGCGAGGGGTCCTCAATAATTTTAAGAGTGTAAAGGAGTCCTAAGACCAAAAAACCTGAGAATTCGGAATCAATCCCCTCCTTTTACAGAGGTGGAAACTGAGGTCCATTGTCACACAGGTATCAGAGGTAGGATTTGAACCCAGGTCCTGAGACTCCAGAATTAGTGCCCTTTCTACTGAGCCAAGATCTTTAAGGCTTCTTCTAAGGCCCAAAGGCTCTGATGAGAGGACAGCCCAAATCCTACCTCATTTAGCAGCCAGTTACAACAGACATCTTTATATTGTCTTCCTGTCTTGACCTGTCTTTAATCTGTTGCATCCTGGGTTCCTCAGGACTTCTCCTCCTGGTTCCCCCTTCCTGGTCTTGGGGACACTCCTACCTCCCAGACTTCCTGTTTCTCCCATTCTACCCATGCCTTGCTTACCCTCTAGAGCTACTGGAGGGAGAGGAGAGGAGCATAGGTAACAGAAGAGAGGAAGCTGATGGGGTGGGAGGGGGAGCTGAGTCTTGGTAGTGAAGGTGAAGATTCCTGTTGGGGCTGCATCCAACACAATTGCTAAGTGGCCTATAATTATCTTATTTGTGTGAGTGAAGACCTGAGGCTCTGTACTTTGCTATTTTCATCAAGTTTGCTGAAATACAATCACAAAGCAAAATCAAGAGAGAAAGAGACAAACACAGGAAAGAGACAGAGAGAAAGACTTGGGGTGTTTTGCCCCCTCACTGGTAAGAAGGCACCCCAGCCTAGACATATGCCATAAGCCCCCTAAGTGCATATAACTAGCACCCAAAAACACTTCTGCTGGTCATGTTTCTAGGCCCCATGAATCAGGCTCGTTCTCAGAAAGCTCTTGCAGCTAAGAGTACAGCTCTGAGGCAACTAAAAAACCCACAATTAAGAAAATAAAAACTGAGAAAGAAGAAGTACCACTGAAAGACCATTAAACCTGAAGTCAAAAGATCTGAATTCAAACTCTGTTCCTATCATTTAACTCTTAGTCTGCCCCTGGACAAGACACTTTAATTGCCTCATTCCTCAGTTTCCCCATCTGTATAGCAACCAGGAGGACTAAATTATCTCTAAGCCCCCAAAATCAAAGATTTAGAGGGAAAGAACCTTAGAGGTCATCTGGCCAAATCAATCACCACGAATTTATTAAGCACCTACTGTATGCCAAGTGCCATGGTAGCTACTGAGGAAACTGAGGCTCTCAATCCTCTCATTTTATAGATGAGTAAACTTAGGCCTAGGGGGGTTACTGACTTCCCCAAAAGGACATAAGTAGTACGAACCATAGTGGGGACTCAAACCCAGGTCTTTTGTCTGTTCTCTTGCTGGGCCATACTGTTTGCCCACCTCTAAGGCCTGTGGTGGTACTATAAAGTCTTCCACTTGGTTTCAACACATTGATTTTAAAAAGACAACATAGCAAGTATGGCTACACAGTGGTTCATCTGAAAAAGATCTGAGGGTTTCAGTAGACCACAAGCTTGACATGAGAACACTTCATGGCACCATAGCATCCAAGAAGGCTAATTCTGAAATAAATTGCCCAGATTGCTGGAATTTGGAGAGTAGAGTAGAAGGACAGCCGCCAGTTGTCTCCATGCCAATGAGAAAGAGAACAGCCGCCAACTGGCTAAATTAAAGCTCCTTAAAACTTTTATTCGGACTCTGTGGTCACTTTGTTAAACTTGCCATTTCAGAGTCCGTCATTCAATGAACATTTACCATTCTCTTCCCTGGTCTGACTGTTTTTGGAAGACTACTCACTTCTGAACACTCTGTTTTAGGAAGGACATTGGGAAGGAGCAGAATGTCCAGAAGAAGGTAGTTAGGATGCTGCAGGGCTAATGTTCATGCCAAAAGAAGATCAGCTGAAAGAATTTCAGACATTTACCATGGTGAGAACATAATAGCTGATTTCCAGAATTTACTGGGAGAAGAAAATACTCAGGGGAGGTATGGCAGGTGTTTGTAGTTATCTGAAGGTCTATTGAATGACAGAGGGTTAGGCTTAGAGAGTGGATGTTTCAAAGAAGCCATCTCTGGGTTAACATAAGGAAACTGTAAGTCACAAAGTCCCCTAAATGAGAGGAGTTATCCCAAAGTGGAACGGGCTAACTCAAGAAGGAATGGGGTCTCCATTGGTGGAGGTCCTTGAGCAAAAGACAGATGCTCATTCATTGGGTGTGATGAAGACCTGAAGATCCTTTTTGCCAGGAATGGGTTGGACTCACGACTCTCTAAGGTCCCTCCCAATTCTGAGATTCTGTGAAAACTTGGGTTCAAGTCTAAATCCCAGTTTAATTTCTTTAGACCCCAGTTTCTTCCTTTACAAAAATGGGGACATCTTGATAGCTTTATCTAAGCACAGGGAAGGATACAAAGGTATGATGGTACAATCATGAAGATAATGGTGATGATGAGAATATGGAGCTGCCACTGGGCAGGGCTTTCTTGTAGCCAAAGCACTACAAAGAATACCTCACCTAGTGAAGAAAGAAGGTCTGCATTGGATAGAAGATAGAGCACTGGATGGGGAGTCATGGAGACCTGAATTCCAAGCCTCTCTCTGATATTTACCAGCTTGCTTTGTATATATTTGTGGGCCTGTTGTCTCTCTGTTTAGATGGTAAGCTCCTTGAGGTCAGACACTCTTTTGCTTCTTTTTATATCCCCAATGCTTAGCATAGTGCTTGGTACACAGTAGGCACTTAATCAAGGCTTATTGACAGCCTGGTTGCCTAGTTCCCCTGCCTTTAGTTTCTATTTGTAAAACTTGGGGAGGCTTCTAGCAATGAGAAGCCACATTGTTGGCTTAAAGTTTAATTTGATAACAATAGCCCATTTCTCCAGCCTGAGGTTTACAAAATGCTTCCCTCTCAACCCGTGTGTGACAGACCGTGCTAAGATTATTATTCCCATTTTGCAGAAGAGGAAACCGAGGCCCCCAAGAGGAGGTGATTTGCCCAAGGTCACACAGCCAGGAATAGTCAGGGAGGGGATTCGAACCCAGCTCCTCCTCACTCCAAATCCACCAGATCATCAATATCCTCAATGTGGTTCTGGTAGAATTGACTTCAGGGAATAGCTCCAGGCCCTGCTCCGAGGGGAGAGACGGCCCCAGCATGTGGGGGTTGCCCTGGTCCTCTAGAACTGACCCAGGCCCTTCCCCTCCTCCAGCCCCAAGCACATCCACTCCCACTCCCACCCCCACACGCCGGGCCTTGGATCCCCGGGCTCGAGTTTTGCCAGCAGCCGCGGAAGGCCGCACTTGGGCGGTCCAGGCCAAGGCCAGCGCTGGCCTCCCACAGCTGCTCCAGCGCTCCAGCAGGAAGGGGGACAGCGGAAGAAAGGCAGGGCGACCAAAGGGAAAGCGAAGGGATTTCTCGATCCCTCTCCCACCCTGGGCCTGGGGCCCCAAGCCATCCTCTCCCCCAGCTGCCGTTAGCGCGTTTTCAAATCATAGCCTGGAAACAGAGCTGCCCCCCCACTCCCTTCACCCCATAGCTCCCCAAGTTTTAGAAGAAGAAGAGAATCTCCCCCAAAGCCTTCTCAGCCTCCTCCTTCTCCCGGGCCGGAACCCCCCCCCCCCAAACCTAGCCAGGCTCAGTAATAACTTTGAAACTTCTCGAGCATTTGGGGCAAGAGGAGTGGGGATGGGGGAGACAAGGGGGCAACTCTTTCCGGGAGGAGGAAGGGAGATTACGAGCCTTCCCCCCACCCCTGGAAGGGCTGCCCCGCCCCATTGCCCCCCACCCCCACCCCAATCCGGGCTTTCTGGCTCTCTCCCTGGGCCGAAGGTGCCTCACCGCTCCCCGACAGGCCCCTTGGGGCCGCACCCCGCCTCCTGCTTCGATTTCCACCCCCCACCCCCAGGCCAGGCCGCCACCGCCTCCAACCTGGGGCCCCCAGCCCACCAGACCCCAGCCGGGTGAATTTCAGTGTCCGGTTGAGGGGGGAAAAAGCCTATGCGACTCACCTTTCCTTGCTCGGCAGTCCCTCCACCGTGCCTACAACGGGCCTTGATAAGTGGTATAGTATTACTAGAGATATTATTATATTATTATTATTAGTAATAATAAGAGTAAATGCTATTTAATTATCGAAGGAAGCATTTTGCTCCTGGAACTGCTTCCCAGGCAGCTCCCTCCATGTGGCCGCTTAGCCCTTTACTTTCATTTCCACGGCGCTCTCTGCTCTCTTCTGCTCTCTCCGTCTCCCTTCTCTTATTCTTTCTGTGTCTCGATCAGAGCAGCCCCAACTGGAGAAAATGCTTCCCTGCAATTTCTCCCTGCGCCCTGGAGGGGCCCGGTCAGCCTTATTCCGGGTCCCGGGGGACTTTTGAAGAACAGATCAGAGTCCCAGGGTCTATTGTGGCTCTAGGTGGGTTTAGAGGCAAAGACCTTGGGGAGATTTCCCTTTCCGATTCAAGTGTGGGCCGTTCCTTTACATTTTTCTTTTTAAATGCATGGAGGTTTTTAATGGCATTTCCTTTTTAACACCTCTAAATTTCACACCCGAAGTTTACCGAAAGGTTCCCATTCTTCCTAAATAGCTACAGGGATTCTTAACCTTTTCTGTAACCCTAGGGCAGCACAGGGAAGCTTAAGGACCCCTTCTCAAAATGCAGCTTTTAAATGCATCCAATAAAATACTTAAGATTAGAAGGCAAATTATTATGTCCTAATAAAGACGTAAAATTTCCCCTCAACCAAGTTCACCCCAGATTAGGGACCCCTCCTCTAAGCATCCCAGGGGTCAGAGTAGCTCCTCAATTTTTACATGTAAAGAAACAAGCCTAGAGAGAGGAAGGGACTGGAACATGAGTTGCCATGTTTATCTAGCTCCATTCAACAAAGACTTATTTAGTATCAATTAAAGTACACAGTTTATTGTTGCTCCTGGTGGGGTTTGGGAAAAGGTGTGTGTGTGTGTGTGTGTGTGTGTGTGTGTGTGTGTGTGTGTGTGTGTGTGTGTGTGTGTGTGTGTGTGTGTGTGTGTGTGTGTGATTTTTCCCTTCTGTTTAAAGGAAAGTATATGCCATTTTTTTTTGAGTTATGAATCAGTCCAGCCATTCTGGAAAGTAATGTCACAAAACTGTGCATATCTTTTAACCAATCAACCACTTAAAGGCTTACACCTGAAAGAAATCAAAGAAAGAAGAAAAATGATTCATGCACAAAATATCTGTAAAAGCCCTTTATGTTATAGCAAAGAAGTGGAAATTAAGGGGTGCCTATCCCTTCGGGTATGGCTAACCAAATGCAGTGTGTATGCATACATATATATGGTATGTGTGTATATATAAGTATGTGTGTGTACATATATATATTATATATATATATATAAAACCATATCATAATATGGAATATTCTTTCAACATAGGCAGTGACAACAGGGATGGTTTCAGTGAAATTGAATTTTGTATTAACTAATGCAAAGTGAAGTGAGCAGAACCAGACCAATTCATACAATAATAACATCATAAAGACAATTTGAAAGACTGAAGAACTTTGAGCAAAGCTATGACCAACCCCAATTCCAAAGGACCAAGGATAAAGGATGGGGCAAGAGGGAATGGCCTCAGGATACAGCCTGAGACCTACATTCAATTTTGGCCACAGCCAATTGGGGATTTTGCTTTGCTTGATTGGGCATGTTTGGTACACTGAATTTTTTTTTTCCCTTTTCTTTTCTCATGGGGGGATAGTGAGGGAAAGAGAATAGATTTTTGTTCATTCAAAAAATTACATGTAAAAAAAATACATACTAGAGGACAGAAGGAAAGAATCACAAGGAGAGCTTTGAAAGTTAAATGTTAAATTTAACATTATTTATATGTTAAAAGAAAAGCAAGACATAACAGATATGTGTAGTATGATCTTTTTCTCTTCTACTGTGTATGTGGAAATGTTCCCCTTTGGGGGGGTTCAGAATAAAAATAAATATTTTAAGATATTTTAGATAAATATTTCTAAAACACCAATTAAATGCAAGGCACCAAGGGTCCACAGAAATGACCTAGCCTTTGTTTGGGATTCTCCTGAGAAAACACAGAAATTAATGAGGACTATTAAGCAGGCCTACTAGGTGTCAGGCACTCAGAACACAAAGACAAGCAACAAAACAATCCCTACCTCAAGGAGTTTACATTTTCTGGCATGAGACAATGTATGAACACATACATACTTATATATTATAAACACATCCTATGGGTTTAGGGAGGTCTCCAGAAAGAACTTGGCAAAAAAAACATTAGCAACTTTTCTGAAAGGTGTGTTCAGAGAGAGTTGCTTGGGACACAAAAATTAAGTGACTTGCCCAGACTACTCCACCAGAGAAAAGGCTTAACCTCAGACCTTCCCTGACTCTAGTCGGGGGTCCTTATCCACCCTGCCCCTGAGGCTCTTCATGCTTATAATTTTATACAGAGTGTATACACAGCTGGGAGGTAGAGAAAGTTTATTCAAACTCATACCAAGTCATTCCAAAGAAGACTAATCCATGAGCCTTGATTAAATAAGGATAACATACCAGGAACCTGAGCCCATTTTAGGGGTGAAAAAAACCCCAAGTAAATGAAGTGACTTGCCCAAGGTCACATAGGTTATAAATAACAAAGCCAGGATTTGAACTGGACTCTTTCTACATTCATTTCCAGTATTTTTTTAAGCCATTCTGAACTTTGTTAGTCATGTCTGATCTTTTTGGGGGCCATTGACCATAAGCTGTCCACGGGGTTTTCTTGGCAAAGAAAAAAAAACCACTCCAAGTGGTTTGCCATTTCCTTCTCCAGTTCATTTTACAAATGAGGAAACTGAGGCAAACATATGTTAAGTGATTTGCTCAGGGTCACACAGCTGGTAAGTATCTGAGGCTGGACTTAACTCAGATCTTCCTGTCTCCAGGCCAAGTGCTCCATTGTGCCAGAGTTGCTATACAGCTCTTTTTTTCACTACACATATACATATATGAGTCCCCTTCTCCTTTAACCTCTTTGTATTTTAGACCTGCTAGTGGTATTATTGGCACAAAGTCACCATTCAGTGACTTGGGGGGGGGCATAATTTCAAATTATTTTCTAGACTTGCTGGACCAGTGCTACACCAACAAACAGTTGGCCTGTTTTCTCACAGCCACTCAAATAATTCTCATTTTCCTACCCACCCTCTCCCCTCCCCCCATCTTTACCAATCTGATGGATGTGAGATGTAACCTGAGTTGCTTTAATTTTCATTTGTCTGATTATTAGTGATTTGGACCATTTTAAAAATATGGTTGTTCATAGCCTAGATTTCTTCTTATAAAAACCTCCAGTTTATATCCTTCTGATGCTTTTTCCACCATACAATACTTTCTCTCATGCCCTTTCTTAGGACTTTAGCTAAAGGACTTTACCCCCACAATTCCTTGAGAAGGTCCCCTTAACCCTTGCTCTATCTATTCACAGGATCATAAAATAGTAGCAATAACAAGACTAGAATTTAAATAGCACTTTAAGGTTTGCAAAGCACTTTACACAGATTTATTACATTTGATTTAACAACTTTTGACTTAGGCTCAAACAAGTTAAGTAACTTACCCAGGGTTACAGCTAGTAAGTATCAGAAGCCAAGTTTGAGTTTAGGTCTTCCTGCTACCAGGTTCAGTGCTGTATCCATTGTGTCACCAGCTGCCTCTAAGAACACAAAACAAAATAATTGTTAGTAACTTAGAACAAATCGTTTGGATGGCCCTGACTTACCTGTCCAGGGCATGATGGATATTGAAAGAAATGTACTTATTCCAATCTAAGTTGCAAGGGACTTTGCCTTGAGGAGTAATGAATATGTTGTAGGAAAAGATCTGAGTCCCTAGTAGGTTCTCTTGTGTGTCAGGCCAAGGGGACTGTCAAAGAGCTGAAAATACATTTGATCAGTCCCTAAGTATGTTGGCTAGAAAGTCTCCCAAAAGTGTGCTAACATTCGCTTCAAGGAAGCTCCAGAAGCACCTGATAATTCCATCACATCAGCATCAGCTCAGTGAAGAAACATTTAGCAAACTGCAGCTTTAAGAGATGCAGAGAGCAATCATAGCCCAAAGTAAAAAAGATGTATACGAGGAGTATGTTCCCTCTCCCACTGGCATCATGGGAATATGTGGGGGAAAGTACCCTCATTCGTGAGTATTGCATAAGGGGGACGGGTTTCCCCAATACTTACCTTGTTACTTGTTCTTAATTAAAAGCTTTGCTATTTGATTTGTGATCTCTTCAAGGAGAATCATGGCACTTCCAAATACCATGCTATATTACCACCAACAAATATAGTAGTTCACAGTTCTAATGTACTTTGTGGTTAACAAAATGTACCTATAGCCCAGTGATTTCTCCCTCCTCAAATGTTCCTGAGAAATTCCTCCAGGTCTTTATTTCATTCCCATCACTCCCCACTTTCTATTCATTTATCCACATTTAGGATTCTATGCCATATCCCTGCCCCGCCCTCCCCCACCTCAGGTGTATATTATATAACAAAATAGCTATTTGGGAATTTAAGTTTATTATAATCTTCATGTGATCTGCCATCTTTTATAATTATGATTATTATATAATAAATTTCTAGTTTACTATAATTATATTAAACCATAATAGTTTAATATAATTATAATCCAGCTCCTGCCCTTGCCCATATGTAACATTACGTCTCCTCTCTTCAACTTTTGCACTAGTTCTGTCCTCTCTCCCTTCCTTCTTACCTTCACCTCTTGGAGTCCATGGTTTCGTTCAAAACTCAGCTCCAGAATCTCCTGCATAAGGACTTTCCCAAACTGTTCTGCCCCCCTCCCCAACCCCACTCTCTGTCCCAGCTGTCTATGCCTTTCTTTCCAAGATTACCTCATACCTGTTTTATAGGTAATTTGTACACACATGCATATATGTCTATGTTGTATATACATTTAGATGTGTACATGTTTTTTACCCAATTCAAATATAAATTCTTTGAAGGCAAGAAGTGTTTTGATTTTGTCTTTGTATATCCAGTACCTGGTACACTGCTTGACACATAGAAAATACTTAATAAATACTTGTTTGGCTCCAGCCTATTTTTTCAAGCTGATTTATTATTACTCCCTCTGTGCTCTCCATGTTCCAGATCAAATGACTGGTTTGCTGTTTCCATAACCTGTATTAAAGAAAAATGCTAATACTCTACTCTGTATTTGGGGCATGTCTGGTGGAAATTAATTAAATTAATTTATTGTTATTCTACATCCAAGAGTAAGAATAGCTAAGAAAGAGAAGCCTCCAAACTGACACAATCCCTCCTTCCCATCTCCATAATCTCAGACTTCTCTCTCAATCCCAAAACAATTTGAGGTAATATTAATAATAATCTTGAACAAGGAAAAGTCAGGTCATGTTAAAAGACAGTTTGAGGTTATCATTCTAGAATAGTAGTCACTTAATCTTTACTTGAAACTACTCAATTTCTTCCTTGTCTACCCCCACCCCCACTCCAGGCCTCCTCCCTACTAAGAATTCAGAGGTTCTCTTCCTTCAGTAGCAGAATGTTTGGTGTACTTTTTTTTTAAATGAAAAAAGAGAGCACTTCCCTTGAGTGGGTCATAGCCATGCTTCAAAAGATGGAGAAGGCAAGGATCTTACTAAGACAAAAGGTATTTCTCCATCTACCTTAATGTTACTTCTTAATATTTTCAGTTGATGTACACACTCTTTGATCTAGTAATACTTCAATGAAATCTATACTCCAAAGAGATCAAAGAAAAAAGAAAATTATATATGTATAGAAATGTATATGTGTGTGTATGTGATATGTGTATATGTATACCAAAAATATAAACAACTTTTTGTGGTGGCAAATAATTGGAAACTAAGGTTATGTTCATCAGTTGGGGGATGACTGAATAAATTATGATATATGATTGTGAGTACTATTGTGCTGTAAGAAATTATGAAGAGGATGGTTTCAGAAAAATCTGGGAAGACATATGAACTGATGCAAAGTGAAATGAGCAGAACCAAGAAAACATTATACATAGTAACAACAACATTGTAGCCATGACCAACTGTGAAATTTAGCAACTTAGCAACTTTGATTAATACAATGAACCACACCAGTTCCAAAGAACTCATGATAAAAAATGCTATCCACCTCCAGATAAAGAACTTGTGGACCCTGCATTGTAACAGCAATGCTACTTGCAGCTGCTGTAGGGGTGTAAGACCAATAACACCAGCACAAAGGAGGGCTGCTATCACAGGTTCTTTGATCTGCTTTTCTAAAGGGATGCAACTGAAAAGGGGTCAACAATCTTACTTTAATCAAACATATATATGTATATAATTTACTTGGTTCAGTGGGAAAAATCAGCACCCCGAACTTCAGAGAAAATACAAACAAATTATAAGCAGAAATAATAGCATAAAGACAAACAGATAGGGGTCTGCCCAAATAGCACATACATCACAGATCAACAGACAGATCCAACTGTCTGACAATTAAATACATACGTGGTTACCAGAGAAAGAGGCACCAGCAGCTGGGTTTTCAAAGCTGGGGGTGGGGGGGATGCTTCTTAACAGCTATTCAGAGTCTCATCTGGCTACATCACTCAAATGTTCTTCCCATGAGTAAGCCCCAAAGCAAAAATGCTAACCTTAGAGCATATATGCAGTTCTTCAGGGTCAGAGGACATCACAGCCCTCCTGACCCACTGCCGAATTACAAAGTAATGAAATAAACTTCCCCAATCAAACTTCTCTTGTTGGGCTCCAGGTGAGGTCTCTTAATGGGCGGCAAAGATCTTCAAGTCTCATTAACATTAAATGCATGCAGACTGAACCTATTTTTTCATCTTAATTTTTCTTGCCTTTTCTCCTGCAACATAGTTAATATGGAAATATATTTTGTGTGACTTCATATGTATAATGAATATCACATTGCTTGCCTTCTCAATGGGTAATGGGGGTGTGGATGAAGGTAGAGAATTCAGAAATAAAAATAAAAAAGGAAAACAATTTTTAGTTGAATTTAAAAGGGGGGTTTAATATGCTTTGACCCCTATTTCCATGGTTTTTTTCCACAGGCTATACCCATTCCTGGAATGTTCTCTCTCTTCTTGGAATTCCCAGTTCCCTTCCAGATTCTTTTGGAGCACCATGTCTTCTAAGAAGCCCATTTTCTGATTCTCCCATTTATTAGTGTCCCCCCATCTCTAATTACTTTTTATTTATTTTATATGTAACTCAAATCCCACCCCCCCAAGTGGGGTGTGGGGAGGTCAGCCCAGTGTTGCCTGCTATGTATAGAGGGGGAATGTGACTTCTGATTAGCTGAGAGAATGCTGTGCTCGATGATGCACAGCTGTATGAGGTACTGACTGAGTTGTTTCCAGACACTCTTGGTTCATGGACCAAGGATATTACAGAGAATGTCTTTTTCTTTTCCTTTTGCTTCCAGAGAAGAGAAAAAGAGACTTTAGAATGGAAAGTATACATGGAAAGCTGGCCTATTATATTTGAAATTCTAGAGACTGCTGGAACAGTTCTCCTCTGATTGAAGATGTCCATTTACTCTCCAGGTTTGAGCTGAGATCTTAATTCAATCCCAATTGAAGAGGCTGTTCATTTTTGCATATCCCTTGGCACATTCTAAACCATATAACTTCTCTGATTTCTGTTTTCTTCAATAAATGGGATTATTTCCTATTCATTATTTGTGATAGTCTTTTGTGTAACTAGCATCTAGCAGGAAGGAATTAGACTCTTCCCTTCATAAGTAACGGGGGAAGTGACTTTCTTTCTGAATCCAGACTCATACTCCTAGATCAGAGATATCTGATAGGGACAGATAGATAAAATTCTAGCCAGTATCCCTCCTCAACACTGAAGAAAAGAACACCCAACCTCTGCCTGCCTGTCCTTCCCCATTAGCTATTAAATTGGTTGGCATAGGTCCCACCTTGGCTGTCTTGCTCATTGCTGGATCATATTTTATAGTTACCTCTTTGTGACCTATTGTTTTTTCTCTGTAGAATGTAAGTTTCTAGAGAGAGTAGGGATAGTTTCACTTTTTGGTCTTCATATCTCCAGTGCCTAGGGTACTTGGCACCCTGATAAACATTTGTTGACTTAAGTGTGCTAACAGCTACTTGAATGAGAAACTGTTATGGCCAATGTTCAGTTCAGATAACACACACACACACATACACATACATATACACAGACACAGACACATACACACACACACACCCACACACACACATCCTCTGGTCCTCAAGGAGCTTACAATCCATCTTAACCCCCTGACATTCAGACATCTCCTAGGGTAAGGTAAGCAGATTAAACACATTTGGTGGACTAGCAAAACTTCCTATTATCATAATAACAGTGAAGTTTATATAGCTTTTACTGTGTGCCCGGCACTGTGCTGGATGTTTTACATTTATTATCTCATTTGATCTTCACAACAACCCTGGGAGGTAGGGACTATTATCCCTATTTTACAGATGAGGAAACTCCAGCAAACAAGGTTAAATGCCCTTGATCACACAACTAGCAATGTCAAAGGTCATATTTGAACTCAGGTCCAACCAACCAATCCACACCCCTTTATTAACTGCGCCACTCTTCTATTCTACTCTAGGACATGTGAGAAGCTGGTGATAAAAAGATACAAATAAAACTTAGTCCTTGTCCTCAGGGAGGATATATTATATCAGGGAGATAAATGTGTGTGGATAGATTGGGGGAAGGGGGAAGGAGGGGGGGAGAGAGAGAGAGAGAAGAGGAGAGACGGGGAAGATTTATAAAGAATTCTATATATAGACATGTATACACACATGATATACATATATAGCATATATGTTTATATGTAATCATTGCATCGTGGTGCCCCATAAATTAAACCATTCAATGAAAAATGTTATTTAAATCATTTATGTATTTTTCATTGCTAAGAAAAAACAAATCCATATTAAAAATTATACTTAAAATAGATACATAAGTACTCCATGAAATATGTATAATCACAAAAAATTATGGCAATAGAAGCTAATCAGTGTAATTGTTGTTCTTTCTTACTCATTTTTTTTCCACCCTTGGAGTTAACTGTGTGCCACTGAAGGTTGTAGGACTAGACGCCAGGCAATTTTTTCCTTTGATTTTGCTTTTGGTGGAGTGGTTTCTGCTGAAAGCAATTCAAAGAGTCTTAATAGGCGAGGCCTTCCCAAGTGATTCTTCAACTAATAAATCTCCTTTAAAAGACTACCTTTGGCATTTTAATTAAAAAAATTTTCATTCAGAAAAAAGAGGGAGTTCGTTCATTTTCTAATTCTGCATGTTTTGCCTTTAATTAATGAAGAAGTTGGCTGACTGGTTTTGTCCCATGAGCCACCCCAGGGCTGGTCTTGGTGAGCTCCCCTCTGACTCAGGTCAAGCAATGCAGATGATTTAGAAATCCCCATCATCAAACCAAGGGACAAAACTGAATTTGTTCAGTTCAGGCAGACGATCACATTCAACTTCATGTTTGATGGGTGGTAGGACAGAGATAAATTTTAAATTTTTGAGTCATTGTTATTTAAAAAACCCAAGAGGCAGGGTAAGGGTCTCTCCTATTTTCTTCCTGCTCACTTTAAAAGCTCCAGTCATGTTAACAGTGGCATTTCTGTTCATTCCAAAAAATAAACTCGATAAATTTTTTTGATCAAAATACCTGAGTTAAGTCTGTAAGAACTAGAGCATGTCCCTGGTACAGTCTTTAACCACACAGCCTGGCACATACTGTGGCTGATGGAGGGCACAGTATATAGGCATACTCAACAAATGATCTTTCCCAACCAAAGTTCCAAGAGCTTGATTGGAAGTTGGGACATCTTTCATGTCATCTTTCATGAGTTTGGGGGGCAGCTAGGTGGTGGAGTGAATAAAGAACAGGCCATGGAGTCAGGAGGACTGAGTTCAAATCCAACCTCAGACACTTGACACTTTCTAGTTGTGTGACCTTGGGCAAGTTACTTAACTCCAATTGCCCTGCCTTCACTCCTCCACCAAAAAAACTCCCACCCCCCCCCCCCAAAAAAACCAAAAAAGAGTTTTGTAAATGCATGAGTAAAGGAAAAGTGACCAGGTGGATACACAAACATCTGACTACAGTGATCTCTTTGACCTCAGAGACTTACTAGCTGTATAATCAGATGCTTCTCTGATCGGTTTCCCTCTCTTCAATATAAGGGGTAATTATCTTTCTGGCCCTTCACTCCTAAGATTCTTAGGAGACTCAAATGAGGCCAGACTGAGCATTGGAGGAAATTCCAGAGGCCATGAATCTACTTGGGACCTGAATTGGGAGCCCCTCAACAACATACTTATTAACTGCTTACAGATGAGGAAACTCCAGCAAACAAGGTTAAATGCCCTTGATCACACAACTAGCAATGTCAAAGGTCATATTTGAACTCAGGTCCAACCAACCAATCTCCAAGGAGAAGAAAGCCACCCCCTGTGGAAGCAGTGCATTCTACCTCTGGCCAGCTCCAATTGTGAAGAAGAGCATCTTTATACAAAGACTAAATCTGGCATTGTTTAGAACTGGGAGGCACCTTAGAGATCACCCAGTCAAAACCCTCATTTTCAGATGGGGAATCTGAGATTATCCATATCAAAGGCACTATATGGAAGTCATTATAAAGGTAGTAATTATCAAAACTATTTGGCTCTGGCTAAGAAATAGAAATGCAGATCAGTGGAATAGAGTAGACATACATATAATCTACATCAGCAAATGAATATAGTAACCTTGTATCTGACAAGTGCAAAGACTTAAGTTTTGGGGATAAGAATTCATTATTTGGTAAAAAAAAATTGTTGGGAAAAGCAGTCTGGCAGAAATTGGACATAGACCAATATTTTTACCATTTGCCAAGATAAGGTCAAATAGATATATGATTCAGGTATAAAGACAGATATTACAAGAAAATTTCAAAAACATGGAACTGTTGTAACAAGAATGACAGCAAGTGAGACCATTATTCATTTTAAGTGAAGTTTAATGAGCTGGTGAATGCAAGGGGTGAGCACCACCCAAATCAAGCAGCCTCAAGATGCATTTTCTTGGGGTTTATGTAGACAAAAAGTCACAACATAAATGTTACCAGGGGAAAACCACAACTTAATCAGTTGCTATACAAGTGGGGAAAATGCAGAACCCAAAACGTAGCATTAACAACCTGTCAATTACCCAAACAGTAAAAATCCCTTGATTGGTTCCTAGGTAAGGGTGAAGGACTGTGGTGTTCTGCTTGGTGGGCTTTTGTGGTGGGCTTGGACAGGTCTGACTTGGTGGGCCTTTCTGGTGGGGTAGGTCTGTTTTGTTGGTGAGGGGACTGGGAGTACAGGTGTTAGGCTGGATTCTTAGGTGAGCTTGATAGGGAAGGGGGTTGGGAAGTGTTTCTAAAATGGAGGTTACCACAGAACATATTACTTATCAGACTTAGGGATAAGCAAATAATTTATGAAGAGACAGACAGAAGAGTGAGGTATAAGATGGATAATTTCAATTAAATTTAAAAGGTTTTGTACAAATAAAAAAAATGTAGCCAATATCAGAAGGAAAACAGAAAGTTGAGAGGGAAAAATTATGGACAGGTTTTCAGATAAAGGTCTCATATCTAAAATATGTAAAGAGCTTTGCCAGATCTGTAGGAATATGAGTCATTCCCCAGTTGGTAAATGGTCAGAGGATATAAACATGTAGTTTTCCAGTGAAGAAATCAAAACAATTTATAGTCACATTAAAAAAGTTTTAAATTATTATTATTATTAGTTATTTGATTATTAACTACACTCACTGGATCATAGATTTCAAGTTCACAGGGACCTCAGAGGCTATCTAGAACAACCCTTTCAATTTTTTTAATAGATAAGGAAACTGAAGCAGACATATAACGACTTGACCCAGGTCCAATAGCTGTTGAGCGTCTGGGGCAAGATCTGAACCAGGGCTTTTCTTTCTTCAAGTAGAGAATCTCATCCACGGCTTAGCTTAGCACCTTGAACACAGTGAGCATATACTTTTTGACAATTATGCCACAATCACTGTGCCTCTTGAATTCACTCGCTAGGGTGTTTCATTACCTATGACCCTTGTAAATTAATGTAATTTGCAAACAGTGGAGTTGGATCCTTTCCTTTTACAGATGAGGAAACTGGGGTCCAGGGAGGAAAAATACTCAATGTCACAGCACTGGTTAGTAACAGAATGACAGACACCAAGAAAAACATATCTGTGTAATAGAAATGGCTGTGGGCTGGGGTCAGGACCCCTGAGTTCAGGTTTGGGTTCTTTTTTGCCCTCTGGTTCTAAAATATTAGGGCAATTTTCCTTGAGAATTTCTTGAAGTGGGCTTTCTAAGTTCTTTTTTTGATCATGGCTTTCAGGTAGTCCAATAATTTTTAAATTGTCTCTCCTGGATCTATTTTCCAGGTCAGTGGTTTTTTTCAAGAAGATATTTCACATTGATTTCTATTTTTTCATTTGTTTGGATCTGTTTAATAGTATCCTGATTTCTCATAAAGTCATATGCTTCCATTTGCTCCACTCTAATTCTGAAGGCATTATTCTCTTCAGAAAGCTTTTGAGATTCTTTTTCCATCTGGCAAATTTCGACTTTTTAAAGCATTCTTCTTCTCATTGGCTTTTCGGGCCTCTTTTGCCATTTGAGTTAATCTATTTTTGAAGGTGTTATTTTCTTCAGGTAGGTTGTTGACTCTATTATCATGGTTTCCTTGCATCATTCTCATTTCTCTCCCCAATTTTTCCTTCACTTCTCTTATTTGGTTTTCAAAAACTTTCTTAAGCTCCTCTGTGGCTTGTAACCAGTCCACATTTTTCTTGGAAGCTCTTACTGTGGGAGTTCTGACTGTGTTGTCTTCTTCCCATTCCATACTTTGATCCTTTTTGTCCCCAAAAAAGGAATCTAAAGTTGGATTGCTGAGGTTTCTTTGCTTCCTCCTGCTCATGTTGCCAGTCAGTCACTTGATTTTTGGGCTCAGTAGAGCTCTACTTTCAGAGGGAAGAGCTCTGTCCCAAATTGCTGGGGTTTTTGCAGCTGCTGAAGCTATTAGGAGGCTGCCGTTGTCTCTGCAGTCCCCTCCAGCTTTGGATCAGTGAAAATGCACCTCAAGACCACCACCCAAGATTGTGATCCTGATCCAGGCAGCTCAAGGCAAGAGCACTTAGCCTCTGAATGATCGCTTAGCCCCCCTGCAATCTGCAGGCTGGGAGCTTCTGAAGCAGCCATGTGGAGGCAGCTGCAGGGCCACTGCTTCAGACTGCTTCTAGCTCTGGAGGCAGTTGGTGAGACCCTCTCCCAAAATTTAGCTGAGTTCCACTCACCTTTTCCCTTTGTTCTTGGCTCTTATGATTGGTAATTCTGGAAACTGCCACAGCTGCCGATGATCCACTCTCCTGAAAGCTCCAGCCAGAGCTTCTCCTGGATGGCATGGGAATAAAACCACATGGGGCTGGGCTCTTCTCCCAGTGTGCTGCAATGAGTCCTTTCCGTCCATCTGCTGTGCTGCCTTCAGCAGGAGCCTTGTTTCTCTGTCCTTTTCTGAGTTCTGGAGCTCTAAAATTTGTTTAGAGTCATATTTTATAGGTATTTGAGGTGGTTATGGGGGGAGTCACAGAGTTCTCCTGTTTCCATGCTGCCATCTTGACTTCCCCCCTTCAGTCACTTATTAGCTGTGTGACTTTAGGCAAGTCATTTCACTCTCTTTGCCTCAGTTTTGTCATCTGTAAAATGAGCTTTCAGAAGGAAATGACAAATCACTTCAGTATCTCTGCCAAGAAAACCCCAAATGGGACCATGAACTGAACACCACCACAAATCAAGATTTGATCTATTGTTTTGTGGATTGTCTAGACTGAATAAAAAGATGGACAAAACGTTAAACTTATAGTAAATTTTAAAGCAAATTAAACTGAAAAGTGTATCTTGGGTATATTGCTTGTTTTTTTCCTTCTTCCTCTGGAGAGCTAGTTGTTAAATATTTTTCCAGCACATCTCTGTCTCTCCCTCATTTGGTGGCTTCAAGCAAAGGCTAGAGAACCATGTTCATGTTCCAATGTCATAGAAAAGATTCTTCGTCAGACACAGCTTGGCCTAGTGGCCTGAGAAGCTTCTATCAGCTCCCAGAGTCTGTGGTCCTGGGAATTGATCCTGCTTGTTCTAAAGGATTTAGATAATTGCCGAAGATACTCCTCCCCAGTGGTGGGTGTGAAGGGAGATGGATGGATTCTGCCCCAAGGGACCCAGGGTGTTACTACCCACTTGAAGACCAGGAAAAGTGAAGCTTGGAGGTAAAGGGAAAGATTTGCCCACCTTGAGAAGAAGTGCTTCCCTCACCATTTAGCGTGGGGACTTCTCTTTGCTTCCCTCCTGGGTCTAAGCCCATTTTGGACCTTTGTTGTTGTTTTGCTAAGTGTTCTATACAACAAAGCTGTTTCTGATCAAGAGCAGAATAAGGGAGACAACTGATATGGTGGAAAGAACTGTGACTCTGAATCAAAGAACCTGAGTTTGAATCTCACTTCTCTTACTACCAGTATGATCTTGAGTAAAGTTATATGATTCCCCTCCCTGTGCTCTGTGTAAAATGGGGGGAGGATAAGGAGGGGGATCATACTCCATCAATTAATCAATAAACATCAATAAATCATTTCTATGTACCAAGTACTGTGCCCAGTGTTGAGGATACAGCAAAAGTACTTTCTGCCTTCAAGGAGCTTTCTAATGACAACATTCTAATGACAACATACAAAATATAAATGCTAGTCATCACTGTGCAAAAAAAAAATCTGTATGCTCAAAATCTAGGCAGTGTAAATTGAAGGTAGCTTTAGATCTAAGCTTCTGTGACTTTGGGTAATAGACTTCCCTGGGTCTATAACAGTGATTCCCAAAGTGGGCGCTACAGCACTCTGGTGGGCGCTGCAGCAATTCAGGGGGGCTGTGAAGGTCACAGGTACATTTGGGGGGCAATGAATAACCTGAGTTCAATAAATAGTTTCATAATTTCAAACTTCAATCTTTCTAATTTACACCTTTATTATATTTTACAAAAAAGGTAGAAACATTAATACATATATCTTTCTGTTTAATTGCTATTAAAAATTTTAAAAATATTTCCAGGGGGCGCTGAGTAATATTATTTTCTAGAAAGGGGCGGTAGGTCAAATAAGTTTGGGGACCACTGGTCTATAAGGAGACCAGCCTTGATGGCCTCTCAAGTCCCTTCTGGCTCAAGATCTAGGACCCTAGAAATAGTTATAGAATGTGACAGTGTCTGAGCATCTTTGTCAAGGATTCATTTCCATCAGTTCAGGTGACTACACTGGTCCAGAAATTACCTGCCCTCACTTTGGAATTCCTGTAAATATTTAACTAAATAAATCACTTCAATAACAAGGTAAATTGGTTAATTTAAAAATGCAAAAACCCTTAACTAGGATATCTTCCCCCCTCCCTCCCCCACCTCATTCTTCTGTCTCCATGGAAAAGAAACACATATGAGTGAAATTTCTCTGTAAAGCATTTGCTGGACTGGCCATGTTTCTGAACAACTGGACCCCATTCAACAGCCCAGGTATTTTTCCCCCCTCCCTTTACTTATTTCATTTTTAACATTCATTTTTGTAAGATTTTGAGTTCCAATTTTTTTCTCTTCTTTCCTTGCAATCTCCCCAAGATGGCAAGAAATCTGATATAGGTTATATGTGCACAATCATATTAAACACATTTCCACACTAGTCATGTTGTGAAAGAAGAATCAGAACAAAAGGGAAAAACCATGAGAAAGAAAAAAAAGAGAAAATTGTATGCTTTGATCTGCATTTAGACTCCATGGTTTTCTCTCTGGATGTGGATGGCATTTTCCATCATGAATCTTTTGGAATTGTCTTGAATCATTGTATTGCTAAGAAGAGCTAAGTTTATCAAGTTGATCATAGTACAAAGTTGTAACAAGACCAGTTTTTGACAGATCCATCAAGGCCTTTGGGATTTATTTGCATATATTTGGTATTAACAGTGTTTGTGCTGTTTCTCCTCCCCTTCTCCCAGAATGGAAATTCCCTGAGGGCAGGTACTATATACTTCCTTTTTTTTTTTGAGGGGTCTTTTTGTCTTTCTTTTTTTGTCTCTACTGATACTTCCAGTGTCTGTTGCAGTCCTTAGAACATAGTAAGCTCTTAATAAATATCTTTTTTGAAAACTAGGAACTTAAACATCAATGAATACTAACATTCCAATATATGAAGAACCCCCCTTAAAGAAGATAATATACGAAAATGAACTTCAATTATATGTAGTTTGGTGGGTTTTTTTTTTTTTTAAGTACATATCAAATGCAGCTAGATGGTACAGTGGATAGCACTGGGTCTGGAGTCTGGAAGATCTGCATTCTATCCAGCTTCAGATACTTACTGGCTGTTACCCTCTGCAAGTTAGGGTAATTACTCCTTCCTCTTTGCCTCAGTTCCTCATCTGTACAATGGTGATACATTGGAAAAGTAAATGGCAGACCACTCCAGAATCTTTGCCAAGATACAGTTAAACAACATCAAATGTAACAAAGTAGTAACAAAATTGCCCTATTTGTTTCTCCTTTATCTTTCACCGTCCTTTGAGTGTTTTATCCATAGTCGATACTCCATTACTATCCACTAATTCACCTGCCACAAAAAAGAAGCCCCCATCTCTTATAATAAATAAGGAAAACAAATCAACCCCTTGTCCACAGTTGGACATGCCAGGGTGATGTCCATCAAGGGAGTCAAGCTTCACAGTCAATCCTCTAAGTCAGAATTAATGAGTGATGCCCATCCAAGTTCTGAAGTTTTCCAAAGATTTTTTTTCTCTTTGTACTATCATTGCCTAAATTGTTCACCTGGTTTTGTTCATTTCTCTGGATCTCAGTTCACAAGAGTCTTCTCAAATTCCTCTTCATCTACCACATCCCTTATTTCTTTTTTTTTTTTAATTTGTCAAATCTTTATTGTTTAAGTGGGGGGAGGGTTGGCAGGGTCCAGTTTAGTCCTTCTTGGCAGCAGCCTTCCTCATGGCAGCTAGGACATTGCTGAGCTCCTCTCTGTTCCTCTTGGCTCAGATGTGAGTTCCCACTCCAGGGCGGTGGCATTGTCGAGGCTTAGAAACATTTTTGGTAACTTTGTGGCCCTTGTTGAGGCCCACAGTGATGGGGTACCGGACATGGCTGCAGCGCTTCTGTAGCCTCAAAGGCAACCACAACAGAAAGGATGGGAGAGCGTTGAATTCTCTCCTTATTTCTTTTAACAAATTATTTCCATCCCATTAATGCCACAATTTGTCCACTAATTCCTGTTTTGTTTTCTGAAGTTTTTGCTATAGTTCGGTATATTTTTGTCCTTTCTTTTGGGTCTTTGGTCCCCTTTGGTCTAGCTTGGTCTTGGTTCTGGAATTGATGGGTCAAAGGGTCCGTACAATTCAGTGACCTGGGGCTAGGGGCTAAAACTGGATCCCAAACTGCCAGACTGATCCACAGCTCCACCAACGATATTATCCTCTCTCCGGTTTCTCCAACGATCGCCATTTTGTCTTGTCACCTTTGCCAGTCTGATTGCTGTAAAATGGAAGATCAGGGCGGTTTTCATTGCCATTTCTTTTATTATTAATGATTAGGGGTATTTTTCCGGGGGCCTCCATCCGCTCTTTCTGACCACGCTCGGAACACCACGTTCTACACGTTGCCCTTCCTCCCCAGCTCGGGGCAGCACCCTCTTAGAGATGGATTCAAGAACAGAACCAACGCCCCCTATCCTCGCTTTAAGTAATAGTCAGCCGCTAGAGGGAGCCCCAGTGCTTGGATTTTTGTCCGTCAAGTTTGTAAATAAAGTTGCTAAAGATCGGCCGTAGGGAGGAGTGAAGTGAGCGAGCAAGCGCAGCCACCGCTCACCTCGAGAATGGTAGTCTTCTCCATTAGCCCCGAGACAGTCAGAGCCGGGTCGATGATCTCGCGGGAACGGGAAGGAAGGAAAGCCGGCTTGTGGCGCGCACTGCTGTATGGGTATTGTAGTTAGGAAGGGGTGCGGCTCCTAGGGCGAGTCGAGGGAGCGGAACTACACTTCCCAGCTCCCCCGCCTGTTGGCGGAAAAGACGGCCGGCGGAGAATCCCTGAGCAAATCAAATCGCAGGAAAGAAACTGCCGGCTTTCAAAAATTCTCCCTCGCCGCCATCATCGGTCGGCGGCCCGCAGGTGCAGGTGCTGTTAGCGGAGAGAGACCGGGGCTGGACGCTTGTGAGTGTGCAATTTGTGTGTGGGAGGGTGTGTGCACGCGCCGGAGGAGTGGGAGTGAGCGAGCGAGAAGGGTGGGCGGCCGTTGGTTATCAGCCTATCGTGACGCCGTGTTACGCCACAGCCGCCGCCTCCCGCGTGCCCCTCCGCTTGGGCGGGTGATCCCCTTTCCCCCTCTCCCCCCAGCGCGCGACCCCTCCCCTTTTCTCCCCTCTCTTCCCGGGGAGAAGCTTTGCGCGTGCGCAGGAGGGCGGCGAGCGCAAGGTCTGAGGCCGCCGCTGCCGCCGCCCCTGCAAGATGCTCCCGTAGCTCTCCAGGCCCGCGCCCATGTAAGTCCTGCTCCTCCCGCGGGGCCCCTGCGGGCAGGAAGTGGAACTGGGAGAGGCCACGCCCCGAACCGCACGTGCCTCTGTGGGGGGTTGGGAGGAGTGGGGGGGCTTGCAGATGGGGAAACTGAGGCCCCAGGTGGAACCGCGGACCGATTCAGAGCCGGGAGGGGTCGTAGACGCCACGTGGCTCATCCCCCATCTTCCCCACTCCGGGGAAACTGAGGCCCAGATGAGGGTGCCATGCAAGTGGTAGATGTGCATTTAACGACCTGAGCCTGGGTGGATTTTTTCTGGTAGAGTCTGTCCAGTCCCAGAGTCTTGGAGGCAATGGGTGGGGGTGGAGCTCCAGGCCCTTCGAGGCTTTGGAAGAGACTGAGGCCAGAGAGGACCCTGCCCCAGCCTGCCCTCCTGGCAGGCTCCAAACCTGGGGGCTTTCCCCACTGCGTCACCTTTCCTCGGGTGGTTGCATGGTGCAGAGAGCTCGGAGCCTGTAATTGCGTCCCCAGAGAGTAGAGGGGAGCCCAGGAACACTGGAAGGGGCCTTTAGGAGCCGGCTGGCCCAGCCCCCACCTTGCACTGAGGAGAGAACTGAGGCCCACCCATGTCCTCGGGGCATCCTGGGGGGGAGGGTCTTTGATCCCGCTTTCAGAGCCTCTATCTTCCTTCCCTCTTCTTCCCCCCCCCCCCATTTTGTGAGGGAGGTGACATTCTGGGTCATTCTGCTAACTGGGTGCACTGGGTCTCCCGGCAGGTCCGGGGCTCAGCTTGGCTTTCCTTCCCGGGGGTGACCTTTGCTGCCTCCCTCCTGGGCTCTCAGCTCCCCGTTCTTGGGGAGGGGGACAGGAGCTGCCCCCTAGTCATAGTTGGTTGCATCTTCAGGTGGACAGTTAGCAGATGAGTTCCACCTTCTCCCTCAGTATGTCCTATTTAAAGGAATAAACCATGCTGGAATTGGGCTTATTTACACCAACCAGAATTTTACACGCATCCAGGCACTCAGATGTATGTGCTGGATTAAGCTCCTTGAGGACAGACGATCCATTTTGTGTCAGGGTCCCAGCACCTTGGACAGTGCCCAGGACTGCAGAGCCTTCACAGAGGCTTGTTGATTGCTTGATTGCTCCAGAAACGTTGATGGGGCGACTGCTCAGGTCCAGATCCTGGGCTAAGCCTTGAAGAAGCTACAGAAATAAGATACTGTTACTGCCTTCCAAGAGATGCAACCCCCAGGATAGGCTAGGTCACAAAAGGTGACAACGTTGGCTCTTTGCCCAGTGGAAGATCTAGAAAAAAGATGCTCCAGGATTACTTTAGGCAGCAGAGTTTACTAGGGCCTCCAAGGTGTTGGAGGGTGTTAGCACCCTGGAGAGGACTGTGTACTTACCTTGCCCAGGCAGTGCCAGGATGTGACTGCTAGGAAGTAAGGAGCATGTGGATGTGGTTCTTTGAGGGTGAAACCTCAAGGTGTGCCAGAGAGGTTTAGGTAGAAACCCACCCCTTAGGACTGGGCAGAACTTAGGGCTGGAGGGGACCCTAGAGAATGTATAACAACTAAATCAGGGCCTGATGGCACCCT
>CM053597.1:166096025-166114246 GCA_028646575.1 Pseudocheirus occidentalis | reverse complement strand
GAGACAGAGCCTCCCCAGGCAGGGCCTGTAGCTCGTTGTGATCCAGGCTGAGACGATAAAGGCCAGGCAGGCCGGCCAAGGCCTCAGGGGCCAAGACGTGGAGGGCATTGTGGGAGAGGCTCAGCCACCGTGTCTGGAACAGCCCCTGGAAGGCCATGTCAGGCAGGTAAACCAGGGAGTTGTGGGCCAGGCTGAGGAGGCCCAGGGACCCCAACTGGCTGAAGGCTCCTGGCTGGATCTCCTCCAGCTGGTTGTTCTCCAGAACCAGCTTCCTCAGGGACCCCAACCCATCCAGAGCCTCTTGGTAGAGTACTGAGAGGTGGTTGGAAGCCAGGTTGAGGTAGACCAATCGGCCCAGGCCTCGGAATGCACCTTCCTCAACCCGCTCCAGGTGGCAATGCCTCAGGTCCAAATGAGTGAGGTAGGGGAGCAACAGAAAGGCCTCAGAAGGAATCACCTTCAGGGCATTGCCTTGGAGATCCAGCCTCTGGGTCATCTGTGAACGATAGGAGAATGGCAGCTCACATTCAGTGGCAGCTTCACTCAATCCAGGATAGTCACCCCCATATCAGATACAGATTGTGCCCTGGAACAAGTCTGGGAAAACTTTTCATTTTCCTGGTCTGGTTGAACTTTGTCAAACAGACCATACTTTAGTCAAATCCTCCTTTCCCTCCCTTTTTCTGGGATATGATTTTGCATACTTGTGCACACATTTGCACGCACACACATACACCTCCTCTCCCTCCAAGCTCTTTGACTTGGAACATTCCAATCTAGAAACTGCCAGTTTCCTTCCTGTCACCTTGGGGGTGAGCAAACAGTCAGATTGTCCTGAGCAGGATCCCATTCTTCTCTAGATAGTTTTCCTGCCTGTCTAAAGCCTGGATCCAGGAGGCCTGGCTGGCATGGAATTCTAAGGACATCCCCTGACTTTCTACTATTTTGGAGGTGTGGGTGCCAGCTCAGGTGAGGTCAATAGGTTGACAGGGTTAGGGGGTTTCAATCCCTAACTGGGTATTAGGAGGTTGAGGGGTTGCCCCAGTTTGCAGGTATCAGTCCTCAATCTGGGGAGAGGAACCCCTTGGGCTGCTCTTGTCCCCTTCTCTCTATTGTCTACCTCCTGCTTCTTCTGGTGCTTCTAGTTAAACCTCATTGTCTTCCCATTGGAGATTTCCCTTAAACCTGTCCAACAACATTGCTGGTTGCTTTCAGCTTTGACTGGTTCATTTTATTTTTCAGCAGGGAGCTTTCTATCCCAGAAATTCCCCCAGCCCGTCCCAGTTGTCTCCTAGGTGAATATTGTAATCACAGTGCAACCCCTGACTCCAAGGGCTATTTGCATGAAACTAACATCATTGGTGGAGATTGATTCCTTCTTCCCAGAGTCTTTAAGAGAGTCTGGAACCAGATGTCTTCTCTCTCAAAGTTGGAAGCCAGAAGACCAGAATCTCTCTTTTTCTCTAGCTCTCCTTAATTCCATTTCTCTCATGGACACAGAACACAGAACAAACTACCAGTGAACAATTCCATGGCCCATAGATTTTGAGCTTAGAAGGGACCATTGAGTTAAACCCCCTCATTTTACAGAGGAGGAAACTTAGACCCAGGAAGGTTGTGTGACTTGCCTAGGCTAAAAAGAGTCTGAAGCAGGATTCAAATCTGGATCTTCCCAACTCCAGACCCAGCGCTTTATCCATGTACCACACTGTCTCCATCATATCTCTTATCCATAGCTTTCCATCATCATCATTAATATGGGCATCATCCAAATTAATGTTAGATTAATTGTAATGACATTAATGATGACATTAACACAGACAATAGCAACATTCGTGATGCTTACTATTCTCATATATTATATATTTTTCACACATGTTGTATATGTACATATACATGTATGTAAGCACACATATAACACATCTGGTATACAGTAAGTACTTTAAAAATGCACTCTCTATCTGTATGTACCCAGGTGCTCCAAAAGTCTTCATCATGTTTGAAGCTATTAAAGCCAAGTTTAAAAGCTGAAACTTAAAACTGCATCAAGAATTTGGGGACATCCTGTGTGTGTATATATGTCTGTACTTTTTTTTAAACTAGACCTATAATGTCATCGCATAGGACATTCTTGCCAACAAAACTCCCTCTGCCAGTGGAAATCAGCATCTTTCTGCCACTGAGTCAGAGAACTAAGGGCTCTTGCCCTCAAGCTTGTAGGATGGCCTGTTCAAAGGCCTTTAGTCACAGGAATACCCTGCTCAAGATGTTGGCCTGTCTCACTTCTAGGCAGCTCTCATTATTTGGGAGTTTTCCTTAAACTGATCCTCAATTTGCCTCTGTTACCCTTGTTTGGCTGTTTTCCAGGGTTCCGATGTCCTTCGTAAACTCTAATGTCTAGAACTGAACACAATACCCCAATAGGTCTGACCAAGGCAGAGGACAATGGGACCATCTCCTTCCTGGGGCTGGATCAGTGGTTTCATTGACATACGGAAATGCCAGTATGGAGTCTCCCTCTACCAGTGCAGAGTGGCACCCCCTCTGCAATTTGTGGACTTAGAAAGTAGCCTGGGGCATAGAGATAAAGTGACCAGTCCAAGGTCATACAGTCAGTAGGTATCAGAGATTGAATTGGAACCCAGGCCTTCCTTCCTGAGCTTCAGGTGAGCCAGCTCTAACTACCATAACATAGAACACCTCAATCTTGGACATTATCCTTACCTTAATCTAGCCTTAGATGGCCCTAGCTTTCTTGGATAACATATCTATCACACAGTTGACTCATATAATCTTGTGGTCCACTGAAACCCCCAGATATTTTTCATTTGACCACTCAACTTGTGAAATGGATTTTTCTTGGTCCATTGGTGGCTATTATCACACTAACTCATTGATCCGGGTCCAGATCTCTTTTTAATTTTGCCACTAAACCTGTCAGCAGCTCTCTCTAGTCCCCCAGATCTGATATCCCAGTCTTTCTCCTTCCAACTCTTCACCTGGTCCTGGGTGCCCTCACTCACCTGCGGGATAGTGACTGGAACCTCTGTGAGGTTCTGGTGCTTGCATGAGACATGTCTCCTGATGTTGTCACAGACGCAGATCTGGGGGCAGCGGCCAGCAAGTCCTCTGCAAGCCAGGGCCAATAACATCAAGAGGCCCAGATGATTCCACATCCTGGGACAACTTGGGGCAGGGGAGAGGGCAGGCTAGACCCAGTCAGCTGCAAACAGAGCTTTGAATGGGGGATCATTGAAGCAGAGAAGAAGGGAAGGGAATAAACATTTAGTAAGCCTCTCCTATGTGCCAGGGATTGTACTAAACACTTTCCAAACCAAATATCTTATTTGATCAGATCAGCTTCGAGCCAGAAGAAACCACAACTCAGGAAATCTGTCTCCTTTCCCCCACCACCACCCCCACCCCAATCATCCAATCATTCCCAGCTCAGGCACCAACAGCTTCCTCTGCTTTACAATGCTGCTGAGAGTGCAAGGCGGGTGCTGGAGCCCCACCTCTCACCCCCACCTCTCTGAATCCAGGCACCTCTCACCAGAACAGGGGCTCCCTACCATTGGCAGAGGGACTTCCCTTACCAGGGAAATCACAGGCCTGGACCAAAAGAGAAAGAGGAACAGCTTGACCAAAGACCTAATGATTTTTTCCTTGTATCCAGATCCTGAAAGATTGCAAAGGGTCTTCCAGATCTTAATATCATCTCCCCCTCTCCCCCGGGGTCCCACAGCCATCTGTGTATGAAGTAGGATTTGAATGCAGATCTCCCTAGATAGGTATCACCACCACCATCATTCTAATGCTGCAGAAGCTGGTGGGTGAGGGTCGATTATGAGATCTGAGCTCTCAAGCTGGAAGGGGCCTTGGAGGGGGTCTAATTCAGCCCTCAGATTACAGAGAAGGAAACTGAGGCCCAGACAAGTCACGGGATCATAGGGTCATGGGTTTAGTGCTGGAAGGACCCTGGAGGCATTGAGGTTAACACAGGTGGTCAGCAGCAGAGGCTGGAACAGAACCCAGGGCTCCAACTCCAAAACCTTTGTACTGAACCAAACCCTCTGCACCCCAGCCCCAGAGGGCTCCTGGGCCTGAACTCCCCACTCAGAAAGCAGAAGCCCAGGGGCCACATATAGGGAGCAGGGAGCCCTATCACCGAGCAGCCAGAAATGAATTCAGGCCTTTCTTTTCCTGGTGGGAAGCCCCTGAGGCCAGCAGATTGTGGTCAGATCAACACCGGTCCATCTCCACCCCCAATCTCCTGCATTCTGTCCTAAGCAGGTAAGGCTGGCAGTCCCTGCCTACGGAAGACCCAGAGCTGAGCTGTTTCCCAGGAAGACCCCAGATAGGCCAACCAGTCATTTTACAGAGGAGGAAACTGAGGTCCAGAGACATTGAAGTGTCCAGGCAAACCTCCAGGATCTTAGGGGTCCCTTAGTTGTACCCCCATCATTCCACACAGCAGGAACCTGAGGCCAGAGGGAACAAGCTAACATCCAGGACACTGATGTGCCTCCCACTTCTCTTTCCCTGCTCCTCCCTAAGCTGATTGGGCCTCTCCACTTTCTGGATCCTGCCACCCCCTCCTTCCTGCACACAGAGCCTTCAGCCTGACCAGTTTCCCGGGAACTCACCTCAAAGTCCAGGCCACAAGCTCCTTTGCCCGTCTGAGCTCTGGGACGTGGGTGAGGGTGGCTGACAGAGGAGGAGCCCCCAGACAACTCCACCTCTTGGAGGTGAGGACAGCAGCTCCTTCTCCCCCCAAGTCCCCCTCCCCATCTCAGGGCCTCCCACCTGGCATGCCCTCTCCTCTGAGATGAATGGGGGCATTGTTGGCTGGCCTAGCCTAGTAAATGCTTCTCCCCTAAGGAGATGGGACCAGCGGACCAGGGAGGGAGGTTGGAGTGAGGGCTTCGAGGAAGGTGGTCTGAGAAAGAAATTCAAAGTCTTCTCTCCTTCCTGGCTGGAATTACCAGCAAGTTTTCCAGAGGCGCCAGATCTGGAACCGGAGCCCTGCTGGCTGATTGCAGCCCCCTGAGAGGGCTCAGTCACACAGATCAGAGCAGTCCTGGCCACCATGGCCTGGAGACCATCTATGCTGACAGATGCTCTCCTGCCAGACTCTTACCCAGCCTCAGTGTCTGAGGCCATGGCCCAACACCAGTTCACCCAATACACAAATATTTATCATCTGAAAAATGGGAATAACTTGTCTTCCCTCACAAGGATACTGAGAAAAACACTGTATTTGGTTCTTTAACTTTTAGTTTTTAATGTTTCATTGATGCCTTTTGAAAAAAGTATCCTTCCTTCATAACTGTCTCCCCAAGAGAACTCTCTTTTAACAAAGTGCAGTTGAGCAAAACACAGCGGCCTTGTTCAACAGCAGACTATATTCTGCCCCCCATAGGTCACTGCCTCTCCATTGAGAAGCAGAAAGCACACTTGGTTGTCAGTCCTCTGAAATCTTCATGAGGCTCTGCATTGCTCAGCTCCCAGCAGGTAAACAATAGGTGCTTACTAGGTGCTTATCTTGTTGATCACAAGGCAAATGTTGGTTCCTCTAAGTCTTCCCACCTTCCTGATTTCTTCTTAGGCGCCATGACCTTTGTCACAGGCTGGCCAACTATTCCCCTGGTGATGGGCCTTCCCCATTTCCGTTGCCATCACAGATACATTTGTCTATGCGGGACCTCACAAAGAGCTCTGTAAACCTTCATGAACTAGAAATGTAAATGGGTGTTCATTGAGTCAGCCTGGCACACGCTAGAGAAAAGTCCTTGTTACCTGGGTCAGGACAGGCCTCAGTTTCCCCACATGCTAAATGAGATTAGGCTGGAGGGTCATCTCCAAGGGTCTCTACAGTAGCCAGACCCGTGGGCTGTACAGGAGGGTACATGGTCCAGGCAGGAAGGCAATGTTTTATAGGTTTTCCTCAAGGAGCAGCTAGGTGGTACAGTGCAGTGGTGGTGCAGGGTGGTGTACCAGCCCTGGCATCAGGAAGACATGGTCAAAGCCACCCACCCTGGACAAGTCGCTTAACCCTGACTACCTCCCCTCCCTGCCCCCAAAAAATTTCCCTTTGGGAGCAAGATTTGGTTAATATGCAAAATTGCCTTGGAAAGCTCAAGCACCATGCAGAGGGCACCCTCTGGCTCAACAAAGCCAGTCCTCCAAGAGCAGAGCAGGAAATGAAGGCTGGGGAACCCTGCAAATGACCCTCTGGGCCTTGGGTTCTCCCAGAGGAAGCTGCACTCCTTGCCGGCTGGGAATATCTTGGCTTTACACCCCTAGTACCTAATATAGCACCTGGTATACAGCTGGCACTTAATGCTTGTTGGATTTAATGGAATCCTAGGAGACAGAACTAACATGAACAAAGGCCGAGGGCATGTGGTAGGGCCAGCGACACGGGCTGGGATAGCTTGGGATGCAGTGAGTCCCAGCCCTGCTCCTTTGGCCCTGTGATCTTCTAGCTGCTCCCCTGAGCTCCCCTTTTCTAAAATGGCATCCACGGACCAGATGGAGCCTCTTTGCTCCAATGCACGACTTCCTGCCTTGACCCGAGTGGGTCTTTGCCAGGTCAAACATTCCCTGGAGAAATTTGATGCCATGCTGTTATTAGGTAAATGCTTCCTTGTCCACTCCAATGTCTTAGTTTGACATGCATTGGAGCATGGCAGACCAGGGCTCGAGGCCTCCCTTGGACACATCCTAACTTTGTGATTCTGGGGAAATCTTCCAAGTCCACAGTACCCTAAATGATTCCTAAAACTCAGATTAGAAACAAGCCGAAAATCTTAGTGGAGGGAATTACAATAGGAACCAAACCCCTTCCCCCATGCCAATGCAATCAGTTGGGAAACACAAATGTAAACCAAGTCTGGAGAATGTCCCCCAAATGGTGCCCCCCACCCCAGACACACTTAGGTCATCCCCCTCCACACCCTGTAATACGGCAGCCAGATGGCTTCTCGCCTGCTAGTGCTGCTCCTGCGCTTTCCAAACTTGGTGGCCTTGCCCCTACTTGACTTCAGCTCCCCACAGATAGTCTTTGCAAGCTCAGGGATCGTCTTGTATCTATATCCTTAGCAGTGTCTGGCACACAGTAGGTGCATGATAAATGTTTTTATTTGTTCCATACCCAGAGTTCTTTGCCCCACGCAAAGATCTCCCACTTAACCACCCACCCATTTACCAGCCTTTTGGCCACTCACCCAAAGTCCATGCTCTGGTCTGACATTCATCCTGACTTATGTTTTCTATTCAAGCCCCAGGCCTAGCCCAGGACACCCCCTCCTTCCCCACCCCCAGACCTCCCCTCCCTCTCCAGTCAAATGGACAAGGCCAGGCCAAGACACATCACTTTATTCTGTATGCTACTTAAGTCCTGGCCCAGGCAGGACAGTTCAGTTACTCACACATCAGCACAAGTACCAACACAGATAAGAGCAGCGTGCTGGGGCAGAAGTCGCCCTGGGGAAAGGCTCTACCAAAGCTGGCTGCCTCAGCTCAGAGGTCACACTAGCCTAGACCCACCAAGGGGAGTCTGTAGTATTCCCTCCTCCTCTGACCCACGAGGGCCCTGAAGACAGCCTGGACCCACACAGCTGGGTACCTGTTTCAGATGCTCCTCCCACCCCAACCAGGCACTACAGACTCTCCTTGGGGTTACTGGACTGGTCCAAGGCCTCTCTGCCCTGACATCCCCTTTGAGCAGCCAGAGAACAGATGTCTAGAGATGAACACCTACAGGCAAGAAAGGGGCTTAAGAAGGATCCCAGCACTGCCTGCCCTGCCTCCTTCCCATTCCTCTTGCTGGCTCTATTCCAGGTTACACCAACCAGTGTAGGGCCCACTCCTGCTACTGCAAAACAGCCAGTGACCAAGGTCACCTGGCTCTTCACCATGATGATGGGAGCGCCGCCCCATCCCCTCAAGCACACCCATACTCCTATGGACGCTGGCTAAAGCCAGCTAAAGGCCAGAGAAGGTGGGAGTAGGATGGGATCCACAAAGCCTAGGGAGCAGGCATCAGTCCCCAAAGACAGTGCTAGTGGGAGGACCACACTCCAGACATGCCAAGAGCAGCTCCTCCCCAGAGACTGCTTCGGACCCTGCAGACATGCTGAGCCCAGGCCTGCTCCCAGGACCCCCTCTGGACACTTCTAGTGAACATAAATTACGATGAAAGGAAGGGTGGGTGGGCGATCTGGGAGCGACCCTCAACTTCCTCCTCAGTGTTTTGGTCCATTTGTGAAGTCTGGGCTGAAGCGCTGGGTAGGGCCCATGCACAGCAAGGCAAGAGAAAAAATTAGGAGCTGAGGGGACCCAGCCCCAGCCTGGAACCCACTGAAGCCCAGAAGAAAAATGGTAGCTCAGTGCTGCACCCCTAGGGCCAGGCTAACCCAGTGACTGGGCCTGGGCCCAGGCTAGAGGAAAAATCAACAGAACACCTTTCCTTGCTCAAACCTCTTGTCTTCATAATGGGAGGTGGAGGAAATGTGAGAATGCTCCAGTCCAGAGTCCTGAGAAACCCCTCCTTATTTTGGTCAGGGTGGGGCACAGTTCCTTTCTCCAAACCACCCTGCTGAAGGGCCAACCTCAGGTCCCATTACAACAAAAGATCCTAGCCCATCAGCTCCCTTCCACAAAGGGTAAGGTCTGAGACCAGATTGCTGCTCCCATAGCAGGTAGTAGGCACACACCTCCCCAGGGTCGCCAGGTCTGTCTCTGCCAAGCCGCCACACTATGCCCTGTGCCCCTTCCAGACAGCAGAGCCAGGGAGGTAGACAGGCTGCTCCCTGTCCCAGAGATCCATAGTGAGCAGAAGCAGCTCAGGAGCTCCCCAAGCCAGCTCAGGATACTGTGCTGCACCCAAAAACGTAGCGATGGCCAGGGGAGATCCAGGCAGGCCAGTGCAAGGGCACAGAACAGAGTTTAATGAAGGGGCCACTGTCCGATTCCATGAGCAGGCAGGATGTAAGCAAGCGTCCAAGGCCAGATCCCCTAAGGTAGGCCAATGAGGCTGATTCAAAACAGACATCATAAAAATGCCCACAAACCCCGGGGCTTGGAGCCCGGGCCGGCAGGCAGGGCACTGGGGCACTAGTTGGGAGAGGACAAACACCACACAAAAGCAGTCTCCCCTAGGGGTCCCAGGGTGGAAGGCAGGGAAAGGAATTTTCAGTGGAAGTGATGGCAGACACATACACTCGTCCTCTGGGGCCTGGGCAGGGGCTCTCAGTTCATAAAGTTCATTGGGGGACGACAGCAGAGGCCCGGCCTCTTAGCAACTAGACATGATGGAGGGTTTGCAGGAGGTTGTGGCGAGCAAAGGAGCAGGACTCCAGAGCTCGATTGGGCCTGCAAGAGACAGGGAAGAATGAAGGGAAATTAATGACAGGAGATGAGAACTGAATGGAGCCTCTGTTGAAAGCTGAGCAGAAGGGCAGAGGCCACTGTCCCCAGAGTCGAAAGCAGGCCTGGGTCAGATGGGGCCCCCGACGAACGATGAAATAGTTGCTCCTAATTCTGCAGTGTCCCGCCACCAACCCAGGGTGTTCCCAAGCCTGTCCTGGGTCTTCTCTCCTCATTCTGATCTGTGCCCATGGGCTCATAGAGCTGTCTCTCTGGAGCTATCCCTGTGGCTCAATCTCCCCAGCCTGAGCTCCAGGCTCACCTAACAAGATGTTACGTAGACATCCTGAACTCAACATGAGCCCAATGGACCTTCCTAACCATCCCTACCTCTATGGTGCTGCACAAGGAGCCTGGGACCAGGACATTGGTCTCTCTCAGGCACCACCATGCTAGCCTGCTAGTCACTTGTGTTTGCCACCTCCTGACCCCCTGAACTCTGCTCTCCCTACATTCAACTATAGGCCTCACCTGTAACCTCCACCTTCTTCCTGCCCCCCCCAACTCCCCAGAAGCACCAACCTGGCCTGCTGGGGCAAGGCTCCTGGCCTCAAGTCTCTCCCTGCTTAGTAAATATTTGGCCATTTAAAGCCATCCCCTCTCCCCTTCCAAGTAACACCACTTTCATGCCCCACTTAGGCCAAGGAAGCCTCCCCTCCCTGTCCTGGCTGACCATACCCCTGCCTATAGCCTGGTATCCAGAAACTCCTTCTGATGTTTGTCCACAACATCCCCTGGACCTGCCACTTCTCACCAGCTCTTCCTTCTTCCTCTTCTGTGCTTTCTCTGACCTGTCTTGCCCTTCTCAGTCCCTTTCCTCCCCAAGTGCCAGGTCTGGTACTCTCACACATCTTGCAGGGGCTGGGTGGTGCCAGAGAACTGGGGAGCTTCACCTCTAGGGCATCACAGAGATGCACAAAATACATAGTATCATTACAGAGAATACAAGGAAAACCAATTAGATTGAAATACAGTTATTAAACTGTTTTAAAAAATCAGCTGTTGGATCCTGGTTAAGAAGTCCTCATCCAGAGGACTGTACAGTCTAGCATTCAAGGCTCTTCACAATCTGGCTTCAGGGGGTTCTTCACTGAGAGAAAGAAAAGCCCTTGGAGAGGAAAGGAGGCAACTGTCCTGACAACCAGCCCTCTGGGCCTCATTTTACTGGATGCTGCACAGGGACACCAGCTGAGGGCCACTTCTCCTGGACTATACACTCATGAAACAGGTGCTTTGGGGGAGGGCAACCAGCAGCATGAAGGCTGGACCCTGAAGCAGGAAAGAGACACCAGGACTCACATATATGTGGGCCCATTACCTTCCCCCCAAACCTCATTTTCCTCATCTGAAAAATGGGGATAAACATGCAAGCCAGGCTTTCCTGCTAAGGGATGACTTTGTAAACCCAAAGGTCCTAGAAACATAAATGGGTAATATGCTCAGGCCACAGAAAGACCAGACCTGACTCCAGAGGGAGGGATTTACAGTCTAACTACTCAGGCCTTTTTCTTACAATTCAACCCAACAAACACTTCCTATGAACTGTGTCAGGCAGAGCATAATGCCAGGCACCCTAGGGAGGGTTGTCATCTAGGAACCTGCTCTCCATGCCTCTGACATCCAGAGCACCAAGATCTGGGAGAAAGCAGACAAGGCCTCGGAGGCTCACTGGGGCTGCAGCTGTTCCCAGAGCCAGCTTTCCATTTGGTGGGTGAGGATTTCCCTAATCTCTGCTTTTGGGAGACCCTGGGCCCCTGAATCTGCTGGGTGTGACTCTGAGGTCTGGCTGCACAGGCTGCCTGGCGGGCTTTCCTTGAATGGACAGAACCAGACCCCAGGAGAGGTTGGGGGGGGGCACACTGCGGGGCCACAGCTGGAATGGAGACCCTTTGGGCCCCTGCCCCACTGCCTGAGCTCACTCCACACCCCCCTCCGCCTTTCCTCATGGCACAGGACAGGCTCGCTGGTCTCAGTCACCAAGGCCAGGAGCACAGGCTCTGAGACCACAGCACCCCTACCCTGCCCCCAAACATCCCAGAGGCCCCAGGGCAGCAGCCTGGCCAGACTCACTTGGTCACAAAAGCCAGGAGGACAGGCGTCAAGGTCTTTGGGAAGTAATCCTGCTGGGCCATGTGGTTGAGGGCCATCAGGGGGCCATAGAGATTGGGGATCGCCTTGATCTTGTCCTCACTCTGTAGGAAAGGTCACACCAGAGGGTAAGGTTAGCCTTGCCAGACCACCAGAGATCATCTGGCTCAGCACATCTTTCTGCTGAAGCCCTAGAGGCAGCTGCTGAGGCCTGTGATTCCAGGGTCAGCAGTAGTCTGGTCCATGAGCACTTTGGAGAGCACCTGATGCACCTCCTCAGACTATGGTAGGCCTTTTCCACCCTTTCCATGGGTGGAAATTCCCTGGATTTCCATTCCCTCCTCATCCCCCCACACCCACCCCAGGGCCAGCACCAGCTTTACACTCATGGGGAGGGGAAACCCTGTCAGCAAACACCATGGGTGGGGGAAGCAGACCAAATGTTCCCCACCCAGAGCAGGGGTCCCCAGGTTTCTGTGAACCCTCACTAGAAGGGAAGGATCTACAGATGGGTCCATGAAAATGGGCCTATGAACACTTGGGTTAGAATATAACCTACCCTGTCTGGGCCTTACCCTTCCCCATTTCTAAGACAGACCCAACACTTTTCTCCCTCCTCACCTTAAGAAGTCCCATGTGGATTAAGAGCCTGGTGATGAATGCATTGGAGTTGAAGGTGACTGAACCAAAGGCTTTCTTCATCAAGGCATCTGGCAGAGAAGGACAAAGGGCACGTGAGGCATGCTGGGACCTGAGGCCACACTCTGGCCAGTGCAGGGGAGCCTTGGCCCCCAAAGCCTCCAGCAGCGCTGAAGGTGGCTCATAGAAGAGGGAGAAGAAGGAGCATGAGGGTCAGGTGAGCAAAGGAGCAAGACACCAGGAAATGAGCATGGAGAGGGAGGGGTGGCAGAAAGACGCCCCCAGCCAAAGGCTGATCCAGGATCACAGTTCTTGCCCTGCGCTGCCCACTCATGTGGTATGGTTGGAGCTGTCCTGGCAGCTGCTGGGGAAGCCTTGCCTGCTGACCCTATGGGCACTTCTAACTGGTCCCTCTACCATGCAAGGTCTCCAAGCTTCTCTCCTACTCTATAAATACTTGGTGTTCAGTCTTCTTGACACAGCTGCTCCCTGCCCCCCCTCCAAAAACCATCCCATCCAGCTTTGAGGTAGGTGGGATGAGGGGCTGAGAGTCAGGAGGCCATCCAGCAAATTCCAGCTGGCTGGCACTCAGCCACTTCTCTGGGGACTTCCTTTCCCCCTCTGTCAAACAGCAGCAGCCGTGGTCAGAGCCAGCCCAAGGACACAGAGCTCTATGGTCAGAAGGTGCAGAAGGGCCTTGCCTGGGGTCTGACAACTGCTGCTAGTAGAGCCCAAGAGCCCTACCTCCATCTACTCCCCTTCCTGGTCAGGCCTAAGGGGCCTGGTTCCTCTCCACTGATGGAGGGAATCCCCAGGGAGCAGCACACTCCAGGTCTATCCTGGCCCCAAAGGCCATGATGTCTCTCGTCTCTGACTCCTGGGTACAGGGTGCTGTGGGGACAGGGGCATACAGCACCTGCTCATGGGCCACATGAAGTTGGGAATAAGGCATGTGCCTCATTTCTCCAGTCAGACTTCCAGTCCGGGCCTTATGGAAAGACCATTAGAACTGGATTCAGCCTAGACTCAACCTCGAATTCTGGCTTCCACATTTGCTATCCTTGGACTCAAGCCTCAACTTCCTCATCTAGAGAATGGATGTAAGAATCAGGGTTGTAACATCAAAGCACCAGGGCTGGGAACTGTTCTGGCAGCCATTGCTCAGAGCCTATGACCACGGCCTGAGGCACACCAGGTTGCTGCCAGATGCTGACCACTACACACCAGCCTACTGACAGATGGTTCTTCCTTCCCCTTTTAGCCTTCACCAGGCTAGAGGTACACTTACCCACTGCCTCCTGAACGGCTGTCTTCACTGTCAGCTCATCCTTGAACACAGAGGAGACCTTCAGGAAAGCTGAAACCACCTTTTCTGGATCAGACGTATCCGTCTAAAAGGGAAGAGGAACACTGAGGGCTCTGGGCCACCAGTCAGGGCTCCTGGTCTCTAAAGGAAGGAGCGTGTGTCCTCTTCTCTAAAAGGAGATCATGCAGTTCAATCTTTCTCCTTCCTTATAGCCCTTGGTCTAGGAGTTTTCACAAATGAGGTCCCCTAGCTGTGACCTTCGAAGCAGGCACCCCTGCAGGGCCAGGGCCCATCCTCAGAGGTACCTTAAAGCTGGTGGGGGCTCAGATCCAGACCTGAGGGCCAAGTCTCTTCTCTATGGCACCTGTGCCAGGCAGAGGCTGGGAGGGACAAGCCCACTGGGTGAAACCTGAAAGCAGCCAATGCTCTAGCAATGAGGATGTGTATTCCTAGAGTGTAAGTTCCCTGAGGGCAGAAGTATAGCCTCAGAGCTGGGACCAGGGGGCCAATGTAGCTTTATTCTACAGATGAGGAAACCAAAAAGGGTAATGCTTACCCCAAATGACACAGAGGGTAAGGAGAAGGACCCTCTGCTTTCTCTGATGGGACTGAAGGCATCAAGGTCAGAGGGAGCCTACTGGTTAGGGCAAGCAGCCCTCCCCTGCCACATCCCTCCCATACAAGCCCCTGAACAAGCTGGGAGCCTACTGAGGGGAGGACTGAAGGATGCCCCACACAGGGATGGCTCGACCTTGCTCAGGCAGGAAGCTAGGGCCCCATTACCTGCTGGGCTATCAAGAGAGAGCTCTTGGGCCCAAGACGCAGCAGCTTTTCTGGAGACGGGAAAGCGAGGAATGTGGAAACGTCAGATGGAGAACACAGAACAGTAGCAGGTTCCTACAAACAGGTGGAGGTCACGAGGCCAAGATGAGTGGCTAGGGTGCTTGGTGGGTGGTGCAGGAGCCCTAGGCTGGCCTCAGACCAGCACCCAGATGCCTCTACCTGGGTGGGGCCCTGCTCCTGCCTCACAGCCAGCCCAGCTTCAGCCCTGCCCACCCCCCCCCCCCATCTTCCACATGGTGGTCTCATTCCCTCCTGGGCTCCAGGTAGCTCCTGCTAAACTTAACAATGTTCTTGACATTTCCAGAATGCTCAGCTTATCTCCCCAGCTGAACCTCCATTCTCCTTCTCTTGCCCAAGTCTCACTAGCCTGCCGGCTAGCAGGCTGATAGGCACACAGACCCTTATCCTGCCCAGGCCTAGGGCTTGAGCTTGGTCGAGGAGGACTGGAAGCCCAGACTCCATCTGTGTCCCTTGTCCACCCCACTGCACTGGGCAGACCATCTAACTGGGGACCTGCCAGGAGAACACTGACACCCCAGAGCTGAAGTGAAAACCTCAAGACCACCAAGGCAATTTCCCCTAGAAGATAGGAGGCCTCACAGAGAAGGAGCAGCTGCTCAGGATATCTAGCTGTTCTCTCAACCAACAAACAGCACTGAGTACAAACCTCCAATGTGCCAGACATCCTTTTCTCCTCCCCCTGAACCACCAGGAAATTACCCCAACATGTGTATCCAGGATCTTCTTGGGAGTTGTGGTCACTTCTCCTTGGCCTTGCTGAAGTTCCTCCTCCTCCTCTTCTTCTTCCTCCTCCTCTTCCTCTTCTTCCTCCTCCTCTTCCTCTTCAACCTCTTCTTCCTCCTCCTCTTCTTCCTCATCATCCCCTTCATCATCACTGCAGAGGGATGGCAGATGATTCCTCTCCAGTCCTGCCCCTTGGAAACCCCTTAACTACTCACACCCTGCTTCCCAGGGACCCCTTAAGTCCTGGCACCCCCCTGGAAACCCTTAACTCCTTAGGCCCTGGCGCCCCCCAGGAACCCTTAATTCCTTAGGCCCTGCCCCCCACCTGAGTGAGGCCAGTGTGTGGGCCATGTTGAAGCCTTCCAGGATCTCCTGAAGCTGTTCACAGCCATCCTCTCCCAAGGCATTCCCTGTGGCAGAGGGGGGATGAATAAGGACCAGGGGAACCCAAGCAGTTCTAGACCCATGGCCAGGATACTTAGGAGGAGGGGCTGGTGCTCCAAGGCCACAGGCCCCAGGGGTTTTGGGGGTGGAGGATGACCTCGAGGCTGGGCATGTCCCCAAACTCCACCAGGCCCACCCCCATACCATTGAGATCCAATTTTTCCAGTTCTGATTTGTCCTCAATGGCCTCTGCGATTGCCAGTGCAGCGTCTCGTTTGATTTCACAGAAGGACAAGTTCAGCTCCTGAGGCCATATGGGGAGGGTGTCAAACATTTATGCTTCCCATCAGGTCAAGGCAATTTCCCCTGAAACCAACCAAGCACTATCTCCCCTGCCCTGGCTCTGACCCCCTAGCAGTGTGTCCAGCAGCCCCGTGAGAAAACCAAGCAGGGATGTACCCATGCAGCAGGCCCACCTTCAGTCTGAGCAGCCCCTCCTTCACGGCTTCAGCGATGGCCACAGCCCCTCGGGAACGGACCAGACAGTCCCCAAAATTGATTACCTCCACCTGCCTCAGGATCTTCAAGGTCTACAGACCACAGACAAGACAGTGTGGGTGCAAAGGTAAGCAAAAGCCATCAGTCCCTGTCCCAAAGACCACCAGAGGCAGCAGGAGCCTCTGATCAGCCCTACTCAGCTATTCAATGACTCTGGTCAAACTATGAAAACTCTGGGCCTCAGTTTCCTCCTCTGTCAGATTGTCAAGGGTAACTGGTCTTCACTCTTGGACCTCACACAGCACTTTGGTTTGAAACTCTATCTTAGCCCAGGTTAGCCTCTAGTTCCAAGAAGGCAGGAAGTATGTATGGCCTCCCACAGCACCCCTAGGTGCTGCAACACAAAAAAGGCCCAGAACAGCCTGGCCACCATCAGGCTCACCTCGGCCATGGCCACCGCCCCCTTCTCCGTGAAAGTGTTGTCATTCAGGTTGATTACTCTCAACAGGGAGTTGCCGGCGAAGGCCTGGGCCAGTGCTGTGACCCCAGGGTGGTTGATCCCATTCTGAGGCATGTGGATTTCCTCTAGGGTCCCAATGATCTGTGTGAGAGACAAGGAAAAGGAAAGGTGGGGAGGGCCATCCAGTGTACAGGTAAACTGTCCATGTAGAAAGAGAGAATCCTGTAGGTGCTGACATATGGGAGGATCTTCTTGGTGCTACCAAAGTCAGTGCACGGCCAGGAGCCTGGCTTTGGGCCAGATCTGGAGTTGGGCAGCCTCTCTTTCTGCTGACCACAGCCCCACCTCACCACCACTGTCACCACTTTCCAGCCTTTGCTCTGGCAGCACTACCAGGGCTTCTGGGAAGGGCACAACCACCACCTATTCTCTGGTTCCCCTCTCAGGTATCTCCAGGGCCAGGTTCACAGCAGGCAATGTAATAAATGTTTCTGACTGACTCAGTCAGTAAAATGGGAACAGGGCTACCTAAAGGCCAAGTGTGTGTGGCTCACAGGCCCCTCCTCTCCTCTACCTCTTCCATCCCACCTAGTGGATACCTATACACTCCCCCAGGTTTGGGATCCCAGGGCCTGGTACAAGCCAGGCCCCTTAGTTTTCTGATCATTCAAATGACTTAGTAGAACAGGATGTGGGAGCTATCCTGAGCCTCTCTGCAGGAATCACTCACCCCAAATGCTTCAGCCAAGGCCGTGGCACCATCGTTCTCCAGGCGGTTTCTGCCAGCCACAAACACCTTTAGGGCCAGGGGCTTGCCCAGGGCACTGGATTTCCGGTGGCATTCAGTCAGAGCTGCTGCCAAGATCTAGAAGAGAAATATAGTGTCCGAGGCCCTCCAGGAGAGGTCTGACCATGGGGCCTTCCTACCTCACTTATCTTTACCTGGGACTGAGGAAAATGAAGCCCCAGATGGAAAGTCAGGGCACTTCAGGTCACATTCTGATTCTGTACTTACTGTGTCCCTTTGGGCAAGTTGCTTAGTCTCTGGGCCTCAGTTTCCTCATTTGTCAAATGAGGCAGTTGGACTGTTTTCTGTGGTTTTTTACCTCTTGCCCGGATCACTCCAACAGCCTCTAATTGGTTTCCATGCCCAGAGTCTTTGCCCACTCTCATTCACCCTTCAATTCTGGCTTTGCCATGCCCTTTTCCAATAAGGAGATCAAATACGGAATCTTTGGAGGCTGCCTCCCTCCCCGATTCCCTCTGCTTTTTTAAACTCTTTTACCCTACCATCTACACTCAGCCTGCTATTCTGCTACATATTCCATCTCTGGGCCTTTGCCCTAGCTGTGTCCTCTGCCTAGAACATTCTCCCATCTCACCCCACTCCTGGTTTCCAGGCTTTCTGTAATGGCAATCAATTTGTTTGATATTTAGGGCTAAGTAGATCAGATACTTAGGGCTAAGTATAGAACTCTGTCCATTGGTGAAAAGGTGTGAACTCCCCTGTTGACTTGGGAGAAGGCCAGTGCTTATAAGCAGGAGAATTTTAGAGAGACAGACAGATTTTGGAGTTCACTCCTCAGTGAAGGAGGATTCATGGAGACTGAAGTCAGCTGAGAGTGTGTTCCTCTCCCAGTATCTGAAAGCTGACTGAAGACATGAACAGGATGGGACTTTGTTTGTTGGTGGCCTGGCTGATCCTTGCATTCCAGGCAAGAGAAGTCCTGAAGGGTTTGAGGTGTGCTGAACCCGGTGAACTTCAGTATGCCGGGGATTGCCTTGAGGACTGGACAAGGACCTGGGAACTGTTCATCTCTGAGGACT
>CM053597.1:166059081-166095525 GCA_028646575.1 Pseudocheirus occidentalis | reverse complement strand
CCCTCCCAGTTCTGACATCCCCTGTTCTGAGGCCCCTCCCAGTTCTGACATCCCCTGTTCTGAGGCCCCTCCCAGTTCTGACATCCCCTGTTCTGAGGCCCCTCCCAGTTCTGACATCCCCTGTTCTGAGGCCCCTCCCAGTTCTGACATCTCCTGTTCTGAGGCCCTTCCCAGCCCTGACATTCCATGTTTTCCATTTCATTCACCAGCTCTCCTCCCACCTGTAGCTCAGTCCCCCAACTCTTAACCCTTGGTCCTCTCCTCTTCTCTCTCTTCCACTCACCATGTTGGAAGGAGAGAGATCTGTTGGAGAAAAGAGGAGATGGGACTGAGGGCAGGCAGTCAAATCAAAGTCATTTGCTAAGCAGTTCCCTTGTGCCCGGCTCTGTGCTGAGCACTTCGATTGGCTTTGGTAAGGACCAGGGCCATCTTCTCTTTGCCAAAGGAGATGGTCAGAGGCTTCAGGAAAGGAGGAAAGAGTGGTGGGAGGATGAGTGACTTCCCTGTCCCCATCCTAACCACGTTGGGTTCTTCCACTATAGATTTCTCCAGGGGCCTTCGCTGGTCTGGGGCCTGGGCTCAGGACTTTGCACCTGGAGAAAAATCGGCTGCAGGTCCTGCCACTTATGGACAGTTTCACTCGGCTGGAGCTCATCAATCTCAGTGAGAATCCCTTCCGATGTGACTGCCAGCTCCTTCCACTGCACAGGTGGGGGGCTGCTTGAGTTTTTCTCAGGGGTTGGGCATAGGGACCCAGCAATGGAGGGAGCAGGTCCCACAGGCTGCACCTCTGGGGCTCCTCTGTCCAACCTAAGAAGACAGCTTCCCACAGTGTGGCTCCAAGGCCAAGAGCCCAGATCTTTCCTGTCCCTCTCCCAGGCCTAGGCCTAAGGCTCCCCTCACTCAGAGGTCCCTCAAATGTCCTCTAAAGGAGTCCCTGCCACCCAGATGAGGTCCTAAGATCCCTGGCACTTACCAGAAAAGTCTATGGCAAAGAAAGAGGATGGAAACCACTTAGGGGGTCTCAGTCTCAGTGTTCAGTGAATCTCTCCACCCTCCTCTCTCTTCCTAGATGGCTTGCTGGCCTGAACCTCCGAGTGGATGCCACCTGTGAGTTCCCAGCCACTGCCCGGGGCCAGAAGGTAAAAGCTGCTACAGCTGCCTTTGAGGACTGTCCAGGCTGGGGGATTAAGAAGGGCAAACGGGTCCCACCCTCAACCCAGCGAAAAGTTAGAAAAGCCAGAGAGAAGAGGAAGCCCAAGGGACCAGTCAAGGTTGGTGGCAGTGGTGGCCTGGGAGTGAGACGTCACCTCCACTAGAACAGCTGTGATTTGGGGGAGGAAGAAGAAGCTTTCTAAGGCCCCATGTGGTGGGGGTGGGGAGGAAGAGTTGTCACTAATTCATTTGTTCATTCATTCATTCATTTTTGCTTTCTTTTTCAATGAAGATCCCAAAAGCAGTAACTGATCAGGTGATCCCAAGGATCTTAAAGTAATAATCCCTAGCATTCCTATAGTTCTTTAAAGTTTGCCAAGTTCTTCAGTAACATTAGCTCATTTGACCTGTGAGTATACACTATTATTATTCCCCTTTTTACAAATGAGGAAACTGAGATAGACAGATTAGGTGACTTGCTCAGGATCGGACATCTGGTAAGTGCCTTAGAATTTGAACATGGGTCTTCCTGAATCCTATACTCCACCTACTGCACCACCAAAGTTCAGTCAAGAAAACTATTCCATCAACAAGTATTTATCAGCCACCTACTATTTATCAATCACCACTACTACTACAATCAATCTATCAATCACCTGCTGTGCTCCAGGCTCTGTGCTAAACCCCAGGGGTTACAAAGAAAGGCAAAAATCAAGTGCTTGCCTTCAGGGAGCTCTCAGTTTAATGACAGAAGTGATTTGTCCCTAAAAAGCATATGCAGGATAAACACGAGGTAATTAGAAAGGGAGGATTCACAGTGGGGTCTGGGGGAAGGGATCAGGGAAGGCTGAAGAAAGTGGTGGCTTATACATGCTCCTGACTTGGTGGATCACCCGCAGGATACTGTGATACTGTGTTTAGTTCTAGACACCACATTCTAGGACTATTGTCAAACTGGAGACTGCGTTAGAAGACATGGGGTTGAGAATTTAAACTCTTCCCATAGGAGGATTTGTTTAAAGAGCTGGGAATGTTTATTCTGGGAAAAAGAGGACAGGATTAAAGGGCTGTTTGAGGAGAAAGGGATTAGCCTTATTCTGCTTGGCCTCAGGGGAAGAACGAAGGTGCATCCATTGGAAGTTACAGGAAGGTCCAATGAGAGCTGTCTAACGTTCGGTTGGATTTCTTTAAGAGGGAAAAAGTCTCTAATCTCTGGAGAAGTCCTTCAACACATTGGGTCAATGCTTTAAGGAGTATTTATGAGAAGACATAGATTAAAATGGTACAAGATAAGGTGTGAAGAGGTTGTGAATGGCACTAAGGTGCATAGTGGTTCCAGTTTTTGATTGGGATGTTGGCAGGTGTCTGAGAACAGATGATTTCCTGTAAGGAATTGGAAATGTATGACTAAAGGACCGGTAAGGTCAGGAGCCCATTTGGACTTCTAAATCCTTAGCACAGAAATTGATTGGCTCTTTCCAAGATGGTGAGTGTGAGATGGGAGAGGGAAGGACCAAGGGCTGAACCCTGGGGTTTGAGCTACAGGTGAAGGAAATGGAGGAAGATGGAAGATGACTCCAGAAGGCAGAAGACTCAGGAGCAAAATCAATCAGGCAGTATTTGGAGGAGGTGAGCCACCAAAGAGACAACATGGCAGAGTGAGCCTGCCTATGCAGTCAGGAGCCCTGGTTTTGACTCTGATGCCTCCTTGCTGTGTGACCTATGAGCAAGCCCTTGTTTCTCTGAGCCTGTTTTCTTATCTCTAAAATTATATCATCGATAATTGTGCTTGCATTCCCTGTATCACAATAGTGGCGTTCTGTTCTCTGAGACTGTCTCTTTGGTGGTAGAGAAGAAAGTACTTTGTTCACTCTGTAGCTCAGGGCCCCCATTCTCTAGGATCCCATAGATGGTGTGCCAACCTAGAATCTGCCTTCTGTTCTAGTTCTGAGAGGGAAAAGAAAAGACACGATTACGGATAGCTCCGCCTCCTGACCTCCTCTAAATACAGATCTAAGCTGCTGTTTCTCAAAGTCCAAGAAAGAGAATGAGCTGGGGCCTTAAAGAAAGGAAGCTCTTCCATTGTGTTGTTAGGCAGCCAATCATGGCAAGGTCTTTGTGTCATCTCAACAGGGCACCACTGAGCATGGGGAGATGCCACTCAAAGACGCCCAAGCAGACTGGTGCCCTGAAATCCCATGGTTAGACTGGTAAGAATGTAATTCTACTCCTTGTTTGCCCAGGTGGGGAAGGTAAGACCCAGAAAAAGGACCAGTCGCGTTCGAGAGGAGGGCCAGCGATAGACGGCTGCTGGACCTGCCTGTAGCTTTTCTGTTAACTCCCCAGCCCCCTCAGAGGGTGCCACTTGATGGGGATGGGAGGTTGTCTAGGTCTTACTCAGTTTTCAACTCATCCTCTTAGACACTGAATGTGCACTTCTTGGCTGCCTGGTGGAAGAAGTGTCTTGGCCAATATCCTGTTCTCTTGAAATAAAATGAAAACAAGAAGGTCGGTGTCATTTCTCTCTCTCTTTTAAACAAGGTAGTTGGGGGGTGGGGGAAAAGGAACTTCTTTTTTTCTTTTTAAATTTTATTTTTTAAAATTCTGAACTTAAAAACCCCCAAGACGAACATTTCCATATTTATAGTTGAAGACAAAAAAAGAGATTGCATTGGAAACCACAAATCTCCATTTCATACTACTTTCTTTTTTGTTGTTGTTATTTACTTTAGTTTACAACATTCAGTTCCACCATCCCTTGAGTTTCAGATATTCTCCCTCTTCCTCTCCCCACCCATCATGGCAGCATGTACTCGGATACAGTCATATCACTTTCTTTTCAAAGAAAAAAATATATAATATATTCTTATATTCTTTATGTTACTTTCTAAGCTTTTCTACTTATCTGTGTTTCCTCCTGAACTTGCTCCTCTTCCCTTCTGTGAATTTTAAAAATGTTTCTGTAGTGCCTTTTTTCTTGGCATCACTATTGATAAACTCTCCTTCTCCTCCTCAAATTCTCCATTAAAGGTTTGTGGGTTTGTTTTTCTCCTGTAGGGTTATGTTCAATTTTGCAGGACAAGTTACTCCTGCTTATAACTCTATGGATTTGGAATGCTGCAGGTTATATGTACCTCTAGTTCATCTCTAGATCACTAGGAGGCTGTGAGCATGCTTGCCTGTGCCTGAGTTGGCTTTGCTGGTAGCCCCATTTCCTATTCCCTGTGGGTTTCTGGCTGACTTTGTGGGTAGTTTCAGGGTAGAAGCAGTCACTTCCCATAATCTCTCATTGCATTTCTTGATCACTACTTGGTCTGGTGCATATTTCAGGTTTTTATAGGAACTGCCCAGTCTGCTACTGTTTAGGCAGCCATCTTGGCCAGAAGTGCCTTTGGTTATCTCCATGGGGGATGGTTTGTTGAATCCAGTGTTTGGGTCAACCAAAATTAATCCACCAGGGACCCTCTTTTATTTCCACAGATCATGATATCTGGAAATATTTCATTTCCTAAATGGATGACACCCTTCAGAGACTTCACCATTATGAAGGAGTTGACCCTATTCCTTTATGTTCTTGGTCTAAAGTCATGATTGGAGGGTAGGTTGGGAAGGGGCAGGGAAGCTAGAGCTGGTAGTTAATCAGCTTGTACCAGCCCCCTCACCCCATATGTTAGGTGACTCTTGGTCCATCCCCTGGTTCACTGGTCATACTCATTGCCCCAGCCTTCAAAAGGAACACTAGGAAGATGAGAAAGTGGATTCATTAAGGACCCCTACTCTATTCCAATCAGTATTAATCAGTATGATCTGATTCCATAAGGGTAGTGATGGTAAGTTCTGTATATTGGGTCTCAGAGCTGTGAGATGCAAATTGAAATATCACTTGCTTAATCATAAGAAGCTAGCTAGAGGTCCTCCATCCTTGTTTTTCCTTGTCATGGTGACCAAGTCCAGTGTGACAGAGATGACTCAACTACATGGAAAGTCCCCCAATTGTTTTTGTACCTCTGGACCACTTTCTTGTCCAGCCTGAGCAGGTGTCCTTCTTATGACCACCTAGTGCAGGGGTGGGAAAACTCCAGGCCATATGTGACCTTCTAGGACCATGGGTTCAGCCTTTTGACTGAGTCCAAGTTTTACAGACAAACCCTTTTATGAAGGGGATTTGTTCTGTGAAGTTTGAATTCAAAGGGCTGCACTTGAGGACCAAAGATATTCCTTACTTTGTCCAACCTGTGATTCTGCTGATATCTTCTTAGATTATTTTAGTCTATTTATCCTGTCAACTGATGAAATTATTCTGTATCTGATATAGCTTCTCTTGAATGTCTAAATATCTAACCCTATAAAAATAGGACCCTGGAAAGAGGGGGCATCTCAGATCATGAGGAAGACCTGGGGTCCATTTCTTAGAAGGGACCATGGACCTTTTAATAAAGTGCCATTGGTTTAGAACTCTGCCTGGGTCTTTCTTAGTGTAGGTTACTCCCCAAGGCCATTGTTCCATCCTCTTAAGAGGCAGCTAGGTGGCTCCATAGTGCATAGAGCACTGGGCTTGGAAACAGGAAGACATCTTCCTGAGAGGAAATCCAGCCTTAGACACTTACTAGCTGTGTGATCCTGGGCAAGTCAATTAACCCTGTTTACCTCAGTTTCCTCCTCTGTAAAATGAGCTGGAGGAAGACATGGCAAACCACTCCAGTATCTTTGCCAAGAAAACCCCAAATGGGGTCACGAAGAGTCTGAAATGACTGAAATAACAACTTAAGGGGGAGGGAGTGCTGGTCCCAAGCATGCCTGCTACTCCTAACCCCCATCTCTACCTCCAACCAAAAATATGTGGGGCCAGAAATCTGAGGTTCTCGCATTCCTTGAGGATTAGGCAGATCCATGACAACAACAGCTAACATTTCTATAGTGCAAAGTACATATGCTATTTTACTCGATTCTTCCAACAACGCTGTGAGGTAGGTGCTACTGTTGTCCCTGTTTGACAGAGGAGGAAACAGGCTGAGAGAAATTAAGTGACATGCCCAGGCTTATACACCTAGTAGGAATCTGAGACCAGGTCCCAGCATTATTCACTGGGTAAACCCGCTGCCTTCCCAAGAATTCTCCTATAACCTCTTGGCCCACTAGGGGAGGTGGTTCAAATGGTCTTGAAGGGGGTCATCCCAACTTCCCCTTTGCTGTCAGTAGAGAGTGCCATTGTGCCCCCACAGGTGTAGTGGATTGTGTCTCCGTCCCTCCTAGCTGTTTGGAGGGGATGGTCCTCAGGGGATTTACTGGGAGCATTCTGGCACCTGTAGAAGAACTCAGTACTCTGCCTGAATATTGCCACATCCTTTTACAAAAAATCTGCCTTTGCATAAACTATTTCCGATAAAGTTGACTCTTCTTGTAACAACCTGAAAGACTATTAAGTTTCACTTTTCACAAGTGAAAGTCTGTGAAATATATACAGTGTGTCATACAATGAAACCATCATGTTTCATTCCCGGGGAATTTTATTTATTTGGGTTTTTTAAGTGAACATTTATTGAGATTTCAATTCTGATTTTATTCATCAAACAAGCTAAATAAACAAAAACTGAAGCTTGATTTAAAAAATAAATTTAAAAGATAAACTTTTATTTTAAAAATACAAACATTGCAAAGGCCTCTTTTTAAATCCAACAACGTTTCCTGTACTTTAATACAGATAAACCATACTTTTGAGTCCTGTCTTCTTGGCTAAAAATGCATCTTTATAACTGGACCCTCATCCCCTAGCATTACAGTATGTTATAAAGTGAGAAAGAGATAGTGACAGACAGATATACAAGGAAAGAGAGACAGAAACAGAGACAAAGACAGTCAAAGGAGAGAGACAAACGGACATAGACACAGAGAGACAGACTCAAAGGGGGCCACACTGACTACGCATTTAGTCCCACTAATAGCTAGCATTTCTGTATCTCTTTGAGGTTTTACAAAATACTCACAACAACCTGGGGGGAGTAGGTTCCATTATTGTCCCACCATTTTACAGGTGAGGAAACTGAGACCCAGAAAGTTTAACTGACTTGCTCAGGACCACCCAGCTGATAAGTGCCTGGTGCTAGATTTGAACTCTGATCTCCCTGATGCCAGGTCCAGCCTTCTCTGCACTTTGTCCCAGGCACTGTGCTAAGTGTTAAGGATACAAAAATAAGCAAATGGGACAAAAATAGGTGGGTCTGTTTCTTCCTCCTGCACCAGATTCTCACGGAAACAGTGGGAGGGAAGGGACTGCAAAGAGAAGCTTGAAGACTGAGCAGCAAGTGTTTAGTGAGGGGCTCAGCCCAGCCTCCTGAACCTGCCCCTCTCTGAGGCTCAGTCCCCACTTGCTGGGCAGGAGGAATTTCCTGGCTCTGGGCAGCCCAGGCTGCTTTAGCCACCACAACGTTCAGGGCTAATGTTGACTGTTCACCTTCCCAGGGACAAGTCTTTCTGAAAATTCAGGGAGATATTCCTGCTAGAAGGGGGAGCCTAGAATCCCACCACCACCATCATGGCCCTTGTTTTCCCGAAAGTCCCAGGGTTTGGGTTTTGCTACCCTTCCTACCCTGTCATATCTTTATGAGGTCATTTAGAATGGAGAGGACCCCAGCCCAGTTTCATTCCATCTCAACATCCCACCAGGAGAGGAGGGCCTCACTACTGTGCCTTCCTCCTTCCCTGGCCCTCATACTATCCCCCTTTCCACCTCTTGTTCATATAATAATAAACAAATCAACAGATCATTGTTACTGGGAAGGATGTGGACAATCTATGGCTCTGTGGCCTCATTCAGTATGCCAGAGACTCATTCCTCTGAAGAAGAAACTGCAGTAAGAGTGGCCTCAGAACGGGGGTGTCAGAGCTGGAAGGGAGCTTAGAACAGGGGATGTCAAAGACGGGAAGGACTCAGAACAGGGAGTATCAGAGTTGGCAAGGGGCCTTTGGATATGCTCTAGTCTGACCGTCTTACATTATAGAAGAAGAAAATGAAGTTCAGAGAGTGGAGTGTTCTTGTTGGCATTTATACAGGTAGTTGGAGGCAGAGCCGAGATTCCAGGTCAGCTCTCCTGACTGCTAGACATGTGATGCCACCTCTCCATTTGGGGGCCTCCGTTTCCTCATCTGTAAAATGACTGGGCTCGCCTAGGTGAGTTCTCAGGTCCCTCCCAGCCCTGACATCTCATAGGTCACCTGTGAAGGTGGTACCAGACTCCACCCAGGTATGGGAGCACAAGCCCACCTCATTTCCCAATCAGGCAGAACTCACACCCAATCTCTTTTGGCTCATTGCTTCAAAGCTTGAACACAAAACAGGTCTGAGCAAGATGAGGGCCTAGCTTCATGGTGACCATCCCCATCAGCGTCATGAGGGAATGGTCTCAGTAGCATGGACACGCACCTTCTCCTTCCCAGAAGTTTAGAGCTTGCCTCAGTCACAATTCCAATGGCTGCTTATTATACCCTTTTAACATAGAGCTCCTCAGACTTTTTGATCTCAGTGCCTCTTCACATGCTTGTGCTGAGAACCCCAAAGAGCTTCTGTTTACATGCATAAGATTGATTAATATTTATCACATTTGAAATCAAAGTGTCTTAGTATTATTATGAAAACAGTTTTGCTCTATCAGACCCATTCCCCTCCTAACGGGTCTCAGGTTCCCTCAGGGATTCCTGTGCCACACTCTGAGAATTCTATTGTAATGAATAAGGTCAAAAAGTGGTTCTTTCTTTTCTCTGTAAGGTTTTTACCACTCAGGGATGAAGGTGCATCACAGAGGACAACCACAAAGTAGCAGGTGATGCCAAGATGTCATCCATCCTTTGGAGTCCCTTTCCCAGATACATTAAGTTCTTGCTTAGGAACATATCTCCATTGGCTGAGCTGGCCTAAAGAGAGAGACAACCTGGGCTGCCCCTTGTCAGGGGGGTTCTTGCCTTCAGGTTTCTGAAGCCCCTCCCTCCCCTCCTGTCTTTGGGCCAAGAGGTAGTCAAGGGAATTCTCAAGATTATCTCAGTTCTGCCCAAGAGATTCTGGAACCCCAAGTGGAGGCCTCAGTTTTTCTTCATTAAAAAAATTCTTTCTAATTGAAAGAATCCATTTTTTAAAGTCACTTCTAGCTTTCAATCTCTGGCCCTATGACTCTAAAGTACAATATTTTATAGCATAATTATCATCCAGGTTATGGCTGAGGTGTTGGCTGTGGGACTTCCCCTTTCGATTCAAACATATCTTGGCCTGTTGGCAAGTTTATAAGAGGATAATTAGGTGTTTCCTTTTTTTTAAGGAAAGAAAAAAGCATCAAAAACATTTTAAAAGATTGTAAGCTCCTTGATGGCAAGAACTATGCCTTCTATTTTTTGGCAGCCCCCATGGATCCCAGCACAGAGCCTTGAAGACAGCAGATTTTCAGGAAATAGATATTGATTAGATTTATTCTTCTACAAATTTTTTTTCATAATAATCTAATTGCAGGAGCTAATATTTGTCACGGGTCATGGAGGCTAACTTAGATGCTTTCAAATCAAACCTTCTCAGTTTTCAGCTACAAATGAGATAATCATTGTAAAGTGTTTAGCATGGCACCTGGCATAAAGTAAATGGTATGCAAATATTAGCTATTATTATTACAGAAGTAAACTGAGGCATGAAGAGGTTGTGACTTGCCCAAGGCCATCTGGCTAAGTAATGTGGAGGTTCCTGCTTCAAGGCCAGTTTCCTCTCTACAGAGCCTCTTAGCCACAGTTGGGCCGGTGGAAAAGACAAGACCAGGGCTGGAAGTTGCCAGTAGTTGATGGCCATATGGGTAAAAACTGGCCAGGCATAAGAAAGGTAAGGTCAGGGAGAGTCTACCTTGGGGTCAACTGTAGTCTAGCACTGTTTATGTTCCTTATATTATGTTAACAATGTTGACTGTGAGGGGGAGGTTGGAGGTACCAATAATCTGGCCAAGGACCCAGGAGAGAAGAATGAGGGGGCAGGACAGCAATGGACTTTGTTACCAAGCTGTGACTTCTTCACAGTATTTTTCTCCCTAACATATATTTATGTGGACTAGGAATTCAGAAGCAGATAAAAAAATGGGACAATTTTGTTACTACTATGTTAAAATTAACATGCATTTAAACAAACACAATGTGTAAACATAAGCTCACAGTTTCATGTTCTTTTTTATTTGTATATTAAGATGTGATTGTTGATTATTAAGGTCTTTTTTAGAAAGGGATCAAATGACAACTTGTGATTAATTTCCAGTGATGGGGGTTTGCTGAAAGAGTGGCTGGAGCTCAGGAGGACAGACTCAAGTCCTGGGAGCCCCCCTTCTTTTCTAGCCTGCTCTCAGCCCTCTGGCTTTTTGCCCCATGTCTGGGGTTTGGGAGAAGCCTTTGAAGGCTTCTCTCCCAAGAAATGGGGGAATGAGAGTGGAAGGCAATGTAATCACCCAGGGAGATGGTGATGAATGGCATAGTGGGGAGGTAGTCGCTCCTCTTTACCAACCACACTCAGTGCCCCTGAGTCTAAGCATGCTTTGGGAGTGCCACTCTCATTCCTCTTTCTGGAAGATCAGATGCTTGAAAAGAAGAGGGTAGGGAAATTGAGTTCTTAATAGGAGGGTCTACAGGCACTGGGAAGGGGAGATTTCAGAACTTGCCTGGGTCATACAGTGGACGGAGCCCCAGACTTGGAATCAGCAAGACCTGAATTTTCACTCTTCCTAAGATACTTAGTAGCTATGTGACCCTGGGCACTTGCTTAACTTCTCTAAGCCTCAGTTTCTTTATCTGCAAATTGGGGATAATAATAGCAACTACCTCCCAGGGGGGTTGTGAATGTAGAATGAGATCTTAATGAAGTGGCCAGGAACTAGTTAAGTGGAAACTTCATGGACTTAAGAATGAAGTGGCCAGGAACTAGTTAAGTGAAAAACTTCATGGACTCATAGGAGTCAAGAAACTGGCCTAGAGTAATTTGTCTATTCTCCATTTGTTTTATTTCTCAGTCATCATGCCCTCTGCCCCTTTCTGCTTACCCTGTAACCCCTTACCTCCCAAACTCCCCCCTTGCCTATTCTTCATTTGTTTTCATGTTCGCTTGTCATGCCCTGTGATCACAACTCCCCTTGCCTCAGCAACTTACTTGCACCTCCAAACAATGAAACTATACTATATAAAAGATTCTGTATCCCTGAGCTATTTGCTGATTCCTTCAGATTGGCACAAGAAGGACAGCTGCTAGCTGGCTAATTAAAGCTCCTTAACACTTTTATTCGGACTCTGTGGTCACTTTGTTAAAACTTGCCATTTCATTATCTGTAAGGTGATATGCAAACATTCAAGCCGATATAGAGGTTTCCCATTATTATTACTAACAGGAATAGTGGGACTGGGCTGTGGTCACCCAAGAATTTTAAAGCCAGTGTTATTCATTTTGATTTTCATGGTAGCCAAATACTCAGAGGGAGCAGAGATTTCAGACACTGCCCAGGGGCAGCCCTTTGCTCCAATTTTTCTGCGCTATGTCTTTTCACTTGAATTTATGGAGTAAAGTGTATCTAATTGAGTGTGAACTCCTTGTAAGTCATATGAATTTGGGTTAGGGCCTGGACCTGTGATTTCATTGACTTGGGGAGCTCCCAGTGAAAAACTTCTTCAACCAGGGAAGGTTGGCATCTTCTCTGCAACGTGGGTTTGGAGAGTGTTTTAGAGCACTGAAAAGGTAAGTGATGTCATCAAGACAGGGTATGTTAGAGGGGAGACTTGAACCCAGATTTTTCTGGCTTTGAGCACTGACTCACCAAACTAGTTCTCAAAGGTGGGAGGAAAATAAAATGACAAATGGCCATTTTGATAAACTTTCGATAAACTTTGAATCCTGGGATTCTTTATACCCTTAGGATGAACTAAACCAATACAGAGCTGAGGCACAAGGAGCCTCTGTCTTTGTATGTGTAGAGCGACTAAAAGAAACAGCATAATCAGGCTACATTTGTGTGTGTGCACAGAGACAGCATCATAAAAACAAATGACTCTGAGAGCCTTCAGAGCTCTGCTCTGTGCACTGACCACCATGATTCTAGAGAACCAGTTAGGGGCTGCTACCCACTTCCTTGAATAGAGGTGGTGGACCCAGGGTACAGAATGCAACATGGGATTTGTTCTGCTTGACTGCTCATATTTGCTGCAAGGCTTTTCTTTTTCTTTTGAATTGGGGAGGGAGAGAAAATAAGTGCTTTTAAGTGAATTTTTTTTAAGTTAGCAAAAGGGATAATAAATTCCAGAGTTAATCCAGCTCTGAGTTGCTAATTGAATTGGCCCAGCCCCACTAGGAGGCAATATGCAGTGCTAGTGCACCCCACACACAACCCAATTTAAGGCACATGGACTTTATTTACTGAACGGTAAAGGACAAGAACACCCTTCCTAAACAAATGAGGGTTACAGCCTTTACTCCCATTCTCTTCTCCACCCTCACCCCACAGCATTAGTTCCCAAGGAAAAATGACCTCCACCTCCCACATCCAAAGACTCCCCCAAGGGCCTATGTCTGGACTTCTGCTTCTCATCATGGCCACCAGCGACAGCTAGCATCAACTGCCTCCTTTTCACATAAGTTTTCTTAGCTTCATGCTGGGAGGTTAATGGGTTCTCCAGAACCTTCTTCCCTAGGCAGGCCTCAAAAAAAGCAGTGGCCTCCTTCACCTTCTGGCCCTGAGCACTGGGTGGGAATTCACAGGTGGCCTCCCCAGGCAAGTTCCGATCGACAAGCCACCTAAGAAGAGAGGGGAGGTTGGAAGGGCTTGAAAAATAGAAAGTCAATGGGTTGTCTCTGGGAAAGAGAAAGGGACCTTGAGAGCCCAGTTACACAAGGCAGAATGGGAAAAGGGGGGCTGTAGGGACCCCCTGAATGAAGTACAGAGGTCCAACTAGGAGCTCTTGGGGACATACTGGGGGAGACCTTGGGGCACTAGCTGGGAGACAGAGGTTCTCAGAAGCCCTCTGCATTTTTCCAAAATGTCCTCCCAATAGACTAAGTTTGGGCAAAGCAGCGGGTAGACCTTGGATTTGTTCATGCCCACATGCCTTAACTGGGTAGATAATGTGGTCCCCAAAGGAAGTGGATCAAGGTGGGTTGGGAACCTCCCAGGCAGATTCTCTTCATTAGAATGGGCTGGTCTGAGTGAAGCCCTTTCCCACTGCCATGTAGAGGGGCTGGGTAGAGCATACCCACCTGTGTAGCGGGAACAACTGGCAGTCACAGCGTAAAGGGTTCTCACTGAGACTGATGGCCTCCAGTTGGGAAAAGCCATCCATGGCTGGCAGTGTCTGCAGCTGATTCTTCTCTAGATATAGGCTCCTGAGCCCAGACTCCAGGCCATCGAAAGCCCCAGGAGAAATCTATAGAGGAAGGTGTCAGGGATGGTAAGAATTGGGGTGAGAATAGGGAGATTCTACAGCCTCAAATGGCAAAGTGAGCGCTAAACCGCCTGTCCCTTCCCTTTGGGCCCAGGAGTGTCTGATTCCTCTGATTTAGAGTATGAAATGTCAGAGTTGAAATTTAGAACACTGATTATTAGAGTTGGTGGGGCTTAGAATAGAGAATTCTGGAGCTGGGAGGGGTCAAAGTCACCGTCTGGTACAACTGCATTTTTAAATAGACAACAAAACTTAATTCATGGGAAAACTGAAATGCTAATTCCTTCCCAATACCCCCTCCCACTACCCACGATACCTGCCTCTTCTTTCACCTCCTTTGGACCACAGACAACACCCTGGAGCTTTGATCCCTCCCATCTTTCATATTTCCACACCCTCCCCCCCAGGACCCCACTCTTTAGTTTGGTGACTGTTTTGACCCCTGCCCAGGACCCCACTCTGCAGTTTGGTGACTGTTTCCCTGCCCCCCCCCCCCTCCACTATCCCAGGCAGGCAGCTGTGTGCTTCAGTACCCAGGCACCTAACTACTCACAACTCTTGTCCTTCCCCTCCCAGTTCTAGAACCATGACCAAATCAGTGCTGTCATTGCTCCTGGAAGGAATCTGTCACTCTGCTCCCCTGTGGCTCCACTCATCAGCCCTGGTCCAAAGAGCAACCTGCCCCCCTACCACTCCCAGGTTCTTTGCACTCTGCCTCCACTCCCCCATTCACATTGTCTCTCCAATCAAAATGTACACAAGGAGCTCTGCTTTTGTGCCTGGCACATGATAGGCACTTAATAAAATGCTTGTTTCTCTTCTTTCTCCTAGCACGTGCTAAGTGCTTGATAAATGTTTTTTTCATCCATCCATTCATTCATGCATTCTTTCATTCCTTCTCTCTGTGTAAATCCCTTGGTAAAGCATGCCTACAAATGCCTGCCTGCTTCCTTACACTGGCTACTGGCTATGTCCTGCTGTCCTCTTTCTTTCAGGGGATTTCCCAGGCTCTGTCTGCCTCTTACTCACCTGCTGGAGACCTGTGTTATTTAGATAGAGGTGTTGTAAGGACTTGGCCACAGGCTTGAAGGCTCTTTCTTGCAGGACCCCAAGGGGATTGCCTGATAGCTCCAGCTCCCTGAGGGCAGGTAGCCCCTCCAAAGCCCCTGTTGGCACAGTTTGCAACTGATTGCTGCCCATATAAAGTCCCTCCAGGTTCCGAGCTGGGCCAGAAGAGACCTGAGAGATGTTGTTCTCAGTCAGATGGAGCCAATGAAGATTCTCTGCACCATCTAAATCATTGAATGCCAGATGCTGGAGAGCATTGTACTCTAGATGAAGGTCCACCAAACTGGGCAGAGCCCACAGGACATCCCTGGGCACCTTTGTGAAGTGGTTGTGATCCAGGTACAGGTAACGGAGCCGGGGGACACCCTGTAGGGCAGCAGCACTGAGTGTGGAGAGCTGGTTGTCAGAGAGATAGAGGTAGACCAGCTGGCTCAATCCATTCAAAGCCCCTGGTGCCAGGTGAGTGATTCTGCAGTGCTGGAGGTGCAGGGATACAAGATGGCCTAGGTTCAGAAAGGAGGATCGAGACACTGAAATAAACTTGTTCCAGTTCAGATCTAGGAGTTGAGTGGTATTGGGGAAGCCTGAGGGGATGATCCTTAGCCCCTTGTTTTCACAGCTACTGTGATGGGAAACAGAGGAGCAGGTGCAAGCTAAGGGGCAAGGCTTGGCAGCCTTGTCCTCCTCTGGGGCCCGAGTGGGCTCTGGTTCTTCTTCCCCATTCCCAGGTCCCTCACAGCCCAAGTCCTCTACCCTCAGAGACTCCAAAGCTTCTCCACTCAGAAGCCGGGGCTCTTTGCACAGCCCATCCATCATCACCCAGTTTCTGAGTGCCCAGTCCCGCAGAGGCCGGGCAGTACAGTCACAGAGCAGTGGATTCCCACTGAGGTTGAGCTTATGGAGCCGGTCCATGCCCTGCAGCGAAGGCAGCGTCTTCAGCTGGTTGTCACGGAGGTCCACAGTGTAGAGAAGGGGACAGTGGGAGAAAGCGCCTACATCCACGGTCTGTATAGAGGCGCCATCAAGGGCCAGGTAGCGCAGTTCTGGCAGGGCTAGCCCTTCCTCCTTCCCCAGGGAGGTGATGGGGTTGTGACCAAGATCCAGGTGGGCCAGGCCATGCAGGTGCGACAGAGCCTCCCAGGGAAGGGCCTGTAGCTCATTGTGGTCCAGGCTGAGCCGGCGGAGGCGCGGCAGACCTGCCAGGGACTCTGGTGCCAAGTGGTTGAGGGCATTGTGGGAGAGGCGGAGCCACCAGGCACTGAAGAGCCCCTGAAAGGCCGCATCGGGCAGCTGAGCCAAGGAGTTGTGAGCCAAGTTGAGAAGGCTGAGGTAAGGCATCCGCTTGAAGGTTCCGGGCTGGATCTCTTTCAGCTGATTGTTCTCTAGGACCAGGTGCTTCAGGAGGAGCAGCCCGTCCAGGGCCCCTTGGTGCAGAACTGAGATGTTGTTGGAGGCCAGATTGAGGTAGGACAGGTACACCAGGCCTTCAAAGGTCCCTTTCTGTACCTGCTTCAGCTGACAGTTCTGCAGATCCAGGTGGGTCAGATAGGAGAAGGGCTGGAAGACCCGTGGAGAAAGCTCTTTCAAAACATTACCTTGGAGATCCAGTTTCCGAGTCATCTGTTAATAAGAGAATTATACTTTATGGTGATTCTGCCATGCTTCTTTAAGAAGGAATAGGAATCTGACTTCATATTTGCGACAGGCTTTCTATTTCTTTCCTTCTCAGTGAATAGAGAGAGGTGGGGTAAGGGAAGGGAGAGGATCTGGAACTGTAAATTAAATTAACTTGGAAAAAAATTGTATCCCCAGTGCCTGGCACAGAGTAAGCACTTAATAAATGTTTTTTGAATGAAAAGCAAAACAAATAAATCCATTAAAAATCCATAAATTCATAAAAAATAAAAAAAATCCATAAAAAAATCCGTAAAAAAAATGCACAGGAGGAATGGAGGGCAAGCTTACTATCTCCACCTTCTGCAATTTTCCTAAGTGACACCTTGAGACCTATTGAAGCTCTAGAGTAACTTTCATAACCTTGGCACTGGCTGCCAGGAGCATGATGGGAACTGAAAGAAATGTACTACCTCAGTCTTCATGCCAAGGGGACCCAGGGTCACTCTCTGAGGGTGGGGCGAGTATAGTTGGGAAAAAGAGATCTTGACTAGAGGGGCCCATTTAAGAGCCAAATGGGCTAGGCTGCAGGTCTGACTAACAAAGGAGCTAAAAATGTGTTGACTGGTCCCAGTTATGTTGACTGAACAGTCTCACAAAAAAGCAGTAATACTCCCTTTAAGGAAAAGGGAGCCCCAGCATCAGAAGACACACTATTTAGACAGCAGGAGTTCAGCAGAAAATGAGAAGCCCATAAGCTCTGAGTAGAAGCAATAAGAGGCTGCTTCAGTGGTAGAAAAGCCTGTCAGCTGTAGGGGTGGGGTGGAGCAGTGGTGAGGGAATGGTGCTGAAAGCTGGGAAAAGTATTTCATCCAGGAGTAACCCTAGAAGCATGGGATTCTGAGAGAGAGTGGACACCTTTGTGTATAAAGGAATTTCCTTTTGTTATTTACTTTGCTACTGTAGCCTGATTAAAAGCTTTGCTATTTGATTTATAGTTCCTAGTTTGAACCGTAGTTCAAATAGTATGGAACTCAACTTCTATAGTTTGAAGCATGGTAGAGACTGTATGAGAGATGGACTGTTGCTCTTGTCCCAAAGTCATGCAGGAACCGTATACACTTTACTGTATCTCCGACCTCCTAAGTGTAGACACATCTTCTCCAGTGCAGACCCTAACCCACCTACGTGTTCCCATCCTAGCCAATATTTGTTGTTGTCTTCTCATTCGTAGTAACAATAACTCCCACATCTTTGTTAAACACTGCCCTCACAAAAGTCCTGTGAAATAAGAAGTGAATTTTTAAAAATTCAGGCTCATGATTTCACTGGGAAAAGGAACTTTTGGTGTGGGCGTTCCCTCCACCAATGCAGATTAATGAATTGCCTATAAATTATAGTCTTAGGGAGTTCTCCAAGACATAATCATTATATATAATATGGTAATTATGTAATGATGCAATAATAACAATAACAATGACAAGGATGATAATAGCTAACATTGATGTATGTCTGGCTTATAAGTGCCTACGACGCGCCAGGTTGTGTGGTAAGCATTTACAAACATTATCTCATTTGATCCTCACAATAATCCTGAGAGGCAGGTGCTTGTTGGTATTTCTATTTTATAGGTACGAAAAATGAGGCAAACAGTGGTTAAGTGACCTGTCCAGTGTCACACAGTTATTAAGTGTCTGAATTTGAACTCAAGTCTCCCTGACTCTAAGGCTCTCCCTGTTGCCATTATACCACATTCCTTCCCTAGTGACTGTATTATTTTCCCAGATTTACATATAAGGAAACTGAGTTCCAAAGAAGTCAAGTGGTTTACTTACAATTATTAAGATGTTCAACCTGGATCTCCAAGTCCAGCATTCTTGTCATTATATTTATAAATGATTTTGCCTAGATGAGTGCCAGTAAGAGAGAATGTGTGCCAAGGCCTATAACACATTGGTTATTCCTCCATTCCACAAACATTTCATACTAGAGAAGCAATAAGGCATGGTGGAGACCTATGTCTCTGTCACATCATGGTTGTATGATGGCAACCAAGACAGCTGAATTCTTGGTGTCCCAGGAAACCCTTGAGGAGTGAAGGTAAGCCACTGCTCTCCAGCACCCAAAGGGTTGGCCACATAAATGGGAAATTCCTTACACTGATGAAAGTCCATAGGAAGAAACATTCATGCCAAATTTACACAGAACTCAGGGCAGGTGGCAGGGGGAGAAAGGTGGCTTAGATATAGCACTGTCCTTGTACCATCTTGTATCCCTCCATATCTAGCACTGTGGGATCACACATTTGGAGCCAGGGGCTCTGATGGGCTGGACCAGGGCTAGGTGAGGAGATAAGTTAATTATGATACATCAGCAATGATAATATGCAGTATTATGTGATAAGTACATGTGAGAAAAACAAATCAAAGCATTCCTTGAGGTCCAAGAGAGACCATTGGTAACAGGGATAATCAGGGAAGGCTTCATGTAAGAGGTGGCACTTGAGTTGGGCCATATGAGTTATTTAGGATTTCAACATGGAGGAAGCCTGATGTAAAAGAATTGTGAATAGTAAAATAGTGAAAAGACTCAGTCATCCAAGGAATCCCAGCCATCCAGTTAAAGCAAAACCAAGCCTGGGCAAGGAAGATGTCAGGCCAGGAACAGGGATTCTTTTAGGTTAAGTAAGAGTAAAGACTTCATTCATTCACTCACTCATTCACTCATTCATTCATTCATTCATTCATTCATATGACCAACATTAATCAAACTAGGCATTGTATAGGGGATAAGGAGACAAAACCCAAAACAAAACAGTCCTTCTCCTCAAAGAGGTTACATTCCACAGGGGGAGGAAACAATGTATAAACAGATAAATACAAAAAAATATATGAAGTAAATACAAAAGAATTTCAAAGGAGGCACTAACAACTGGGGGAGTCAGGAGGGCCCTCCTGGAGGAGGAGGCCACTGGAGCTGAACACATTCCACTCGGACTTCTACAGACATCCAGACTTGTTGCTTAGGTCAGTGACGAGGCCTTACACTGCCTCATCCACATCCATTCACAAACTTCTGGGTGTGGCAGTGAATGTGCCAGCATCCCTGTCCCCTTCCCAAGCTCTGATGTACTAGGTTAGAACTCTTAGCATCACCATGAATCCCGTAGCCCTGACCTGGGGTGCTCCAGCTTACCTGGGGGATAGAGGCTGGCACTTTGGTGAGGTTCTGTTTCTGGCACGAGACAGATCTCTTGCTGTTATCACAGATGCAGACCTGGGGGCAGATACTGGTGGCTTTCCTCGCAGAGGAGGCCTGTAGCAGAGACAACAGCAGCAAGAGGCTAAGGTAGTTCCACATCTTGAGGCATCCCTATGGAAAAAGAGAAGAGCAGATTTATTAGAACCCAGAGGGAAAATATGCATACCAAAAAATCCAACAATAATTGTTCTGAAAGGAACCCGAAAAGGAGAGGTCCTAGGAATGCTGTGGACTAAATCGAAAGCTGCCACATCAGAGGAAAAAATACAGCACAAATTCAGAAAGAAACAGCTCCAATATGAAGGGACCAGAATCAGGGTCCCCCAAGTCTATAAATAAGAGGAGATGATGAGATACAAGATACAAGACTCCAAAAGGCAAAAGATTTAGGTTCACAATGGTAAGTTACTCTGCAAAGCTAAGCACAATCTTAGAAGGGGAAAATGGATTTTGAATGAAGTAGAGGACTTTCAAGTATCTCTGACAGAAAGGTCAGAACTTTCTGTCCAAAGGTAAGAACTTTGAAATACAAACATAAGAGTCCAGAGAAACCTAGAAAGGTCAACTTATTTAAGCAGCCAGACATAGTGAGGCTTGCTTGTGGTAACTGCTGCTGGAGTCACTTGAGCTGCAGAGTTCTGAGCTGAAGGAAAGCTAAAGCTGATTGGGAGTCTACAATAGGTCTAGCACCGCTAAGATGAGTAGAGAGCCACCAGGCTGCCTAAGGAGGGGTGAACTGGGAAGAGGTTAAACTTCTGGGTCAATCAGTATTGTGAGCAAGCTTATGACTGGCCACTGCAGTTCTAGCTTGGACAAGATAGAGAGAACCAGTTTCCCCCCCAAAATTAATTTATTTGAGTAATTAGAGGAAGTTATACAATGATGTAGTGTTAACATCCTAATATGAGGGGGAAAAAACCAAGTGACCCTTTGGAACCTTACTGTTTTCAAAGGGTATTGAGGGAGTTAAATAAGAAAAACAAAGGGCCTGGGAATAAATTAGTTCTGTTTTGATGGTATTAAGATGACAAAGAGAAGGGAGTGTAAAAGGGGAAATGTACTAGTGTAGAAAGAAGAAAGAAGGGGGTGGATGATATATATACATGGATGAAAGGGTGGAGGGACTGGGCATTAGATGAACCTTATGCTCACCTCAAATAAGAAAGAAAAGTTACATACACACACATATACACATGTACACACACATGAACAAAGGATTTGGTAGAAATATACCAATTCAACATGGGGGAGCAGGGAAAGAAAGCAAGGATAAGGGATGGAGGCTGGTACTTCAGTGAGGGAAGAGTCACAAGCAAACAAAGTATCCTGATCCTGAAGGAGGGAGAAAAAAGAGGAGGAAAGCAAAACAAAGAGCTAGAATCTGATTCTAAGGCAATGCATTAGATTGCCTCTTAGAAGATTGGGGAATAGCTGAACAAATTTGGTTTATGAATGGAATGGAATATTATTGCACCCTAAGAAATGACAAAAGAGACAATTAACAAAAGTCTTGGTTAGTATGAAGTGATGCAGAGTGGAGTGAGAAGAACCAAGAGAACAATCTATACAAGGACAGCAAGTAAAGAAAAAATAATTTTCAAAGAATCGAGGACTCTTGATTAATGTAATGACCAACCCTATTTCTAGAGGACCGGTGATGAAACATGTTACCTACCTTTTGACAGAGAAATCTTGGACAGGAAGCACAGAAAGAAACAGACATTTTTGGACATAGCTACTGGGTGGATTTATTTTGTTTGACTCTGCATGTTTGTAACAAGGTTTTTTCCCCCTCTCATCTTTTAATGAGGAGATGATTGAGGCTCTTCTTTTGGTGTTTAGGTTCAGAATAAAAATTAAATAAAAAATAATAAGAGGTCTATGCCAGAGCCAATAGAATTCTAAGGTCATTGAGGGATCTATTTCCACAATATTGGGGAAAAAGCAAGAGGTACTAAATGATTGGGGGGAGGAGAACATGTATGGTGTTACTACTGGAAAAAAAAGTTAATTCATATAAAGTTGATCAGTAACTCCTGACCCACATGCCTATTTTCTCAGATCTATCAGATCTTTATGAGAATAAGCTGCATACATATTGATGAAACTATGAGAAAGGAAAGGGTGAGTTTTCACTAGTGATATTGGACAGGGGAATACATTTTTACTGTATAATAAGAGAGTGCAAAAGCCCACTGGGGCTCAAAGAATACAATTCAGTAGAACAAAAATCAGTCTTCTCCAGTAAAATCTCTTAAGATTTTTTAGTGCTTCTCAACAGATGCATAGCAGAGGACTTTGTTCCTCTCTTTCTAGATCTTAAGAGTGGCAAAGGAAACAGGGTCACCAAGCAGATTGGTCTCTCATGGAAGATCCCCAGACAGAAACCAAAGAGAAAATACATTCCCTGTACGTGGTGAGGGCCTCCGAGTGCATCGATTTTTTAGACTTTTTAGACCATTTAGGCTTTTTAGATTCCTATTAGCACAGTGCTATGACTAACATTGATCAAACTAGGCATTGTACAGGCGCTAGGGAGACAAAACCCAAAACAAAACAGTCCTTCTCAAAGAGGTTACATTCCACAGGGGGAGGAAAGAGTCTGATTGTATTAAGTGCCTAAATATGACACAGCCTCCTCAGATTCATGATTGCTCAAATGAGTTCTACCTAACAAAGGAAAATTAAGTGGATGCAGAATGCATATTGTCCATGTTATGACATATGGGTAAATGGACAGCCCGTGAGCTGGTCTCTTGGGAGACCCTCAAAACTGAAATGTTCTCCTTCTTTGACTCTGCCTATTAGAATCCTTAGTTTCCTTCAACACTTAGCTCAAAGGCTCCTTATCTACTAGAGACCTTTCTGAGACCAGCTCTAACCTTCCTCTCTAAGGCTCCATCCCATCTACTCAATAAGTATATTGGATGAACCCACTTTGCAGATATCTCCTTTATTAAATAGTAAGACATGGTGGATAGAAAAGTTGACTCAGAGTCATGTAGACCAAGGTTCAGTCTTGCTTCTGACACCAACTATCGACTATGTGGCCCTGGGCAAATTACTGTCAGCAATTCTCTAAGATTCAAGGTGCCAGCCTTTGTTAGTAAAAGAAATTTCCTTATCTCTGAGTTCTGTATAACCTCTACCACTTTCACAGGTCAGTCTTTACCCCCATCCTTTTTCCCATTAGAATATAAACTCTTTGAAGGCAGGGATTCTTTTTGTTTTTCTTTGTATCTCAGCACTTGACTTAGTACTTGGCATATAGTAAGCACTTGATAAATGCTCATGGATCGATTGGTGGCTGTATCGTGGAAGGAAACTGATGACAGACAATAACCTGGGGCCAGAACTGAGGTGGAGGATGAAAGCACCTTCAGGAAAGACCATCATGCTTTTGATGACCTTACGCTTCTCCCTAGAGTAAAAGTATCTCTTCCAGTGATGCTGTGAACCACAGAATCCTATGACTAGGGAATGGCTGATGGAAAAGTGAAATATTAGTGGGCCAAGAATAATGAACCATAAGAATTTAAGGAAATGTGGGAAGAAAGCAGAGAGCAGAAGCAAAGGGCAGATGCGTGCTCTGGCTACAATTGCCCCAGATGCATGCACAGGAAAGAAATTAGAGGGGGACCCAGAAACTGACAGGAGGCCTCAGGATCATAGAACCAGTGCTGGGAGGGCCTCAGACATGATTGGGTGCAAATCCTTCATTTTCAGAGGAGGAAACTGAGGCAAAAGTGACTTGATGAGGTCACACAGGTAGACAGAGGCTACCAAATGACAGAGGCTTCTGACTCCCGATCCCACCTGCTTTCCACTGCTCCATGAATTTTTTGTTACAACTGGCTTCAAGCTCTTGGTTATCTGTACTTTTCTTTCCCTTTGTTCCTCTCCCCCCCCCCCCCCCACCAATTTCCTCTTGTTTTTGTTTGAAGATCAGACCACTTGCCCTCCAAGTGGCAAAATCCTTTAACTAGGACCAGGGTCCTAGGTCCACTAAATGCCTCATTCTTGAAGGCAGGGCCTGTTGGGGTTTAGTCTTTGGGTGTCCTGAGTATAACTCATATTGGTGCTTAATAAATGCTTGTTGGTTGATTGTCTCCACAACACCATCCAAGCTGCATATGGAGACTCATTAATAATAAGCCAACACTTGTAGATGAATTCTTTGGTTATGACAATGATTAATTAGGATGGAAAGAAATGTGAGTTACAACAAATAGGACAATGATGAGGCAAGTGTAAGGGCAGGAACTATGGCTAGGTGCTCAGGGTACTGGGTCCAAATCCAGAGCTGGGATTGGAAGATCTAGGGGCATGTAGAGGCACTACTCTTCAGACCCCCCCCCCCATCAGCCTTACTAGGGAAGGGGGAGAGAGGATCTAGGAGCAGCAGAGGAGAAGAGGAGGAAATGTGGCTATCTTCCAATTGTGTCCAAGTCATAACCCCACCTAGCTCTGCCTCCAACCCACCTGTTTCCCTACACAAGCTGAGAAGGAGCTCCTAGCAAGACCCTATGGAGGCTGGGACATACACCCAGTATTGCCTTATTCTAGGTAGGATGGTGGAAAGCAGTCACAGAAGGGTCTAACTTGCTAGAAGAAAAGTGACCTTAGAGATCATTTCATCCAAACTTTTCATTTGATTGATGAGGAAAGAGACCCAGAAGGGAAAAGTGACTTGCCTAAACATACCAGCAAGATAGTGATCCTAGAGACCTTAGGGGCTACCTCAGCCCACATCCTTATTTTACAGGGAAGAAAACTGAAGCCCGGAGAGAATACATGACATACCTTTATAATTCTATGAATGAGATAGATCATCTGGTCTTGCTGCTCTCATTTTCAGAGGAAGGCAGTGCCCTGTAGTGCAAAGAGGCTTGCTTTAGAGGCAGAGGTCCTGTGGTCAGATTCTGGCTGTCATTTCCCACCTGTGACCTTGATTTCATCTTCTATATAAAATGGGAGGGAGCCCACTAAGAGCTCTCCAAGGTAGCTCCCAGGGCTTCCTTCAAGTCCCATTAAACTCTCCCTTCCTACAGGAAGCACTCTCCCCCCAAAAGTCTTAATTCTTGTACCTTCCCTCTCTTAATCAACTCCAATTTGTCTTGTCCAAAACTTGGTTGTACATGTTTGCACACTATCTCCCCTACTAGATTGTGAGCTTGAGAGCAGGAACTGTCGTTGGTCTTTCTTTATATCTCTGAGGCTTAGCACACTAACAAATGCTACCTGACTCCCAGCTCCAAAAGCCTGATGATGGGGGTGGGGGTGGGGGTGAGGAGAGAGGAAACTGAGGCCCAGAAAGAGGAAGCTCCTTGCCCAAGAACACGCAGCGAGTTAGCGATTATGCCTGGCTTCTTTCCCGTAGTTCTTTCTCTTTCCCAGAGTTTCTCTGTATCCCCCTCCCACTTGGGGGTCCCCCACTCGTGGGAGACAGAGACGACGCCTCCGGTTCCCAGGGACCTCAAGAACTCACCCCACACTCCTGGCTCCTGCGTCCAAGTCCTAGCTCAAGGACAGATCCCGGGGAGCTGGGACCGGGAGAGGGCGGAGTGGCGTGGGGTGGGGGTGCAGTTCCCAGAGCCAGTTAGTCTGTTCCCACACCCCGAATCGCTGGATGTTTCGATCCTGAGCAGGCGATGGCCTCGCCAACTGCCCCCGGAGCGGGCAGGGTTCCCCAGGTCAGCCCCACCTAGAAACCGTGCGGCCCTCCCCAGGGTGGAGGAACTCCCGTGGGCATCTGGAACCACAGAAAGGCACGTGTCAAGGCAGCATTGGAACTTGGGGCCCAGGATTGCCGGGCTGCGGCGAGAAGAGTGGGATGAGGGGATGCCGGCACACCTGGGTTCCCATTGCAGCTCTGACGTTAGCAGTTGGGACCCTGGGAGAGACGCTGACCCTCTGAGCCTCTGTATTTTTTGCAAAGCGAGCACAGGACTCTAAGCTTTATGGACTCAGACTAACTGGAAAGACGCCCTCAAGGCCAAGCCCGCCATTTTAGAGAGGAGGAAACTGAGGCCCAGGGAGGGGGAACGGACTTGCCGAGGGTCATGCGGAGAATTAGGGGTTGCATCGGGATCTCTGCCGGGCTCTTGCGGACTCCATCCAGTCTCCTCTCTCATTAGTCCCCCTGCTCTTCTCCACAAACACTCCTCATCCCGACTCCCCCGGGGCCTGGAACACTCTCCACATGTCATCTCTGCCTCTGACATCTCGGCTTCCTTCAAGGCCCAGCCTGGCTCCACAGCCACTGAGCTTTGTCTCTGGAGGCTCCCCCCTCCTTCTGCTTCCTTCCCCTGTTAGAATGGGGGCTCCTGGAGGGCAGGGACGATTTCCCCCTTTCTTTGTATCCTGACAGTGCAGTAAATTCACCATTCCAGGGGTTCTTCAAAATTTTTGTGTCATGGCTTCTGACAACCTGGTGACAGGGACCCCCCTCAAAAGAATGCTCTTAAAAGTTTAAATCAAAATACATGGAATTACAACAGAAGCCAGTTATATTGAAATACAGGCCTAGGAGATACAGTATATATACATACATACACATAAACACAAATAGGCAGATAGGTAGACAGATGGATAGATAGGCAGAAGGAACAGAAAGACACACAGATAGGTAGAAAGAATAGATAGACATACAGAGACAGGCAGATAGGCAGACAGGCAGACAGAGATAGACAGATACAGAAAGAGAGACAGATGCAGACATAGACAGACAGACAGATAAGGACTTGAAGTCAAGAAGATCTGCATTCAAATCTTGCCTCAGGTACTTAGTAGCTGTGTGATCTTGGACAAGTCATTTCACCTCTGTGAGTTTCAGTTTTCTCATTCATAAAATGAGAATAATTATAGCCTCTCTCTCACAGAAGTGTTATGAGAACAAAACGAGATAATATTTGTAAAGAGCTTTGCAAACCTTAAAAAGCTATGGAAGTGCTAATTTTTGAGAAAAGCATTCCAACAAATAAGTTGATTGACTCCAGGTTAATAATACCATCTCTTTGCCCTCTCACCAGCTCTGTCTAAAGATTCTTTTAATGCTAACACCAGGATTAGAGTTAGAAGGGCCTGGGGAGCCTGAGCTCATCCTTCATTTTCTGGAGAAGAGAAGCAAGACCCAAAGGTCATAAAGAACTTACTGGGATTTGAACCCAGGTCCACAGGCTCCAAATCCAGTGCTTTTTCCTCTGTCCCTTACTGTCTTACACTTTATAAGTTTCTACGAGAAAAGCGAAGAACTGAGAAGGGAAGACTTTCCCCATCTTTCTTACCTATCCCTTCCCTAGTTAGGATCTTTGAATCTGTATTTATAGCTAAAAGGCACCTCCAAAGCCATTAAGGCCAATACACTTATTCTACAGAGGAGGAAACTGAGACCTAGAGAGGGTAAGTGATTTTCCCAAGGATTGTGTAAAGTGCCCCCCTTCTCTCTTTCTCTTTCTCTCCCCCCACATGTACACATATGTGTATATATGTATATGTATACATATATGTATATATATGTATATGTATTTTAAAAATTTAAATAGATATAAAAGGGGCTTAGGTGGCACAGTGGACAGAGCTCCAGGACTGGAGTCAGGAAGACTTATCTTCCTGAGTTCAAATCTGGCCTCAGACACATACTAGCTGTGTGACCCTGGGCAAGTCACTTGTTTCCCTTAGTTTTTTCATTGTAAAATGAGCTGGAGAAAGAAATGGCAAACCACTCCAGTATCTTTAACAAGAAAACCCCAAAAGGGGTCATGGAGAATCAGACACAACTGAAAAACCACTAAACAACAAACGGTTATTGATATTGAAAAGGCTATTTATACAGCAACAAATTCATCTGTTTTGCCTCTGATAATTTCTTCTATTTCTTAAAGAGGGAAGAATTTTCCACAAGTGAGATAGATCTAATATTTCATCTTCATGTAGTTTTTTTGTGTTATTTTTCCTATTTAGATAACATATGTATTCATTAATTCATCAGGCATTATTAAGCATTTACTACATGCCAGGCACAGGAAACCAAGTGAGAAGTGGTGAGAGATTGACCTTGGGGTGTGGCTGTGGAAGAGGAGTGGAAATAAGGTTATGGATGCAAGAGATGTAAAGTTAGATATCCGGCAGCTGATTGGAGGATTTGTGGGATGAGAGAGAATAGGAAATCAAATATAAAACCAAGCATTCAACCTCAGGGTGACTGGAACCAAAACAGGAAAATTTGGAAGAGGGGTAGGGTGGGGAAAGAGATGGAATCAAACACCCAAGATTCATCACTATTTCATCAAGGAACAACTTGGACCAACTCATCCCTAACTCCACCCCGCCCCATATCTTTCACAACTGTGTACAGGAGATAAATTACTTTTTAAACTATGATTTAGAGAGAATTATAAGTAATATAACAGATAACTGATTCTGCAAAAAGAAAAATAAAACATTCTGCTCAATAAAAAATAATGTATCTAGAATAAAAATGAAAGAAACAAGATGGGAAAGATCTTCACTTGAGACACTTGCAGGAAAAGTCTTACATACACAATTTAAAAGGAAATAACTTTATATAAAGAAGAGCCATTCTCCAAAGTGTACAGGAAGGCAGTTCTCAAAAGAAGAAACAAAAGATATCAACAATCACATGGAACAATTTTCAAAAAACTTTCATAGGAAGAGAAATACCCATTAAATTAACTCTGAGATTCCACCCAGCCTTCATCAAATTGGCAAAAATAATAGAAAATGACAGAATTCCACAGCAGTATGATTGGTATAACCAGATGCTATTACACTCCTTAATCCTGACTACTCCCTCCTTACTTTTTCCTAGAATTCCAAGTTCTCTTCAAAGCACAGCTGAGCCATCTACCTCCTCCAAGAGGAGATTTTTAATGGTGCCCTTCTCCTAGGAATTACTGCTGTCTCCCTCCTAAAACTGCTTTGTGTGTGCTTTATTTTCACTTATCTCTGTATATATTGTATCTTCCCTGTCTCTTCCATGCCCCCATTAGAAGATAAACCCCTTCAGGGTAATAAGGTAAGTTCTATTTCTTTTTAAGAGATGTGTGTTTGTATTCCATACAATGCTTTGGTCATAATTGTTTGTTTTGCCCCCAAAATGTATTATTTATTTTCAACATGAAAAAAAAACATTTTGCGTTCCAAATTCTCTCTCCCTCCAGTCCCTCCTCCATCATTGAGAAGGCAAGCAATGTATCAGTTATACATGTGAAATCATATAAAACACATTCCATATTAGCTGTGTTACAAAAAGGCAAGAAAAATAACAAATATGAAAAAGTCTGCTTCAATCTGTACTCAGAACTCATTGGTCCTCTCTCTGGAGGTGGGCAGCATTTTTCATCATGGATCCTTTGGAATTTCATCTTGATGACAGTAGCTAAGTCTTTCACAGTTGATCATCATTATAATATTGCTGTTACTCTGTACAATTATTTCCTGGTTCTGCTCACTTCACTTTTCATCAATTCATATAGATCTTGCCTTGAGCATAGTTAAGAAATTTTTGTTGCCTTGAAATTCTGGAGGAAAATGACTTTGAGGTTTTTCCTCACATTCAACAAATTGGGGACGAAGATTTAAAAAAAATGGGAGTAATCAATGTTGGAGGGATTAGAGAAAAATGGGCCCCCTCATGCCTTATTGGTGGAGCTGTGAATCATATAACCATTCTGGAAAACAATTTGGAATTATGCCAAGAGGTAATGAATATGTCCATCACCTCTAACCCAGAGATTCCACAATATGACATATAGCTAGAGGAAGTCAATGACAAAAGAGAAAGGTCCCCATGTACACTACAATAGTTAATAGCTGCACTTCTTATAGTAGCAAAGAACTGGAAACAAAGTATATGCCCAGCAGCTGGAGAAGGAAATAAATTGTGGTACAAGAATGAATGGGATGGAATGGTACTATACTGTAAGCTACAATGACTACACTGAATACAGAGAAGCATGGAAATACTTAAATGAACAGATGCAAATGAATGCAGAACCAGGAAAACAATAGAACAGAATGAACTTTTATAAAGCACCTACCTTGTGTTAGGCATTGTGCCAAGTACTGGGGAGACACAGAAAGGCAAAAAGTTTCTACTTTAATCGGGGAGATAACCTATAAATAATTATGTAGAACAAGCTATGTGCAAGATAAATAGAAACTGACAGAGAAAAGACTCTAGAATTAAGGGGGAACCAGAAAGACCTTGTAGAAGGAGGAATGTAGCTAGGACTTGAAAAAAGCCATGGAGGTTAGGAGATGAGGAGGGAGAGTGTTCCAGGCATGGGGGAGGGGGATAGGTGGAAGGGATGACCGGAGAGAATGACCAGAGGCAGGAGCTGAGTGTCTTTGCTACTGGAGTTTATTGAAGGAGTGAGGAGGTGGTATGGTCAGATTTATGTTTAAAAAAACACTTTAGTGGCTGAATGGAAGTTGGATTGGGGCAGGGAGAGCCTTGAGGCAGGCAGACCCTCGTCCGAGCTATAACAATAGTCCCAGCATGAGGCAAGGAGGTGACAGAACCTATACCAGGGTGGTTACATCATCAGAAGAGAGGAGGGGCTGATTTGAGTGATGTTGTGAGAACAAATTCTCACAGGACAGGACAAATTTTGGCCATTGCTTGGATATGGGGCGGGAAAGAGAATGAGGAAATATAAAGTCCAACTTTTCGTTTTGCAGAAGATTTTTCCCTTCTTTTCTGCTCTTTCTTATAAGAGATGGCTGAGAGGGGAAGGAGAAGAAGACACACTCAGAAATGAAGCTAATAGGAAGCCAAAGTTATCAATCAAAATATATTTTTGTAAAAGGCAAATCTGGGGGAGCTGCAAATTGTGAAAGACTCCACCACTTTGTAGTTGTAGTCTAGCTGAGCTGTCTCTGCCCCCAGTAATCCTTCAGGCTGTTAAAGTATTTGGCATCACTGCCCCAGCTCCTTTTTCCACTTCTTACTTCCCCACTTCTCTGTTGAAGTACAAAGTCTCTTCACGGTTATAGAAACCCCAAGAGCGGTGTTGAGTTCATAAAAGAACACTCTGCCTTCTTCTGTTCAGTGAAGTACTCTTGCAAAATCCTTACAGTAAAAAGAGGAAAGAATTGGAACAAAGAGAAGGAGGAATGAGAATGAGATAGCTACATTTTCCCCTAGGCTCCATCAACTCTCCAAAAAAAAAAAGTTATTATGATCCAGATATAGAAGAATTATGGCTAACTTTACAGAATAAGAAAACAACAAGCCTGATAAGTTAAAAGTCTTATGAATTAACACCAGAGAATGCTTATTAGTGCTTTAATATCCTTATTGAGCACCCTTCTTCGATTAGCCTGTCAAACAGAGACGTAGAAGCCCATTTATGAGTTTGTGTCTAGATTCCACACAGGGATCTCCCTCCTTCTGCAGAGACTTTGTTGGCACATCCCACCCCCTGCCTTCCATCCCAATTGCATCAATTCGTAGACTGATTCTGCCCAGTCATGTGAAGTCACCTTTCCTGGGACAGAAATGGCTAGAGAACCCCAAAGCAGCAGAAACTCTGTCCAGAACAACCCCCCATGCTTCTCTCAAAGCTTCAAAACATGATTGTGGACCCACCCCAGCTAAGTACCTTTTTCCTATATGTTACTAAAAAAAAAAAACCGAGGCCCTTTGCTGAGAGCCCCTTCTTCCTTTCTCCTCCTCTCATATTACTGTTACTTTCTACCATGATTTCCTTCACCCCATTCTCATGTGAAGAGGTGGTGTTACCTGACAAAGCAAACCTCTCTATAAGGGATTCCATTCCAATCCGTCCCCTCCAATAGATTACCCCTCAGCCCTCCCTGCTCTCTCACTTATCTTCCATCTTTCCCTGTCTACAGCTCTTTCCCCACAATCTATGAACATGCCCATGTCTCCCCATCCTCAAAAAACCTTCATTTGATCCTTCCATCCCTAGTATCATCTTATATATCTCTTCTGCCCTTTGTGCCTGAACTCCTCAAAAAGACCATCTACAATAGGTACCTCCACTTTCTCACCTTCTTAACCTTTTACAATCTTTTTAAATCTCATCATGGCATTGAAACTGCTCTCTCCAACCAATGATCTTGTGCTTGCCAAATATGGTGGCCTTTTCTCAATCCTTATTCCTTTTGACTTTTCTTTTCGCATTTTGGAGGGGGAAGGTAGGGCAATTGGGGTTAAGTGACTTGCCCAAGGTCACACGACTAGTTTTTTTTTGTGTTAGGTATCTGAGGTTAAATTTGAACTCAGGTCCTCCCAACTCCAGGGCCGGTAGTCTATTCACTGGGCCCCGTTTTACTGCTTTTAAAGAAGAAACTGAGTTGCCCTGCTTTTCTTTCCTAGGTTTCCTGATTTAAATCGTTCTGGCTCGTGGGGGCTTCCTCTCCCACTCGCTCTACAGCTGTCACTGGCTGTCACTCACTCCCCTTTAACAATCTCTGCTTTCTAACCCTAATTCCTCTCTTTAAGTGCTAGGTCTAGGTAAATCCTTAATTCTTTAAATTCAGCCAATTGGAGTCCATCTGCCCTGGTCTGTGGGGGCCAGACCAGGGCAGATGGACTCCGACTGTTCTCTAGTCCTAGCGATTTCGGATTTACCACAGAAAGAGGTTAGAAGATTCTGGGTTAGCAGCTTCTAGCGGCTGCCCCTTATCTCCTCCTCCCAAAGTTTGCATTGAGTTCATTTTCCGGCCTGGGGGCGGGGCGGTAGGAAGACTACGCAGGAAGGGCGGGGTAGTGGCTGTTTTCCCAAACTGGCCAAAGCCATTGAGCGTGCCTGCGTAGGAGACGTTCTGGAATCCGCTGGTTCAGCCTTCCCCCCGTCTGGTCTTGGTGCACTCCGTCTCAGAGTTAGGGCCAGGGGAGTGTCTCAGGAAGGAGGGGGGTCCGTCATGGCCAGTGGTTGCAGCTTCGGTGTTGAAGAAAAAGAAGAGGAAACCCTGAAGAAGTTGATAGTTAGGCTGCAAAATGTCCAGGAAGGAAAACAGATAGAAACCCTGATCCAGATACTAGAGGATATACTGATGTTAACGTACTCTGATCATGGTAATCCTTCATTTTTTTTTTAAACTTGGGGCAAATCTAGCAATGGAAAGAATATATCCGCATCCATGAAATCATGAGCTCTTCGAAGGAAACTCATTGGAGATAGTTTTCTGCATTGGCTCAAACTTTTCGAGGAGCAGAGATCGCTGTTAAGAAAGGAATTAAAAACGAAAAGTACTTGCTTTCACTTATTTTCTTTTATTCATCTGATTTACAAAAGCTACAGTGAATAATAATAGTTTCCCTTTGTTTTCTTCCCCAGCTGCTAAGTTATTTCAAGGCAAAAATGTCCATGTACCTTTGCTACTTGTTTTGGATTCTTACATGAGAGTCGCAGGGGTGCAGCAGGTAAAACACACTTCACTTTATCTTTCGCCGTTCCTGTGTGGAAAGAAGTGTTTTCAACTCTTGGGAGAAGCTGTTCTGACGAAACCCTTTATATGCTTGGTCTTGCTTAAGGATATTGTTTTTGTGCTTGCTGTGATTTTGAAAATGCAGAGGTTGTTAACTGGTTTTTGAATGTATTTTTTTAACGGAGAGGATAGTGACTCATACTGAACCAGCCTTTGAATAATAGCGTAAAATACGTTGACAGATGACAATTGTACGGGAATCTTTAGCGGAGGGAGCTAATAAGGTGGAAAATAGGGTGGAGTATTAAGGAAATGAAGATTATCTGAGGTGGGAGATGAATGTATAAATCTAAATATTTAACCATTTATTATGGTTCAGAGTGTAGTACTGTAGTTCAGATATCCACTAAAATATTTAGCCGTTTATCAGTTGTATTATATAATGTAAGCTTCTTTTTATCTTATTTCCAACAAGAATATAGTGTCTTTTTCTTGGTAGGTGCTTTGTTGTTGTTCAGTCCCATCTGACTCCTGACTCTGTGATCCTTTTGACCATTAACGGTTTTTGTTTTTTGTTTTGGCAAAAACACTTGTTTGCCATTTATTTCCCCCTCCAGTGGATTAAGACAAATGGAGACTAAGTTACTTGTTTTAGGTCACACTGTTAGTAAGTGCCTGAGGTCATAGTTGTACTCTGGTCTTCCCGATTTCGGGCCTAGAACTCTAGCCTAACCACCTGGCTGCCTTTAAGTGCTTAAAAATGTGAAACTAAATTGAAACCATAGCTATATTGTTAAGACCCTCATTTGGGATATGCAATTTTTCCTTAGTACTGTTGAAAAGGTCTTAGATTTAGAGCTGGAAGTAATCTCAGGAGTTATCAAATCCAGTTCCTGTTACAAGTTAGGAAATTGAGTCACAAAGGTTAACTGATTTGATTTAGGTCACTCAGATATTGATATTAGAGGGAGGGTTCTAGACCAAGCCCTCTGACTCCAGATCCAGTTTGTCATACATATATATTGGACTCAGTCACATCCCTTATTGCTGCTCTTCTTTGTAGCCATCCATTGGATCAGTTTGCTTTGATTTCTTGCCCTACCCAAAGTTATATTTCATTTGTATTTTATGATCAAGTTCAAATAAGACCAAATGAAAATACAGTAGTAAAATTTCTATAATCTGCCATAGGAATCACAGAAATTTGCTGTGTTGAATGGAGCATGCCACGTTTATTAAAAATTAAGTGTTATGACAGCTGAAAATGTGATTTTTAGTCAAAGTAGCCTCTGTGATAGAGTTTTAAAGTATAAATTGAGCCGTGTACAAGTAGACAGGCTCATTTCATGCATTTGCAAAAAGAAATCAGTTTTTTGATCTTTAGGATAGTTAGGTGACTGAAGGAAACTGAACTTATTAAGACATAGTCTATGTCCTCTGGTAGTTATAGAAATGTTTTTGATTTTGTTATATTCTAAAGACCTTTCATGTTATCTTTTTTATTTAAATAAGTTTGTGTTTATTAGGTGACCAATATTTCTCTTCTCCAATTAATGTTTGGGTTAGGTCTAAGGTAATTGATGGTATCAAGAATCCTCTGGAAATAGGTTGGTGTAAGCTAGATTTTATCAGTATGGTCCATAGGCATTGTTAGACTGAACCCCTAGCATATATCTCAGACCCTTCTAGCCTCCTGGATGCTCTTCAGATCAGGGACAGCTTAGTATTTGTACCCGTATCTTTAAGTCTGATAGGTTCTATGATAAAGGCACTTAAAAGTAGGTGTAATACTGCAATGGAAGCCTGACTTAAACTTTAATTATTTATCATTTTCTCATTTGGTGGATAAAATTCACAGCACCTCATTTTAAAACGGAAAGCAACTTCTTAGAGTGGTAGTAGTCATGGTGGTGGTGGTGGTGGTGGTACCAAACCTACCACTGCTACTAGTAATGATGATGTTAGACACTGTGCTAAGTGCTTTACAAACATTATTTCCTCAGATCTTCACAAGAACCTTGGCAGGTAGGTGCTATTATAATTGTCATTTTACGGTTTACGGTTGAGAAAACTGATGTAAGCAGGTTCATAGAATGATAGAATTTTTCACTGTTTTTTTTTTTTTGTCATGCTAGACTATATGTGGAAGGCAGTCATAGTCCCTCATCACACCTGGAGTTTTGTGTTATGTTCTGGGCACCGCAGTTTGGGAAAGGCATTGATAAACTGGATTTTAGTTAAGGTCAGCCAGAATGGTGAAGAGCCTGGAGTTCATGTCACATAAGGACTGATTTAAGGACCTAGGAATATTGAACCTGGATAAGAGAAAATGTGGGATAAAGGGTGGTTTAGGATGTATATTTTGAAGAGCTATCATGTAGAAGAGGGATTAGACTTGTTCTGTTTGACTTTAGAAGAAAAAGCCAGGAGTAATAGGTAGATGTAGCCAAGAGGCAAATTTAGACTGGATATCAGAATAAGTTTTTTAATAATTAGAGCTGTTAAAAATTGAAACTGACCCACTTGAAAGGTAGTGGGTTACCCTTCTTCAAAGGTCTTCAGGCAGAGACTGCATGACCACTTATTGGATATGTGGTAGAGGCATTCTAAGGTTAATAAAAAGGGCACTGGGGGGCAGCTAGGTGGCACAGTGAACAGAGCACTGGCCTGAAGTCAGGAGGACCTGAGTTCAAATCTGGCCTCAGACACTTAAGACTTACTAGCTGTGTGACCTTGGGCAAGTCACTTAACCCCAATTGCTCCTCCCCCCCAAAAAAGAGCACTGGACTTGGGACTCAAGAATCATAGATTTAAAATCACATTCTGATGTTAGCTGTTTCTTATCTCTAAATAACATAGGAATACCTGTGTTACTGTAACACCATGCACCAGCAAATTCCCAAAAGAATGCTTCTGTGAACAGCTTTTAAGATTCAGATTACACAGTAATAGTGAACACTCTGTTTATTCTATTACAAATCAAGGCAAACATTCACAATATAATATTCACAATATGACATCTTATCACAGAAAGTCACAATATAGTGTTCATAACAGCTTAACATTAGAATGGCCACACAGTTTTCACTACAATAGTCACAATATTTAGAACAAAGAACAAAAGAAGAATCACCTGGTTTCCCTAAGGGAAAGACCCTTCTCACTTAATCATTCAATCAATCAATTCACAATATATCAATCTTCCACTCATGGGGCAACCATTAACTTAATCAGCAGTCAGTCACTAAGCTAGATTCCCAATTACTAAATATCATTAGTCACTAATACAGTCATTAGAAAACCACACAAACTCTCCATCCCTTGGTTTCCAGCAAACCTCAGTTTCGTCCAAGGGGAGGCCTTTTCTTCATCTTGATTCTGAGTAGTCTCTCTGATTCTTTGGATCCTCTTCCATGGTCCCAGCTCCTTCCTGAATCCACAAAACAGTCACCTGGATTCAGAAGCAGACAGCTGCCAGGTTCTCGTCCAGTC